>JAWQEG010001325.1:1200000-1857500 GCA_033782935.1 Petrolisthes cinctipes | reverse complement strand
CCCTTTCAGTATCTCTCTCTCTCTCTCTCTCTCTCTCTCTCTCTCTCTCTCTCTCATGCCTTCTTTTCCACCTTCCCCCCCCCCCTCTCTCTTTCTCTTTCTGTGTGTGTGTGTGTGTGAAAAGAGATAGATGTATGAATAGTTGTATATTGGTGTTACTGACCTGTTATGGTGGGAGGTGATAACACTTGACCACAGTTATTACCGTCATAACACTTCACCGTCAGTTCGTTGTAAGGGAAGCCATACACACCTCGGGGACAATGTTGGTCAGCTGCGAGACTTTGTTTATTCTCTTCTTGTTCTTGATATATCTGTATCCTCCACTCTGTAATCTGTAACACCATCAACACCATTTATTTCACACACACACATACACACACAGATATATTTTTCCTAAATCCACCAATTTTTCACACACACACACACGCATATTATAGCTTCATCCACCATTTTGTAATCTGTAACACACACACACATTATACCTTCATCCACCATTTTGTAATCTGTAGCACGCACACACACACACATATTATACCTTCATCCACCATTTTGTAATCTGTAACACACACACACACATTATACCTTCGTCCACCATTTTGTAACCTGTAACACACACACACACACACATACCTTTGTCCACCATTTTGTAATCTGTAACACACACACACACAGATACATTATACCTTCATCCACCAATTTGTCAAACACACACACACACACATATATTATTCATTCATCCACCAATTTGTCACACACACACACACAGATATATTATTCCGTCATTAACCAATTTGTCACACACACACATATTAAATTTTTCTTTATCCATCAATTTGTCACACACACACACTATTCTATAATGAGATGGAACAGTATTAAGTTCCCATAAAGAAATATAAACTTGAGTTAGTACATGTATATCATATAGTTTTCTTAAAGAGAGAGAGGGAGAGAGAGAGAGAGAGCGAGAGAGGCTTACCTTGAGTATGATACTGATGGTGTTGTGTGATGGTGTGATACTCCAGGGAGTCAACACACGACCAACATAATCCTGGAGACAATGGAACAATAGATACTCAAAACCAGAAGATGGATAGCGTTGGAAGTCTATCCATCCAACAGGAGTATTATGACTATCTATGGTCCCCACCTCCAGCCTCACACTGTTCATCTCAGTGCTTGGTGGAGGTGTGAGGACGATCTCCGCCTCCAGCACCACCTCCTTCATCATCATCATCGTGTTGTTGTTGTGGTAGTGGTGTAGTGGTTCCCTGTAGCCCTTTAGGTGTGGTATATTCATCACGTTACAGTGTGTTGGGGTCTTCACTGTTGCTTCACTCTCTGATTGACAACAAATATACATACACATTATCTTTTATTTAATTTTATATGGTGCAGCTGATATATATATATATATATATATATATATATATTTTCTTAAAGGCAAACGAGGTTAAAGGAAATTGATATTTCTGTATTGGAAATTTTATTGTTGACTTTTTCTAATTGTCTAACAGTTTTTCTTTGTTCTTGGTTGAGTTGTTGTATTAGTTGGCCGAAGTTCCTTGACGTTTCGGAGAGATCTTTCTCCATCCTCAGAAGGGTTGTAAGTGAAGTAGTGTTGAGATTTACCTCTATTTATGGCTGTCTGCTGGGTAAGGGGGCGGGGCTAGGGCAGGTTAGCTGGCTCCTGATTGGTCGGCCACGGGTTGGCTGATCATGGTGGATTGCTGGCTGTCTGGAGGATCTTAGAAGGTAAGTATGCTGGGAGTTGGACTGTTGACTGGCTCTGTTGGTTGTTTGAGTAGTTTGGATGGTAGGGGGGGATATACTGTTGTTGATTATTCTTTTAGAGGTGGGAAGTGGATCACACCACAGCAAGAACATCGAAAAGAAACACATTCAGGCAGCCAGACAGTTAAGAGAAAACCCCAGCATCATCATCCGTAGAGCTGATAAAACTGCGAATTTCGTCATCCTTAACAAACTTACACCAGAAATATAAAATATAATTTTGAGTATATTTTGTTGTATAAAGTATGCTGTGTGTGATCTCAGTGAAGTACAATGAATACTGATAAAAACTATTTTAACTTGTGTCGTCAAATGGCGGTGAGCTTCGGAGGGAGTAGAAGCCTAATATGGTTTTCGGACCAAAGAGGCCTTATTGATTTCATCTTAATAAGTTTTATTATTATTGCAATATTTATGTGATGTTCTATAACGTACATTGAATCATATCATCAATGCAGAGGGATAATACCAGGCCTGTATAAAAAGAAAAAATCCATGAAATGTAGGGAAATGCTAAGATTTGCAGCTGGCATTAATGTCGGTAGAGTTTACCTAACCTTCAAAAGATATTAATCATATTTCGTAGAATACCAGTGAGGGTGTTATGGTACCAGTTAGGGTGTTATGGTACCAGTTAGGGTGTTATGGTACCAGTGTGGGTGTTATGGTACCAGTGAGAGTGTTATGGTACCAGTGAGGGTGTTATGGTACCAGTGAGAGTGTTATGATACCAGTGAGGGTGTTATGGTACCAGTGAGAGTGTTATGGTACCAGTGAGAGTGTTATGGTACCAGTGAGGGTGATACGGTACCAGTGAGTGTGTTATGGTACCAGTGAGGGTGTTATGGTACCAGTGAGGGTGTTTTGGTACCAGTGAGGGTGTTATGGTACCAGTGAGGGTGTTATGGTTCTAGTGAGGATGTTATGGTACCAGTGAGGGTGTTTTGGTACCAGTGAGGGTGTTATGGTTCTAGTGAGGATGTTATGGTACCAGTGAGGGTGTTTTGGTACCAGTGAGAGTGTTATGGTACCATGAGGGTGTTATGGTACCAGTGAGAGTGTTATGGTACCAGTGAGGGTGTTGTGGTACCAGTGAGGGTGTTGTGGTACCAGTGAGGGTGTTATGGTACCAGTGAGGGTGTTATGGTACCTGTGAGAGTGTATATATATATATATATATATATATATATATATATATATATATATATATATATATATATATACCACAAGTGTATAACACCCTTACCTTGGTGTTACATGCTTAATTTTCTTATATTGATATTTAAATGATGGTTGTCAATAACTTTTAATTCATTGTTGGTACTATAAAAATCCTTGTCTGACATTCAATATAATACTAATATAGTATATAATTTAATAAAAGACTATAAACATAAGTTGATGGATTAAACTAACCGGTGTTGCAGAAGTTGATTGTTGCACATTGTTCATCATTATCTGGACACTTGACTGTCAGTTGAAGTTGAGGGAACTCTGGTAGGTTGTAGGGACACTTGTGGTCCAATAATTGTTTCTCCTCCTTTTCATCATCATTGTTAGGCGACAACTCCACCCAACACTCTCCTTCCTGATATAATAATAACACACATCATTATTTACATAATTATTATATTAATTTGGTGATAGTTAGGTTAGCTTAGGTTACTGTAGGTTAGGTTAGGTTAGATTCCCGTAGGTTAGGTTACTGCAGGTTAGGTTAGGTTTGATTAGGATTGGTTAGGTTAAGTTACTTAAGGCTAGGCTACGGCAGGTTAGATAAGGTTAAATCAAGTTTGGTTAGGTAAGGTTTGGTTAGGGTTAAGTTAGGTTTTGTTAGGTTAGGGTTGACTAGGCTAGGTTAGGTTAGGTCAGGTTTTGGTAATAATTGTCATGATTTTATCTGTATGCATTGCTAATAAAGAGAACAACTGACCTTCATCTTGAGATTATTAGGTTGTTTTTTCCACTTGTAGTGGGTGAATGACAATGGGTAGGTAATCTTCCTCCAGGTGTTGTAGTACAGGTGATAACACCCAACCCGAAGCTTGAAAAAGTCTTTAAATGCCAGCTTGGTAATGACGTCTGGTCCAGTGATGGTTTTGACACTGGAAAGATCATCTTCACTAGTACAGGAACACTTGATGTTGACTTGGTTATGAGGTCCGGTAATGTGATCAATGTCGAGTCTTGCCAGAGTTTGTTTATCGTCTTGATTCATGATGTGGAGACTTGTCCCCCACGTGGTATTATTATCAGGTGGAAGAAGCAACTGAAAGCGAGCCTCCATGAAACCTTCACCGATTTTGTTCATCTCTAATGGTTGTTGAGACACCATGGATGACTGGTTGTAGGCGGGACATTCTGGTGAGAGAGGAAAGTTGTTAGTGATGTGTTCTCTCTCTTTCTCTCTCTCAAGGGTAATAGTGGATTATTATTTATATCAACATTTCTGCTTCATCACTCCATTCTTCTCTCTCTCCTTTCCTCCAATCTTTTCTCCTTCCCCCCTTCCTTCCTTCTCTATCTCCTTCTCTCCATTCTTCTCTTCTTTCATCCTTCCTTCCTTCTTTTACTCCTCTCCATTCTTCTCTCCTTCTCTCCCTCCTTCCTCCATTCTATTCTCCTTCTCTCCTTCATTCTCTCCTTCCTTCCTTCCCTATCTCCTTCTCTCCATTCTTTTCTCATTCCCTCCTTCCTTCCTTTACTCCTTCTCTCCATTCTTCTCTCATTCCTTCCTTCCTTCCCTATCTCCTTCTCTCTATTCTTCTATTCATTCCTCCCTCCTTCATTCTTTCCCTATCTCCTTCTGTCCATTCATCTCTTCTTTCCACCTTCCTTCCTTCCTTCCTTTACTCCTTCTCTCTATTCTTCTCTCCTTTCCTCCTTCTTTTTCTCCTCCATTCTCTACCCTTGTACTTTCTCTTCTCATTATCCTTCTAACTCTTTCTTCTCTTCTCTCCCTTCCATATTCTTCTCCTCCTTTATCCCTTCGTTCCCCTCTTATTTCCTTTACTTCACCTCCTCCATACACAATCTTTTCTTTTCTTTTCCTTCTCCTCCTTCATACTTTACCTTCGTTTCCCTCTTATTCCCTTTACTTCACCTCCTCCATACACTATATTTTCCTTCTCTTCCTTCACACTCTGTCCCTTCCTGTCTCTTATACAGGGTGTAACAACATTGCATGTAATAAGGGCATAGCATACTTTTGATACATTAGAGCACCTTGATTCCTCCAAAGTATGCCAGGAAACATGACCATATCAACAGAAGTAATGGTTATCTGTTGCTTGGAATAGTTTGGAGGAATCAGTTGCTCCAGATTTACCACCAACGCTGTATGTAGTAACCCATTAACTTAGGGGACAATATTTGTGGGTAATTTTAATATTGGGAAATTTTAATATTGGGTAATTTTTATATTGGGTAATTTTAATATTGGGTATCTTTAATATTGGTAATTTTAATTAACATTGTCTCAATGGTATTTGTCTAATTGTACAGTACATTGTTTGTTTATTACAACACTATATGGTTATTACAACATTATTTATCACAACACTGTCACACACACACACACACACACACACTTATTCCTCCTTCTCTCTTTCTTACACACACACACACACACACTCATCTTCCTTACTCTCTCTTTTTTACACACACAGGCACACACATTTATTCGTCCATTTCTCTTCCTTACACACATAACTTTCTTACTCTCTCTTACACACACACACACACACATCCTTCTCCCTTCCTCTCTCTTTTTAGCACACACACACACATCCTTCTTCCTTCCACTCTCTTTTTTGTACACACGCACACACATTTATTCTTCCTTTTCTCTCTCTTTTTTACACACACACACACACACACACACACACACACACACATTTATTCCTCCTTCTCTCTTCTTTACACACACATCATCCTTACTCTCTCTTTCTTACACACACACACACACACATCCTTCTTCCTTCCTCTCTCTTTTTTGCACACACACACACACACACACATCGTAACAAACAATAAAGACCAAACTTACCAGTACGTATACCAGCATCAACAGGTGGTGTGAGAGCCAACACCATCACCACCATCATCAGTATTACACTCCGTACACACATGATGTCTGTAATATAACAATAATAATAACCTCTGTACACACACACACACACACACACTACCCTGTTATTGTCCACACACTCACACACTACCCTATCAATCTACACACACACACACACACACCCTATCATTGTACATACACATGATGTCTGTAATATAACAATAACAATAACCTCTGTACACACACACACCCTATCAATCTACACACACACACACACACACTACCCTATCAATCTACACACACACACACTACCCTATCATTGTCCACACACTCACACACTACCCTGTCATTGTACACACACACACTACCCTATCAATCTACACACACACACACACCCTATCATTGTACATACACATGATGCCTGTAATATAACCATAACAATAACACTGGGTTCATTCCACAGTGGAATTCGTTTGTTACCTTCCTAACCAACCACACTTGTAAGGCTTCATAATCATCCAAAATCTGAGTATCCACATTCACAAAATCTATTCCAACAGTTAGATAATGATGATCACTGTATAGTTTACTCATCAAATTCATTAACTAATTCACCCATAGTATAACAATAACAATAACACTGTGTGTAGTTTATAATAATGTGATTGGTGTTGGTGTAGTAATATTATTTGTTGTGTAGTAAGTACAGACATGAGTGTGTGTGGTTATGGTATTATGGGTCATGGAACAGAGGTCTCACATGGGTACCATATTAACCTACCATGGAGATAACAGTAGGTCATGTGTTGTCTGTGTGTGTGTGTGTGTGTGTGTTGAGATTGATAATGGCCAGGAATAAGAACACATGGACCAGTGAATAGGTCATGTGTTGTCTGTGTGTGTGTGTGTGTGTGTGTGTGTTACTTACCTTTCCTTTGTGACCACCAGGCCACAGATGGACCGGTCCAGTGGGACTTCACCCGTTGTTTCAGATGTCCAACCAGACCCTGAGGACTACATATAAAGGTTAGGTTAGGTTAGGTTAGGACTGTACATATAAGGTGTATATTAATATTGCAAACATGTACTGTGTTTAAGATGTCACTGAGTACTGTACATATATAGGTTAGGTTAGGTTAGGTTAGTTTAGCACTATACATATAAAGGTGTATATAATAACATAGAGCAAGTATTAGTAACAAAAGTAATCAATAGAGAACCAGATACAAAACAGACCAAACTACCATTGTTAACTATTAATTAAGAGTGAATGTTATCATGTAATGTTAGATTTACCAACAACTAATACAATAATTAATCATTAATTATATTGTGGTCACAGATCAGAACCAGGGATGAGTGTTAATTATCCATATACAAATTATTCTACCAAATCCATCAGATGCCAACCCCCTACACACACACACACACACACACACACACACACACGGACGCAAGCACACGGATGTACGCACACAGGCACACACACCCATGCCAACACACACAGCTCTCTCTCTCTCTCTCTCTCTCTCTCTCTCATGAAACAAAAACATCAACTTGCTTTTCACTAATCTATACAACTTAGTAAAAATGTTCACACCATGATAAGTAAAGGTTGAGTTATTACTACTATCACCATTCTGTGTGTGTGTGTTAATACAAATGTGTGTATACTGTTAGGGTATGTGTATGTGTGTGTGCTAATACATACGTGTGTATGTATGTGTGTGTGTGTTAATACATACATGTGTGTATGTGTATGTGTGTTAATACATACGTGTGTATATGTGTGTGTGTGTTAATACATACGTGTGTATGTGTGTGTGTTAATTAATACATACATGTGTGTATGTGTGTGTGTGTTAATACATATGTGTGTATACTACCAGGGTTTGTGTGTGTGTGTTAATACTACCTCTCTCTCTCTCTCTCTCTCTCTCTCTTTCTCAAACATTATAATGGTAATACAAGATGGTAGTTCTCCCTTGTTACTTATATTAATAAATAAACAAAGTGTGTGTTTAGGGTTTTTTAGAGGGATGCAAGAATAGGGGGGCAGGCTTGGGGGGGTGCAAGAATAGGGGTACAGGCTTGGGGGGGGGGGTGCCAGAATAGGGGAACAAGCTTGGAAGGGTTGTGTGTGTTTAGGGAGTTTTAAGGGGGTGCGGGAATAGGGGACAGGCTTAAGGGGGAGGTTGTGAGTGCTTATGGTGTCTGAGGGGGATGCGGGTGGGTTTAGGGGGATGCGTGAATAGGGGGACATGCTTGGGGTGTTGTATGTGTTTAAGGGGTTTTAAGGGGGTGCGGGAATAGGGTGACTGGCTTGGGGGGGGTTGTGTGTGTTTAGGGTGTTTTAGGGGGCTGTGGAAGGGTTTAAGGGGGTGCGTTTTTTTTAAGAGGGTACGGGGGGGTTTAGAAAGGTGCGGGAGAGTTTAGGGAGTTGCGGAAATAGGGGCACAGGCAATGGGGGGGCGTAATGTGTGTGTTAAGGTGGTTTTAGGGGGGTGCTGGAAGGGTTATGGGTGTGTGGAAATAGGGGGACAGGCTTGGGGGGTGGGTTGTATGTGTTTAGGTGGTTTTAGGGGGTGCAGGGGGGTTTAGGGGGGTGCGGGAATAGGGAAACAGGCTTGGGGGGGGTTTGTTTGTGTTTAGGGGTTCTAGGAGGGTGCAGGGGGGGTAGGAGGGTGCGGGAATAGGGGGACAGAAGAATCAAAGTGCTGCAATGAACCATAAGTATATTATTCCTTTAATTGGTCCCCTTACTTTACCCTACCTATCCTGTCCTTCCCTTCCCTATCTCTCTTCTCCCTTCCCTTCCCTTCCCTACCCCTCCTGTACCCTCCCTCTCCCTCCCCTTCCTTTATCCTATCTACCCTTCCCTTCCCTTCCCTATCTCTCTTCTCCCTTCCCTTCCCTTCCCTACCCCTCCTGTACCCTCCCTCTCCCTCCCCTTCCTTTACCCTATCTACCCTTCCCTTCCCTTCCCTATCTCTCTTCTCCCTTCCCTTCCCTTCCCTACCCCTCCTGTACCCTCCCTCTCCCTCCCGTTCCTTTACCCTATCTACCCTTCCCTTCCCAATCCTTCTCCTCCCTTCCCTTCCCTATCCCTCTTCCCCCTACCCCTCCTGTACCCTCCCTCTCCCTCCCCTTCCTTTACCCTACCTACCCTTCCCTTCCCTTCCCTACCCTTCTCCCTTCCCTACCCCTCTTCACCCCTCCATTCCCTTCCTTTACCCTATCTACCCTCTCCTTCTCTACCCCTCTTCACCCCTCCCTTCCCTACCTTTCTTCTCCATACCCCTCCTCCTCCCTCCCCTTCTTTTACCCTACCTACCCTTTCCTATCCCTCTCCTCCCCTCCTTTACCATACCTACTCTTCCCCTTCCATTACCCTACCTCCCCTTCCCTTTCCTTCCCTATCCCTCTTCTCCCTTCCCCTCCCTCTCCCTCACCTTCCTTTACCATACCTACCCTACTCTTCCCTTTCCTTTCCTAACCCTCTTCTTCCTTCCCATCCCTCTCCCTCCCCTTCCTTTACTCTATCTACCCTTTCCTTCCCTATCCCTCTTCAAACCTCCATTCCCTACCCTTCTTCTCCCTTCCCTTCCTCTCCCCTCCCTTCCTTTACCCTACCTCCCCTTCCCTTCCCTTCCCTACCCTTCTCCTCCCTTCCCTACCCCTCTTCACCCCTCCCTTCCCTTCCTTTACCCTATCTACCCTCTCCTTCCCTATCCCTCTTCACCCCTCCCTTCCCTACCTTTCTTCTCCATACCCCTCCTCCTCCCTCCCCTTCTTTTACCCTACCTACCCTTTCCTATCTCTCTCCTCCCCTCCTTTACCATACCTACTCTTCCCCTTCCATTACCCTACCTCCCCTTCCCTTTCCTTCCCTATCCCTCTTCTCCCTTTCCCTCCCTCTCCCTCACCTTCCTTTACCATACCTACCCTACTCTTCCCTTTCCTTCCCTAACCCTCTTCTTCCTTCCCCTCCCTCTCCCTCCCCTTCCTTTACTCTATCTACCCTTTCCTTCCCTATCCCTCTTCAAACCTCCATTCCCTACCCTTCTTCTCCCTTCCCTTCCTCTCCCCTCCCTTCCTTTACCCTACCTCCCCTTCCCTTCCCTATCCCTCTTCTCCCTTCCCCTCCTGTACCCTCCCTCTCCCTCCCCTTCCGTTACCCTATCTACCATTCCTTTCTCTTCCCTACCCCTCTTCACCCCTCCCTTCACTACCCCTCTTCTCCCTTCCCTTCCTGTACCCTCCTTCTCCCTCCCCTTCATTTACTCTATCTACCCTTCCCTTCCCTACCCTTCTCCTCCCTTCCCTTCCCTTCCCTTCCCAATCCTCTTCTCCTCCTCTCCCCTCCCTTTCTTTGCAGCTTCATATCCCTCTCCCTTCCTTTCCTTTACCATTTCCAATCCTCCCTTCCTTTCCCTTAACCTTTTTCTCCTGTCCCTTCCTTTAATTTCCTCCCTTTCCTTTATCCCTCCTCTTCCCTCTCCTCCTAACGCTTACCTCATCGTTCCCTCCCAACCCTCTATCCTTCCCCTCACACACCCAACCCTCCATCCTTCCTCTCTCCTTCCCCTCACACACCCTACCCTCCATCCTTCCACTCTCCTTCTCCTCACACCCACAACCCTCTCTCCTTCCACTCTCACACCTAACCTAACCTAACCTAACCTAACCCTCCATTCCACAGTACATAAGACTGCCTGCAAGACTTATCATAGGATGTACCCAAGAAAATTAATATATTTATGGTTTGCACTTTATCAGGACATTTCCACTGTCACAAGAGAGAGAGAGAGAGAGAGAGAGAGAGAGAGAGAGAGAGAGAGAGAGAGAGAGAGAGTTAAATTTTCTACATCACCTTGCTATAGCAGTAAAGAATATATACTATTTTTACCTATAATAAACAATATTACTGATAGACAATATGTCATATCCCAAACATTGATTGAAAAGAACAGACATACTGCATGCTAGATGTATTATGTTCATACTGAAATGTTAATTAATACTTAATTAAAATATAAAGATATAAGTTATAATCTTCTCTCATGACAAACTCAGGTGGTATAATAATCAGGTTATAATAATATGTGTTCTTAGTGGAACGCTTGTCAATGTTATTAGACAAAATATAATGCAATAAAATAATACATGTCACATATACAGAGGAAATATAATCATGTAGTGTTACAAGAAAGGATAAACATACATGAAAGACATAGAGCTAAGCCTCTATTGGTTCTATATACTGTATGTGTGTTAATGTGTGTGTAGCCTTGTAATAGTGTGAGTGTGTTAATGTGTGTGTAGACTTGTAATAGTGTATGTGTGTGGCCTTGTAATAGTGTATGTGTGTTAATGTGTGTGTAGCCTTGTAATAGTGTGAGTGTGTAAGGTTAGGTGATAGGTTGTGATAGTGTAAGTGGTCCGTCGTCCAGAAAGCATCTGCTCCAAATATTACACACCGACATTGGTGGACTAAACATTGTGGTGTCCAAGTGTACCTATTATTACTCAAAGAAGAATTGAGGGAGGATTGCAAGGTGGAACTGTTCAGTACAGAAAAGAATGTATGTTGACACAGAAGAAACCTGATCAAAGAAGAATATAGGAGAGGAAAGATAGGAAGTGATAAAGAGAGGGAGAGATTATGAAGACATACAGAGCATTTCAAAGGAAGACAATCCAAAATAGTTGAGTGCAGGATTTAATATTAATAGTAGCAACAAAACACTTTACCCAATATGTGGAAGGTTCTTCTTGACAATAAACTCCAGAGATTGAAGCACTGTAATGCTGAAGTTGAGAAGGATTTATACAAACACAACGCTACAAATGGAAGCTGATCCAGTAGTGACCACACACACATACACCTACCCACACAGGAAGTGTCATGACGTCATCCATTGGGACAGTGGAGGAAGAGATAAAACATATTAGATAATAAACTCCAGTGTACTGCGAACAACTTAATCCTTTGTAAATTATTGTGTTTTTACATCTTGTCAAATCAATATAGTAACTTTCATATTCCCCTTGACAAGACTTGTATATTATTACCATACACACTTTTAGGATGTAGGGAAGAACACTAGAATCTATGAGTGGCGAACTTGTAGGATCACACACACACACACACACACACACACACACACACACACATTGTACATGTTATAATTACAATTAATAACTTGTTTTCATCTGTGTAATAACTGGTCTGAGACACCTGATAATATTTATATACTGGCTAAACAAGGGGATAAAAAACCTTTGTTCTAACTATAATATTGTTTGTATTCCCAGACCCGTGTGTATGGAGGGTAACCTTACACCCAAAAGTTCTCGTTGGTGACGTCAACCTTGGAGAGAGAGGAAATAAACTCACTCCATTTTTGCCACAACGATTGGGGTTTCCTGAGTGTTAAGAGAGAGAGAGAGAGAGAGAGAGAGAGAGAGAGAGAGAGAGAGAGAGAGAGACGAAGGCTTAATCAAATAAGGAGAGAGAGAGAGAGAGAGAGAGACGAAGGCTTAATCAAATATGGAGAGAGAGAGAGAGAGAGAGAGAGAGAGAGAGAGTGAGAAGGAAAACGAGGGAGGGAGAGAGATAAAGGAGAATAAAATGTCAAAGTAGAGTGCATGGTAACATCTGTCATCACC
This sequence comes from Petrolisthes cinctipes, assembly GCA_033782935.1. NCBI lineage: Eukaryota > Metazoa > Arthropoda > Malacostraca > Decapoda > Porcellanidae > Petrolisthes > Petrolisthes cinctipes. The sequence goes on along the minus strand of JAWQEG010001325.1, from coordinate 1,844,962 downwards.
ACCATTCCACTCTTATCATTTTGTACACGCAACAACTAATGCATTTCATCAATGGTAAATAGATAGGCAAAAAGATACCGATATAAATAAATAAATGTTTATATATACATATTTATATATAGCTTCACTGTGTGCGTTGGTCAGACAGTTTGATTCAACTACCTGCTGTCCCGTAAAGATAGAGAAGGTCAAGTTCCCTCCACAAGATGGTGTCTCAGGGAATCATGAACACAGCTGTACAGTCAATACCAGAAGTTTGTCTTTCTTAGTCCATGATACGTTCCTGTTAATCAGGGAACCCTCTATGTGATAGAATTGACAGCTATATATGGTTTAAATGTCTAATATTACAGATGACCATATGTAAACTAAAATATTTTAACAACAAATTCATCAAAGTTATAATTATACTATATAATATTATGTATGTTCAGAAGGTGGAATTATAATATCATCGAGAAATATATGATATTGGTGCAGGAAGATTTTTGTTTAATTAAGGATACCAACACACAGAAATATATATGATGTTGCCAGAAAGTTGTTTATTAAATATACCAAAGCATTTTCAGTCACAGAGGCAACTTTTCAAGAATACAATAACGTTGCCAGATACACACGTCATCAGCATAGATAATGGCAGTGTGTGTTATGCCAATACATGTTTTTTTTTTTTTTTTTTTTTTTTTCTATAAATACAGTACTTCCCCTCCTGGCCTCTCCTCTCCCCATTCAATGTTAAATAACCTTCCATTTATACCTCCGTTGCTATGAAGTATTAATTTAAACTTCAATACGTATTTTAGTAACATGAATATTTCGTACATGTTGTGATTAAACATTATTTAACATTACCATTTGTTTAACACGGGTAATACAGTGTGACAAATACTTTTCTTTCCATTGTCTTTGTCAATTTTGTTCCTTCCTATTACCACACTGGACTCTGTTTCTTTCTTGTGTTTCTAATCCCCAATCTCTCGTATCAGTTTCATTTCATTGACCCGTCTTCATTATACCATACTCACTCTGATATAATCTGAGTTTTAAGTATTCAATGAACTGACATTAAACTAGAAATAGGCATACACCTTATAATTTTGATGCTCACAACTTTACTCAGATTAATATTAAAAGGTTAAAGGTCCGCTTGTGTGTTTTTGTTTCCCCATAAATTAAACTCACATTCCACCATCCTGATGGGCTAAAAACGCTCTATAATAATATTATTTCATGTCCTATAATTTGACACACTATTATAATTCCATATACTCTTCTGTACTGCACACCTGCCAGTCAATAACCATTTTCTTTCGTTTTTCTATTTCTGTTTTTATTCCTTGTCACGTGTCATTGTTCCAGTTTAATGTGTGTGTGTTTTATCGCGCAGAGAGCACCTTTTTTTCTGTCTTGATTTGTTTATCTTCATCCTGTCTGTCCCACGTCTAAACAAACTCTCTCTCTCTCTCTCTCATGAGACTAGACAAGAACGTTACTGTCAAATACTCTGTATAAATCTCTCTTGCGTAAAGCATCTATGAATGGGCGGTACAACGAAGTTGGAGGTGTGTCTGGGAGACACAATAAAATTTTGTACATATCCACTTTGTGGTTCTCATTTGTCACTGCTGCCTGGGAGATGCTCCAGAAAGTCTCATCTGACCTTCGGCCTACTGTACAAAGGTATCCCGCTCTTGATTTCCAGGCACAGCAATATGTAAACGAGTGGCAGGAGCAGTACACACAGCAGGTAGAATATAATGAAGCCAAAGTGTGACATGAACAGAGAATAAAACTGGCACCAAGGAGCACTGGTTCTGAGATGTTATCAGTCCAGATATGAGGATGAGATCCTGATAGCAACGTGTATAAATAAAAAAGGTGTTGTCATCTAGTCGGGCAGAAAAGAAGCTACCGTACCAACATCATCACGAAGCTCCACTGTCTCATCTGGTGCGACACCCAATAATCTCGGGGCCTCGCAAGAGTCACGGGCTACTGACAGCCTACAGTCCCGAGGTTGAGGTATAGAAAAAAAAAATACCTTCCCGAAGCTGAAAGGTCATGTCAGGATCGGTGGAGGTACAGAAGAAGGTGATGTGGCTAGAAGCTATGTATGCAAGTTAAGAGTTTGTCCAGAGGTGAGAGACCATCCTATATATACTTCCTGGAGAAAGAAAATACTTGGCTGATGAGGAAAAACATAGACCATGAGTTGACTGAGTTAAACATAACTGGTGATACCACAGACGCTCCAGGAAATGACAATAAGAGCGAACCCTATGCTTGGAGGAAGAAGTCTGGAGAGTAGAGGCAGATGAACGACCTGGAGAAGGAGACAAACCAAGAGAAGAGACTAACACACAAATCTTCTCAAGACAAGAGTCAATAGTACCTATCTTGTCGGTAAGGTAAGGGTGGTGACGGCTGAGATGATGGATTACTGAGTCTCAACAACGGTGGAGAATTTGGGATTAGAAGTGGACAGAGAGGCAACCAGCCTGTCAATCCTGGCTTCAAGAGCAGAAAAGTGGTTCTCAAGGGCACTACATCGTGCTATGACAGAAGCAACAAACTGGCGGAGGGCAAGGTTCGGAGGCGGGGCAGGATTGTTGGGAGGAATAGACTGGGAAGGTGATGGTGGATGCAGTACTGTGGTAGTAGACTGTGGTAATAGACTGGGAAGGTGATGGTGGATGCAGTACTGTGGTAGTAGACTGTGGTAATAGACTGGGAAGGTGATGGTGGATGCAGTACTGTGGTAGTAGACTGTGGTAATAGACTGGGAAGGTGATGGTGGATGCAGTACTGTGGTAGTAGACTGTAGTAATAGACTGGGAAGGTGATGGTGGATGCAGTGCTGTAGTAGTAGAGGCACGAGTTGGGGACTGGCATCAATCACAACCATGACACATGTTAACCACCGGCTGAAAGCAACGTGGACACTTCCAAAGAAACGAGTTCCCAGGACTTGGAGGCTCAGAGGTGGAAGCAGTAGGACATGATGGTTCACTCCTAACAGAACACATCATGGAGTCATGGTCAGTCACACACCAGACTTCAACAAGACTGAACGGTACCAGGAGATGTGTCCAACTCTTCAGCAACAAGGCTAGTCATTATGAAGTTTCCACACATCACACGGTGGTTGATTGATTGATTTATTGATATTAGGCGCTGCAACAGCGAGGTCATATGGCCCCAGAGGAAGAAGGTGATTGAGAAGTGGGACAGTAAGTACTAAAGGTAAAACAGATGAAAAAAGGTACAGTTGAAGTGAAAGCCCCTTTTAGTCATTTAACGACAAGCAGGGGTACTGGGGAGGTATTTGTAGCCCCCTACCCCAGGGAGACCTCACATGGTGGAAGACAGGAGATGAAATGGAAGGAAATCTCAAGTGGAGGTGGGTCAGGAAGACTCCAGTCAACAGTCTTAAAGGGGAACAATCCTAAAGGAAACGAGTCAGAACCCTGAATGTTGGTAGCATTACCAGGCGTAGTAGTGGAAGTGGGTCAGGAAGACTACAGTCATCAGTAATACAGAGGAACCATCCTAGAGGAAACGAGTCAGAACCCTTAATGTTGGCAGCATTACCATGCATAGTAGAGCTTGTAGATGTTATGGAGAGAAAGAAGAAGGATATAATGTGTGTACAGGAAAGAAGATGGAAATGAAATAAAGCAAAGTAGAGAGGCATTGGTTATAAGATGCTGTACAGTGGAGCTAACAACTATGGAAGAAGTGGATCATTCTCAGCAAGGATATATGAAAGATAAGGAAGCGGAGGTTAAAGGATATATTGTAGAATAATACGAATAAAGGTGTGTAGTGGAGAAAAGGTGTTGAACATAGTAACTAGATGTGTTCCTCAAGTAGCATTTGAATAGGAAGATAAAATTGACTTCTGGAGAACAATGAATGAGTTGGTGGTGAAATCACACTGGCGTGATGATCATAAACGGGGAATAAAACCCACTCTTGTTGACGGAAATAATATATTAATCCATACAGTTTCGGTGGACACTGCCACCATCTTCAGTGGTCTAGCGAGAAGAAAGGAATGACATAGATAGTACATAGGTACACCATCCATCAATTTTAAAGTTGAATGGGAGAGCGGTGGCGTACTTCCGTTTCTAGATGTATTAGTAGTAAAACTTAATCATTTACTAAGCTTCAAAGTGTATAGGAAGCCTACCAGTTGTAATTTGTTCATTCATTACTATTCGTATCATCATTCGGCCACAAAATTGTCTGTCATCTCATCAATGTTCCTTAGAGCCCTCAGAATTTGCAGTCCAGAGCATATACATGAAGAAAATCAGCTAATTTAGAAAATCTTTCAAAATTTAAAATACCCCCCTTGGTTCATAAAAAAGGCCTACCTTAAAGCAAGGCAATCTCACTATGCTCCAAAAAACCCCACCACACAATTGAAACGTTTTCTCACATTGCCTTACATCTCTGATTTGAGTATGGTGAGGTCTATTTGTCACACAAGTGATGTAAATATAGCCTTTAAATACACCTCAACTATTAAATCAAAGTTAGTAAAAAACAAATTTAGAACCCCGACAGAAGCAGGGATATATAAAATTCCATGCAAAGATTGTGAACTAGTTTACATAGGAGAGACTGGCCGAAACCTAGAAACTAGAATTAAGGAACATAAATATGCCACTAAGACGTGTAATTTAAACAATGCTATTTTTAACCATGTTTGTAATGCCAATCATAGAATTGATTGGCAAGGTAGCCATCTGATGTATAAAAGCAACGACTTTAGAAAACGTAAGATAATCGAATCAATGTGCATTGAAAAATACCGCAATTTCAACCTTAGTTATGGTATGTATAAATTAGACCCAATAATGAGATCCTTGGTAGAAATGTTCCTTCCCTCACCACACACACCTCACCTCACCTCACCCACACCTAGGTGACGCCCAAGGGGATTAACACGTGACCTGCCCTCACCGACACCTCCTTCTACCCCATCCCACTGACACCTCCTTCCCTCCCCCATCCACAAACTGTATATAAGTTCATACCTATGTACTATCTATGTCATTCCTTTCTTCTCGCTAGACCACTGAAGATGGTGGCAGTGTCCACCGAAACTGTATGGATTAATATATTATTTCCGTCAACAAGAGTGGGTTTTATTCACCGTTAATGAATGAGTTCATGACGTCGATGTCGGCAGACGAGAGACTAATTATCGGATGTGACCTAAATAGACATGTTGGTGAAAATATACGTAGAGTTTATGGCGGACATAGCATCAGCGAGATGAATGAGGAAGGAAAATGAATAGTGCATTTCGCAGTGGCATTTGATCTTACAATTTGTAACACCTTTTTTACGTGCAAAAATTATGCTACATACAGAAGTGTAGTATGGCAGACACAGATAGATATCATTTTGTATAGGAAAGGGCAACTGGCTGAACTAAAGAATTGTAAAACGATAAGAAGGGAAAGTGTCAGTGAACTGCACATACTAGTGGTATCATATTATTTTACTGTGGGAATTTGTACTTGGAAAGGAGAACGAAAGATAAAAGGGTGTAGATTGAAACATCAAGAACTGAGGGAGACTTTTAAGGAAGCATTTCTGTGTAACATCAAACCAGAATAAAATCCGAAGACCTGGTGGAAAGAAAATATTAATGTGATTTGAAAAGAGGAAGAAATTGTCGGTAAAACATTTGGTATAGAACAACAAAATAATAAAGAAACTTGGTGGTTGAACCAGGATACACTGGAGAAAATCAGTAAACAGAAAGAAACAAAGAGAGCCTATGACACGAATGTTTCGAAATAGATTAGATAGTCTTGGAAAGTGGCGTGTATAGAATACAAAGGAGCAGTAGCACAGGGTAAGGAGACAGCAACGAATTATTTCTATGAGCAGCTAGAGGCGACAGAGGGACAAAAGAATATGTATAGTATAGCAAAGAACAGAAACAAAGCCACCAAAAATCTAACACACGTCAAGTATTTCAAGGATGAGGAGGGAGAGTGTTGACAGATAAGGATGGTTTAAATACACGGTGGAATGATTATTTTGAGAAATTGTTGAATGAGGAGAAAGATAGAAGTATAATAGATGATGGAAATCAGCACATAAGAGAAGTACAGGATATTAACAAATAGCGTTACTAAAAATGAAAGAAGGAAAGACAGTTGGTCCTGATGGTATTACCAGTCAAAGAGTGGAAATGTTTTGGGAGTAAAGGAGTGAATATATTATGAGATTGACTGGCTACAATGTACTGGTACTGATTTATAAAGAGAAAGGAGACATCCAGGACTGTAGTAATTACAGAGGCATAAAACCTATGTTTTAGCTGATGGAAATCTATGCGTGAGTTCTGTATTAGATAGAAGAGAGAATATGGAGAGAAACTTGTGTAAGAGAAGAATAGTTCGGGTTTATACCTGAAAAGGGACAGTGGATGCAATATTTTCTTTGAGACAGGCAACGGAGAAGTTCAGAAGAAAGTATAAAGAGCTACACTTGGTGCTCATTGATCTGAAGAAAGTGTATGATTGGGTTTCAAGGCAGGAAGGTTGGAGATGAATGAGGGTGAAAAAAGTTCCTGAGATGTATGTAATGGTTCTGCAAGATACAGTATGTATGCAGGAGCAATGGCTTGAGTAAGAAGCATTGTTAGAAGGACGGAAGAGTTTGGAGTGAGGGTTGGTTTACATCAGTGGTCGGTTCTCAGCCTGTACATTATCAATCTTGTGATGGATGTGATGACTGCAGATGTTAGAGAGGAGGTTACATGTAGTGCTTTATTCTTGGATGACATTGTATTGGTTGACTTGAGCAAGGATGGAGAGGAACAAAAACTGGAAAGGAGTCAAGCCCTGGAAAATAGAGACATGAGGTTTAAGCTGGACTTAATTTAGATGGAATGTTGATGGGTGAGAGGTGATGGGAGGCAGGGCAGGGAGAAGACAGAATGGATGCAAAAAATATCAAGGAGGTGCAGAATTTAAAATACCTGGGATCAGAAGTTTCAAAGATATTGAGGCTGAAAGTAGCCAGAGAATACAGTGAACTTGAATTAACTGGAGAAAGTCAACCGGAGTTCTATGTGACAAGAGAATTAGTGCAAAGATTAAATTGAAGCTTTGTAATATAATGAAAGCTCAAGAACAGAAACTGGAAGTTGCGGAAATGTGAATGCTGAGGTGCATGTGTTGAGTCACAAGAAGAGATAGTATCCGGAATGAACATATTAAAGGAATGATCAAGATGGTAGAAGTATCGAAGATGGTACAACAAAGAAGACTACAGTGGTATGGACATTGTATGTGTAGAGAAGAGAACCAAGTGTGAAGAAGAATCATGAATATAGAATTGGAGAAGAGAGGAGTTAGAGGAAGACCGAAACTTAGATGGAAAAACAGCTTTGGGAGGGACATGCAAGACAAGATAGTGATAGAACAGGATGCCCAAAACCCTTTATCCTCCGGCCTGTGCCGTAAATTAACGTCCACGATCGTAAAATTTCTTATTTATTAGCCAATTTTGTTAATATGTAACGTAGAAAATGCTCTTTCTACAACTAACCCAAGAATATAATTACTCTCAAATCCGGTCATTCTAGCCACCGTATATCCTATATTTTGGGAAATATTAGATTTGTGCATACGAATAAATACGAAACATGACGAAACCTAGTGAGAAAGTTGTTGTTATTGTTATTTTTTATCGAGGGCATCTTATTACCTTACGTAATCATGGCCAGAAATTGTTGACTTGTCTCTTTATTTAATTATTTTTTACTTGTTTCACTGCAGCACACAATATTTGTTATACTTTGCTAAACACAAAATTCCTTGTGCTTTTATTGGTGTGGATATGACTTTGCTATCAGTAGTAGGCTTGAATAACTGTTCAATTTTTGAAAAAATACGAGTGGAATAGGACTATATTACGAACCCCCTGCCAGACGGCAGACGTTATATTCCAAAGGAATTAATTCAATATTAATTCATGAGGTGAAAATCGTAAGTAAAGCTCTTTTTTTTCTTCTTCTCACCTATGTGTAATTTATGTATATTGTATACATAAGCACAATCTCAGTTGACTGAAAAAAAAGCACCGTACGTGAGGTCCCGTCGAGATATAATTATCTGTAAATGAACACCCCCCCCTCTCCCTCCCCAATCCCAATAGTAACCGAGTCTGTGTGACTCGTCATACTGTCTGACTGAGTAAGTTTCTGGTGGTCACGTGAAGTGATAAGCTCCTCCCAACTCCGTGACTTAAGAGCACTCACAGTCTTACGTCATACGCAGCTGCGCGCCGTAACAAAATTTTCGATTGCATTAAAATATTCGCCAAAAAATAATAGTTTACACTACACCCAGCCACTTCTCAATGCTCTATAGCCTAGGGCATGCTAAAGAAAATGGAAGTATTACTAATTTAGAGCACCAACTAAAGTATTTCCAACAGATTTTTGCTTCCAAGTGATTTTTTTCCATTTTTTCCAGTATAATAGCTAACAACACGAAGGGTATTGACGTTATGTCAATGAATCATATTCACACGTGATGTACGTATATATGAGCACATTATGTAAGAGGGATTTCGATCAAAAATTATTATTTTATTTTTGGTGAATTTTTTTCCCCAAATTTCAGGCGACAATTCATTTCAACAATTTCAGGCGAGGAATTTTCCCATTTATAGCAGTGATAAAGGACTTTTCATTCTATAGCAGTGTTGCTATATATCAAAGGATAGTCCACATACAATATTATGCTATTCTGAAACATAGATTTTTTTTGGTTATTTTTTTCCAAAACAATTTCAAAATATTTGGGAAAAATATTATTTTTTGCTAGATTGTAATAAAAATTGGTCAGTATATGTAAAAACCAACGAGGATTACGATGGCTTTTGCTTCTAAAATTAACAGGAGCGCAGGTGGGGGGTGCGAGTGAGTGCTCCCCTTAATGTATTTCTTTCCACATTTCCGAAACTTCTCTCTACTCTCAAGCCTACTCCATTCATAACTTCCCAGCAAACACACTACGTCTTTTCCACGTGACGCCATGGTGAAAATAAGGTGGATTAAATTTCCTACGTAAAGACAACGTGGTATTCACATGGAAAAATTCATCCACCTAACAAAGCTTTATATATGCATCTCATGTTTTTAATGTTAATTTTCTATGCGATAATGATACATAAAGTTATGAAATGCATTGTAATGAAAAAGGTTTATGTGACACACTACGTCATTTTCACGTGCTATTCACATGGAGAAGATCTTTCGTTCAACAAAACTATTAAGGAGCCAGAACTAATATCCATCTAAAATGCTATTATACTGTCTTTGTCATGTATTCAATGTTATTCCTTTGTGCGATGATGATACATCAATTCTTATTGAATGCATCATAATGAAAAAGGTTTATGTGACACACTACGTAATTTTCACGTAGTATTCACATGGAGAAGATCTTTCGTTCAACAAAACTATTAAGAAGCCAGAACTAATATCCTCCCACTAAATGACAGAACAAACATTCTCAAATGAAGATACATCGATATGATGCATTATATGTGTTGAGCAAAAAAGGAAAATGTTCTCCATTTCCTGTACGCCAGGCAGTGCAGGCCAGCAGGCACCTCCACCAGAGTCCACCACCACCACCATGGGAGAACACAGAGGACAATAAGGACACTATATACAAAATGTGTATATTAAGAGAAAATAAAATAAAAAAATACTGTATATGAATAAATAAAGTTTTATCAGATGGTGGGCCGTTAGACGATATGACCAACGTCCATTTCAAATTCACGAGCCAACGCGCCAACCAGACTAGCTCACGCGTCCAGCACCCGTACAACCATCCCGTTGGTCAATATATTAATTTTTTTAGTGCTCAGACCTTACAGTTATTGGAATCGACATGCCAGTGGTTGCATATCGAGTTAATGAATGTTTTGGCAGGCCACAAAACAATTGTATTAATTAGTGCACATAAAAAGACAATAGAAAAACTATTTGCCGAATTTCAATTACACCGAAATCGACGGTGTAGCGGCGCCGAATCTTCCTAAAGTTACAATAACAAACAATCACTCCACTGTGCGCGGCAGCCCGGCTAGCTACCTAAGTTGCCTACTAACGCCGGTATATATTAGAATTATTGTCAAGGTGAGAAATACTGAAATCCGTGAGAGGTGTGTGTATGAGAAAAGTGATTTTAGTACACGTAGAATTATTGACAAGGTGAGAAATATTGTAATGATAAACGTGAATGGTGTAGTGGTGTGAACAAATGACTGGATCTGAGAGTGGAAGAAAGTAATACAGTATGAGGTGGTATGGACGTGTGGAAAGAATAGTTGATACAAGAGTGGTGAAAAAGGTTTATGAGAGTGATTTTGAAGGGAGGAAAAGATGGGGAAGACCAAGAAGATGATGGCAAGATATGGTTAGTGATTGTGTATGAAAATGTGGAATAAATATTATGAATGAAACAAAAGAACTGGAACATGTTAGACAAAAGTGGTAAAGTTTCACAAGGAAGTGTGGATGTTTGGGCTGGCAACCCGGTTTTAAAGTGGCAATTTCTTTTTTGGTACATTTGAGTGCCTTGATTCCTCCAAAGTATGCCAGGAAACATGAATAGATGAACAAAATTAATGGTGTTCTGTTGCTTGGAATAGTTTGGAGGATTCAGTTGCTCCAGAATAACCAAACTAAAACTTAACTTGAATGACAATGGAATGGCTCCTAGTATACGTCCAACCAGCTAATCAACTGCACATCGCCCCTTCGGAGCACCACAGCCTAAACGGCCCCAAGAAAGAAGCCGGTATATAGGTATTGCTGAGGCAGTGTAAGTTTCATTTAGTGCGTTGGTGCATGTCGATTGCATACTTTTGCAGTCATATTAAATTTTATTGTTACTTATATTTCTGATACCACATATCAATTATAGAAAGTTGCTTTTATGTTTATTAATATGGTAGTAAAGGTTGCCCTTCTCTCCTGCATATGGTAACTCCTGTTTTTTTCCTCTTCCCCACTATACCAACAGCATGTTTAGTAGTACAGTACTTTATGCAGCTCAGCCATCCACATTTTACGGCTCTAACTGTGAATACTTAATTATTCTCGATTCTATCATACATTCTTGTAAAAATTTACGGTATTATTGCATAAGTGGACTGCCACGGAAATTGTGTGTTTTTTTTTACTATCATTACCCACTATTTTGGACTATTCTAGAAACTTTTACCCATTCTAAGAAACTTTTCATCAATGGTATTTTCGTTGGAAATGCCCCGTTTTCGAGATAGATATATTCCGTTTCCACTACTCATTCAAGCATGGAGGGGCCTGTGGGAAGCGGGGTTGACGGGTGGGGGAGACTCGGTTGGCTAGTAATAAATGGATAGGTTAGGTTAGGTTAGGTTAGGAATATCTTTTGTAACACTGGTTAGGTTAGGTTAGGTTAGGTTATGTGTGTTTTGTAAAGGCAGAACTATAGTAAAAAGCGAGTCTCCCCCACCCGTCAACCCCGCTTCCCACCGGCCCCTCCATGCTTGAATGAGTAGTGGAAACGGAATATATCTATCTCGAAAACGGGGCATTTCCGACGGAAACACCATTGATGAAGTGTCTTAGAATGGTCCAAAATAGTGGGTAATGATAGTGAAAAAAAAAAAAAATTCCGTGGCGGTCCACTTATGCAAATTTACCAAATTTACTTTAGGGGCGTTTTTGCTCACCCCGTTTCGGCAATGTACGGTGTGTTTTCCCAGCTAAACTCAACCTAACCGGTAATTGGACAAGCACAAACTACAGGGACCTTACTATATATATGCCTATTTATGACAAAAATACCAATGGAGAAGGTAGCAAAATCCAAAACTGCCCTAAACTAAGTCAATACTTCTTTAACTGATGTAATATTTGACTATTTTCTTTTCATTTTTCTCTTATTTTCACCTCAATTCTAATGCTACTTTGCTCTTATACCAGTGTGTAAGAATTCAGCAACTAGTGATAGCCTTTTTCTCTACTGACAGCATGGTATCCCAGCAGTAGGACGCAAGCCAGCATACAAACTAACATGAATATTAATGTATCATTTGATGGTACATATATTCGCATACGCATAAACTGTCCCATTGAGCTGGAGCCCACTGTTTCTGCCATAATTGGTTACTTACGTAGAGGATGTGAATGCCACAACCCATTGTGCAATTGCCATTGTGCCTGCGCCTGTACCTGCACGCCATTTTGGTTTGAAGTTAACGCATTTTCTCCTTAAAGGTAATACAGGTACCACGTCTTGGCCTGCACACCCACAGACTAACACCCCAGTAGAAATTAACAAATAAGTAGAGAAACTGTACTGCATGGCAAATATATCTTCATGATATGCTTCCCCCACTTATTAGTAGCCATTATAAATAATTCTCGCACTCTTCCTGTGAGCTGTGCAGATACAGTAATTATTCCTGATCAGTGGGATCAGCATATTTATGGAAAAATTGTATTGCAAAATTAAACAACATTGAATATTACAATATGGACAATAGAAACCTTTCCCATTCCCAATTTCCTCACATAATGTAATATTTTCCCTCCACCTCAACAAAACTAAAGAGAAAACCTAATGATGCTGGCAAAATGGTAACAGGTCCATCAGCCCCGTGACGATGTGCCCCAAGTCCATTCACCCCAGAAGTTTGGGCGAATCTACTTCATTAGGTTAGGTTAGGTCAGGTCAGGTTAGATTCATCCCAACTTCTGGGGTGAATGGACTTGAGGCGGAAGGACTGCAAACCGGCAAAATAGGTTTCAGTTGATAGTCCGTGGAATAATCAGCACAGTAATATTACTCCTTTCACTTTGTCTACCTGCACAATTCCAGGAGAGAAAAGAAGTCTAACTGTTCAGATGAGGGTGAAGACAGTAATTAGCCTGCTGGTTTCCTCCATACATCAGATAAGAGGCCTTTACAATTATTTGAAGGAGTTCAGTTATGTATTAGTATGATATGTTGTATGATTCATCAGTCTAGTAGATGCCTTTCATCTCCAGCTTTCAGTATGGATGGCAAGAAGAAGCGTCAGCAGAACAAGAAGTTTTGGATTGCTGCTAAAAGATTGGCAACATCGATTGGTGTGTCTACAAATAATGCAACTTATATAGAAAATGATAGTGATAGTAATGACTCACCTGATAAATGCACAAACTTGATTGATATTTTAGGAAGTGGACAGGGCATGTTTGTGGAAGATGAAGCACCACACAGTACAGAAACTAGTGAAGGTGGTGATGAAACTGATGATAAAACTTGGAATATGATTGATGAAGACCCAGTTGTTTCATCTGATTCGTTATCATCAGATGAAGAAAGAAATACATGTATTACAAGTGATTTGGTATCATTGATAAATAAACACCAAATAAAACATAATGCTGCTGATGACTTGCTTAAGCTTTTAAAAGAACATGGCAATAATACCCTACCCTTGTCCGCTCGCACATTATTGAAAACAGATAAAAATGTGCTGACCAAAGAAAAATCTGGTATGAGCTACATATATTTAGGACTTGAAAAATCATTAGTGAGGAACTTTGAAAAATACCCTTCAGAGACAAGAAAAAGTACACCGAAAATAGAAGTGTCCCTCAATGTTGATGGTCTACCTTTGTTTAAGAACTCAAACACCTGTATGTGGCCAGTGTTGTGTGCAATCATGATACATCCAGTTACTGTCTTTCCTGTGGCACTAACATTTGGAAAATCAAAACCGTGTAACTTGGATTTTCTGAATGACACTATAAGAGAACTGAATCACATTTTGCAGCATGGTATTCTGTATGAGGAGTCCACAATACGTGTATCACTGAAATGTATTGTGTGTGATGCCCCTGCAAGAGCGATGATTAAAGCCACTAAGCTATACTCAGGTTATTATGGTTGTGATAGATGTACACAGAGAGGAGCTTGGTATGGAAGACTTACCTACCAAGAGATTGACAACCTTGTCTTACGCACTAACCAAACATTTAGAGACCAAGTTCAAGAAGGACACCATAGTGGTGTTTCCCCTTTTGTTGCTCTTCCTGTGGATCTGATTAAATAATTTTCAATAGATTACATGCATCAGTCCTGTCTTGGTGTAATGAGGCGTTTACTTCTGATATGGATAAAAGAGAAGAAAGAAACAAGGCTTACTGCAAGGCATGTTGATGACATAAGCAAAAAACTTCTACAGATTCAGCAGTTTGTCCCCAGAGAATTTGCTCGAAAGCACGGTGGTCATACATCAACTACAAGTGTGTTGCCACAACCTCCCCAGCACGGTGAAGGAAAGGGTAAGGATCATTAGCTTATAATTACAAAAATATTTTTTTTGACCTATTCATATCTATAATGTGGTAGTCTCTGTTGCATGATAGTAAAACTTCCACCTCAAAGGTATCTCATATCTTTCCAGCTGCACCTTCTAATTCAAGTAGATGCCCCAAGCGATCTGTGTTTACCACTCCAGGTAGGCTATTGATCTACTCTGAAAGTTTGATTCTATAAATCTTGGTCATTTTGAGTTGATTTTGAGTTGATCACGCTTATCACTTCTCTGAACACATTTTTTTTTTCCATGCAGAAAGGTTTGATACATCTTCCCGAGACTGCTCTCCAGTACCAGAACAACCAAAATATATCCGTATGCAAAATGGAAAGGGGAAATCCATGTCAGGTATGTAGAACTGGATGCTGCAAAAACTAATGACCCATCTCCTTATGATTATAATGTTATACAATACTGTACACTTACATATTATTCATTTTCTGACAGTTTCATCATCTGAAGGTGGTGCTTCAGGCCCACAAAGACCTGCTGCTGCATCAGAGGCGGAGCTTGCAGGTATGACTTCACCATGTACTGTACTTTGATGATTGTGAGTAACAAAGAAAATTATACACTAAACACATTCTGTTACATTTAAGAATCAAAATATGTTACCGTAAAACCATTGTTCTTCCAGATGTAAGGTTCAGGAAAATTATGGCACACATAAAGGCTATGGATGAAAAGTTGCAGATATTGATAAACATTCAACAGTCAAGAGAGTCAAGAGAAGATGTAGAGGATGTACTTCCAGCTTCAGTAAGTAGCTTGGAGGAGTTGGCTGACCTGTGTACCAAAGTGGCTGATAAAACTTTCAAAAAGAAATTGGTAAGAATAACTTCTCTCATCTGTACCTTATGTTTGTGGATATTAAAAGAAAACTATATAATCCTACAGTAGATGCAAGAGTATTTTGTGTTGAATAGCAATATACAATATTTGAAATATTCATAGCGGTCCTGTTATTTGTTGCAGACACAGTATTTGTCAGCTTTAGGAGGGCACAGCCTTGGAAATACTGTGCGTAGGATTTTTCGACAGCTGGGGACCAATAGTGTGTGGTCATACTACAGCCTGAAGGGAAAAAAGGGGAAAAAAGCATTTGCTGACATTCCTCTCTGCAGTGTTGTTATCAGTAAGTGTACATTATTTCCTTTTAACATTATATTGACTCAAAGAAATATTTGTGTAAAAATAATTTTGTCCATGTTTGATGTTAATATTGAATCCTGCTCTCATATATATTTTTTTCTTTACCCGAAGAAGCGTGCTTGACAAGCTATACGAAGGCAAAGATGTCTGAAGTGGAGGATGAAATAAGTGAGGCCCTTAAGCATGCTCCCAAAAGGAAAGGTGGCTCAAAATACAAAGTGAACAGTAAATTTCTTTAACTTTGTTCCCTTGCTTTCATAATCTGCATCTCCATGACTCCCTTCACCATTCTGTATTTCATTTCATTCCACTCTACATTCCCTTCCAATGGTACCCAACTCCATCTTGGTATGCATTCATTTGATAATAGCCCACCATCTAGGGCTCTAGGCCCTATCACTCAGTAACTCTAGTAATTATTATAAAAAAAACAATCATTAACTGTTGTGCCTAAATCAAAATCAATGTTTCAGAGCCATGCACTATTACTGGAAGGTCTTTAAACCTTTATGGACAGATTAATCATTATCATAACCCTTTTAATATTAAACACTTACATATAACCATTGAATTCTTCCACCTTGACCCAAAGATAACTAAACCCTCAACTTGATACCATAATTTCTTATCCCCACAGGAATCTGAGCCTAAGAGACGCCAGCAGTGTTCTGCACAAGAGTCATCAGATTCTGATGACTAACCACAAGTGAAATGAGGGCAGTACTTAGTGTGTTCAGTGCCATGGGAAGGCACCCTGCGATATGCAACGCTTTTCCTCCTAGCTCTCCATCCCTCAAGATGTCTCTATCCTGCCACCCTGTTGATACCCCATCTTTTTCCTGGATGCTGTTGCTGAGCAAGGAAGAGGATGCAACTTCTACCTCACTCCAAACCAAAGCAATGTTCGTTTTTTTTTAATGGAATTGGAGTTTACAATCTCATTGATATTGTATAGTTGTTTTTCTTTATATTTGATTTTATTATTGATGCATTATTATTTTTTTTTGCTATAGGTAGTTTTCTTTACCATGTATAGTACATGTAGGCTACTTTTTTTTCACCTGATAAATTACTCATGGTAATACAGTACTGCTATTATTAATTAATTAATACATATATACATACAGTTCTACAGGTACTGGAGCTAGTTATCATAATTTTGGTTTTGTATACTGTATAATATAATTAAATATAATCTGCCTTGAATATGCTATTTTCAATAAAATAATATAAATTTTGATCAAAACTGTACTTATTGTAGTCCATAATTTATATTTCCATGATACGAGTGTATATATATATATATACATATATATATACCGTATATATATATATATATATATATATATATATATATATATATATATATATATATATATATATATATATATATATATATATATATATATATATATATATATATAGTGCTCTAAAAGTTGTATGAAAGTGGATTTTTCACGTGCATTTCTATGTAGTTTCCACGTTATTTCTCCCATACTAAACTACGCAGAGCTAACATAGAATAAAAGTGACTTTTTCACGTGCATTTCTACGTATTTTACACGTTATTTCTTCCCTACACATCTACGTCGAGTTAACGTAGGAATATAACGTAATTACAACGATAGGGCTACGTGGAGGTCACGTGGAAACTACGTGGAATTGTTTGCTGGGTTCATAATTTTTAACTCTAGCAGTTTTATATGTATACTATATAATAAATATCACAGTAAGATCGTGGCGGGAGAACAAAAACAAAAAGGGGAGGAGTTAACATCTCTCTCCTTCTACCACAACCATTCCTCTCTTGAAACAAAGGTACAGCCACGAGCAAAATATTATGTTCGTCGACCCTCCATTCCATTATTTGTATGCATTCTATCAGGGAATGTCTGAAACTTTTGCTCGTGACTGTACACCTTCCACACATTCTTTACATTTCTTGAACATGAACGATTTTGTATAATATGGCCTCTGAGTGTATAATACTTTTTTTTTAGGATTGTAGGAGGGACAGGCATAATCTTACCATTAGGCTGTAGCCTAATTTGTAAACGGGATACAACAAACAATGCTACGTAGGTCGTCTTGGGGTCGTGTCCGCACTTCAGCTGCCATGGTTTAAAATGAGTACATGCAGTTCACCTGGAGCTACGGTGAGCAACATTATTCAGCGTCCAGCTTTGGGAAAATTTATTGATTACAAACCGGATTTTACAATTCTGATAATGGGCGGGAATGATATTAATGTCAACACAAAACCCATTGAACTAGGGAGGGAAATTAGGGACTTATCTTTAATAATTGAAGAGCTCACCTTTAACGCTTGCCATGTAATTAGCATTGAACCTCGCGTACAGCCAAGGGGCTTATTCCCAGGTCCGTATCGTAAGATAGGAAATGGAGTGAACAAAAGTCTATCCATGTTGCTGGGCTCTGGTAACGAGGTTGGGAGGTACAGGTGGTTGTGGGTGAGGTTGGGGTGAGGTGGGTAAGGGTGGGGAGGAGTGAGCAGCGCTTGGTGTGGATGACTGTGTGAGGTGGGAGGTAGGGTTGGTTGAGAGAGGAGAGGTGGAGGTGTAGGAGGGGTAGGTATGGGGTGAGATGGAGAGGCTTGGCGTGGTGGGGAAGGAGGTTGAGTAGGCGAAGGAATGGTGTCTGAGGCGGTGTTAGGTATGGTGAGGGGGTGTTGGTGTTTGTGAGAGTGCGGGTGGGAGCGGTAGGAGACGGGGTACGGTTGTGTGGGATACCAGGGGTAGGCACTAGGCAGAGGTAGGAGAGGTAGGGTGTTGTTGGGAGGGGAAGGAGAGGCGCTCGGGTATGAGTGTCCAGAAAGAGTTGTTGTGTGGTGTGATAGAATGGTGGAGGTGTGGGCAAGAGAGGGGTGAGGTTGGTGGGTGGGTGTCGCACGGATGGCTGTGTGGGTGCGTGTGTGTGGCGAGGTGCTGCGTGTGGTGTAGGCGTGACATGTTGCGTCTGTTCGGGAGTGTGTTGTGATGGCTATGGTGGTGGTGGTGTTGGCGGGCTTTACCCGCTCCCAGGACGTAACGTATGGGCGGCCTGCCACCTAGATGGTGATGGTCATATCCGTCCTTATTATTTGATTTGAATGAATGGGTTTAACTTTTCACTGGTGTAGATAATATATTGCAGGCAAGGTAACTAATTTTAGAGATATCAATTGAATTCAAAGGGTTATTTGGGGGGGACCTGGGTGCACTCAATATTCTTATATATGTGTTTCAGAGTGGTTCTTCCCCTCACCAAAAGGTAAAATCCACATGAACAGGTGATGAAGAAAATTAGTTTGCAATAGCTGAGCAGCAATACAGTAATAAAAATAAGGATGGTGCTCTCTCTCTCTCTCTCTCTCTCTCTCTCAGGTGGGGTGAACCTAGTGATGGTGTGGAGATGGGAGATAAAATAAAATGCTATTATTCATTCATATCTTCCGTATAATTATATAATACTGCTGCGTAACATTTTGCATGAGCATCGGATAAACGTTATTTTTTGACCACGAGTCCACGATTGTATCTTTCAGTGTAAAACTAATCTTTCTCTCTCCAGAAGATATCTTTGATACTTTTCAGTGTAAAACAAAGATTACCTCGTTATAAAAAGAAGTTATGTTTCGTAGTGCAAAGCTTGGTCTACTATTTGCGTGTTTGTAATGTTTGGAGAATGCCTTGTATTGGTCTGTCATCATAATAGGCTATAATATGCACATGTACGGTGCATCATCCTGGTGTTTTATATGAAAATGTTCTGAATTATGATAATGTTTGTTTGTCATTGCATTATTACTGCAGAGTTTTTATACTAAAGATCAAAAGCATAAGTACAGCGCTATAGACATAAAATAGCCTACACAAATTATGAGAATTTCAAATCAACAAGACATCTCATGATGGGAAGTAATCTGCACAGTAATTACAATTATGTTATTTTTTTGTATGTCATATTCCAACATGGTACGTGTGTGTGTGTGTGTGTCTCTCTCTCTCTCTCTCTCTCTCTCTCTCTCTCTCTCTCTCTCTCTCTCTCTCTCAAGAATTATGCAATGTAACGTTCGCGCATAGCCTAACACACACACACACACACTCTCTCTCTTGTCCCTTTCTTTATAGCAAGAATTATGCAATCTATCGTTCGCACATAGGCTAACACACACACACACACACACACACACACACACACACACACTTTATAATAAGAATTATGTATAAGTATTTATGTAAAACAAAAATAACTTAGTTATAAAAGTACGGTATGTTATGTTTTGTTGTAGCCTATTATAGTCAGCGTGATACTTGTATATCTGTTTTGAGTGGTTATGTCATCATTACAATATATATGCCCCTTTATTAAAAAGACCAAAAGTATAAGTAATGTGTGTAGATGCAAAATTATACAGATTTTAACTTAGCTCTATATCATGGGTTGAAAAAAAATTTACGTGTAGCCTAAGTAAGTGAAACACACGCAGTCTCTCTCTCTCTCTCTGTGAGACTCTCTCTCTCTCTCTCTCTCGATATTGTGTTAGAAAATGTATTACATATTTTAAGTGGTAAGCAGAGCAAGTTTTGAAATACAAATGTCTTATAATAGGGTATAATAGACGGGAAAACCAGCTGCTCGGTAGCTCGCTGCCACTGGTGCCGTTAGACAGCTTGGGCAGTACCAGCTCTCTCTATCCCTGCTCGTCACCGGCCAAGACCAAGCGTGCACCATTGCCAATGACTGTCGCCCCGGGCGTCTTTACAATTCGTTCATCTTGTATCCGCGCCTGCATCCACGTTCGCGATACATGATACACCCATGGTTGGTGGAATATACCGTAAGGGTTGAAAGCAGTTCAAACCAGTTTCACCAGACACAACATCTTTTGAAAGGTGCTGATCTGACAGCATGATGGGAAGTTTCCATGCTGAGCCACTGATTGCTAGATTCACTCTGTAATTATCTGTATGTTAATCTCTATGCCATAATCAACTGCATATTGTCATCTTGTATGAAGAGAAAGGGACAATATGTATTAACTCACATTATTTTTATATAAACTTGTATCTAACATGTCTAAATTTCATGTATAAGCTAAGCATTATCAACACCATCGTTGCAAACTGTCACGTAAGATGGGTGTGGTACCGTGTGGTACGTGAGGAAGAATCGACAGAAGAGAGGCGCACTTGGAGGTGGGAGGTGCTCAAAAGCCCTGCCCTATGCGAGAAGATTCACCTCATACATAATCTTAGATAGACACAAGATGTCTGGTATAACCTGAAATCTGTAATCTGATATACTTCAGTAAATAAAGACAAGTCCACGAGTTTACTCTAAACCTTGAAAAGTTAACTTAATTTCCCAGCCAGACGAAGGGTGGTAAGTTCAGGCAACGGGTGGTAAATTGAGTGACACCAGCCCTCAGTCAAGGAAGACGAGAGTGGTAAGTTCAGTCAAGTGTAGAAGTGGACTGATGTCAGATCTTAATCAAGGACGGTGAGTGGGTGCTAAGTAATACCAGCGAAACTGATAAATGAGAGTTTCCGGCAGGTATTTTCACAAGCTGAGGTGGACGACCCACGAGTACATGATGGTGGCAATCAGGTGGGGTCTCTACAGGTGAGAAGAGACTCACAACTGTTACAATCTAAAGCATTACAATTGCTATAAACGGGTTCAGAGGATGCATGCACATATCGACTTCGGCCAACAATAATATCGATTTTTAGCATGTTTTGGGCCTATATTTTGAAAATATTTTAGCACTGAGTAGGCATGTACAGATCGCTTCTGAGACCCAAGAATATCGAATTTTCGGGTGTTTTGAGCCTGAATTTAGGATATAAACGAATACAGAAGATGCATGCACATATCGACTTTTTGCACGAAAATTATCGAATTTTAACATGTTTTGGGCCTATATATTGAAAATATTTTAGCATTGAATATGCTTGTACAGATCGCTTCTGGGACCCAAAAATATCGAATTTTCGGGTGTTTTGAGCCTGAATTTAGGATATAAACGGGTATAGAAGATGCATGCACATATTGACTTTGGGCACCTAAAATATCTTTTTTTAGCATGTTTTGGGCCTGTGTTTTGAAAATAATCTAGCACTGATTAAGCATGTACAGATCGCTTCTGGAAACAAAAATTATTGCATTTTCGGGTGTTTTGAGGCTGAAATTGGGATATAAACGGATACAGAAGATGCATGCACATATCGACTTTGGGCACGAAAAATTTCGATTTTCAGCATGATTTGGGCCTGTATAATGAAAATATTCTAGCACTGAGTGTGCATGTACAGATCGCTTCTGGAAACCAAAAATATCGAGTTTTTGGGTGTTTTGAGGCTGAATTTGGGATATAAACGGGTACAGAGGAGGCATGCACATATCGACTTTGGGCACCAAAAATTTCGATTTTCAGCATATTTTGGGCCTGTATACTGAAAATATTCTAGCACTGAGTGTGCATGTACAGATCGCTTCTGGGACCCAAAAATATCGAATTTTCTGGTATTTTGAGCCTGAATTTGGGATATAAACGGGAGTAGAAGATAAATGCACATATCGACTTTTGGCACCTAAAATATTGATTTTTAGCAGTTTTGGGCCTATATTTTGAAAATATATTAGCACTGAATATGCATGTACAGATCGCATCTGGAACCCAGAAATATCGAATTTTCCTGTGTTTTGAGCCTGAATTCGGGATATAAACGGGTACAGATGATGCATTAACATATTGACTTTGGGCACCTAAAGTATCGATTTTCAACATGATTTGGGCCCGTATTTTGAAAATATTCTAACACTGAGTAGGCATGTACAGATCGCTTCTAGGACTCAAAAATGTCGAATTACTAAGTATTTTGAGCCTGAATTTTGGATATAAACGGGTACAGAAAGTGCATGCACTTATGGACTTTGGGCACCTAAAATATCGATTTTCAGCATGTTTTCGGAAAATATTTTAAAAATATTCTAGCACTGACTATGCATGTATAGATAGCTTCTGGGACCAATAAATAACGAATTTTCGGGTGTTTTCAGCCTGAATTTGGGATATAAACGAATACAGAAGATGCATGCACATATCGACTATATGCACATAAAATATCGAGTTTGATCATATTTTGGGCCTGTATTTTGAAAATATTCGATCACTGAATAGGCATGTACAGATCGCTTCTGAGACCCAAAAACATCGAATTTTCGGATGTTTTGAGCCTGAATTTGGGATATAGACGGGTACAGAAGATGAATGCACATATCGACTTTGGGCACCAAAAATATCGATTCAGCATATTTTGGGCCTATATTTTGAAAAAAATCTAGCATTAAGTATGCTTGTACAGATTGCCTCTGGGACCCAAAAATATCGAATTTTTGGGTGTTTTGAGCCTGAATTTGAGATATAAACGGGAACAGAAGATGCATGCACATATTGACTTTGGGCACCTAAAATGTCGATTTCAGCATGTTTTTTGACCTATATTTTGAAAATATTCTAGCACTGAGTGTGATTGTACACATCGCCACTGGGACCCAAAAATATTGAATTTTCGGGTGTTTTGAGCCTGAATTTGAGATATAAACGGGTACAGAAAATGTATCCACATATCGACTTTGGGCCCCTAAAATATCGATTTCAGCATGTTCTGAACCTATATTTAGAAAATATTCTATCACTGAGTATGCATGTACAGATCGCTTCTGGGACCCAAAAATATTCAATTTTCGGGTGTTTTGAGTCTGAATTTGGGATATAAACGGGTACAGAATATGCATGCACATATCGACTTTGGGCACCTAATATATCGATTTTAATCATATTTTTGGCCTGTATATTGAAAATATTCTAACACATAATAGGCATGTACAGATCGCTTTTTGGACACAAAAATGTCGAATTTTCGGGTGTTTTGAGCCTGAATTTGAGATATAAACGGGTACAGAAGATGCATGCACATATCGACTTTTGGCACCAGAAATATCGATTTGTACTATGCTTTGTGCCTATATTTTAAAAATATTCTAGCAATGAGTAGGCATGTACAGATCGCTTCTGGGACCAATAAATATAGAATTTTCGGGTGTTTTCAGCCTGAATTTGGGATATAAACGGATACAGAAGATGCATGCATATATTGATTTAGGGCACCTAAAATATCGATTTTCAGCATGTTTTGGGACTGTATTTTAAAAATAATCTAACACGGAGTAGGCATGTACAGATCGCTTACAGGACCCAAAAATATCGAATTATCCTGAAATTTTGAGCTTAAATTTGAGATATAAACGGGCACAGAAGATGCATGCACATATCGAATTTAGGCACCAAAAATATTAATTTTCAGCATGTTTTGAGCCTGTATATTGAAAATATTCTAGCACTGAGTGTGCATGTACAGATTGCGTCTGGGACCCCAAAATATCGAATTTTCGGATGTTTTGAGCGTGAATTTAGGATATAAACGGGTACAGAATATGCATACACATATCGATTTTGGGCACCTATTATATCGATATTGATCATATTTTGGGCCTATTTTTTAAAAATATTCTAGCACTGAGTATGCATGTACAGATCGCTTCTGTGACCCAAAAATAGTGAATTTTTGGGTGTTTTGAGCCTGAATTTGGGATATGAACGGGTACTGAATATGCATGCACATATCGAATTTAGGCACCTAAAATATCGATTTTAAGCATGTTTTGGGCCTGTAATTTGAAAATATTCTAACACTGAGTAGGCATGTACAGACCGCTTTAGGAACTTAAAAAATATCGAATTTTAGGTGTTTTGAGTCTGAATTTGGGATATAAACGGGTACAGAATATGCATGCACATATCGAATTTAGGCACCTAAAATATCGATTTTAAGCATGTTTTGGGCCTGTAATTTGAAAATATTCTAACACATAATAGGCATGTACAGATCGCTTTTTGGACATAAAAATGTCGAATTTTCGGGTGTTTTGAGCCTGAATTTGAGATATAAACGGGTACAGAAGATGCATGCACATATCGACTTTTGGCACCAAAAATATCGATTTGTACTATGCTTTGTGCCTATATTTTAAAAATATTCTAGCAATGAGTAGTCATGTACAGATCGCTTCTGGGACCAATAAATATAGAATTTTCGGGTGTTTTCAGCCTGAATTTGGGATATAAACGGATAGAGAAGATGCATGCATATATTGATTTAGGGCACCTAAAATATCGATTTTCAGCATGTTTTGAGCCTGTATTTTAAAAATAATCTAACACGGAGTAGGCATGTACAGATCGCTTACAGGACCCAAAAATATCGAATTATCCTGAAATTTTGAGCTTAAATTTGAGATATAAACGGGCACAGAAGATGCATGCACATATCGAATTTAGGCACCAAAAATATTAATTTTCAGCATGTTTTGAGCCTGTATATTGAAAATATTCTAGCACTGAGTGTGCATGTACAGATTGCGTCTGGGACCCCAAAATATCGAATTTTCGGATGTTTTGAGCGTGAATTTAGGATATAAACGGGTACAGAATATGCATGCACATATCGATTTTGGGCACCTATTATATCGATATTGATCATATTTTGGGCCTATTTTTTAAAAATATTCTAGCACTGAGTATGCATGTACAGATCGCTTCTGTGACCCAAAAATAGTGAATTTTTGGGTGTTTTGAGCCTGAATTTGGGATATTAACGGGTACTGAATATGCATGCACATATCGAATTTAGGCACCTAAAATATCGATTTTAAGCATGTTTTGGGCCTGTAATTTGAAAATATTCTAACACTGAGTAGGCATGTACAGACCGCTTTAGGAACTTAAAAAATATCGAATTTTAGGTGTTTTGAGTCTGAATTTGGGATATAAACGGGTACAGAATATGCATGCACATATCGAATTTAGGCACCTAAAATATCGATTTTAAGCATGTTTTGGGCCTGTAATTTGAAAATATTCTAACACTGAGTAGGCATGTACAGACCGCTTTAGGAACCCAAAAAATATCGAATTTTAGGTGTTTTGAGTCTGAATTTGGGATATAAACGGGTACAGAATATGCATGCACATATCGAGTTTGGGCACCTAATATATCGATTTTAATCATATTTTGGGCCTGTATATTGAAAAATTTCTAACACTTAATAGGCATGTAAAAGATCGCTTCTGGGACCCTAAAATATCGAATTTTAGGTTGTTTTGAGCTTGAATTTGAGATATAAACGAGTACAGAAGATGCATGCACATATCGACTTTGGGCACCAAAAATATCGATTTCAGCATGTTTTGGACCTATATTTTCAAAATAATCTAACACTGAGTAGGCATGTACAGATCTTTTCTAGGACCCAAAAATATCGAATTTTCCCGTGTTTTGAGAATAAATTTTATATGTACACGGGTACAGAAGATGCATGCACATATCGACTTTGGGCACCTAAAATATCGATTTCAGCATATTTTGGGCCTATATTTTCAAAACATTCTAGCACTGAGTATGCATGAACAAATCGCTTCTGGGACCCAATAATATCGAATTTTCGGGTGTTTTGACCCTAAATTTGATATATACACGGGTACAGAAGATGCATGGACATATCGAATTTTGGCACCAAAAATATCGATTTGTACCATGTTTTGGGCCTGTATTTTGAAAATATTCTAACACTGAGTAGGCATGTACAGATCGCTTCTGGGACCAATAAATATTGAATTTTCGGGTGTTTTCAGCCTGAATTTGGGATATAAACGGATACAGAAGATGTATGCACATATTGATTTAGGGCACCTAAAATATTGATTTTCAGCATGTTTTGGGACTGTATTTTGAAAATAATCTTATACTGAGTAGGCATGTACAGATCGCTTCTAGGACCCAAAAATATCGAATTATCCTGAAATTTTGAGCTTAAATTTGATATATAAATGGGTACAGAAGATGCATGCACATATCGAATTTAGGCACCAAAAATAATATCAATTTTTAGCATATTTTTGGCCTATATTTTGAAAATATTCTAACACTGAGTAGGCATGTACCGATCGCATCTGGAATCCAAAAATATCGAATTTTCCTGTGTTTTGAGCCTGAATTAGGGATATAAACGACTACAAAAGATGCATGCACTTATCGACAATAAGCATATAAAATATCGATTTTGATCATATTTTCGGCCTGTATTTTGAAAATATTCGAACACTGAATAGGCATGTACAGATCGCTTCTGAGACCCAAAAACATCGAATTTTCGTGTGTTTTGAGCCTAAATTTTGGATATAAACGGGTACAGATAATGTATGCACATATTGACTTTAGGCACCTAAAATATCGAATATATGCATAATTTGGGCCTGTATTTTAAAAATATTTTAACACTGAAAAGGCATGTACAGATCGCTTCTGGGACTCAAAAATATCGAATTTTCGGGTGTTTTGAGCCTGAATTTAATATATAAACGGGAACAGAAGATGCCTGCACAAATCGACTTTGGGCACCTAAAATGTCGATTTCAGCATGTTTTTGGCCTATATTTTGAAAATATTCTAGCACTGAGTATGCACGTACAGGTCTCTTCTGGGACCCAAAAATATCAAATTTTCGGGTATTTTAAGCCTGAATTTGGGATATAAACGGGTTCAGATGATGCAAGCACATATTGACTTTAGGCACCTAAAATATCGATTTTAAGCATGTTTTCGGACTGTAATTAGAAAATATTCTAACACTGAGTAGGCATGTACAGATCGCTTCTGGGATCCCATGATGTCCAATTTTCGGGTGTTTTGAGCCTGAAATTGAGATATAAACGGGTACAGAAGATGCATGCACATATCGACTTTGTGCACCTAAAATATCAATTTCACAGCATGTTTTGTTCATATATTTTGAAAATATTCCAGCACTGAGAATGCTTGTACAGATCGCCTCTGGGTCCCAAAAATATCGAATTTTCGGGTGTTCTGAGCCTGAATTTGGGATATAAACGGGTACAGAATATGCATGCTCATATCGACTTTATGCACTTAATATATTGATTTTGATCATATTTTGGGCCTGTATTTTAAAATTATTCTAACACTGAAAAGGCATGTACAGATCACTTCTGGGACCCAAATATATTAAATTTTCGGGTGTTTTGAGCCTGAATTTGAGATATAAACGGGTACAGAAGATTCATGGACATATCGACTTCTGGCACAAAATATATCGATTTGTAACATGTTTTGGGCCTATATTTTGAAAATATTCTAGCAATGAGTATGCATGTACAGATCGCTTCTGGGACCCAAATATATCGAATTTTCGGGTGTTTTGAGCCTGAATTCGGGATATGAACGGGCACAGAAAATGCATTAACAAATTGACTTTGGGCACCTAATTTATAGATTTTCAACATGTTTTGGTCCCGTATTTAAAAAAATATTCTAACACTGAATAGGCATGTACAGATCGCTACTGGTACTCAAAAATATCTAATTATTGAGTGTTTTGAGCCTGAATTTTGGATATTAACGGGTACAGATAATGTCTGCACATATCGACTTTGGGCACCTAAAATATCGATTTTCAGCATGTTTTGAGCCTGTATTTTGAAAATAATCTAACACTGAGTAGGCATGTACAGATCGCATCTGGAACCCCAAAATATCGAATTTTCCTGTGTCTTAAGCCTGAATTTGGGATATAAACGAATACAAAAGATGCATGCACATATCGACTATATGCACATAAAATATCGAATTTTATCATGTTTTTGGCCTGTAATTTAAAAAATTATTCGAACACTGAGTAGGCATGTACAGATCGCTTCTGGAACCTAAAAATATCGAATTTTAGGTTGTTTTGAGCCTGAATTTCAGATATAAACGGGTTCAGAAGATGTATGCACATATCGACTTTGGGCACAGAAAATATCGATTTCAGCATGTTTTGGGTCTATATTATGAAAATATTCTAGCACTAAGTATGCATGTACGGATTGCTTCTATGACCCAAAAATATCGAATTTTCGGGTGTTTTGAGCTTAAATTTACGATATAAACGGGTACAGAATATACATGCACATATCGACTTTGGGCACCTAATATATCGATTTTAATCATATTTTGGGCCTGTATTTTGAAAATATTTCAACACTGAATATGCATGTACAGATCGCTTCTTAGACACAAAAACATCGAATTTTCGGGTGTTTTAAACCTGAATTTGGGATATAAACGGGTACAAAATATGCATGCACATATAGACTTTATACACCTAATATATTGATTTTGATCATATTTTGGGCCTGTATTTTAAAAATATTCTAGCACTGAAAAGGCATGTACAGATCACTTCTGTACCCAAAAATATCGAATGTCCGGGTGTTTTGAGCCTGAAATTGAGATATAAACGGGTACAGAAGATGCATGGACATATTGACTTCTGGCACAAAATATATCGATTTGTAACATGTTTTGGGCCTATATTTTGAAAATATTCTAGCAATGAGTATGCATGTACAGATCGCTTCTGGGACCCAAATATATCGAATTTTCGGGTGTTTTGAGCCTGAATTCGGGATATGAACGGGTACAGAAAATGCATTAACAAATTGACTTTGGGCACCTAATATATAGATTTTCAACATGTTTTAGTCCCGTATTTTAAAAAATATTCTAACACTGAATAGGCATGTACAGATCGCTACTGGGACTCAAATATATCTAATTATTGAGTGTTTTGAGCCTGAATTTTGGATATTAACGGGTACAGATAATGTCTGCACATATCGACTTTGGGCACCTAAAATATCGATTTTCAGCATGTTTTGAGCCTGTATTTTGAAAATAATCTAACACTGAGTAGGCATGTACAGATCGCTTGTAGGACCCAATAATATCGAATTTTACTGTGTTTTGAGCTTAAATTTGATATATAAACAGGTACAGAAGATATATGCACTTATCGACTTTAGGCACCAAAAATATCAGTTTTTTCCATGTTTTTGCCCTATATTTTGAAAACATTCTACCACTGATTAGGCATGTACAGATCGCATCTGGAACCTAAAAATATCGAATTTTCCTATGTTTTAAGCCTGAATTTGGGATATAAACGAATACAAAAGATGCATGCACATATCGACTATATGCACATAAAATATCGATTTTGATAATGCTTTGGGCCTGTACTTTAAAAAAATATTTTAACACTGAGTAGGCATGTACAGATCGCTTCTGGAACCTAAAAATATCGAATTTTAGGTTGTTTTGAGCCTGAATTTCAGATATAAACGGGTACAGAAGATACATGCACATATCGACTTTGGGCACCAAAAATATCGATTTCAGCATGTTTTGGGCCTATATTTTGAAAATAATCTAGCACTGACTATGTTTGTACAGATCGCCCCTGGGACCCAAAAATATCGAATTTTTGGGAGTTTTTAGCCTGAATTTGAGATATAAACGGGTACAGAAGATGCATGCACATATCGACTTGGGGCACCTAAAATATCGATTTCAGCATGTTTTGAGTCTATGTTTGGAAAATATTCTAGCACTGAGTATGCATGTACGGATTGCTTCTATCACCCAAAAATATCCAATTTTCGGGTGTTTTGAGCTTAAAATTGGGATATAAACGGGTACAGAATATGCATGCATATATCGACTTTGGGCACATAATATATCGATTTTAATCATATTTTGGGCCTGTATTTTGAAAATATTCCAACACTGAATAGGCATGTACAGATCGCTTCTGGGACCCAAATATATCGAATTTTCGGGTGTTTTGAGCCTGAATTCGGGATATGAACGGGTACAGAAGATGCATTAACAAATTGACTTTGGGCACCTAATATATAGATTTTCAACATGTTTTGGTCCCGTATTTAAAAAAATATTCTAACACTGAATAGGCATGTACAGATCGCTACTGGGACTCAAAAATATCTAATTATTGAGTGTTTTGAGCCTGAATTTTGGATATTAACGGGTACAGATAATGTCTGCACATATCGACTTTGGACACCTAAAATATCGATTTTCAGCATGTTTTGAGCCTGTATTTTGAAAATAATCTAACACTGAGTAGGCATGTACAGATCGCTTGTAGGACCCAATAATATCGAATTTTACTGTGTTTTGAGCTTAAATTTGATATATAAACGGGTACAGAAGATTCATGCACATATCGACTTTAGGCACCAAAAATATCAATTTAGCATGTTTTTTGCCTATATTTTGAAAATATTCTAACACTGACTAGGCATGTACAGATCGCATCTGGAACCTAAAAATATCGAATTTTCCTGTGTTTTGAGCCTGTATTTGGGATATAAACGACTACAAAAGATGCATGCACATATCGACTATATGCACATAAAATATCGATTTTGATCATGTTTTGGGCCTGTATTTTAAAAAATTATTCGAACACTGAGTAGGCATGTACAGATCGCTTCTGGAACCTAAAAATATTGGATTTTCGGTTGTTTTGAGCCTGAATTTCAGATATAAACGGGTACAGAAGATGCATGCACATATCAACTTTGGGCACCAAAAATATCAATTTAACATGATTTTTGCCTATATTTTGAAAATATTCTAACACTGACTAGGCATGTACAGATCGCATCTGGAACCTAAAAATATCGAATTTTCCTGTGTTTTGAGCCTGAATTCGGGATATGAACGGGTACAGAAGATGCATTAACAAATTGACTTTGAGCACCTAATATATAGATTTTCAACATGTTTTGGTCCCGTATTTTAAAAAATATTCTAGCACTGAATAGGCATGTACAGATCGCTACTGGGACTCAAAAATATCTAATTATTGAGTGTTTTAAGCCTGAATTTTGGATATTAACGGGTACAGATAATGTCTGCATATATCGACTTTGCGCACCTAAAATATCGATTTTCAACATGTTTTGAGCCTGTATTTTGAAAATAATCTAACACTGAGTAGGCATGTACAGATCGCTTGTAGGACCCAATAATATCGAATTTTACTGTGTTTTGAGAATAAATTTGATATATAAACGGGTACAGAAGATATATGCTCGTATCGACTTTAGGCACCAAAAATATCAGTTTTTTCCATGTTTTTGTCCTATATTTTGAAAACATTCTAACACTGATTAGGCATGTACAGATCGCATCTGGAACCCCGAAATATCGAATTTTCCTGTGTTTTAAGCCTGAATTTGGGATATAAACGAATACAAAAGATGCATGCACATATCGACTATATGCACTTAAACTTTCGATTTTGCTCATATTTTGGGCCTGTATTTTAAAAATATTCGAACACTGAATAGGCATGTACAGATCGCTTCTGGGACCCAAAAATATCGAACTTTCGGGTGTTTTGAGCCTGAATTTAAGATATAAATGGAAACAGAAGATGCATGCACAAATCGACTTTGAGCACCTAAAATATCGATTTAAGCATGTTTTTGTCCTATATTTTGAAAATATTCTAGCACTGAGTATGCATGTACAGATCTCTTCTGGGACCCAAAAATATCGAATTTTCGGATATTTTGAGCGTGAATTTGGGATATAAACGGGTACAGAATATGCATGCGCATATCGTCTTTGGGCACCTAATATATCGATATTGATCGTATTTTGGGCCTATTTTTTGAAAATCTTCTAGCACTGAGTGTGCATGTACAGATTGCTTCTGGTTTCCAAAAATATCAAATTCTCGGGTGTTTTGAGCCTGAATTTGGGATATAAACAGGTACAGAATATGCATGCACATATCGACATTAGGCACCTAAAATATCGATTTTAAGCAAGTTTTGTGCCGGTATTTTGAAAATATTCTAACACTGAGTAGGCATGTACAGATCGCTTCTGGGACCCAAAAATATCGTATTTTAGGTTGCTTTGAGCCTGAATTCGAGATATAAACGGGTACAGAAGATGCATGCACATATTGACTTCGGGCACCTAAAATAACAATTTTCAGCATGTTTTGGGCCTTTATTTTGAAAATATTCTAGCACTGAGTATGCATGTACAGATCACTTCTGGGACCCAAAAATATCGTATTTTCCTGTGTTTTGAGCTTAAATATGATATATAAACGGGCTCAGAAGATGCATGCACATATCGACTTTAGGCACCAAAAATATCAATTTTTAGCATGTTTTTGGCCTATTTTATGAAAATATTCTAACACTGAGTAGGCATGTACAGATCGCATCTGGAACCTACAAATATCGATTTTTCCAGTGTTTTGAGCCTGAATTTGGGATATAAACGACTACAAAAGTTGCATGCACATATCGACTATATGCACATAAAATATCGATTTTGATCATATTTTGGGCCTGTATTTAGAAAAAATATTCGAACACTGAGTAGGCATGTACAGATCGCTTCTGGAACCTAACAATATCGAATTTTAGGTTGTTTTGAGCCTGAATTTGAGATATAAACGGGTACAGAATATGCATGCACATATCGACTTCAGGCACCAAAAATATCGATTTCAGCATATTTTGGGCCTATATTTTGAAAATAATCTAGCACTGTGTATGTTTGTACAGATCGCCTCTGGGACCCAAAAATATCGAATTTTCGGGTGTTTTGAGCCTGCATTTGAGATATAAACGGGAACAGAAGATGCATGCACATATCGACTTTGGGCGCCTAAAATAACGATTTTCAGCATGTTTTGGGCCTGCATTTTGAAAATATTTGATATACAGATCGCTTCTTGGACCCGAAAATATCGAATTTTCTGTTCTTTTGTGCCTGAATTTGAGATATAAACGGGTACAAAAGATGCATGCACATATCGACTTTGCGCACCAAAAATATTAATTTTAGCATGTTTTGGGCCTATATTTTAAAAATATTCTAGCACTGACTATGCATGTACAGATAACTTCTGTGACCCAAAATTATCGAATTATCGGGTGTTTTGAAACTGAATTTAGGATATAAACAGGTACAGAAGATACATGCACAAATCGACATTGATAACCAAAAATTACGATTTCAGCATGTTTTGTGCTTATTTTTTAAAGATATTCTAGCACTGACTATGTATGTACAGATCGTTTCTGGGACACAAAAATATCGAATTATCTCGTGTTTTGAGCCAGAAATTGATATATAAATGGGTACAGAAAATGCATGCACATATCTACTTTAGGCATAAAAAGTGTCGATTTTTAGCATGATTTTGGGCCTATATTTTGAAATAATTCTAGCACTGAGTAGGCATGTACAGATCGCTTCTGGGACCCAAAAATATCGAATTTTCGAGTCTCTTGAACCTGAATTTTATATATAAACGGGTACAGATGATGTATGCACATATCGACTTTTGGCACTTAAAATTTCGATTTTCAGCATGTTTTGGGCCTATATTTTGAAAATATTCTAGCACTGACTATGCATGTACAGATCGCTTCTGTGACCCAAAATTATCGAATTTTCGGGTGTTTTGAACCCAAATTTGGGATATAAACGGATACAGAAAATGCATGAATATATCGACTTTAGGCACCTAAAATATCGATTTTCAGCATGTTTTGATATTGTATTTTGAAAATATTCTAGCACTCAGTAGGCAAGTACAATCGCTTCTTGGACCCTAAAATATCGAATTTTCGGTTCTTTTGTGCCTGAATTTGGAATATAAACGTGTACAGAAGATGCATGCACATATTGACTTTGGGCACCTAAAATATCGATTATCAGCATGTTTTGGGCCTATATTTGGAAAACATTCTAACACTGAGTAGGCATGTACAGATCGCTTATGGGACCAAAAATATCGACTTTTTGGGTGTTTTGAGGCTGAATTTGGGATACAAACGGATACAGAAGATGCATGCAAATATCGACTTTGGGCACCTAAAATATCGATTATCAACATGTTATGGGATTGTATATTGAAAATATTCTAACACTGATTATGCATGTACAGATCGCTTCTGGGATCCAAAAATATGGAATTTTGGAGTGTTTTGAGCCTGAATTTGAGAAATAAACGGGTACAGAAGATGCATGCACATATCGACTTTGGGCACAAAAAATATCGATTTTTAGCACGTTTTTCTCGTATATTTAAAAAAATATTCTAGTACTGTGTAGGCATCTACAGATCGCCCCTGGGACCCAAAAATATCGAATTTTCGGGTGTTTTGAGCCTGAATTTGGGATATAAACGGGTACAGATGATGCATGCACATATCAAATTTGAGCACCTAAAATATCGATTTTAAGCTTGTTTTGGGCCTACATTTTGAAAATATTTTAGCACTGATTATCCATATACATATCGCCTCTGGGACCCTAAAATATCAAATTTTCGGGTGTTTTGAGCCTGAATTAGGTATATAAACGGGTACAGATGATGCATGCACATATTGAATTTGGGCACCTAAAATAACGATTTTCAGCATGTTTTGGGCCTGCATTTTGAAAATATTTGATATACAGATCGCTTCTTGGACCCGAAAATATCGAATTTTCGGTTCTTTTGTGCCTGAATCTGGGATATAAACGGGTACAGAAGATTCATGCACATATTGACTTTGGGCACCTAAAATATCGATTTTTATTATGTTTTGGGCCTATATTTTGAAAATATTCTAGCAGTGAGAATGCATGTATAGATCGCTTCTGGAACCCATTAACATCGAAATTTCGTGTTTTTTGAGCCTGAATTCGGGATATGAACGGGTATAGAAGATGCATGCACATATCAACTATAGGCACCTATAATATCGATTATCATCATGTTTTGATCCTGTATTTTGAAAATATTCTAGCACGGTGTAGGCATGTACAGATCGCTTCTAGGACCCAAAAATATCGAATTTTCGGGTGTTTCAAGCCTGAATTTGAGATATAAACGGGTACAGAAGATACAGGCACATATCGACTTAAATAACCAAAAATAAAGATTTCAGCATGTTTTGAGCCTATTTTTTTAAAATATTCTAGCACTGACAATGTATGTACAGATCGCTTCTGAAACCAAAAAATATGGAATTTTCGGGTGTTTTGAACTTGAATTCGAGATAAAAACGTGTACAGAAGATGCATGCACATATCAACTTTGGGCACCAAAAATATCGATTTTTAGCATGTTTTGATCCTGTATTTTGAAAATATTCTAGCACTGAGTAGGCATGTATAGATTGCTTCTGGGACCCAAAAATATCGAATTTTCGGTTCTTTTGTGCCTGAATTTGATATATAAACGGGTACAGAAGATGCATGCACATATCGACTTTTGGCATCAAAATTTTTTATTTTTAGCATGTTTTGGGCCTGTATTTTAAAAATATTCTAGCACTGACAATGCATGTACAGATCACTTCTGTGACCCAAAAATATCGAATTTTCGGGTGTTTTGAGCCTGAATTTGGGATATAAACGGGTATAGAAGATGCATGCACATATCGAATTTGGACACCTAAAATATCGGTTATCAGCATGTTTTGGGCCTGTATTTTAAAAATATTCTAACACTGAGTATGCATGTACAGATCGCTTCTGGGACCCAAAAATATAGAATTTTCGAGTGTTTTGAGCCTGAATTTGATATATAAACGTGTACAGAAGATGCATGCAAATATCGACTTTGTGCACAAAAAATATCGATTTTCAGCATGTTTTAGGCCTTTTTTTTTAAATATTCTAGCAGTGAATATGTATGTACAGATCGCTTCTGGAACCCATTAACATCGAAATTTCTGGTTTTTTGAGCTTGAATTTGGGATATAAACGGGTACAGAAGATGCATGCACATATCGACTTTTGGCATCAAATTTTTTTATTTTTAGCATGTTATGGGCCTATATTTTAAAAATATTCTAGCACTGACAATGCATGTACAGATCACTTCTGTGACCCAAAAATATCGAATTTTCGAGTGTTTTGAGCCTGAATTTGGGATATAAACAGGTACAGATGATGCATGCACATATCGACTTTGGGCACCTAAAATATCTATTTTCAGCATGTTTTGGGCCTATATTTTGAAAATATTCGAGCACTGAATATGCATGAACACATCGCCTCTGGGACCCAAAAATATTGAATTTTCGGGTGTTTTGAACCGGAATTTGGGATATAAACAAGTAAAGTAAATGCATGCACATATCGACTTTGGGCACCAAAATGATCGATTTTCAGCATGTTTTGTGCATATATTTTGAAAATATTCTAACACTGAGATTACATGTACAGATCGCTTGTGGGACCCAAAAATATCGAATTTCCGGGTGTTTTGAGCCTGAATTTGAGATATAAACGAGTACAGAAGATGCATGCACATATCGACATTGATCACCTAAAATATCGATTTTCAGCATGTTTTGGACCTACATTTTGAAAATATTCTAGCACTGAATATGCATCTACAGATTGCCTATGGAACTCAAAAATATAGAATTTTCGAATGTTTTAAACCTGAATTTGATATATAAACGGGTACAGAAGATGCATGCACATATCGACTTTGGTAACCAAAAATATCGATTTCAACATGTTTTCGGCCTATATTTTGAAAAAATTCTAGAACTGACTATGCATGTACAGATCGCATCTGGGGCCCACAAATATCGAATGTTCAGGTGTTTTGAGCATGAATTTGGGATATTAACGAGTGCAGAAGATGCATGCATATATCGACTTTGGGCACCAAAAATATCGATTTTCAGCATGTCACGGGCCTGTATTTTGAAAATATTCTGACACTGAGTAGGCATGTACAGATCGCTTCTGGGACCCAAAAAACATCGAATTTTCGGGTGTATTGAGCCTGAATTTGGGATATAAGCGTGTACAGAAGATGCATGCATATATCGACTTTGGGCACCTAAAATATCGATTTTCAGCATGTCACGGGACTGTATTTTGAAAATATTCTGACACTGAGTAGGCATGTACAGATCGCTTGTGGGACCCAAAAACATCGAATTTTCGGGTGTTTTGAGCTTGAATTTGGGAGATTAGCGGGTACAGGAGATGCATGCACATATCAACTTTGGGCAACAAAAATATCGATTCTTAGCATGTTTTGGGCATATATTTTAAAAATATTCTAGCACTGAGTAGTCATGGACAGATCACATCTGGGACCCAAAAATATCGAATTTTCGGGTGTTTTGAGCCTGATTTTAGGATAAAAATGAGTAAAGAATATGCATGCACATATCGACTTTGGGCACCAAAAATATCGATTATCAGCATGTTTTGATCCTGTATTTTGAAAATATTCTAACACTGAGTAGGCATGTACAGATCGCTTCTGGGACCCAAAAATATCGAGTTTTCGGTTCTTTTGTGCCTGAATTTGAGATATAACGGATACAGAAGATGCATGCACATATCGACTTTGGGCACCTAAAATATCGATTTTCAGCATGTTTCGGGCCTATATTTTGAAAATATCCTAACACTGAGTAGGCATGTACAGATCGCTTCTGGGAACCAAACATATCGGATTTTCGGGTGTTTTGAGCCTGAATTTTAAATATAAACGGGTACAGAAGATGCATGCAGATATTGACTTTAGGCACCAAAAATATCGATTTTTAGCATGTTTTGGGCCTATTTTTGAAAATATTCTAGCACTGAGTAGGCATGTACAGATCGCTTCTGGAACCCAAAAATGTCGAATTTTCGGGTGTTTTGAACCAGAAATTTGGATATAAATGGGTACAGATGATATATGCACATACCGACCTTGGGCACCTAAAATATCGATTTTCAGCATGTTTTGGGCCTATATTTTGAAAATATTCTAGCACTGACTATGCATGTACAGTCGGCAAAAAAATTATCAACACCACCCTTATTGTCAGTGCTATATAGGCTTGTTATTATTGCCTACACTTGTGCTACTCACGTGACTGAAACTCACCAGTCTCACCTCCGTAGACTCAGTATGGTGTTGATAGTCTGATAAGAATGATGTGTCTCTTTCCCTGAGCATTACTCTTGTCTCCACTGCGAGTTTTTTTTAAAGTTTTCTCTTTTTTTTTAACTACTGAGACACATTCAGTATTTTATAATAATGAATTAGCAAATAGTAATTGCTCTTGATTACTTATTATTCTTTCCCAAATTCGAGTATATTAAAATCATCATGAAAGGACAAAAATACTGAATATGTTTTGCAAGGTAAAGCAGAAAAGGGATGTTTTTGTAATAACTCCCTGAATGATGTTATTATGTTATTCATTCATATGTTATTATAAAATAAGTTGTCAGAGACGAGCCTACAATGTGCACATTAATTATTACCCTAGATTCATATCGGATTCACCAAATTCATCCAATGATTCAGTAGAGAATTATTTATGGCATTACATTTCATTTTTTTAATGCTCCAAGCATTTTAACTGCGCATTAAGTGTTTGTATGGTGGATATTTAGTGTGTCATAGAGTGAGAGGGAATCAGCTGTATTGCAGGGCTTCCGTGAGCTCCGAAAATATCACCCTAGAATCGAGCCAGTTTTACCCATAAAAGTCGGCAACATCGTAGAATAATGCAATGCATTATTACACATAGTCATTAAGGATCATATATAAGACAAACTAAAATAGATTATATATATTGCCACAACCAGAGGCCAGCATCACGGTAGTTGGGTTATGTCCCATTATGGATAACTTGATGGGTTTACCAAATATGTAAAGCAATGTAAATATATAACCTCAGTATTTATTAACTTCTGACTTTTTTGTTCATGTCTACAATAGCTTCGTGTGCTATTCTTAATTTTCGATAGATTTTGACACGTTCATAAAATATTTTTGCCCAAAAGTTACCCCAAATTAGGCATTACCCAAAACTCTACTAAAAGAGAGTCAGATTACTCTAGATTAGGGTATTTTACCCTAAAATGGAGGCACTGCTGTATTGTCTAGTGGGATGGCAACACAATGTGTGTGCAGCAGGAGGTGGCCACCCCGAAGTGCCAATTGGTATTTTTCATTACCAAATCAGGGCCACATTGGTAATGAAAAATCGGTTTGGTAATAAGTAAGTATGATTTGGTATTGGACTAGAATGGTGGAGTGTCTTTTATATTAACTTACAGTATTACAAAACGTTCATATACACAATAAAAATTAAGGAGTTTGGTAATGAGGCAAATTTCAAATCTGGCAACCCTACCCGGGCGGGCAGCATATTATCCAAGTCTGGAAGGGTATATGTCAGTGCTTGATTTGGTTAGGTTAAGGTTAGGTCCAGTTTAGGTTAGGTTACGTTAGGTTAGGTTCATAATAGGTAAATAAGTTGGGAAAGAGAATGAAACTATTTCAAAGATTATCCCATGGTTGGTATTATCGTTATAACCCAAACGTTATTCTCCTTCCAACCACAAGATTTTGGCCAGGCAGTAAGCGGTAGCCCGCCAGACTTGGATAATATGCGGGTGGGCAGAGGTCTGTGGGATCAACACATCAAGTGTACCAACCTTCCCGCGCAATTTTTTTTTAATTTCAATGTAAGGGTGGTGTTGATAATTTTTTTGGCGACTGTACAGATCGCTTCTGGGACCCAAAAATATCAAATTTTCCGGTGTTTTGAGCCTGAATTTGGGATATAAACGGGTAAAGAAGATGCATGCACATATCGACTTTAGGCACCAAAAATATCGATTATCAACATGTTTTGATCCTGTATTTTGAAAATATTCTAACACTGAGTAGGCATGTACAGATAGCTTCTGGTACTCAAAAATATCGATTTTCGGTTCTTTTGTGCTAGAATTCGAGATGTAAACGTGTGCAAAAGATGCATGCACATATTGACTTTGGGCACCAAAAATATCGATTTTCAGCATGTTTTGGGCCTATTTTTTTAAAATATTCTAGCACTGACTATGTATATACAGATCGCTTCTGAAACCCCAAAGTATCGAATTTTCGGGTGTTTTGAACCTGAATTTGAGATATAAACGTGTCCAGAAGATGCATGCACATATCGACTTTGGGCACCAAAAATATCGATTTTCAGCATGTTTTGGGCCTATATTTTGAAAATATTCCAGCAGTGAGTATGCATGTACATATCGCTTCTGGATCCCATTAACATCGAAATTTCGGGTTTTTTTAAGCCTGAATTTGGGATATAAACGGGTACAGAAGATGCATGCACATATCGACTTTGATAACCAAAAATAACGATTTCAGCATGTTTTGGGCCTATTTTTTGAAAATATTCTAGCACTGAGTAGGCATGTACAGATCGCTTCTGGGAACCAAAAACATCGAATTTTCGGTTCTTTTGTGCATGAGTTTGAGATGTAAACGGGTACAGAAGATGCATGCACATATCGACTTTGGGCACCAAAAATATCGATTTTTAGTATATTTTGGGCCTCTATTTTAAAATTTTTCTAGCACTGACTATGCATGTGCAGATCGCCTGTGGGACCCAAAAATATCGAATTTTCGGGTGTTTTGAGTCTGAATTTGGGATATAATCGAGTACAGATTACTCATGCACATATCGACTGTGGGCACCTAAAATATCGATTTTCAGTATGTTTTGGGCCTGCATTTTGAAAATATTCTAGCACTGAGTAGGTATGTACAGATAGCTTCAGGGAAAAAATTATCAAATTTTCGAGTGTTTTGAGCCTGAATTTGAGATATAAACGGGTACATATCGACTTTGGGCACCTAAAATATCGATTTCAGCATGTTTTGATCCTGTATTTTGAAAATATTCTACCACAGAGTAGGTATGTACAGATCGCTTCTGGGACCCAAAAATATCGAATTTTCAGATGTTTTGAGCCTGAATTTGAGATATAAACGGGTACAGAAGATGCATGCACATATTGACTTTTGTCACCTAAAATATTGATTTTCAGCATGTTTTTGGCCTATATTTTTAAAATATTCTAGCACTGAATATCCATGTACAGATCACTTTTGTAAATATAAAATATCGAAATTTCGGGTGTTTTGAGCCTGAACTTGGGATATAAACGGGTACAGAATATACATCCACATATCGACTTTGGGCACCTAAAATATCAATTTTCAGCATGTTTTCGGCTAACATAGGTTTAAAACATGCTGAAAATCGATATTTTAGGTGCCCTAATTTGATATGTGCATGCATCATCTGTACCCGTTTATATCTCAGATTCAGGTTGAAAACACACGAAAATTCGATATTTTTGGGTCCCAGAAGCAATCTGTACATGCCTATTCAGTGCTAGAATATTTTCAAAATATAGGCCCAAAACATGTTAAAAATTGACAGTTTTGGTGCCGAAAGTCGATATGTGCATAGATCTTCTGTACCCGTTTATATCTCAAATTTAGGCTCAAAACACTTGAAAATTCGATATTTTGGGGTCCCAGAAGCGATCAGTACATGCATACTCAGTGTTAGAATATTTTTTAATATATGCCCAAAATATGCTGAAAATCAATATTTTAGGTACCAAAGTCGGTATGTGCATCATCTGTACCCGTTTTTATCCCAAATTCAAGCTCAAAACACCTGAAAATTCTATATTTTTTGGTTACAAAAGTGATCTGTAGATGCCTTCTCAGTGCTAGAATATTTTCAAAATATGTGCTCAAAACATGCCAAAAATCGATATTTTTGGTGCCGAGAGTCGATTTGTGCATGCATCATCTGTACTCCCTTACATCTCACATTCAGCTTTAAAACACCCGAAAATTCGATAATTTTGGGTCCCAGAGGCGATCTGTGCATGGATATTCAGTGCTAGAAGATTTTCAAAATATAAGCCGAAAACATGCTGAAAATCGATATTTTTGGTGCCCAAAGTCGATATGTGGATGTATATTCTGTATCCGAGTAAATCCCAAATTCATTCTCAAAACACCCGAAAATTCGATATTTTTTGGTTACAAAAGTGATCTGTATATGCACTGTCAGTGCTAGAATATTTTCAAAATATAGGCCCATAACATGCTAAAAATCGATATTTTTGGTGCTCAAAGTCGATATGTGCATGCATCTTCTGTACCCATTTGTATCTCAAATTCAGGTTAAAAAAAAAAACGAAAATTCGATATTTTTGGTTCCCAGAAACGATCTCTACATGCCTACTCAGTGCTAGAATATTTTCAAATTACAGGATCAAAACATGCTGAAAATCGATATTTTAGGTGCCCAAAGTCGATATGTGCATTGATCTTCTGTACCCGTTTATATCCCAAATTCAGGCTTAAAACACCCGAAAATTCGATATTTTGGGGTTCCAGAAGCGATCTGTACCGGCATTGTCAGAGCTAGAATATTTTTAAAATATAGGCCCAAAACATCCTTATAATCGAAAGTTTTGGTGCTCAAAGACGATATGTGCACACATCTTCTGTACCCGTTTATATCTCAAATTCAGGCCCAAAAGAACCGAAAATTTGATGAAGTATATGCATGCACATATCGACTTTGGGCACCAAAAATATTGATTTTCAGCATGTTTTGGGCCTATATTTTGAAAATATTCTATCACTGAGTAGGCATGTACAGATCGCCTCTGGGACACAAAAATATCAAATTTTCGAGTGTTTTGAGCCTGAATTTGGGATATAAACGGGTACAGAAGATGCATGCACATGTCGACTTTAGGCACCTATAATATCGATTTTCATCATGTTTCGGGCTTGTATTTAAAAAAAAATTCTAACACTGAATATCCATGTATAGATCGCCTCTGGGACCCAAAAATATCGAATTTTAATTTGTTTTGAGCCTGAAATTGGGATATAAACGGGTACAGAATATGCATGCACATATCGACTTTGGGCACCCAAAATATCGATTTTAAGCATGTTTGTGTCTATATTTTGAAAATATTCTAGCACTGAGTAGGCATGTACAGATCGCCTTTGGGACCAAAAAAAATCGAATTTTCGGGTGTTTTGAGCCTGAATTTGAGATATAAACGGATACAGAAGACGCATGCGCATATCCACATTGAGCACCTAAAATATTGATTTTCAGCATGTTTTGGGCCTGTATTTTTAAAATATTCTAGCACTGAGTAGGCATGTACAGATCGCTTCTGGGACCCAAAAATATCGAATTTTCGGGTGTTTTGAGCCTGAATTTGGGATATAAACGGGTACAGAAGATGCATGCACATATCGACTTTGGGCACCTAAAATATCGATTTTCAGCATGTTTTATGCCTGTATTTTGAAAATATTCTAGCACTGAGTAGGCCTTTACAGATTGCTTCTGGGACCCAAAAATATCGAATTTTCGGGTGTTTTGAACTT
This sequence comes from Petrolisthes cinctipes, assembly GCA_033782935.1. Classification (NCBI taxonomy): domain Eukaryota; kingdom Metazoa; phylum Arthropoda; class Malacostraca; order Decapoda; family Porcellanidae; genus Petrolisthes; species Petrolisthes cinctipes. The sequence continues at coordinate 1,801,102 of JAWQEG010001325.1, read as the reverse complement.
GAATTTGGGATATAAACGGGTACAGAAGATACATGCACATATCGACTTAGAACACCTAAAATATCGATTTTCAGCATGTTATGGGCCTGTAATTTGAAAATATTCTAGCACTGACTATGCATGTACAGACTGCTTCTGGGACCCAAAAATATCGAATTTTCTGTTATTTTGAGCCTTAATTTGGGATATAAACGGGTACAGAGTATGCATGCACATACCGACTTTGGGCACCTAAAATATCGATTTTCAGTTTGTTTTGGGCCTTTATTTTGAAAATATTCTAGCACTGAGTAAGCATGTACAGATCGCTTCTGGAACCCAAAGATATCGAATTTTTGGGTGTTTTGAACCCGAATTTGGGATACAAACAAGTACAGAAGATGCATGCACATATCGACTTTGGGAACCTAAAATATCGATTTTCAACATGTTTTGTTCCTTATTTTAAAAATATTCGAACACTGAGTAGGCATGTAAAGATCGCTGCTGGGACCCATGTACGTACAAACAAGGTCCAATTACACTTAAGACAGGAATAGCCGACAGAGGACACTACACAGATGTTGTCCCTGTAGACTCTCTCTCCATCACACACACACACACACACACACACAACACTCCCTACACACACACAAACACGTGCAGTGACTCGCCTATCGGGACCTGACAGGTGGTTCAGATTCCACATACATACATACACACAGACAAGCCAGCTGCACTCACTAGATTTGACTTGATCTGACTGAGATCAATTTCTCTCTGTCCAACACACACACATATACACGTACACAGAGTTACCCTCGCTTGACCAGTCTCCAATGACATATCTCTACTTACAGTTGTGGTAAAAGGATACAGCAGAAACCATTAACCCTTTCTATTCTCTCTAGTTTCACAGAGAGAGATAGAGAAGGGAGAATAAACGAATAAGGAATAGAGAAAGAGAGAGAGGATCAAAACTTGACCCCTACTAAAAATAACAGAACATTCAGCCAGCAATACTGTATCCAGAGATTACTGGGATCCAAGTACAGAATGAATATAAACTGACCAGAATAGCCTTAGCTAGGAACATTCAAGAACATAATAGACAAAAGACATCAACTCTGTTCTCCCTTAAAATTAATAAATAAAGTAAGTTTAATTTTACTTACTGAAGTTTATTTCCAACCTTGACTGAACACCACAACGCCGCCGAGCTAGCTACCACAACCAACTACAACTCCAGAACACAACCGACCTACTACCCCCAAGAGACCGATGAACAGTGACCACGTGATTTACCAACACACCTGTAACAGTGTGGACTGTGAGCCTCACCACTATGTTGGTAAAACACAAACATCACTGTCTCGTCGTCTCACCATGCACCTCCAGTCAGGGTCTATAAAAGACCACTACCTTACCCACGACAACCAAGCTCTGACACGAGACAAACTAGTAAACAATACCACCATACTAGACAAAGAAACAGACAGCAGAAGACTCTCCTACCTAGAAGCGATCTACATAGAAACCCTACAACCCTCTATTAACAACCAGACACAAGACCTCCAAATACTGCCCTCCAGAAAACGACACATCACCAACACCGTCAGGATACTCACCCCACCTCCAACACCTACTGACTCACCACAAACATCTAACATCTTACCCACCACTACAACCAACCAACAACTCAGACGTAGCGCCAGAATCAGAAGCTACCGCCTATCCACCAATCACTAGGCCTCTGATATGGTGGCCCCGCCCACCCCACAGACGGAAAACAGATAAATACCCCTCACCCACTCAGAATCGCCACTTCCTCCTGAAGATGTCCGATGTACTGGACGAAACGTCGACCTCCCCCAACAACTCAACTTTTGCCTCACTCATCCACCATCTAAGTGAAGACTTAAGAAAAATTGTAAGAAATATTGAAAATATAAATAATAAACTCATTAATGCAGAACAAGCCATTTCCTTCAACCTCGTTTGTTTGAAAGAGAATATATATATATATATATATATATATATATATATATATATATATATATATATATATATATATATATATATATATATATATATATAAATCTCTCTCAGACCATACAATCTCCACTATATCCAAGTGGTAGTGGTAGACATCCATGTTGATGCATTATCTTGTCCTGACAATTCCATACAGACTGTGGTCTCTGTTGTACACAGGTGTTGCCGTTGTACGGCTCCATGAAGCAAGGCAGGTAGAAGGTAAGATTAGCTAGGGTCAGCTAAACAGACTACCTGTCCAGAACCGGCATTAAATAAATAGACAAGAGATAGACAGTAAAATAACCAGGTATTACGAACTATTTATCTGTAGAGGTAGCTGGAGATAGAAGCAAGGGTCCTTTCAGGCATGACTCAAAACCTCGTGACCATAGTCCACGTGATTCATCCTACCACATGACCACAGGTAACCCACAGTAAAATCATAACCATCAAGTTGTTAATATTGTATCCAGACACAGCTGTCAACTCCAGTAGAGAATGTATATTAGCAGTGAAGTTTAACTAATAGGTAGGATACTTAACATTGACTCCCAGGGCTATACACTTGTCTCCACAAAGAGAGTCCATATAAATAAGACAAGGCACATCATTATAATTCCCTGTATAGATATAAGTATATATTAATAAATTAATCCTTAAGAAACTTGTGAAGTCAATTACCTAAGAAAGCACCCCGTCTTCCACGTTACCTAATACAACAAAACAACTACTACAACAACGACTCCAAGAAATTACACACAAGTAAGTTACCAGTTTCTGCCCAGAGTTCAAGCCTTCAGAACTGGTACATTTGATGGCAGCGGTGTTTTTGCAACAAGACAAATTGCAAGGTAAAGACTTCACGGGAGTACAGTGACTAACATAGTTCAAGGACAAGTTGAAGGAATTTACTTGTAAATTCTCTCAAGTAATTTCTTCTGTGGGTATAATCTTACGACCTCTCAAGAGGGGGATAAACCACATATTCTTCACCTACAAGAGGCACCTGCTTCAACATAACTGCAACTGACCTACAAGGGGACCTCATCTACTTCACAACAAACAATCATAACTTCATCACTACCATTTTGGCGTCCCTGCGTAAATGCTCTCGTCAGGACAACGCCACGACCTCCATCACCACCACGCTACGTAAATTCGTTACGTAAATTCTCTCGTAAAAGGCAAGTCAACGTTCATCATCTTAACTCCAATAACGACTGTTAGTGTGTTAGTGTGCGAGCTAACTAATCATCGCTTCGTCACTTCACCGTCGTCACCTCTTCACCAAATCGTCGCCTCGCCAGACAACACCCCAACTAGACTTCAACTCGTCGTCATCGTCGTTGCAACTACAGTCAACTAAAAGTAGGTACACATTACATGTTACATTACATTATTTTTCACTTGTCCACGAACATGTTAGTAAAGAATTAAGTTCCTCATTAACAGCCCAGAAAGAAAGATAAGAAGTGCCAAATTAAAACAAAAGTACAGATATTCTCCCCCATTAATCCAAAGGTATCACAACTAACTTCGAATATCCCTGATAATGATTCATTAGCCTCCAAGCTAGATTCACCTGCCTCTCTAAGTCTCGTTTGTGGTGCCAACACATTCGAGTACATTCTTCTGCTTCTCCAACCTTACCCCCATTTAAGACTCAATCTGTCATACTATATTAACCTGTATTTTCTCCAACAATGGCTATTCCTCCACAATCTCCTACTGTCTCTGCTCTTCATACAACTTCTTCTAACCCCACTACCTTTTCTATGCAAACAATGACAATCTTACCCACCCACAATTATTTAAAGTATTATACGGGAGATAATCCAAGATATGGGATTCATCTCTTCTTGCGTCATTTGGAGGATGTGTTTTACCAAACTAATATAGAGCAGGATGTACATAAGATAGGATTCGTGAGAGAGCATATTGCACCAGATAGTCCAGCCACTTATATGTTAAACACAAGTGCTTTTTCTGATCCAAAGAATTTTACGTCATATGCTACATTCAGACAGTCACTTATTAATGTTTTTGGGGATGGTCAATTACATAATTCATTATCATGGGTTCAGAGAATGATTAAAACAAAGGCAGAAAAAATAAATACAAGTGAACCAGCAAAAGCACTTGCACTATCAGGGTCTCTAGCTTTAAATTCGAAGGAATCTAGTATCATACATCATGCATTACGGATTACTCAATCCATGGGTACGAAGATATTTAATTTTGATGCCACACCTACTCAAGGGGAATCACAAGGAAAACGTTGCAAACACTGTAACGAAAATAATCATATTACCAGTGAATGCTATAACTTATATAATACTAGGGGAAATTATCAAGGGAAAAGTAATCATAAATACTGTCATTTACATAAATCAAAGTCGCATTCCTTAGATGAATGCATGATCCTTAACAAAATGAAACAGGGCAGGCACAATCGAAACATGATGTATGAAACGAGACCGCCACAATATTAAAATAGCATCAAATGTCCCGAAAATAAAACTGTAGGCCCTGTCGTCGCATTTACCGATAATGTACTATAATTCCCTGTCCTCATATCACATTGTAACACTCCATTAATAATTAGACACAGGCACAGCAGTTTCCTTGTTATCGGATAATTCCTTTAACCTATTATGCAAATTAGGTCCCCAGCGGCATTTATAAACCATGATTGAACAGGTGACATAGAATTGTCAACCATGACAGGCAATAAATTACAGGTATTAGCGACACTAACCCTTCCTGTACGGTTAGACAAGGGAACTAACCATATACAAATTGAATTTTATATAATACGAAATTATAAACTAGTTTTATCATACCTTATCAAACAAATCATAATAATTAACCCTAAACATAAAATAATACATTTTAGGAATTAATGTATTCCAATACAGGATTGTCCAGGCCAATATATAAGTCCATGTAAGGTTAACCCTATACGTATTGAAAATGAGGAAAACGGCTCCATTATCATAAAGGCCATTGCTGCATATAATACTATATTAACTCCAAATTTCGTCCATAAATTGAAGGTAAAGCTTCCATCTCCTGTACAGCCACATACTAGCGTTCTATCCTTAATAGAACCAGTAAAATAATATATATCCAGGGATTAATTTACTTTACCCAATGTAAACAGTGGAAATGTCACTGATATTAATAAAACATCTACCAATATTCATGTAAAGAATGGAACATATCTATGTGATCTGTACAGATGGAAGTTAGACCAAATTACACAAGGAAATATTGTATCGGTTCTAACCAAAGGGTATAAATAGATAGTCACGTAAGGGAGCAACTCAGAAATTTTGTCAGTGGACGCGATTTTCCACTTTATCGTGATAATTTTATCAACATACTAGCCACATATCGAAATGCGCTTGCCCTACCTGGTGAATCCTTAGGATGAACCACCATTATAAAGCATACCATTACACTAACATCCCCTCAACCCATTTACTCGAGCATATAGACTACCGTACCTCATAGTAGGCAGAAAGTTGTAAAGAAAATTATTAATGAAATGATGGATGAAGGCATTATTAGGAATTCTAACTCCCCTTTTAACAGCCCAATGTTGTTGGTTAAAAAAAAAAAAAAATAATGGTGAATTTAGGCCAGTAATTGATTACAGAAAAAAATAAATAATGCTACAATTAAAGATAAATATCCCCTCCCTCCTTTAAGATGTTTTGTCTAACATTGGTCAAACAAAACATATGATATTCTTCACCTTAAAACTTGGTCAGTGGAAACTGGCAAGTAGCATTAGATGATAAAAGTCAACCCATTACAACATTTAATACTTCCCATGGTTATTATGAATACATTCGTAGACCATTTGGGTTATGAAATGCTTCATCCCCATTTCAGCATATGGTCAATTTTCGTGTTGGCGTTAGTAATAACGTAGTCATCGCTAATCTAAACGATTTTATTATTTTTCTAAAGACGTACATTCATAATAAGTAACAATAAAGAAGCTTATCCATAGATTACATTAGGTAGGCCTCAAACTTTAAATGCCTATGTGTCATTTTCTTTAGCAGAAAATTATCATTTTAGGTTATCCATTAACCGCCACTGTGCTCCATACACAATCTGATAAAATACGAGCATTGAGAATATTCTCTATTACAAATAAATGTTACTAACGTAAAATCATTCTTGGGTTTATGTTCTTATATAGAATCTTTGTAAAGAATTTTTTCCAAGAAACTAAACCCCTAAATAATCCCCTCGAGAAAAATACAGAATTTGTATGGATGCCAGAGAAATAGCTGAGCTTTGAATTATTAAAGGTTAATTAATGTAAGCTCCAATTCTTGCATTCCCAAATATTCATTACCTTATATCACGTGTACAGATGCTTCTTCAGTAGGCTTAGGCGCTGTACTTATGTAAGAGATAGCTATGGGTCTATGTCAGGTATGTGCTTATGCTTAGAGAATATTAAATGCGCAGGGAACTCGTTACTCTGTACCAATACAGGAAACTTTAGCAATATTATGGGCACTTCGTACTTTAGAGAAATCGTATTAGGCTATCCTTTACAAGTTTTCGTGAATTACCAATCGATTATTGGCTTACTATAACCTCAAACTCTAACGGGAAAATTAGCCAGATAATATCTAACAATTCATGAATTTCTCCCTCATATTGATATTAACTACCTTCCAGGACGATTAAATAAAGTAGCAGATCCCTTAAACAGTCATCTTGTCCTTTTAGTTTCGAGGACACCCATGGACTTTGACCTTAATGCAGGTCGTAAACATTAGCAAACGGATTCTATGATAAATAGATATTCATTAAAAACTGAGGATGAAAATAATGGACCAGAATTACTTAAATAACTTTTCCCTTCATGATGATATTATTTACAGAAAATTTAGGAAACGTGACGTACAAACCAATCAGATAGTGATACAACTAAAAATAATTCCCTCAGTATTAGTTACCCTTATATCATAATGCAGCAGGACATCCTGGGAGAGATAGGTACCTGACCACTCTCCATATAATATACTATTCACATAAACTAAGGGTAGATGATAAAACACATATATCGCTCAGTGCGAAACATACAATGCAAATCAAGGCCATACATTTGGACCTCTGCTCCATGACGGGAATCCCTAATCCTGGACGACGCATGCGACATAGTAGGAATAGATCTACTTTCCTTACCAATTTCGAATCAGGGTGCAAATAAGTTATTACCTATGGTTAACCATTTTCTAGATATTTAGTGGCGGCACCACTACGATAAAAACCGCAAAAGTAAGTGCACATATATTTAAAACCAAATTCATATGCCCATATACATGTCCCGATATTATAAATGGTATCTTATTTCTCCTATATTAAGCAAACGTTTGTATTACCATATCTTCCAGCATCTAATGGGTTAACAAAACGGCAAAACCGTAAAATACTAGAAGTACTTCGGGGCACAGAAACAATGAAAATCCCTCCACATGGGAACACTGCATTGATATGACGGTCAATAAACACTACAAAGGAAAAACTCCACATGAAATACTATATGGCGTATGGATACGTCTTTCATATGATATAACAATTGCCACAAGAAGCCATGCTACAACATGGACAACTACGCTGAACGACAGTGAGTTGCATTTCCACAATTTCATCATGATGAACAAAAACAAATTACAGGCTTGCAAGGAAATAATGCGTGATCGCCGACATAATAAAACAAATTATAGGCTTGCAGGGAAATAATGCGTGATCGCCGACATAACAAAAACAAATTACAGGCTTGCAGGGAAATAATGCGTAATCGCCGACATAATGGGTACCCGATCGAAACTTCACACTGTCATGTCTTTAGTAGGCATAACCTTATAATAAAGAATAATTTTACCAGGCGGATGATATTGTTTATGTAAACAGAATAAAGAAATTGGCAAAAGCGCGCAAAAACCCAACATCCAAAATAAAACCAATCAATATCTCTGGAACAGCAACAATTTCCTCTTCCTAGTAATATTATCCCTACTACTGATGGTAATAAAATAAACAATTATAAACAAAAACTCCGATCGGTTTCCAATGAAATATAATATTTCTTTTTACAGATGTGGCCCAAATCAACCTATATAACGGTTTTCATGTCTATACTCGCGGCAGCTACAAGCTCCGACGAAGTGCATAACACAGATAAAGATGACGTCTTAAATCCGAGAGCTCTCGTTTACAATTTTATCAATCAGTTGAAAAAAAAAGGAAAATAAATAAAATATTGGTGACGAACGATATAATCACTATTTCTTTACAGGATATATATGAATTATTACATAAATTTTCTGCCATTGAGCAGTGGGTTACAGATAAGGTATTTAATGATACACTAGTTTTGTTTGACAGGTATCAGACAAATGAATTTACCTATTTAAATGCATTATATTCTATAGTGTCCTTTCACTATTGGGCGCCCTAGGAATGAATTCAGCGACTCAGGTAATATTGCTCGCTTATCATACAAATATGATACAGCCCAGAGCGTGATTTAGATAATTTTTAAGTGAAATTTCATGAGCACTACTTGCTACCGCTTAGATAGTGGTATACAAGCATTATCCCATACATAAAAAGTTGCAGGACAAACCTTTGCAAATCAAGGTAAGATAGAGTAACAAGTATATACTGTATTAGAGTGCAAATCATTGCACAGAAATTAAATACGATTTATATAGTTCACATGAGCAACGAATGAAAAGAACTACATATATGGAATAATCACATCATATTTTAGGCTTCTATTTATTTTTGTGAATTGGCAGGAAATGAATTGCAGGTGAGGAACTTAGAGAGGAATGACAACCATTTATTAAGAGAGTATTTACTGCGAGTAAGGTAAGATCAACTCACAATTATTACCACTCCAACAACTACGAAATGTAATGGCGCAATCAATGATGAAATACCATCTTACTTATTATCTTCATACACCTACTTGAAATATTATTATACAGTCATGAGTAGTATTTTAACATAAGATCATATCCTCATTATTATTATTCCCATAAAAAGTAAAATGTTTTTCCCAACCTACGTACTTCAACAATTCCCAATGAAAATGGAAGTAATCCTTTAATATTCAATTTTCATCCAATAAGTATTATGCTTAGTGATGATGTCATCAGTGACACACAACTCTTCAAGTGCCATGTTGCATATCTTCATATATGTTTGTCTTGCATATTTCTTTGCATTTAAGTTGCATTTAAGTCTCCATAGGGTGCAAAATCTCCACTTGCTTGGAATCAAAGTAATACTAATCAAGGGGGCGGATGCACGAAAGACCTTAGCGGCCGTTAAGTTACCTTAGCCGCCATTTTTGCCCTTAACTCACTAAGGTGGTATGCACGAAACACCTTAGCGGCAACTGTGGCGGCCATCTTTAACCTTACGGCTAAGGGTGGTCGAGAGCACCCTTTAGACGACCGTAGGGTTGAGTAGTGGAGCGTTGTGCTGCTGACCTGACCTGGTATTATTGTACTGCTGTGCTAATCTTTACTAATAAGCAAATTTTTAATAACCAAGTTATACTATAAAAGACAGAAAAATCACATAGGTTATAAATGCTTTTATTTGTTATTATTTTTAAATTATATCCTTGAATAGATGCTCTTTTCTCACCATAATTATTTATTTCATATGTTCCGACACTGTATTGGTCTACTACAACTACCACCATTGTCCTACCACAACAACAAATATTACACAGGGAATGGTAAGTTTGGAAAATCATCTAAACGGGAATCATTACCACCACATTCACTACTACCACAACTACAACCTTCACATAAATAGAGAAGAAAAGTAGACAGTAAGAGAGGAATTAAGGTGGTCAGAAATCTCGGCATATTCTGGTTGTAATAGCTAGGCCTCCCTGTTATGAAGTCGGCAAATTCAAAGTTTCTCAATCCTCCAAACTATGCTAGGAAACAAATTACCCTATAGCCTACATACTAAATCAACATGTATTCTGGTGTGATGTGGACGAATAGTAGCCACCAGAAAATGTGTTCTCTTTTTTTCCATTCAGTTATCATAATCATGAGTTCTTCATCAGCTGCAGTATAATTTGCACATCTTGCGCGTTTAGTAGGAGGCTCTTCTACCATATTAAGTAATTAAATGCCAAAATAAACACTTCTATACTCAAGAAATCTCACATAATGTTCACCTCCCACTTCACGCAATGAAAATGAGTCATTTGTTTGTTTTCTGTGATAAGCTGTCATCCCAACTGACTTCTGATTGGTTTATGTTGCCTAACTTGTCTATGAAGTTGCCCTCTCATTGGCCCAGAGAATGTCAGCTGGTGGTCCATAGTCGGAAGGGAATGGAACGAAACAAACATGGCCGACTGCTAAGATCACCTAAGAGAACACTAAGGTTGATGTTAAGGCCAATAGAGCATACAACCATAGCAGCAACCTTACCATCCCCTTAGCGAAACTGCCTAAGGTTACCTTAACGGTCACTCAGCTAAGGTCTTTCGTGCATCCGCCCCAAGCACTATATATATGTACAGTTGGGGAATAATGTATCTGAACACTGTTGGCGGCTTCTGGCAACATCCCCAAAAGTAAACACATAAATGAAAGAAACTATTTATGAAATGAAGGATAACTTTTATTTCACTGTCTGTGATTGGTCGACGTCACCCAATATCAGTTATCCTTATGTAGTAATGAATAATTTTTGTCTAGTACTAACGTTTTTATTACTGACATTGTTACCAGAAGCCGCCAACAGTGTCCAGATACTTTGTTCCCCAACTGTACATTCATATCTATTACTAATCAAAAGTCTCTTTCATCATCAATTTTAATTTCCACTATCTATACTTACCTGCTGATACACAATTAACATTAATTTACCATAATCACACTACACATGGTATGGTTCAAGGCTACTATAAAGAAGCAGACTCATAGGAAATACGATCCAAGGGAATCGTTATCTTGCCTCATAAACATAAATTTGCTTGAAAACATAACACACTCTCTTACACCTTTCAACATATTTAATTTATATCGACTTGTTTAACATCTCCTAATTATCAGTTGTTTCAGGAAAAATGAAACTATTATGTTACTCAATGAGACTAGGATTCAAACATCCTTATTATATCAATTGATTCCACCATATATTGATCAAAATAAAACTTGGTACCAATGTTTATTATCCCATGTCTTATCTTTCTGGCATGTACTATAATATTTATGTATTGTATAAGACAGTCTAAAATACTATTTTTGTATTTGTATAAGAAAGAACTATCGACGTATACTGAATTATCTTGTATTGAAAAGAATAAGACTGTTATTCCACAGCCTCAACATAGCAACACGGTTCCCCCCTCATTAATATGTGAATCTTTAGCATAGGTTAGCTTATATACACACAATAACATGCACCTAGCTAAACACATTAATTTTAAGATGATATCTTTATGTACCAATGTATTTATATTCATGTATTACCGGTAATGTTAATTTTAAGCATATGGTGTGCCTATGTCTTTGATGTATATTTTGTGTTAATATTTAAGTATTCATTGTTAATTCCCTAGCTCCTCTGTCCCTTTCCTCTGGATGAATCATCCTTGGATATACCAAGTATTGTAAAATTTGTTCCCACAATAAAGTTCTAATCTGGGATAGATTGGGGTAGCGGGACTGAGCGATTGTACGGCTCCATGAGGCAAGGCAGGTAGAAGGTAAGATTAGCTAGGGTCAGAAAACAGACTACCTGTCCAGAACCGGCATTAAATAAATAGACAAGAGATAGACAGTAAAATAACCAGGTATCACGAACTATTTATCAGTAGAGGTACCTGGAGATAGAAGCAAGGGTCCTTTCAGGCATGACTCAAAACCTCGTGACCATAGTCCACGTGATTCATCCTACCACATGACCACAGGTAACCCACAGTAAAATCATAACCATCAAGTTGTTAATATTGTATCCAGACACAGCTGTCAACTCCAGTAGAGAATGTATATTAGCAGTGAAGTTTAACTAATAGGTAGGATACTTAACATTGACTCCCAGGGCTATACACTTGTCTCCACAAAGAGAGACCATATAAATAAGACAAGGCACATCATTATAATTCCTTGTATAGATATAAGTATATATTAATAAATTAAGCCTTAAGAAACTTGTGAGGTCAATTACCTAAGAAAGCAGGGACCCCGTCTTCCACGTTACCTAATACAACAACAACAACTACTACAACTACAACTCCAAGAAATTACACACAAGTAAGTTACCAGTTTCTGCCCAGAGTTCAAGCCTTCAGAACTGTAATTTTGTAAACTGTAAACTGAGGACATGCCAACAAACGTTAATGCATTTGAGACCACAGCTTTTGGTCAAGGGCAGCCTGAGGATAAGGATGCACTGACTGTCCAACATGAGAGTCCAAATGATTGTGAAGCACGGGCAATCGATGCGACTCCTCATAAAAAAAAAAAAAAAAGGCCCTCTAGAGATTCTGGTAAGCTGGGTGCACGAATAGAGCAACACATGGTCCGCATCCCCCACCCTCTTATGCTGCACAACCAAAGGAAAAACTTTCCAGAACTTTTCTACCCTAATCTGTGACTAAGAAACCAGAAACAAATTCTAATCCTCGACTAGGTACAGAGAAACCCGTCAATATTCCTAAAGGTAGAAAGGGTGGTGCAGGACATAAATGATAAAACTATGGCATCTACAATGCGATGGAATTGTCGTGGTTTACATGCCAACTGGGAGGAACTGTGCCAGCTTCTGGTGGAATTTCCGCCAGGGTGTGTCTGTCTGCAGGAGACTAGGGTCGCTGATTCTACTCCTTCCGGTCTTCATAATCTGTTCTCCGATCAGGGATGCCGTGGGGGTAGTGCTATCCTACTCTGACAAGATGTTCCATTCACATTTTTACATCTTAACATCCCATTAAATGCTGTCGCTATTCAAATTTACCATCGCTGTCAGTAATCTGTACAATATGTTTTCTATACCTCCCTCCAAGTGCCATGATTTAGAAAGTAAATATTACAGTCTTGCTCACCTAAATATACGGCTGTGGTGTGGCTTTCTCCTCTGAACAGTGGTGCAGCTACGTTTTCAGTACCGCTCTCTCTCTCTCTCTCTCTCTCTCTCTCTCTCTCTTACTTTTGTTTCATTTATAAGTTATTTATAACTGTTCTTTCATTTGTTAATATGAAGACAATTTCCTTAGCCTGGCTGTGTAGATGTGAGGAATGGGTTGAGCGATTTGCCATCCTGTCTGTGTAAAGGGCATAAAGAAAGTGAAAAGAGGACACCAGCAGGAAGCTATCCTGCCAAGGCCACCAACTGGGAGTGGAAGTGTTGCCGGTCGCGAGTGAATTTTTTTTTTTTTTTTTTACTCTGGCAAATGACTATTATTTTGTTCTACATATTAGCTTACAGATTTTGAATGGGATTATTCCTCACCCTTTAAATTACGGTAAAAGCCAGTAAATGTGAGCATTTTATTCTACAATTGTAGCAACACCTGTACAAGCTACGCTTTTTTCTTCGTTTTTAAGCTTATTATGTTATATCTATAACTATTATATTATTACCCACCCGAAAACTATTCTAAACACCATTAAAACACCAGAAGTTGTGTCCTGATCTCTAGGCACCATGAATCACAACTAGCCGAGCTTTGATGATTCGAACAATTGTGTGTTGTAGGGAGACGCACCGTTGTTCGAACCTTTAAAGTTAGGCTGTTTGCGATTCATTTTGCCAGGGGATCAGGACACAACTTCTGACCGCGAGTGTACAATATTTATGCCATGTTTCTGTGTAACTGTATAAATGGTTTATGCATAATAAGATTACTGATGATTAATCCGTCTAAATACACAAGTAGAGGTTTTATATATCTGAATTTATTGAATTTGTCATGCCTTGTTCAGTACAGCCGCGAACCAAAGTTTCCCTACCCCCTTGGCTGGCAGGAAAGTGAAGACAGTGTTAAATATATTCTCAGTCTCGCTCCAGAACAGGTGGAGTGTGGGCGTACTCGTGGCGCTCTGCCTGCATTCTCGTTTGTGTTGTTTTGGAGCTCTTGTTTGTGTTTTTTGTGTTGTTTGTGAGTTCTTGTTTGTGTGTTGTTGTTTCTGTGGTGTTGCTGGTGTTGTTTGTCTGTTGTGGTTCTGTGTATAGTTTTGTTGTGATTGTCTGTGTGTGTGTGGGTGTGTGTGTGTGTGTCCCTGGCTGATTGAGTGTTTAGTTGTTTGTGTTGTTGTTTGCTTTCCATCTAGGCCTTGCCTGGCCTGATGGAGAGTGCGGATTCCTGCTTGGAGGCCGACTTGGCAATGTCGGAGGAAGACGAGTCTCCAATTGAGGATCACTGGCCTGAGCTGCCTTCTCGCAACCCTCCCCCCCTCTCCTCGGTCACTCCGCAGCTCAAGTTGCAGCCGTCCACCTCCTCAACCTCTACCAAGCGACCTGTTGATGCCTCGTCCGACTCCTCGCAGGATTCCGATGGTGTGGACTGTTTGCCTCCAGCTGCCAAGACTGCCAAGGGTGCTTCAGCTGTGCACGACGTACCTTCTCTGCTTCACCCTGGTGTTTCTTCTTTGTATACCAACTCCTTGCCCTCGTCCAACCTTCCTGCTTTTGCCCCGAGAGATGCCTATGTCAAACTCTCCTTCTCTGGAAACCCATCTACGGACACAAAGCTGTGTTGGTTGTCTGATGTCAACAGGGCCTTCCAGTTGCAGCGTGAACTGGCTGAAGACAAGATGGCTGCTGTCACCTCCCGGTTTGTCTACATCTCTAGGAAGCGTCAGGACATCATTGATAGAGTGAAGGCTGGTGAATTTTTATCTCTGCCTCTCATTCTTGAAGACTCACCTGAGAGGCCTCGTAAGTTCCCCAGCTACATCCTCACCCGTTTTCCTATTGATGTTGACCCGAAACTTGCCAAAGGATACCCTGGTGTGTACTTTTCCGTCGTTTTTTCCAAGATGGTTCCCCCATTAGCCGTATTGTTGTTGTCTGGAGTCGACCCGATCCACCTCCAAATGAGATTTCCTTTGATTTCCTCCCTTGTCTTCCACCGTGTGAGGTGAGGAAACTTCATAATGACCAGCGTTGGTGCTACAGGTGCTGGGGAGTTGGGCATATCTCCCGGTACTGTTCTGCCAGGCCGAAGTGTGCATGGTGTGCGGCCGACCATGATTCCAAGACGTATCCTGTCAGGGGTGAACCATCACATCCAGCTGCCTCCACCTCTGAGCCTTCACCTCCTGAAGATACGTCTCGATGGAAGTGTCCACGATGCCTTCAGCCAGGGGTTAACGTGTGGCATGGACGTACTCGACATAAGGTCCAGGCTCATGTCTCTACTATTGCTCCGCCTCCACCACCACTACCTCCCCAGTCTGCTTCACCTACCAGCCCTGCCTCACCTCCAGACCTGGCCCTCCGCAAGTCTGTTGCTACCCTCATGGCACGATGTATGGCTCTCGAAAACCGCTTTTCTGCCCTTGAAGCCAGGATTGATGGGCTGGTAGCCGCTCAGGCTGCCAATGACTCCAAACTCTCCACCTTGGTCGAGGCTCAGCAGGCCATCATCTCAACTGTCACTACCCTTACCGAAAAGATGGATACTGTTGCATCTCGCCTTGAAAAGCTTTTCAAGTCAGTCCCTTCTCCTGGTCCATCTTCTTTTCCAGGTCGCTCATCTGCCCCCACTCACCGGACTTCTACCTCCAAATACAGAGTTCACTAGTGATTGCCGGCTGGATGTCATCTCCTGGAATGTATGTGGTATCACTAGTTATGCTAAGCTCACTCAACTCAAGGCCTATGTTTTTCGACATCATCCCAGTGTTATTTTTCTCCAGGAAGCATTTCCAGGACGGCCGCTCGCAGCTGGGCAAGCTCCTCCCCTCTCAGGTTATGTGCCATATGTTCATCTGGTAAGGAATGGTCTCCTGACTTACATACATAGCTCCTTGCCACATCGCCTTCTCCGTACCTCCACTGATCCTGACATGACTTTTCAGCTATTTGAGGTTCTACCTGGGAATGGAGTACTCCAACTATGTAATGTCTATTCTGCCCCAGCTAGACTCACTCTTGAGGCTCTTCCTTCTCCAACAGTGCGTGGTATGGTGTATATGGGAGATTTTAATGCTCGGCATTCTGATTTGGGTGATGGTACTGGCTCTATTAATCGTAATGGTGTTCGTCTCCTTTCATACATCCGCAAGCATCATCTGACACACTGGGACACTGGCGGTGCCACTCATTGCCGGGGAGGTACTCTGGATTACATCCTCTCGTCTGGCCTGATAGCATCTCAGGTTCAGTGCTCCTCCGTGCCAGACTTATTCTCTGATCACATTGCTCTTCGGTTTCATTATTCTCTAACTGCTGGGTCAGGTGCTTCAGCCACTCGTTTGCCTATTGCTGTGCCCCCTAAATATTGCCCGACTTACATCTTATTCATGGCCCATGTATTCCCTACATTTGACATATCATCAGCTGAACAGTTGTACTCTGATCTTGTATCTGCTACTCATGACTTTTATAAGCTATACGTCTCCCGGCCACACCTCAGCATCGCCATACTGCCCACTCCTGGACGCTGGATGCACGTATACAGGAGGCAAAGGAGGAGGCTGAACGTGATGGCCTATTGTTTCAAGCCAACCCAACCCCTGACCTACTCCATCGTTACCAGATGTCTAGGGACGCTTTAGTTGCCTGCAAAATTGTGCTCACACTGTGTCTTGGCAGCGGTTCACGGACAGCATCAACCAGCAAACAAGTGTGGCTTCTATGTGGCACCTCATCCGTCGGGTTGTTAAAAAGACACCGGCCACTGCTCATCATCACACTCCTGCCGACTATGCCAAACAACTTGTCGATGCCTGGTCAGAACAATCTACCCCAGCCAGTCTACCCGTCCACATACAAGATGCACTCGCTTCCCGTGCTGCTGTCCATCAGCTACGTCTAATGTCTGCTCTGTTACAAGATGATGACGATGATGCAGAGGAGATAACTGAGGAGGAGTTGCACCGTGCTCTCTCACGGGGTAGAGCTTCTTCCCCTGGTGATGATGGTATTACTTATGCTGTGCTGCGCCTACTTCAACAAGTTCCTGGGAACCCTCTACTTCGACTGTACAATCTTTTTCTTCGTGATGGTTGTGTACCACGAGCCTGGACCAGCAGCACAATAATACCCATCCCTAAGCCCGGCACTGCGAAGTTCAGGCCTATTTCCCTTACATCCTGTTTGTGTAAGGTTATGGAGAGAATCTTACTCAATTGTCTCATGTACAGACTGCAGGATCGCCTTTCTCCATGGCTGTTTGGTTTCCTTCCCCAGCGGAGTACACATCACTGCCTAGTCGACCTGTACTCTCGCCTTTCCAGGGACAGTGTGGTGGCCTTCACTGACCTTCGAAGTGCCTTCGATGTTGCTAATAGAGATGTCATTTTGGATCAACAGGTTGATTTTGGGATAAAGGGTAATCTACTATGGTGGATTCGGGGCTACCTGAGTAACAGGACCTCCCGTGTGTTTTTCAGTGGTGCACTCAGTCCTTTGCGCAGTTTTCATCTTGGTACGCCTCAAGGTGGTGTTCTCAGCCCATTATTATTTAATATTCTGATGCAACGGTTGCTCACTTCTCTCCCTGATATTCCTAGAACTACAATTACATGCTATGCTGATGATATCTGTGTTCATTCTACCTCACCAAGGGATCTCCAGCGGTTTCTTGACTCCTTCTCTGTGGTCTCCTCTCACTGTGGCATTATTGTCTCCCCAGATAAGAGCAGAATATTCACCTGCCGACTTCCTCAAGCTCAGCCAGTGTTCACCATTGGAGGGACTGTCATTCCCATGTGTTCCCAGTACTGCTACCTGGGTGCGCCAGTCAATATTTGGCCGATTGTCCCTGCCAGACCTCAAGACCATCCCATTGCCCAGGACTTATTGGGTCGTCTCCAGCGCCGACTTACACCACTTCAATGGCTATCTAACAACTCCTCGGGCATCTCCATCCCAGTAGCCAGGACCATCTATATTGCTTTTATCCGTTCAGTTGTTGATTACCTTTCCCCTGCTTTGATTCAACTTCCTAGGGCTACTCTGGAAACTTTAGAAAAATTTCAGAATAGAGCAATGAGAATAATTCTCGGCTGTCCAATGTCGACCAGGATAGTGAACATGCAGCGTGAGTTGCGTCTTCCCCCATTAATCGAGAGAATTTATTGTAATGTTACTTGCTTCACTGTCAAGTGCCTCCATTTCCCACATCTTTCACCCCATTACTCTCAGTTAGTCAGGACTTCTCTTAGACCAAACTACCCGGTCCCTCCCATACTGCCTGCTGGACGTACTCTTATAAGGTCTGTTTCCTCTGTGCTCCGTGGTCTTAATATAGATATAATGGTTGCAGACGTCCCCCCAGGGCCCCCTCCATGGATGCTACCAACACCTGATGTGAGCTTTACACCTACTTCCAAGTCGGAGCTGCCTTCTCTACAGTGGCAGTTGGCTCTGGAACACATAGAAACAGTGACTTCCTCCATCACAGATCCATACTGCCTCTACACTGATGGCTCATTGCAGGTGGATGGTGCAGCAGGTTGTGCTGTTTTCTCGCCTGACCTGGAGTCACCTCCAGGGGGCTGGGTTGGCCGTCGTCTCTGTAACCACTCTAGCTCAACAGTGTGTGAACTGTATGCCATTCTGGATGCTGTTAGTGTTGTTTGTCAACGTGGAGTGAATGCTGCCATTTTTTGTGATTCCAAACCTGCCTTTCATTCCCTCTCTAGTGTTCAGCCCACACACTGTACTGTTATTCAGCAGATTTTATCGTTTTTGGCCTTATTGCGTCATCGTAAATTGACTGTCAAATTTTTATGGGTGCCATCCCATGTAGCTTTACGTCACAATGGTACAGTTGACAGACTCGCAAAGGAAGCCTGCCATCTGCCTCCTCGTGGTGCTGGACGTCCTCTCTCCCTGACATGTTACTTCTCTAAAGTCCGCTCCGCCGCTCTCCTCCTTGTACGGCGACGCAGGGATGCAGCATCTCCATCACCCATTACAAGTCTGTATGCCGTCACAAATATTCCTACAGTCGTCGAGGCCTCATGGTTCGGAGGCACAATGTAGTCTCTGCTCGTTTGAGGCTTGGCTACCGGCCACCGTGGCAGGTTGCTGGGATGCAGGGTAAGCCTCCCTTCACTGAGTGTCGCTTGTGTCGAGCGCCTCGTGCTAACACTATAGAGCACTATTGCCTAGCCTGCCCCACTGTCCGACACTTGCTGCCCCAGGGCCTGCCACTTGATGTGGTTTGTCGACACCTGCTGAACAATCAGGTTCTGGAGGAACTTCTGGTGCGCCACCCTCGTTTTGGTGGATTTAAGTAGGTCATGATGTAAATATTTGTCTGTATACTTGTGCTTCATTCTGTTATGTTTTCGTGATGTGTGTGCGTGTGCGCATGTGTGTGTGCTTGTGTGTGTGTGTGTGGTCATTGGGTTCTCATGAGTCCCGCCTACCCTTGTGTACTGTTGTCTGCCTATTGACTGACGCTACGGCGCATACATACATACATACATACATACATACATATATATATATATATATATATATATATATATATATATATATATATATATATATATATATATATATATATATATATATATATATATATTCTGAATGATCAGACAAACTGGTGTATCAGATTGGTAACGAGACAGGGTGAGGTTCATTTTCCATGACTTTCGGTTTGTGGTTTGTGAAAATGAACCTCACACTGTTTCGTTACCAACATGATACACCAGTTTGTCCGATCGTTCAGCATATCTTTAACATTGTCTTCGCCTTCCTGTCAGCCAAGGGGGTAACGAAACTTTGGTTCGCGACTGTACTAGATAAATAGCTTTCGTTTCACATTGTAAGTTGGGGAAACGTGGCGACACCGTATAGAATAGCGGGACACACCACGGCCGTAAATTTAAGGGAGCAAGACTATAACAATTTAGTTTGCACTTAGTCGTCCCCATTTCTGTTAATGTGTGACATGAATGGACACCATCCACTTTGGGGTGCACAGTTAACACTCGAGGTACTATGTTGGCTTCTCTGGTAAAGGCTGAGGTAATAAGTATATTAAACGTTGAGGAGGTGACTTACTTCCCTAACCAGACCGGTGTTTTTACTGCCATAATTTTATGATCTGTGGATGCTTTATTTTTTTTTTCTGACACTGAACATCTTCACGGGCTTCATCAAGCCCGTTACCGTGGCTCAGATCAACTGCTACTCACACACATACACGTCTTTTAATAAATTACGAACTGGTACACAGCCTGTTTGGAAATGACAAGTTTCAAATTCGTCTGTCCGCTGAGTGTAGGCCTCAAAGTCAACTACCCAGCTGGCATTTGGTTAAGGCAGATTGGAAGGGTTTTGCACAATTGTACTGTCACGGCAGGATTAACATGGCTGGTTTAAAAGGTTCATCTAGGGTGAATGGGCAGGTAGCTCGTTCATATGGGGGGATTCAGTTGTCGGTGGAGTGCAGTACGGGGAAGGGGCAGAGGTTTCTTGGGAGTATAAATGAGGGTTTCAGGCAGTCCCACTCCGGCTGCCAGAGAGTTAATTTGGGTGCCTTGTGTACAGTGTGTGTTGGGGTCCTAAAGTTAAGGTATGTGTATGTCATAGATGGTGTTGTGTATTTGTGCATTTTCTATATTGTGTATTTGTGTAAAATGCGATATCAAGATTTATGTTTTGTGGTTATAATTATTAAGGGGTTTATGTATTATTTTGTGGTAATTTATATTAAGGGGTATGTATATTTATGTGTTTAGTGTTACCCTACAAGTGGGGTGATTATGGTGTTTAGGTGGCTATATTTAATTTACGGTTTATGAGTTGGTGTATAAAGGCCAGTAAATGGTGAAAGAGGAGATAGTACAATTTACGATAACCACAGGATGAGAACATAGTGGACAGACTGGGCCAGCAGAGAAGGGCGCGGGTCATGTCCTATGGTGGCAGTTGTGAAGGGGGACCGGTCTACTGCTATAGCCGAGGTCTACAAGATTGTCCTTGTGTACTGCTATAGCCGAGGTCTACAAGATTGTCCTTGTGTACTGCTATAGCCGAGGTCTACAAGATTGTCCTTGTGTACTGCTATAGCCGAGGTCTACAAGATTGTCCTTCTGTACTGCTATGGTTGAGGTCTAAAAGAGTGTCCTTGTGTAGTACTATAGCTGTAATTTATTCAATGATAATCGCTTATGAGTTATTTATGTCAATGTTATTATGATGTCAATGTTTATTAAAGTACATATCTTTCCCTTTTGTTTACTTCGCCACCCATCTTACAGTGTTAGCGCCACCACATATCGTTTTTAATAATTGTATTAACTGGGAAGTGAGCACGTAAGATCAGAAGTCCCTACATGTCCTAGCCTGCCCATTCTTTTTTTTTTTTTTTTTTTTTATACATCAACCTCGGGAGTGTAGGCTGTCAGTAGCCCGTGACTCTTGCGAGGCCCCGAGATTATTGGGTGTCGCACCAAATGAGACACTGGAGCTTCGTGGTGATGTTGTTACCGTAGCTTCTCTTCTGCTCCACTAGATGACGACCAGTGTTGCAGTTTTGCGGCTTTTTCGTCCTATTTGCGGCCCAAACACTCTGCGGACGCACCCGCCAAGAATGAATGCAGCTAAGAAAGCCGCAGCCGCAGTTTGAGGCCTAATAGGGGGTTCTCACTCAGCTGATCGGCGTGACGTCACGATGTAAACATCCGCCATGCTGGTAGACAGTAGTGGTAGACCGTAGAGGGGTACACGAGGTGCGACTGCGTATAGTGAGTTAGTGACTAGTATTTCCAGAGGAAATGAAGCATTCTGAGTACTGTAAGAACCTCAGTGCTACCCATCGTGGTATAATACTAGGATTCGCTCTCATCCAATTTTTGATATTTTTTTCCTAGATCACTTTATATAGCTGTTT
The DNA here is from genome assembly GCA_033782935.1 of Petrolisthes cinctipes. NCBI lineage: Eukaryota > Metazoa > Arthropoda > Malacostraca > Decapoda > Porcellanidae > Petrolisthes > Petrolisthes cinctipes. Next base: position 1,778,985 of record JAWQEG010001325.1, on the reverse strand, counting down.
TATAGCATTTAGAGTTGTTTTTAGATAGGGGAAATCACTTGTTCTGCCCATATCCCTTAGCCGACAATCTTGGGGGGGGAGGCATTGGGAACCGGGGGTTTTGGGTGGGGGAAAAACGCGTAATTTAGCATAACTGGCTTTGATGAAAAGGTATAAATGTTGAAAAATGGAAACTCCGAGCCAACTTTTGACGAAACTTGGCTCCGATTTTCCTGTTTCTAGGACCCATAAATACTGAAAAATGGAGAATCCGAGCCAACTTTAAAAAATAAACCTGACCTGACCTGACCTGACCTAACCTAACCTAGACTGGGGCAGACTACCGGGACCTAACCGTGGCAGACTACCGGGACCTAACCGTGGCAGACTACCGGGACCTAACCGGGGCAGACTACTGGGACCTAACCCTTACATTTGATAATGTACGGGATGAGTATGTCCTTGCTCCGTTTTTAATAGGCCCACCTTATCGTTGGCTTGGTCCAGGCTGGGGGTCGTCAGGGTAGTCGTCGTCAGAGAAACCAGAGAAACCATCAGAGAACTCGTCCTCGGTGAGTGGGTGTGGCTGTGGAGGCTGGTCACCTTGGGGTGGGTACAATTTGGCGGCTTGGAGCAGGAAGTAGTGTAGAGATTCCTGTTTGTACGTTTTTATGAACAGATAACCGGCCAGATACTGGTTAAGATATTTTGTTCGAATGCCACACCTAGTTACATAATTCTTAACGTCCCGCCACATCCGCTCAATGTTTTGCGTGTGAGTGTCGATGTTGTCAGGGTGGACGAAGTTCTGAGAGTGGTTAATGGTGGCGTGTCTAAATCCCTCGCGGTATAATGTAGAGTAGGCCCTCCACTCGTCGCTGTAGATAATTGAACCCTGCCGTATGTATTTGATGATGTAAGGGATGAGAATGTCCTTGCTCCGTTTTTCTGGGGTGCACTGTTCGTCGATAAGGGGTATAACAAACCGTTTTTATAAATTCGTTCAATACCCCCAAACAGCCAGACTTGCTTGGGGATGCGACCGACCCCGTACTTGGCCCTAGTGATGAGGGTTTCGTCAATTTCTACGACGATGTTAGGGCCTCCAATCTGTGGCTGATTTTCAAACCAATTAATCGTCACTTCAGAGCACATAGACCGCCAATCGACACTAGTTTGTTTATTAATTTGTAGCCGTTCTACAGCGTGCCAATGTTTAAAATCCCGCTGCACCCACAAAGTCACAAAACCAAGGATTTTCCACTCGTCTAGCTTAGTGTTATTAAGAAAAGAGCCTTTATTGAAGGCTGAGTAAAAGTTGTAGCGTTTTCTTTTTTCTTGCCGGCCACGTATGTCCGGTGACACCTCCAAATAAGTCTGTTGTCCGACTTCCTAAATACTAAAGAAGCCGGTTTGGAACACTTAGGACACTGAAGTTCCCTTTTCAGTACACCGTGATCTTGAAATATGTCTATAGCTGCGTTGTTGTTCTCGTAAATGATGTTACATATTTCCCACGAGCTCACGGCACAACCTTCACAATTCACAGCCATAATGGAAGTGAAGGGAAGTGAAAATGGCGGTGATTGAAATTCTTGATATTAATCCGCACTCGCTAATGAAATATGGATAATGATTGGCTCGAAGAAACATGGCTGGGCTTCTATACAGTGATCTCATTGGCTAGTCAATCGTCTGATATCCCATAATCCTCTGTGGTCACTACTTTCCATGCGTATGATGTGTTAAGTGGCTCACTTCAGAAGTGTCAGCACGGAGTGAGGAAAACATTGGGACTTTAGTTTCTGGCCAGTCTCCCATAATTAAGGTACGCGTAACTCACGTTTGGCTCACGACCCCTCATTTATATTTGTACCATTAAAAAGGTCACGAAAAGGACATTATTATGTCTTAAAATTATTACCTAGTTTTATGCGAGCGAATCCTAGGATTTTACCCAGATGGTGCTGTATACTTAGAAAAGATAAGGAATGCTAATATGTCTGGGGATCCGTATGCTCTGCATAAGAGTGAATTTATTGGTGATTACAAGTCCTACCCTCCCATGACTTACCCGGACATTTGTGACTATTTCATATCTTCACCCAACCCTGAGTACAACTTTCAGTTAATGAAGTGCCACAAGAGTCTGAAGGCACATAATTTCTTCACCAGTGGTTGGGTTAAAGAAGTAATGGCATCACACACCTCAGGACAACCATCAACCTCTGCACCATCAGGACCTTCACGGCTTCACCTAGTGCTTGTGAGAGGCAGGGTATGTATTTATACATATGTAGGTAATTAAGAAAACAATTTGTTCATCGACACCAGTCAGTCACTTTGGGAAATCAAGTGAGGCAAAATATAGGTAACATAACAAATACACTCAAGGAATTGCTCCTCATGATTTTTTAATGAGAATCAGCACACTTATAGTTTACACTATGCACTATACTGTTATGAAGGTTTTAGTTTTCAGTCTTGCACTTTTAATCAATAAAATGGGTCAAATATACCGAAGAATGCAAAGCTTAGGTCTGGTTAGGTCAGTTTATCCCAAATTTATATGTTTTTCCCCTCCCAAAACCCCCTGATTTCCCAGGATCTCCCTCAAGATTGTGGGGATAGTAGAAGTAACAAAATATATAGCATTAAATGTATCCGTCGTTTTCAGGTTCTTCACTAGCAGTCGTTGTCAGCACCACCAACAAGGACGTGGATAGTTATAGCCCAAGATGGAGTTATTAATACTGCACACTGTGACTGCAAAGCTGGCCAAGGTAATGATTTCTTCGGTTTTGTTTTCTTTTTATTAAATATACTAGTATAATCATATTTATGTGTGTACTTCTATGTAAAATATTAATACAGTACTGTACTTGCACTTAATGTATTTGTTGGACAAAATCAATTGCCTGGGGTGCTACAAGATTGTCATTAATTTTGTCTTGGCTAGATCAGGTTAGCTTTTGTTTATTTTGCTTAATTGATTATCAGTGATTTTTTTTCTTCTTTTTATGCTAGTCTGCATTTATAACTCTTAAATTAATCTAATTCTATTATTCTGAATCTAATTTTACAGATCAGTTCTATGTTTGGGCATGTTATGTACAGCTCCGGACAGATCAATGGTCCACACCCCATCCATCAGCAACTTGGTTTGGCCTGGTCGGATCTGGTAACAGTTGCAGGTGGAGGGAGGGGGAATGTTAGTGGGAGAGGAGGAGAGAAATGTGGGCGGAGCTATATAGGAGGGTAACGAATGATCAGGTAGAGAGACGTGTGTCAGGAGGAATGAATGAATCATACACTGTGAACGGTATCGAATCACCAACAGTTTAAAGGAGGGTTCTTCAATCTTTTTCAGTCGTGACCCAGTTTTTACTATGACATCATTCTCGCGACCCATACAGAAAGATATTTTACAAATGATCAGAATTATCAACCTAAGAAAATACAAGGCCAGACGCTGAAACATAATATTTATGATTAAAAGGCATTCTAACCAGAATTATAATCACTGCCTCACCTACCTTCCCTCTCTCACACACACACTCATTCAAGAAGGCTAAAATTAGTGCAATGATTTTGTTTTATTTATAATTAAATATATGAATATTCTATTATAAAAATATGTTAGGTTTATTTTATTGTCACGAATATTATTATTCTATTTTATTCATGTATTTATTTTTGTGAGCCTGCGACGCAGTTTGGAGGAATTCGGGACCCGTAATTTGAAGAACCCTGGTTTAAAGAAGTGCATACTGCATTAACGTAAGTGGATATAGAAGAGAAGAAATGTGATGATTTGAGGCGAGGGTGAGGGGGAAGAGGGTAAGAAAAATGAAGGTGATTAGTTGAAAAGTAATAACAAACAAATATAATTAGAATATCTGTTACATTATGTCCTTTGAATAAAGGCACTGTCTTTTGTTCACCATCGTAGTGGGATAGGCTAGTGAATATATATTATCCTTTGGATATTAGACAGCTATCCCTGTATTACTTGTATCCCTCGTGCTTACCCCGTAGGGGAGTATTGCCTGTAATGATGTGTGCAATATTTTAAGGGTTTGGGCGCCCCTTCGGTCCCAGCCACTAGCTTACATTTCTTCAACTGTCCCTCCTTTCTTCCTATTTCCTTCTTGCTTGCTGTCACACCTCTCTATCACCTTTTCCTGGTGCTATTTGACCTCGCTGTTGCGCCACCTAATATCAATCAAATCCCTCGTGCTTGTAGTCCACCCTATTTATCACCTTCTCCCAAGCCCAGCTGCTTTTTTTTTTTGAAGAAGAAGAAGACGGTTTAATTTTCTAACTTTTTTAATAATCATATTTGTCAACAAATTCATTAAGCTATTTACCAGGATTTTTTCTTCTAAACATGCATTTAAAAATAATCGATGTTAAACTTAAATAGGCGCCGCTATATGGCGTTTTCAATAAACTTGGTCTAATTTTATGCATAGGCTATACATATTACAGTATCTCTCATGTAACTGGCAACCTTACACATCCTCCCTACTGTCTTATCCCTCTCTCGATTGACCTTCCTTCCGTTCTTACCGTTTATCTTTTCTTTCTCATATTTTTAACCTTCTCATTCGTTCTTAAACAGTTTTAATGACATAGGCCTTTTTCCCTTATCACTTATAGTCCAATTATATGATTCGAAAAACTGCGGCTGAGATTACGTTGTTGACCGTATTTTGGTTCTCAATATGTAGAGGTTGATTGATTGATTGATATTAGGCGCCGCAACAGCGAGGTCATATAGCGCCAGAAAACGGTGATAAAGAGGCGAGACAGCAAGAAGGAAGGAAATAGAAAGAAAAGATGGATAGTTGATGAACTAAAAGCTAGTGGCTGGGGCCGAAGGGGCGCCAAAACCCTTAAAGTATTACCCACATCACTAATGCAGGCAATACCTCCCCTCAGGGTTTTGGCGTCCCTTCGGCCCCAGCCACTAGCTTTTAGTTCATCAACTATCCATCTTTTCTTTCTATTTCCTTCCTTCCACTAACATCCCCCCCTCCCTCCACCTGCAACTGTTACCAGATCCGACCAGGCCAAACCAAGTCGCTGATGGATGGGGTGTGGACCATTGATCTGTCCGGAGCTGTACCATATGTTAATTTTGGTTTGAGTACGGATAATAATTTTAAATGATTAATTAAAGTAATTTAAACAGGTACAATTGTATATCAATTGTATATCAATTGTCACCATCACCCCTCCTAACATGAATTAACTTTTGATATACAATTGTACCTGCTTAAATTACTTTAATTAATTATTTAAAATTATTATCCGTACTCAAACCAAATTAACATACGGTACAGTACATGCCCAAACATAGAACTGATCAGTAGAATTAGATTTAGAATATTACTTATGGGTACTTATACTGGGTACTATGAAGGCAGTAATAACAATAATAATAATTTTCCTGGTGGAACCTGCTCACATGTTGGTGCTATCCTGTTCTACATTGAAGCAGCAGTGAGGATCAGGGGACAGAAGACTGTCACACAGGATAAAGCCTATTGGCTGCTTCCTAAAGGCTTGAAGAAAATAGAATATGAGGAAGTAGGTAAAATGGATTTCACTTCTTCTAGCACAAAGAAAAGGAAACTGAACAGTCAGCTAAGTGACCCAGAGGCAGACAATTTAGTAACTGGTGTCAAAAAAAGAAGTGTTCATGCTGTGAAAGGTCCAAGTGAAGAAAAAAAATGCAATATCTTCAGAATCTTTTCAACTCAGGAAATAGAGTAGCAATACTGACAGTAACCAGGCCCTTCAGTAAATCAATCACTCCAAAAGCAGTAGCTCTGGCTGATAAGTTACCAGAACCACTCTCTGAGCTTAGGAATGAGCAAAATTTTAGCAAAAATTTAGATAAATTAAAAGAAGAAGCCAAAGAAGTCAGTTATGTTGTTACAGATCATCATGTTAGAACTGTGGAGACAGTTACCCGCACTCAGTCCAAGTCAGTGCTTTGGTACGAGCACAGGGCAGGAAGATTCACCTCTTCTAACATGAAAAATGCTTGTAGAACAAGTTTGAAAACTCCTGCTGTGTCTGTAATCAATAACATATGTTACCCTAATGCACAGAAACTTAACACTCCTGCAATAAAGTGGGGCCAAGAAAAAGAAGACGTGGCAAGAGAAAAATACACAGAAGTAAGTAGGAAAGTTCATAAGAACCTGAGAGTTGAGAGGTGTGGTCTGTTTTTGTGTTCTGATTACCCTCACATTGGTGCATCACCAGATGGCATTGTAACATGTGATTGTTGTGGTACAGGTTGCTTGGAGATTAAATGTCCAAATAGTTGTGTTAAACAGAGTGTGAGTAGTCATTCTTGTTACATGCATGATGAAAATCAAGAGCTACAACTTGACACTTAACATTCCTTCTACTATCAGGTACAAACTCATCTCTTTGTAACTAAATTTTCATACTGTGATCTGATGCTATGGACACCACATGAGGTTAGTGTGCACAGAGTCATTGCTGACAGAAAATTCCAGCAAGACATGGTCCAAAATGCCACTAATTTTTTCAGAGAGGTCATCCTTGTAGAACTATTGGGTTGCTATCATTCCAGAAAGAAATCAATAGAAAAAGAATAATATTTACAACCAGAAAAAGTACTGTATTTAGATTTATATTATATTATATATATTTATATTATAGTACTAATATATTATATTACACATATATTATTATACATTATAAATAATTTTTCTTTGTGATTCTTATCAATGAAGGTGCTATGTACAGTAACTCTAATACCCAACACTATTTTTTTATTAACATTTGAAGCCAGGATTAACTTCAGGAAGGTAATGATTATTGTTATAGTGCTTAAGTTCTTTAAATGCAGATATATTTTGACATAGCCTTCAAATTACTATTTATCAAATATGTTCTTTGTATATATATTTATATTATAGTACTAATATAATATATTATACATATATTATTATACATTATAAATAATTATTTCTTGTGATTCTTTTCAATGAAGGTGCTCTGTACAGTATTTTTTATTAACATTTGAAGCCAGGATTAACTTCAGGAAGGTAATGATTATTGTTCTAGTGCTTAAGTTCTTTAAATGCAGATATATTTTGACATTATAGCCTTCAAATTACTATTTATCAAATACAGTATTATGTTCTTTGTAAACTTGGAATTATATTTTGTTTCATATGAATGTGGAATTTTTATTGCATTTGTACCACTGGGTAATAGTTGTAATGGACTGTTTGAATTTCTTAATTTTATCATACACAAAGTGGAAATATAAATGAACACTGCATTAGGGCTCATAAGTCACTCATTCAAAATGTGAAAGTATAGAGGAACACAAATGAGTGAAGAAAGAGCATTTGTGAGGAATAAAGTTTTATTATTAAAAGGTGAATACTGACACACAGAGATACAAGGGAGGCATTCAGAATTCTCTCCTGAGGGTGATTAAAATTATTTACTCTAAATTTACCACAGGAGAGATGTTGGCCAGTGCACAGCTAACAACAGCTATTTTATCTATTGTAGTAACTTCATTCTCATCTACCTTCATACAATAATCCACTGGAACAGGGCCTCCCAGAATCTTATACCTTTGACGAACCAAGCCAATGACCCGTTCAACATGAATGCATACATTTGCAATATTTCTTGTGTTGAAGACATCCACACCGCTCAGCTGGCGTTTTCCTGTCATAAAGGTTGGTACAAGAACAGTGGCCTGCATTAATCCTACAGAGTCGGCAATATCAAACCCCCTGTCAGCCAAGATAACATCACCAGGTGTGTTGTTGTTCAGAAATCCACAATGTTCAGTGATGTACTTGTCACTTGAGCCTGTACCAAGAGATTTGATGGTCTATCCAAAAAGACTTCAAAGCAGTCTATGATGACTGCTACTTTATTGCCATACATTTTTCTAAAGCACATCGGCATTGAATCCCAAAGCTCCTCTCTGGATGGCCATTTCACTAACCAGGACATATTGGAGTACAAAATCTCTAATGTTTTTAGAAATATTCTTGAGGAAGTTGCAGGAGAGATGCCAAACCTATATGCCAGATCCGGTACAGTAAGGTTCAGACGTAACTTCATCAGTGTAAGAGTCATCTGCTGAAAACCTGTTAGAGAACTACCATGATTCACATACACATCTTCCTCTATAAGTTTAAATAAGTGCAGTAAATAAGAAAAAACAACTAAACCAGTATAAAAGGTTACTTTTCCATCATCTCCCCTAAAAAAATCCTCATTTATGGTCATTGTATGCAATTTTATTTCCAATGCAACCTTCTCTGCCATGATGATATTGAATTGTTGCTGCAGATTTCTTATATAATCTGAAGTCGTCTCAGTCTGGGTACAAACACACTTACTTTCATTATCAGCTGCAACAGGGGACTGTTGTGATGATGCGCCAATATCTTCTGCTTCTTCAGGAGCTGGATCTATAATAATAATAGTAATAAAAAAAAGTTGAGACACAGGAACTTCTTTGATATGGTTTTAGGTAAAGAAGTAATAAGTGAATACTAATCTTGGATTATAGCAAGGAATTATGTTTTTTATAGTCTATCTTCTATTGAATGTCCACACTGACCTATAAGAGGAAAGTGATCGTGAGAGGAGGAGGAAATGGAGCAGTCTGAAAGAGGGCACTTCACCTATGTTGGCTCTCATCTCCAATAAAATTTTTGCAGTACTGATGTCAGCAGCCCGCTCACATCTTTGTATCTTCCGCTGATACCTCACTGTTGACTTTCTTGAGGATGATCTTGCAGTCTTAAGCTTCGTATGGTCAAGTTGTTGTGATGGTGCCCAGTCAGGGTTGGTTTCATCATAGAGATTTGAAGGTGCTCCTGTAAATAAAGTTTTGTAATGTAGGTAACACTGCATGTGTTCAACAGAAACAGTTTGTTATACCTGCAAGGAATCTTAAGTTAGAAAATATATTTGTAACTGGAAGAATATCATCTACATTTTGTCATATATAACTAGTGGCCAAGAAAACTAACTGTAATGGCTATTCAGGCCTAACACTTGCTTTGGTAGCTAGTTTAAGGAAAATACATACTCATTGATTTTTTTTTTTTTTATCAATGAGCTACTGTACTTCATAAATAATGTATTATGAATTCTCCATCTATATATAACTACTTGCTAGCATCAATTTGCCATAGGAAGAAGAAAGGAAATACACATGTTAAAGAATCACTGTAGTAATAAACACTGAATTAATTACAGAGGGAATGTAAAAAATAGTGAACATTACAGAGATGTATTTAAAGATTAGCAGTAGTGTACTGTACTTTATAGTAAGTCTCTTTAGGCAAGATAACAGGGTGTTGGTGTTGAAAAAATTACCTCCTTACAATATTGTGGTCAATAATTAATAAAACAAGTAAACATATCTATGAAAAACTATACAAAGTGGTTAAAATATAGGTGGAACTCTTATGTAGAATTACCACTATTTTTATTAGCCTTCCATAACCTAACCTCACACCTAAACTAATCGTAATTAACCCTAACTAGAACACAAATGTACTATAAAATGTATCCCTTTGCCTACATATCATTAATTACTGACATGGCTTGGGGTATATGCAATAAAATGTGGAAACAATGCATGAAAATATGACTAGGGCATAGCACAATACTAGGTGAAAGAATTACAGTATATTGGTTATCTGGGGTTTCACAGGATAAAAACGAAAGTGCGATTGATTACCTGAAATTAAGTGTTTAGAAGAGCAGACTTTCCAGTGTTCAGGGTTTGATGTTAGCTCCCGGGTTATTCGAGAGAACCACAAATTCCTTCTCTTGGTCAGCAGTTTCTCATGTGCTTCTCCTTGTTTTTTTATCACCTTTGGTATCCTAAAGAAGGACAAACCAGGAAGTTTGTCCGTATTTGAGCATCCCACCATGCAGCACAACCGTGGCATCCTTAAAGGTCGCTAAAATAGATGTATATGAGGCTTTAAGAGAAAACAAATTTTCATTGATCGTAGACGAAACAAAAGATGTATGTACTTGTAAAAGCTGTGCAATGGTAGTGACACTTTTTAACCAGACAACAGGAAAGAATGAAACTAAATTTTTAGATTTGTTGCCAATATACAGTGATAATGAAACATCAAATGACAATATATCAGAAAAGGCAGAAGGATCTACAGGAGAGCACCTTTTTCAATTAATTATGAACTATTTTAATGACAATGCAATACCGGCAGAAAATTTGATAGGCTTTGCTGCTGATGGTGCGAGTAACATTATGGGAAAACACAACTCGTTCACTAGCTAGCCGTTTTCGTGAAGTTGCACCAGGTGTTACGGTATTGAAGTGTGTTTGTCACTCAATTCATTTGTGTGCATCACAGGCTGCAAAAACCCTACCTCGTATGTGTGAAGATATGATCAGAAATATCTATACATACTTCTCTCACAGTGCAAAAAGGAAAAGTGAATTTCGTGAATTCCAGTCATTCTGTGATGTTAAGCCTCACAAATTACTTCATGTGGCACAAACAAGGTGGTTGTCATTGCAAATGGCTGTAGATCGTGTGGTAGAACAGTGGAAGCCCCTCACACTGTAATTTACACAAAAACACCTTGAAGATAGACTGTCCGCTTCTTCTGCCATATATGAAGCTCTTCGGGATCCAGCAGTGTTTATGTTTTTCACTTTTCTTACATTTATATTACCTAAGTTCACACAAGTTAACCTTATGTTCCAGCATAAAACACCAACCATTCATAAGTTGTACAACTGTTTTAAGAGTCTTTATTTGGATATACTTCGGTGTTACTACAAACAGGAGGTGATACATGCCAACCCAGAAATTGCACAAATAGACCCATCGGACGAAAGACACTTTGTTCCTTTAGACCATATATATTTAGGTGCTGAAATACATAGGCTCATCCTATGTTGTACCAGAGTACAGAGATAAGAAAATTCTCGATTATGTCCGAACTCGCTGCAGGCAATTACTAGTGACCGCTTGTGTTGAAATCAAGAAAAGATTTCTATTTGAATCAAACTTATTTAAAATGTGTACATATTTAAATGTTTCCATATGCACTGATAAAAATATATTGAGTTCAGTACCAACACTAGCTGATTTTACACAGGAACTCCCTCGCATTTACCAGGGTGATATACAACAGTTGGACAATGAGTGGAGGAGCTTGCCAAATCTAAGTGTCCCCGAAGAAATAAAAGCTCTAAATAACCCTGAAGTGTTCTTCGAATGGCTGGCAAATCATAAAAATTAAAACGCTCCTATTATTTTCCTAATAATTAATTCTTAAGTTGTTTCACCTTAGGAGATGAAGCTTGCGACGGAAGCGGAATGAACATGGGTGTAAATATTGTAAATAGGAATAATCTTGCCTTTCTTGCCTTATTTTTGGCCTGCACCCTGAAACTTACTTTTGGGAGTTGGTAACATTGTTGATGTGGCAATTGTGATAATCTCGTTCCCAAATATACATAAACATTGGAACCGGAAGTGACGAGAGAGGTTGTAATATTGTGATATGATGATGAGGATATAATTAAGACTGAATCTTATTTTCTGTGAAAGGCTTATGATAACCAGGTTTCATTGAATAATCTGTTGAGTGTAAATTTAAAGTTGTCATAAAGATTTATTTATGTGGAAGTGTGTGGCATCTTTCCCGCCTTGCCAAGCGAGGAAGAATGAGGGTAGACAGCTGTGGTGTTTTCACTCTTCTCTCTCGGCCAGAGCAGGTAACGTGTGACATTAAAGTTACGAATATTGGTTACAAGTTGAGACTTTAAAGAATACGGTAATAAATTCCTGCCTCTGTGTTGAGGTTTGGTAGAGGCTATCTTGGTGAATAATTATTTTTGAAATCTTATGGGTTCACTCAGGGAATGTAATTATTTGTTTTAAATTAATTGTTCACACTTCTCTCTCAGCCCGAGCAGCTCTTGACGCCATATTGTCCACGTGGGAACTTGCCGTATCTGTTGGTGAACTGGCTTAGGTATTAGGGTGTCAGGCATAAGTGCAGTGTTATTTTTGGTAAAGCCACTAGTTGTATAATATTTTTTTTTGTAAAAACCACTAGTGCAGTGTTATTTTTGGTAACGCCACTAGTTGTATAGTATTATTTTTGGTAAAAAGCCACTAGTGCAGTGATATTTTTGGTAACGCCACTAGTTGTATAATATTATTTTTGGTAAAAGCCACTAGTGCAGTGTTGTTTTTGGTAAAGGACTAGTTGGCCTGTGTCTTGTTTGTTTGTTAAATGCCACGTGTATAATCCTGTAAGCAATTCTGCTGGAAACTGACTCCTACGGTAGGTGATTGTGATTGCGAAGTCTAGGTCCATTCACAATAGGCGAGCCCACACTTTAACCCCCAGAGTCCGGGCAGCGGGATTTCCCGCTCGGTCGACAGAGGCCGGGCAGCGGGAAATCCCGCTCTGTCGACAGAGTCCGGGCAGCGGGAAATCCCGCTTTTGGTAATTTATGGGGAAAAACGCCAAATTTGTCGGGATTTTTTTTGATCTGGCTATACTTCACCACCAGACCTTTTCATCCCCACATTCAATCAGTGTGTGCTTGACCGTGACAATGGCTGGGCGTAGTGAAGAAAATACGGGCTCGTTCGATTCGGTGCATCCTACCGCGCTGCCAGGCGCACCCGCTCCTGTAACCTCTACTCCGCGGGTGCAACCAGCTAGATTGCGTCATGCACCTGCAAGGTTGTCAGATTCTGCAATAGGGCGGGAATTGGAGAATCTGGCAGACCTTTCATATGGGAGTGACGACCTGGACAGCTACTCTGATACTGAATGGCAAGCTGACGAATCAACTGAGGAAGATGTCTGTGTAGCGGTGACTTCCATCACAGCTCTTCCCTCAACTTCAGCCTTGCATGATGTGTCAGAGGTTACAGCCCCTGTTGCAATTCCGTCCACCAGTGGGGTGGGAGGTAGTTTGGGAGACACTCTCTTGTCTCCCATTCCTACAACATCTGGCGTGGGAGGCAGGAAGAGGTCTACTCCTGCTTCAACCTCCAAACCTCGCTACGTCTCCACTCCCATGGGCAAGAGGCCGAGGAGGAGGTTAGATTTTTCGTCTTCCTCTTCCTCGTCAGACGAGGATGCGTCGCAACCAGTGGTGGTAAGAGGGAGGAGAGTAGGAGTAAGAGGGAAGGGTAAAGGAAGGGGGAAGAGGACAAAGGCAGCTTATCTCTCCCCTACAGTTGACCCTGATAGCCCGCCCCCCCGTGACCTGACGCCACCTCCCCCACCACCACACTCTCCCTCTCCTCTCGTGCCTGACGACTCACTCTCGCCTGCCCCTGGTACCGCTGCACCACCACCACCACAACAACAACGACAGCAACGCGGCGCACCTCGTCATAGACCTGCTGATCCCTATGTGTGGACGGATTGCGATGAATTTGCGCCTGATATACCTGCCTTTGACGACAGTCATTCAGGTATACAGGCCGCATTTCCCTGTCGTCAGAGGTCATCAATATTAGATTATTTCACTGCCTTTTTTGATATAATATTGATGACTTACATGATGCAGGAGATAAACACCTTCAAACAACTCTCTGTGCAACTCAGCAATAGACCAGGCAGGGAACATAGTAAGATGTTGCAATGGGCTGACGTCGATATTGCTGAGTTGTATGTGTGGTTAGCTTTGACCATGATGATGCCTCATGTCAAGAAACATCGCCTCAAGGACTTCTGGAGCACACACGCCCTGATATCCACACCTGCGTTCGGGAAATACATGTCCAGGGACAGGTATAGGGACATTTTGTCCTACCTGCACTTCGCCCCCAACATGGGTCCACACCCGAACGACAGGCTGTGGAAAATTAGGCCAGTAATGTCTATCCTCCAGGAGAAAATACGAGCATTTTTTCGACCATTCCAGAAAGTGGTTATCGACGAGTCTCTGGTGCTGTTCAGGGGAAGACTGTCCTTCATCCAGTACATCCCGTCAAAGAGGCATAGATTTGGCATCAAATTCTATGTCATCTGCGACTGTAAGACTGGCTATGTGTTGGATTTTATACTCTATTCAGGTACGGATGTGGATGTCCCGGCCGACGACCCTCTTGGCTTCAGCGGGAGTGTTGTCAAGGCACTCATGGGGGATTACCTTGACAACAACCACATCCTGTACACTGATAACTATTACACCTCTCCAGCACTTAGCCAGTTTCTCCTGCAGCACCAAACAGGATCCTGCGGAACTATTCGTGTCAACAGGAAGGGGTGGCCAGCATTCCCTCTCACCCGGAGGGGCGACTGCATCAAAAAGAAATGTGGGAACATGCTGGCCATCAAATGGCACGATAAACGCCCCGTCAATATGCTCACCACCGTGAACAGGGGCGTGATGCAGGATTCTGGGAAGACTGAGCGCGGCACAGGTGATACCATCTACAAGCCTGATGCTGTGCTCGATTATAACATCAATATGAGACTCGTTGATAAGTCAGACATGATGGTGAGTTCCATCGATTGTCTGAGAAAAACTTGTAAGTGGTACAAGAAGGCTTTCTTCCACCTTCTTGATGTCACAGTGCTGAACTGTTATATACTCTACCTCCAGCATCACCCTGACTCCAAGTTGGCACTCCGGGAATTCGAGCTAGAGTTGATATCTCAGCTCCTGGAGAGGTTCAGCACTGTGCAACCACAGCAAGGCAGACAGGCAGCGGCACAACGGCCTGACAGGTTGCAGCAGAGTGGCTATATGGCTCGCCACTACCTCACTAATCTGCCACCGTTGCCGTCAGGACGTCCAGGCTCTCGTCGCTGCTATGTTTGCAGGCACACAACACGTCACCCCCAGAAGTCCAAGGAAACTCGCTTCTGGTGCAAGGAATGTTGTGTGCCGTTATGCCCTGGAAACTGCTTCTCAGACTACCATATATTGGAATATATATAGAAGCAGGAAGTGATGGGAGTATGCGAATAAAGTGACAGTGACACTTGGTGACAGTGACACTATTTAGGCTATAAGAAAAGTGAGAGTGACACATTTGTACATATATTTTAGGCTGTAGTGACGTGATAGTGACACATTTGTACTTATTAGGCTATAAGAAAAGTGAGAGTGACACATTTGTACATATATTTTAGGCTGTAGTGACGTGATAGTGACACATTTGTACATATATTTTAGGCTGTAGTGACGTGATAGTGACACATTTGTACATATTAGGCTATAAGAAAAGTGATAGTGACACATTTACGCATAGAAAAAATGATAATAAAAAATTTAAAACAACAAAATACAAAAATATATAGAAAATAAGGATAACAGTGATAGTGACACATTTATATTTACGTTGAACATGAACAAATGGTGCGAATGACACTGAAAATGTTTCGCGTAAATACTGTACATAACTCCCACGCTTCTCTCCAGGGCATAAAACCACTCTGGAATGGTCAGCTAACCACACAAATAATACAGGGGCTGTAATGGTAGGATGCACACGAACCGTACGACGTGTCGCCTGGGGGAGGCAAGTGTTGCGTCATTCTGCCGGCGGCCATCTTTTCTCCACCCACGCCAGTCCTTGTCAGAGCCACGCTCACAAAGCGAACGCAGCCTCGCTCTCACGGGAAAAGTGACCTCCATTCCTCACTTGATTTCTCGGTAATGGAGTGTCCTAGAGAGCTAGGGTTGGTTTTAATGGAAAGAGGAGGAGTTGATGGTGAGTACACAATCAAATTTAAGTTGTTCAGTATTGTAGTTTAGACGTAGGGAGTAAGAGAAGTAGAGTGATTTTCCGGGAAATACCCGGACAGGCAGGATTAAAGTAAGTATTGGACCCGTACTCACAGCACGTAATTTCATTCTTGGCCCGGCCCGGAGGGGTTAATGCGAGTTGCCAAACGGCATTTTGATGGCAATTTCTAGGCTGGAAAAAATGTCTTTAAATATTGAAAGAATTACCGTTATTGCGTACGTTTTTTCTACCTTCATTACCCACTTATTTAGACCATTCTAAGACTATTTTCTTCTATGGCATTTCCTCTGCAAATGCCCCATTTCCAAGATAGGGCATATTCAAATGGGGCATTTTGAAATTAGCCTGACCTTACCTGACCTGACCTAACCTAACCTAGACCGCATCAGACTACCGGGACCTAACCTGGGCAAACTACCGGAACCTAACCTGGGCAAACTACCGGGAAATAATCGTGATAAAGTACAATAAATGACAGGGGTAAAATACTGGGACCCAGCTGGATCTGGCAACACTGCGGCAAAACGGTAATTCTTTCAATAAATACCAAAATGTCCTATGTCGGGCAAAGTTGTATTGGGCTTCCTATTGTGGAACGACTTATTATAACTTATTCAATATTTTTTACATATTTTTAACTTATCTTGGACTTATTTTCATACGAATACAGCCATGAATAAAAATATATCCTATTATTTCAGAAGAGGCTTTTTAGTCCGCATATACGCAAAGATAACAAAATTAGAATGATATACAAACTTATACAGGCCTTTTATAATTTTATTTTACGTCGTCAATGATAGTAACAGTACTAAATCACAATAAGATGTTGATAATATATTGGTGTCTCCATACGATACGTTCTCCGCTGCTGCAGCAACACGTAAACAAACCAACCCAGCACCCAGTGCTTCCATTTTAAAATTCCCGGTGCTCCCAACCAAAAACCCTGCGCTATCACAAAAAAAAATATTTGGATTCGTGTTCACTGTCTTCGACCTTCCTCAGGTGGCAGGGTATAGTGCAGAAAAACTACTGTTCAAAGATAAAAGACCCAGTGATTTATTATTGTGAGACCAATCAATTTACATATATAATAAATAAAACATCTATATATAATTATTATAATGACAAAGCTTTCACAAAAGAAAAAAAAAATAAAGGTTTGATTAATAATGTACTTACGCCCCCCTTATTAACTAAAATTTACCCAATAGATTTAATACAATGATTTCAAATACTACCTTCCCCCTTACTCTACTCGAAACTTCAATATTACAAACACTAGATTAGAACACAGCCTTGCACCTTGACAATATATAAAAAAAAAAAAAAAAAATGATTTAGACTAGAGACCAGGAATTTTCTTAGTTCTCCCCAAAATTAAGTACAAGAGAAAAAAAAATATAATACATATACCACCTGTGGCACACCACTGGAGACTGGACTCCCACTTACTGTACCACCCCCCTCCCAATTGTGAATGGACCTAGACATCGCAATCACAATCACCTACCGTAGGAGTCAGTTTCAAGCAGAATTGCTTACAGGATTATACACGTGGCATTTAGCAAAAAAACAAGACACAGGCCAACTAGTACTTTACCAAAAACAACACTAGTGGCTTACCAAAAAATAATATTGGCCGACTAGTGGCGTTACCAACAATAATACTGGCCAACTAATGGCTTTTACCAGAAATAATAATATCCAATTAGTGGCTTTACCAAAAATAATACTGCACTAGTGACTTTTACCAAAAATAATAATAATAACCTAATGCCTGACACCCTAATTCCTAAGCCAGTTCACCAACAGATAAGGCAAGTAAGTTCCCGTGTGGACAATATGGCGTCACGAGCTGCTCGAGCCTGGTCGGGTCGAAAGAGAAGAGTCGAGATTACTTTAAAACAAATAATTACACTCCCTGAGTGAACCCATAAGATTTCAATAAATAATTATTTACCAAGATAGCCTCTACCAAACCTCAACACAGAGGCAGGAATTTATTACTGTACTCTTTAAAGTCTCAATTTGGAACAAATATTCGTAACCTCGATATCACACCGTTCACACGTTACCTGGTCGGGTCGAAAGAGAAGAGTGGAGAGAGTTTCCCATCCTCCTCTCTCGCTTGGCAAAGGCGGGAAGGATGCCACACACTTCCACATAACTAAATTATTATGACAACTTTAAATTTACACTCATCAGACTATTCAATAAAACCTGGCTATTATAAGTCTTTCACATAAAATAAGATTCTGTCTTAATTATATCCTCATCATTATATCACAATATTACAACCTCTGTCGTCACTTCCGGTTCCAATGTTTAGGCATATTTTGGGAACGAGATTATCACAATTGCCACATCAACAATGTTACCAACTCCCAAAGTAAGTTTCAGTTTGCTGGACAAAAATAAGGCCAGAAAAGCAAGATTATTCCTATTTACAATATTTACACCCATGTTCATTCCGCTTCCGTCGCAAGCTTCATATCCTAAGGTGAAACAACTTAAGAATTAATTATTAGGAAATAATAGGAGCGTTACACACGCCCATTCTTAGGAGCTGAAACTTACGGTAGGATTACAAAACATTCCCCAACCAACAATACACAATACTTATTCTAACACAGATCATTCCTCAACTCCAGGTTAATTGCAACATCTTACTAAGCAACATCAGACCTTCATCTCATTCCTACATTCGACTAGAATTAGAATTATAGTAGCTACTCATACTGAACAATACAGCAAAATATATCATTATTTCATCCGAGTTCTCTCCTCTTAAGGAAAGTTACCCTCATATTGAACCCATCAAAATATATCCTTATATCACCTGACTTAGTTCTCTCCCCTTAAGGAAAGTTACCATTACCTTATTACAACACAATGTCTTATCTATAAGACATCAAAATATACCATTATATCACCTGACTAAGTTCTCTCCCCTTAAGGAAAGTTACAATTCACCTTATTATAACACAATGTCTCATCATGCATTACATCTTAGACCCCAGCCACTCTCTACACTAGTGATGACAACTTGTGGAACTTCCACCCAGACGTTCCAACCGCCACTCTAACACAACTCGGTCCTACGTTGACAGAAATAAGCGATAGCATTCACTCTACATGTGTGTAACATTCTCTCTCTAGATTCACCCTCTTACTCTTTTCAACAGTTAGAGACTGAAGAGTGCCTCCTCAAGTGATTCTAAGCGCTCACCAATGGGAATGACTAGAAGTGAGGACTGAAGAGGCCATGGCAATATATCACCATGGTAACCATTCCTCGAATTAATTAAAGTCATGATGTCAAATCTGTGAAATAGACATAGGATTACCTTACACAGAAATACTCGTAATTATTAAGAAGAAATTTCCCTGAGAATTCGTACCCAGTATTACCAAGAAGAGACGTAGTCTTTAGCTGATCTTCCGATGTTGGGAACCAACCTTAGGGTTCCTTACACAGAAATACTCCCTGTTCATTCCATTCATACTCATTAACTTTTCTATGCAGACCTTACACATCACAGGGTGTTTCTATACCCTTTTAACATTCCTCAATAAGCCTTCTCGGAGGTTGACGGTGGCGGGGAGGAAGGCATTGATCCTCCTCCTCCTCATCCAAGTCCTGAGCTATTTCCACCTCTTCCGCCTCCGGAATTATTTCATGGCAGCTTACATACGGCTTTACTTTCTCAGCCGCTGTTTGTATCACTTTCCCTGAGTATGGGTCCTCGAGCACATATAACTGGCCATCCCTTATTGAATCACTGACTCTATAAGGACCCTTCCACTTAGGATTCAGTTTTGTACAGGTACCAGCCAACGTCATCTCAGACTTCACCCACACCAGACCGGTTTTTAGGGTGCGGTGCATTCTCTCAATCAGGCCATTTGACTGAGGGTGGTATGGGGTCGTGAAGAGAAGCTCAACCCCATGCTGGTCTGCCAAGTCGTCCTCTCTCTTCCGGTGAATTCCACGTGTGTCCACATGGGCATGCCAAAATTTGTTGGTGATCTGGAATAGGCTAGCTACAATACCCTTTCAGATTCTCATAATTTCTTTCCCATTCTCAATAATATCAGACACCCACTGACGTGGCTGAGTGGATTCCTCAATATCGTTGCTGCCTAACCACAATACAGTAAGGTCATGTTCCGACTCCAGCACACCTTTTAGCCTATTATCACTGAAAAAATTACTGGCTCTAGCCCCAGGTGCACGGTATGTTCTAATCTGTACCCCATCTACTATTAACCCACTTGGGACTTGACTATGGCCCACAATTGCCACTTTAAACATTGATTCGGTGCTCAAAAAAAAAGTTGAATACGGTACTTCCACCCCAAACAATAGTCTACACACCCAATACCACTAAGAAAGACTCCAGTGAAAATCCCACCGCTGCCACCAGTGTAACACAGTGTTTCGGTTCTTATGATCCACAAGGATATTCCCGGTGCTCCCAACCAAAAACCCTGCGCTATCACAAAAAAAAATATTTGGATTCGTGTTCACTGTCTTCGACCTTCCTCAGGTGGCAGGGTATAGTGCAGAAAAACTACTGTTCAAAGATAAAAGACCCAGTGATTTATTATTGTGAGACCAATCAATTTACATATATAATAAATAAAAAATCTATATATAATTATTATAATGACAAAGCTTTCACAAAAGAAAAAAAAAATAAAGGTTTGATTAATACTGTACTTACGCCCCCCTTATTAACTAAAATTTACCCAATAGATTTAATACAATGATTTCAAATACTACCTTCCCCCTTACTCTACTCGAAATTTCAATATTACAAACACTAGATTAGAACACAGCCTTGCACCTTGACAATATACAAAAAAAAAAAAAAAATGATTTAGACTAGAGACCAGGAATTTTCTTAGTTCTCCCCAAAATTAAGTACAAGAGAAAAAAAATATATAATACATATACCACCTGTGGCACACCACTGGAGACTGGACTCCCACTTACTGTACCACCCCCCTCCCAATTGTGAATGGACCTAGACATCGCAATCACAATCACCTACCGTAGGAGTCAGTTTCAAGCAGAATTGCTTACAGGATTATACACGTGGCATTTAGCAAAAAAACAAGACACAGGCCAACTAGTACTTTACCAAAAACAACACTAGTGGCTTACCAAAAAATAATATTGGCCAACTAGTGGCGTTACCAACAATAATACTGGCCAACTAGTGGCTTTTACCAAAAGTTCACCTCTAATGTATATCAATATTTAGAAAAAAAGCATTATTTAATAGGAATATTCTTAGACCTGTCTAAAGCTTTCGATACTTTAAATCACAAAATTGTATTGAATAAGCTTAGTCATTATGGTGTTAGAGGTATTCCTTTAAAATTATTTAAAAGTTACTTAATCAATAGGTCTCAAGCTGTATACTGTAACTCCACACATTCTTCTTTTAGGACAGTTAACAAAGGTGTACCACAGGGGTCAATTTTAGGACCCATACTTTTTCTCATCTATATAAACGACATTGTTAATGTAAGTTCAAAATTCAAATACACCATTTATGCAGATGATACAAATATACTAATGGACAATACAAACGTTAATGATCTTCATATGAATTTAATTACAGGATTAGGAAAAATTAATCATTGGATTAAGATAAATAATTTGAGTCTGAATATTGCAAAAACTAATTATATATTCTTCCAAAACCGTTCACTACAACATAACACTCTTCCTGTAACCATAGAAGGAAACACAATAGACAGAGTAAAATTCACAAAATTTTTGGGAGTTTGTATAGATGAGAATATGAATTGGAATCAACAGATTTCATTTGTTACAAGTAAATTAGCAAGGATGTGTGGCATTTTGTTCAGAGTTCGTAATTTTCTCACACCTGAATCCCTCATTAGTATTTACTATACACTTTGTTACCCCCACATCACCTACTGTGTATCAGTCTGGGCATGTACCTAGCAGTCCTTCATCAAAAAATTATCAATAGCTCAAAATAAAATATTTATATGCATATTTTATATGAATAGGTTTCAGTCCACACGAAATATAATAAATACGAAAATTTTTCTTAATTTCATAAACATTCATAAATATTTTGTACTATTAAATATATATAAATATCTTACACAATATTGTGGAGCTCAACCTTTCAGAGTGGTATGTACATTATACAACAATCGTGGTAATAATGTCAATCTCATATGTCCACAGTTCAGAACATCTCTTTTTAAACACAGTGTACTATGCTTCGGTCCCCAATTATGGAATTCATTGCCTTTAAGAATTAAAACTCTTCTTTATAGTGGTAGTTTATCAATTTTTTAAAAATCTGTAAAAACATATTTATATAACTACCAAAACAGTTAATATTGAAATCAGTTTGTATATATTATATATCTGGTGTGTTACTATAGTGTGTAGTATGATATGGTATGTGGTATGGATGATGGTATTGTTGATTGTTTTTATTGTTGTTTTATGATTTGTGAATATTACTACAACTATTGCATTGCTGTTCTTATATACTCTAGCTGCGTGTTGCAGTGTGAGCATTCAAATGTATTAATATGTTATCAAGTCTGTCGGGAAGCTTCGGCTTGACAGGCTATGCCATTGATAATTTGTGTTATGTTTCCATAATGTATTGGAAATTTAAGGGCAATAAACTTTTACTTACTATACTTACTTACTTACACACAAAACACACGCACACTACCCTATCTTAGAACACACACACACACTACCCTATCTTAGAACACACACACACACTACTCGATCTTAGAACACACACACACACACACACGGAACAAAGGTACATTAAATATTAAGGAACTAAAAGCAACAACTTGAATGATAATATTATTAATATATTGTACTTTACAAATAATCTAGTAAATTTAATAATTAAAATGGCACTCCAGTAATCATCAACGCCAAATCTATGTCTATGGCATCACTAACCCTTGTGCCACTGTCATCCTTAGCAGGAAAATAATATAATGAATATTCGTTCCTGAAAGATATTCTTACCTGAATGAAATAAGATCCAATCACTTCTAGGCTTCAAAATGCTCAATCATCCTGTGACATTTGAGAGAGAGAGAGAGAGAGAGAGAGAGAGAGAGAGAGAGAGAGGACAAACACACAAATATGAGAGATTGGTTACAATAACCTTACACACGTATGCACTCTGTTTATGATGGAAATCTGGTGATGAAGTAAAATGTAAATAAGAGGCCCTGTTCATAGTCACAGTATGAGAAATAATCAAAGAGTATTGATTGCTAGATGACCAAAAAGACCATGTAGGTACAGCCACAATCAAATAACCACAGACACTTTTTTTCCATCATATAAATATCTTGGTAATAAAGAACAACACGTGTATGATTTTGCAGCACCTCATAATAATAATTGAGGGGGTTAAGTTGACGCAAGGTGTTGTATGATTATATTTTGATATGATACTGATTTATTTGCACGATGGAAGTTAGGTGTCGGTGGTTATTTGATTGTGGCTGTACAGGAGAGAGAAGGAAAGGAGGGACAGATGAAGTTTTGTAATTGAGGCAGAATGTAATAAATAGGTGGGACAGCAATCACGAAGGAAACAATTGGAAAAGAGGGACAATTGAAGAATTAAAAGAGAGTGGCTGTGGCCCAAAGAGGCGCTAATTAAAGTACTGCCCACATCAAGGCAGGCAATATCCACAATAAGGGATAGTAAGACTATATGTTATAGTCCTGGTGACCTGATTTTATCTTTAGTTGTGAATGAAAGAACTTATGGAGAGAAGCTGAAAATTTGGTGAGAGAGAGAGAGAGAGAGAGAATTTAGTGGACTTGAAAGGTGAGAGACAGAGAGAGAGCTGAGATTTTAGTAAACATGATAATGTGTGCATGTGTGTGTGTGTGTGTTTTGTACTTCCTTCTGTATTATACTTTATTTTTCCTAACTTAAAGTTGATTGATTGATTGCTATTGGGCGCCGCAACACAGAGGTCATATGGCACCCACTGAAGTAGGTGATTGCGATGTGGGACAGTAAGCTCAGCAGGTAACAGAAGAAAAACAAAGGGACAGTTAAGGAATTGAAAGCCCCATTTAGTCGCCTTTTACCACAAGCAGAGATACTAGGGAGGTATTCGTAGCCCTCTACACCAGGGGGGTTCTGAATTAAATAAAAGGGAAATGGGTTATTAAACGACAATGAAAATGATGATGATTATTATTATTATTATTATTATTATTAGTAGTAGTAGTAGTAGTAGTAGTAGTAGTAGTAGTAGTAGTAGTAGTAGTAGTAGTAGTAATAGTAGTAGTAGTAGTAGTTGTTGTTGTAATAGTAGTATTGTTATTTATGATGGTGATAACAATAATAATGACGATAGTGATGTCATTACAATAAAAATGAAAATAAATTATAATTATACAACATACAACACTGGGTCAACACAACTCAAAGTTATACGACATATTTTCTAAGAACTTAACAATGTGTGATTGGCTGAAAGGCCATGAGAAGGAGAAGGAGGGTCTGAGGCGACTGACATGGGTTACAGAAAGTCGCCAATTAGAAACGAGACTTAATGGTTCTCATGCAATAGGCTGCCAGTACGAGCCAACAGTGCTGCCCGCCAGGGGAATCGCCCTCTTGGGGTCTTTATGTGTTGAATGGTTGGGTGTGTGGGCCGGGAGATGTACGGGTACGGTACGAAAAAAAATATAGTAATTCCGCACTCATAAAAATACCGAACAGTAATTTTGTACCATACCCGTACTGGTACGATAAAATAAGATTTCATACCACTGTCATAATTACGTGTCTAAAAATAATCGATTATATGAATTCTTTCCAAGGAATTCCTTGTCCAGATTCAGTTCCTATATCTGTTTTTTTTTTTTTTTTTTTTTTTCTTTTTTTTTTTTTAGTATTTTCATTAGTGGATATCACTGTAAATTTATTAAGTGTGTGTGTGGAAGAGAGAGAGAGAGAGAGAGAGTCATATTCAAATAGCACATAGATTGGCAATACGAGAGAGAGAGGCATGTACTAAGGTTGATTTGGCAGCATGGCTAATGGTAAAACACGACATCTGTCACGCCCAGAACGGACTTCTTGAAGTGCAAGTACTATAGAGTCGAAATATCTCTATACCCACAAATTGTCAATGGGATTGATCGGCCTCCTGCCAGTCATCATCCCGTACCTGCTTTAGAACTTCGACCCTACATGGATGCTGCCGTTAGTTCCTGCTGGCATGACAGATGGGACGCCGTCGGGGCTAACAAGCTCCACGGCGTCCGCCAGCGCCTGGATTTGTGAAGCTACAGTGGCCTGTCCCGCCTGTGGGAGACGGCTCTTGTCCATCTCCGCATTGGCCACTCACGTTTGACTCATGGATTTTTAATGGTGAGGGCTTCCCTTCCTTACAATGATGATTGTCTAGTCCCTTTGATCGTGCGGCATCTTCTTGTGAGGTGTCCCAGCATTGGGGACCGTCTTTGTTGGCACCTCTCTGAGTATTGAGTGGGGGACGGTTCTTCATAGGTGAGACGGACACGGAGAACGACTTCAAAACGCTTGAAAATGGAGTGGATTGCGCCATAGGAAAGATGTGCAAATACCTTGGTTAACACGGAGAAATACCAACGACGAAGGTCCCCAATGCTGGGAAACTCCACAAACGCTTAAAATTGAAGTGGATTGCGCCATAGGAAAGACATGCAAATACCTCGGTTAATACAAAGAGATACCGACGATGAAAGTCCCCAATGCTTGGGCACGCCACAAGAAAATGCCGCAAGGTTGAAGGGACTAGACAATCATGATTGTAGGGAAGGGGAGCCCTCTCCGTTAAAAATCCATGAGTCCCATCTGTCCTGCCAGCAGGAACGAACGGCAGCATCTATGTAGGGTCGAAGGTCCACAGCAAGTACGGGATGACGCCTAGCAGGCCATAGCCTTAGCAAGGGCTTCAGTCCGCTCATTCCCATAGACACCCACATGGGCCGGGACCAAACAAAATGTGACTCTGCAGCCACGACGTCCCAGGAGGACAAGCCACTCAAGAATGACCAACACTAGGGGATGGAAAGAGTTAAAATTGCCCTAGGCCTGCAATGAACTACAGGAATCGCTATAAATAGTAAGAGAAGACTGAGGGAGAGTAAAAATTACTTGGAGGGCATATAATATGACCGAGAGCTCTGCAGTAAAAATCGACAATACAGAAAGGAGCCTCCCGCCTCGACAACAGTCAGAAAAGAGAGCCCCAAAACGAACTCCAGCATCAGATTTTGACCCATCAGTGTACACAGGGATAGACACCCTGTGAGTGAAGGCATGTTTTAAAATGAGGGAACGAGCCACTGGAAGAGGAAGGGATTCCTTCTTGTTTGAAAAGCAAGTGCAAGTGCAAACTTCTGGGAGAAGCCATGGAACCACCCTAGGGACATGCACAGGACAAATCTGGAAGTCATCAATGCACAACTTCTCCATAGCCTTCCTGACCCGGAAGCCAAAGGGCCATGGTGTACGAGAATGTAAAGGGTAGTACTGAGACATGATATCAGATGACACCGACAAGCAGAGAAGGGAGTCAGGAAGTCGATGTAAGCGTTGCAAACAACGAACCATCAAGGACCGGCAACAGATGTTCATGAAAAACCTTTGCTTCCACAAAAAAATTGAGTATGGTGTGCTGTAAGTCGCCGGCGTGTGGTGGCCCCAATTTTCATTGAGGCACCAATGAATGGTGATGTATACCGGGATATAATCACACAGTTCATCTCATCTCTTGATGAGGATGAACGTTACTGCTGGTTTCAGCAAGACGGCGCCACAAGCCAGACCTTACATCTCCCGATTACTTTCTAAGGGGTCACCTGAAAGGCGTAGTCTATTGGACTAACCCACACACATTAGACTAACTGAAAGCTAACATTGAAACTGCAATTGCAAACATTACTGTAGCAAGTAGCAACCCTACACAAAGTCTCTGCTAACATGGTAAAAAGGGTGGATCACACTTTGAACATATGCTGTAAATATGATCTGATATTGCTTCATCAACACTGTAAATTATTTCTGTATTTCATGTCTTAATTGCAAATGTACAGCGTATGATATACATGAAATAGAATATTAATAATATGTAGTCTGGGTAACGTTTCTTTTATTTAATCACCCTGTAGTATTTTCTAACTTGGAACGTGTCCAGTCTGTGGCGTGATATGAAATATAAAGTCAGGAGAGAGAGAGAGAGAGAGAGAGAGAGAGAGAGAGAGAGAGAGAGAGAGAGAGAGAGAGAGAGAGATTAATGTACAGGGTGTCTATAAAACTTGACATATTTAATGAAATTGCTATAATCAATGATAAATGTGTTTCAACAATCATTAATATTACACAAAATTATGAGAACCACAAGTATCCATATTTTTTATGGGAAAAGAATATTCTGTGGAACGGACGGAATAAGCCAGAATCTCTCCTGCAGAATATAGGCACATTTCTGGTGAAGTGAGGGTTCGAGTCATGTGAACCGCAGTTCCCTTTACACACACACACACACACACACACACACACACTAAAGGAGCTTGATCCCACACCTTGTAGCCTTCGCAGGCTTACCAACTTAACACACGTGAATAAAATAACTTGTTCTACGTTACATATAGTGTATTATTGGATTACAAGTAAATTTCTGCCCATAATAAGGAAAAAATCAACACGTAGGCTTAGTAGAATAAAGCTAGTTACTGTTTGTGAAGCATATGATAATCAGTGCTGACAACCTTTGAGGTGTCAGCCTTCATGGCAAAGTTAGTGAGACTCAAAAAGTTATTATGCGTCCAATAAAATGTTCTAGATACTCTGTGTATTTATCCTTGAAAATAATGGCTACCGTCAAGTAACTACAGTGATAACATTAAATTATTATATTGTTGTTGATTGCAGAGTGTTACTCACTGCTGTGTGTGTGTGTTTTTTTTTTTTTTTTTTTTTTTCTGCTGTTGAAGCGAGCCCTACAAATTTATAATGAGTATTAAAATGCAAACAATAATACAAAGGATTAATTCAATTGAGGACTACCATCTTACTATTACTTTTAATACTTACTTTATGATATTATTACTGCACCTTGTAAGCCACAATATTTATATAATAAAACTCTTAATAGTGACAACATTAAAGTAAAAGACAATATACAGAAATACAAATTTCAGTTCCATTTCTATAAAACATTATATATTTGTCTTCCATTATTCTTAGGGTTTCTAATTGTGAATTTATATGCGGCCTATATATGTGTCTAGCTTTCACCCACACGACTTAATTATTAATGTTGGCAATCTAGCAAACCAGTGCATTTTGAGAGGCAGAACTGTAACATATTCTCCCGACAAAGAGAATATAATATTATGTTTGTCACCTTTGATTCGTCCAGGTTCAATAGAAACAGTGGATTTGCGGTAAACTTTAACTTAATCATTTGGTTATGTAATTATTGATGAATATTATGTTACGATGGATAACAATGTTTGTATTACTTTAAACTTTTAAGCTAACACTCACACAGTTCACAATGGTGAGTTTAGTGTGGCTTAATAATATCAGTTATATATCCAACTCGAAAATATTATTCAGTTATTACATATCTCTATGTCCGTCTAATTCGTATACACAACTAATTCAATTCATCCTGCAATATCTTCACTCACGGCGCTCATACATTCATCCCCAACCACCTTCATTCCTCCTTCTCGTTTCTCCCTCTCACCAGTGAATGCTTCGAATAAAACTTTCAGTGGATGGTGAGATAGTTCTATATCAATCAGAAGTGGCAACACTCCACCAGCCCCTCCATAACCTCCCCCCATCTGTTCCTCTGTCTCTCTCCCTTCCCCCCT
Organism: Petrolisthes cinctipes; assembly: GCA_033782935.1. NCBI lineage: Eukaryota > Metazoa > Arthropoda > Malacostraca > Decapoda > Porcellanidae > Petrolisthes > Petrolisthes cinctipes. The sequence continues at coordinate 1,750,251 of JAWQEG010001325.1, read as the reverse complement.
CCATAACTCGTCAGGTAGAAATGACCCCATGAAGAGTTAGCTCGTGTCTCCATCCCATCAGCTCGCGACTTTACATACTGTACAGGTGACTTTCTTGTGTTTCTTAAACCAATACAGATGGAAAAAGAATCTCCTCCTTTAGCCAGCATACACACTGTTGATGAATTGAAACTTAGGCAAACTATTAATTAATTATATGAGCATGTACAGTCTGTTACAGTTCCGACTGGGCCACCCAGTATCGAGAGATCGCAGATGTGGCAGCAGTGTGTGTGTGTGCTCGAAAATTATACGGATCGTCAACACTCTCCCTCTGTAGTGAACATGACCTTGCCTCAAAGTTCATTCCATAGATGGCGCTGTGTAGTTGTGGAAGGAATGTGGACTGCAGGGTTGAAGTTTCGGGAAACATCTATGCTCGTGCCAATGAGTCATGAGTTCTCAGGCAGAGTGGTTGAGGAATGCTATTATGGAAATTTAACAACTATATTACACAATGATCAGGTGAAGCTAAGGTAAAGTTGTTCGTAGCCTGAACAGTGAATATTTCTTCTTAATGGTTATCATGTTTGGCATGCAACATTGCTCAGCCGTTCTGACAGAGCTCACGTCTCGTTGCCACGATTGTTATCTTGTTTTTCTACCAACTAGGATCGGGCAGATAGGTTGTTTTCTTTGTCCATCATATTTTGGTAAGCATAATTTGAGATCACCTTTGATTTCGTATTTTATTTGTAAGTCAGGTATTACATGCATAGTAAAATTCCTTCATTGCTAAATACTTTTTCTCGTAATAAAAATGTTAAAGTCAACTGTAATTCTCTCTCTCTCTCTCTCTCTCTCTCTCTCTCTCTCTCTCTCTCTCTCTCTCTCTCTCTCTCTCTCTCTCTCTCTCTGAAATAAACACCATCTTATCTTATCCTATCTCTATACTAATGAAATGGAACAGAGAGTGAGGACCAATTCCACAGTTGTTCGTTGTGATTTGTTAGCACCCAAACGAAAGAAACTAAACTGTGTAAATGACTTGTGTCTGATTTATTGGAAGCATCTGATGAGTAAAGTATGCAGCTATTGTAATAATACAAATGCTCAATTAATAGTTTTGGTGAATAGGAATAATCAGCTTTTGAGAAATAACGAAGCCTTACAAGTGTGTTTGGGGAGGACTCTGACAAAATGACTGTGGATTCAGTCCTGGCTCCCTGACATTCTACGTTAATAAACAAATTAGTAGTGTCGAAATAAGCGATCGTTTTGCCAGTGATAATCAACTCGCATTGATTGTTAACTGGGTTATGTTTGTTTTGAACCCACAGGTGAACGGGGAAGAGGCATCACTCCTAACGACCAAACGTGTGTTTAACCTACTAATAGATTACCCCAAGTTTTGCTAATAGATACATTAATGTGTGCATAGTAGTAGGTGATCTACCAAATTTGCACACCGTTCACATAATGATGGATTTATGTGGAGAAGAGAAGGGCGAAGTCTCAGAAAGTAGCCTAGGTGGGCAAGGTGAACTTCGTTGGAACCCCATAGAGAACATGTGGGCTAATATGGTCAACTGCTGGGAGCCAGAGATGGTGGAGCGGAGACCGGAGGCACTAATGGCTCATACCCAGGCTCAGTGGGAGATGTTCCGCAACAAACCTAACAAATTCGACGCATTGTGGCCTCTGTGCCCGATAGACTGTGTGCCGTCATAGAGAAGGAAGGTGGCTGGACTGGTTATTAATTGTCAATGTAAATAAAAAATTATTTTGTTTAAATAAATGTTGTTGGGTTGTCAAGGATTGTATAACTCCTACTTTGCCTATTTACATTTATAGAGTGTTCCTGTCTATTGAAATTATGAACCTGTAAAGATGAAGAAAGTAGAGAATAACCAGAGTTTTATCTTTCCCCCGGCCAACGAGGGTTCAACCGCCGATTTTACAGCTGGTTAGCATATTTCTCGAATTTGGCTGGAGAGCAAGAAGTGCTGGGACAAAATGAAGGAAAATTGCTCCTAACATATAGGAATAAAAGTAACCATAGGAAATTTTTTAAATAGTCTCATTGTCTTTCCCAGCTCATTTTACCTACTTGACTGCATTTCAACCCAACCATACTTAATCTAACCTAACTGAACGGATTGCATTGACCAGGTCAGAATTGAAAAATATGCCTCCGAATAGGGGTCCCTCTGAGTGTGCAGTGTGTTTTAAGATGTGATCTCGGGCACGGACGCGAATATTTTATATTTATTTATAATGCAAGTAAATCTTGGTTTAATCACGTGTTCTGTCTGACTTTTACTAGGAGCTAATTTTCTTTAGGATTATTACACATACAGCATGATATCGGTAATGTCAATTTAGACACATTCTTCTTTAATTTGTGCAGCTAACGTTATCTATTCATTACTTGATGACTCGATAAAAAGATACACAGAATATGCGAGAGGGATAGTTTCGGAATAATTTCATAATTCGTAGGATTTATGGTAACGGGTGATACAATAAACAAAGTAATAAAAATCTTTAGGATTTTATCATTATAAGGAGTCGTTACTCTGAAACGCTCATCAAATACTGACTGGCAAACTACATTCCTAGCTAAAGTAATGACCCTACGTATCCGTCTGCTCAACCGGTGCCTTCCAGTGAACTTCACCTTGCCCACCTACTTTCCAAAACTTCGCCCTTCTCTTCCCCACAGCCACACACCGTTATCTCTGGAATAAATCAATCATTATGTGAACGATGTGCAAATTTAGTAAAACACCTACTGTTATGCACACACTATTTTTCACTACAAAAGGTTAATTAGCAAAAATCGGGGTAATCTATTAGGAGGTTAAACACACGCTTGGTCGCTAGGAGTGATCCCTCTTCCCCATTCAGGTGTGGCTTCTAAACAAAACATAACCCAGTTAATATAACAATCAATGCCAGTTGATTATCATTGGCAAATTGATTGATTGATTGATTGATTGATTTTTGGCGCTGCAACATCGAGATCATATAGCGCTAGAAGAAGGTGATAGAAGAGGTGGGACAGCAAGCAGGAAGGAAATAGAAAGAAAAGAGACAGTTGAATAACTGAAAGAGATTGGCTGGGGCCGAAGGGGCGCCAAAACCCTTAAAGTATTGCCCTCTATCACTACCGGCAATACCCCCCTACGGGGTCTAAAGGAGAAAGGGAGAAGAGGTGGAGATGAGGCAAAGGTGAAGAAAGAACAGGATAAGAAAAGTGAAAAAGTTAGAAGGAGGTGAAGAAGAATCTATCATTGGCAAAAGATCACATATTTCGACACTTATGTGTTTAACGTAGAATGTCAAGGAGTCAGGGCCGGTCCCACATAGTTATTTTGTTCGTCAGATTCCTCCCCAAACACACTCGTAAGCCTTCGTTATTTCCCAAAAGCTGAGTATACCTATTCACCAAAACTATCAAGCACTAGTATTATTACAATATCTGTAAACTTTACTCATCAGATTAATCCAATAAATCAGTCAAAAGTCATTTACACAGTTTAGATTCTTTCGTTTGGGCGCTAACAAATTGCAACGAACAACTGTGGAATTGGTCCTAAATCTCCATACGATTTCATATCTAAATAGCCTGGATAAGATAAGATAGTGTTCATTTGAGAGAGAGAGAGAGAGAGAGAGAGAGAGAGAGAGAGAGAGAGAGAGAGAGATTACAGTACACTTTAACGTGAGAGAGAGAGAGAGAGAGAGAGAGTGAGAAGGAGTATTTAGTAATGAAGGAATTTTACTATGCATGTAATACACTGTAACGTGACTTACAAATAAAATACAAAATCAGAGGTGAACATCAAATAATGCCTACCAAAATATGATGGCCAAAGCAAACAACCTATCTGCTCGATCTGCTCGAGTTGGTAGAAAAACAAGAAAACAATGCAATGTTGCATGCTAAACATGAAATCCATTAAGAAGAAATATTCACTGTTCAGGCTACGAACAACTTTACCTTAGCTTCACCTGATCATTGTGTAATATAGTTGTTAAATTTCCATAATAGCATTCCTCAACCACTCTGCCTGAGAGCTCATGACTCATTGGCACGAGCATAGATGTTTCCCGAAACTTCAACCCTGCAGTCCACATTCCTTCCACAACTACACAGCGCCATCTATGGAATGAACTTTGAGGCAAGGTCATGTTCACTACAGAGGGAGAGTGTTGACGAATCGTATAATTTTCGAGCACACACACACACTGCTGCCACATCTACGATCTCTCGATACTGGGTGGCCCAGTCGGAACTGTAACAGACTGTACAAGTAAATGATTTTCCTTCACATTGCACACAGCTTTTACACATATTAGAAAAATCACAGGTCGGCTATTGCTTTACCTGGTGAGCGGTTGGGGAAAACAACACTAGTTAAACATCACATATCATTAACAGACACAGATCCAGTATATGTGAAAGCTTACAAATTACCTCATAGTCAGAGACAAATAATGAATAAAATTGTGGATGATATGTCAGCAGAAGGAATCATAGAATCTTCAAACAGTCCTTATAACAGCCCATTATTCTTAGTGACTAAGAAAACAGGTGATTCCGTCCTGTTATTGATTTTAGGAAGATAAATGAGAAAACTGTCAAGGATAGGTACCCATTAACTGTACTTAAAGATATCCTCATGGAGATTGGGGAAAATAACGGAGTCATTAGTAGTCTTGACCTAATTAGTGGTTATTGGCAAGTAGAATTAGATGACCAATCCAAACCTATTACAGCTTTTAGCACCCCTAATGGTCATTGGCAATTTGTCAGAATGCCCTTTGGATTATCCAATGCACCCCTAACTTTCCAAAGGATGATAAATACTATCTTCAGCGACATGACTCAAGATGTTGTTGCTTACTTAGACGACTTAATTATTGTCAGCTCTGATGTCAATTCACACCTACAAAAACTAGACAGAGTCTTACAACGACTGCAGGATGTTGGATTAAAGGTTAAACTGTCAAAGTGTACATTCCTTAAGGCTGAAAAAGAATTTTTGGGTCATAAAGTAAATAGTAAAGGAATTCACACTTTGGATTCCAAGATTAAAGCAGTAAAGGAATTCCCTCAATCTACTAGAGTAAAGCAAATAAGGAGTTTCCTTGGATTATGTTCATACTATCGGTCATTCATAATGAATTTTGCTAAAATCGCCAGCTCACCAACAATACTCCTCAAGAAGAATATCGAATTTAAGTGGTCACAGACAGAGCAAGATAGTTTTGATCAATTAAAACTTAAACTCACAACTGCTCCAATTTTAAGTTATCCAAACTATAACCTCCCATTTTCTCTCTGTACTGACGCATCACAGGATGGTTTAGGCGCAGTGCTTATGCAACATTCCTCTGAGGGTCGTTGCAAGGTTTGTGCATATGCCAGTCATGTTGTGAATGATGCAAAGAATAAATATAGCGTCACAAACCTAGAGGCTATGGCGGTAGTTTGGGCCTTAAAGACCTTCAGGGAAATAATTCTGGGGTATCCTATCACCATATATACAGATCATCAACCTGTGTGTGGTCTCTTTCATGGTAAAAATTTGACACAGGTCAGTTAGCTAGATGGTATCTAACTATCTCAGAATTTCAACCTACAATTAAATATCTTCCTGGGCGTTTTAATAGAGTTGTAGATGCTTTATCTCGCAATGTATCAGCTGCTGCTGTTATTCCCACTTATAGTGATGTAGTCTTCAATGTGGAACTTGTTAAAACTGAACAAAAGAAAGACAAATTTTGGTCACGGGTCATTTATGCTTTGGTTTCAGGTGACGAGACAAACCTACCAGAGTTACCAATCCCACTAACACAGTTTGAGGTGGTAGATGATATTTTGTTCAGGAAGCTTGAGAAGCAAACTAACATTTCTTCACAGGTGGTAGTCCCTGATACACTAATTAACACTGTACTAACTCTAATACATAACTATCCACAAGCCGGACGTCCGGGAAGGGATCGCTGTATAGCAGAAACTAGACTTAAATATTATTGGTTCACTCTCCGTGCAGACGTGGAGAAACACATCAAGAATTGTGAATCATGCCATGCTCATGGGTCCAGCCCCTATTTTAAATTACTCAATACCTGAACAACCATGAGATGTTGTTGGTATAGATATACTAAGCTTACCAATGAGTCATCAAGGCTCTAAATATTGTCTTGTATGTGTAGACCATTTCTCACGTTATGAGGTCATAACTCCTTTGCAGACAAAAACAGCAGAAGAGGTTGCACACAAGCTCGTAACAAATTTACTTTGCCAGTACACCACTCCTAAGGTGATACTAACAGACAATGGTAAAGAATTTTCTAATAATTTGTTACGAAACATATGTGGTCAATATCATATAAAACAAACTTTTATTACAGCATATCATCCAGCTAGCAACGGTCTCACAGAAAGAGCAAATCGTAAGACACTAGAAGTCTTGCGACATGTAGCTAATCCTATGCAAGGATCATGGGAAGACTGGATATCCTTTACAGCCGCCTCTATCAATGGTTCCATAAATTCATCCGTGGGTAAGTCCCCGCATTATATCATATATGGAACAGAAAAGCGACTTCCATATGACATAATTACTGGTAATTCTTCTCCAGCATATAATATGGATGATTACTCAATTAGACAACTACAGGTGTTTAACAACATCCATAAGGAAGTCCGGAAACATTTACAGGGTAGTAGGCATGAGATGATTATTAAACAACATGCTCAAGCTGTAAAAATAGATGTTGCTGTTGGGGAAAATGTCATGGTAAAAGCCCCAGATAAAGTGTCTAAACTAACTCCAAAGTTTGTAGGTCCATATGAAATAATAGATATAGCCCATGGAAATAAAATAAAGGTCAAAGATATAAATACAGGGAAGGTAGAAATAGTGCATGTCGATAGGTGCAAAAAGATTAAATTAAATGACACACCTAGCACACAAACAGACCAACCACAAGAAATAATACACTCCACTCCCATATCTAGTACAACAAATATGTACAGACAAAAACTTAGGTCTGCAAACAAAACTAAATAATGACATTTATTTCAGATGGGGAACAAGACACTATTACTGTTTTTGCTGAGCTTAGCGCTTGTTACACAGTTCCGGCCGCAGCACTAAAGCCAGGTAGGTGTCTTGGTAGAACATAGAGGAAAGGTCTTGATTGTGGAAGATTTGGTTACAGTACAGCTGGAAATTAACGGATTACTAGATATGCCAGAAATAATTGACAACCTTGAACAGCATGTAACAGAATTACACCGACATATAGAAACTGTCACCACACAAGTAAATAATTTTTATAATAACGAGGAAATGAACACTAGATCTGACGTTACTACAAACCCACTTCTAAAATACTTCTACAATAATACTAGACCTATCAAAATGACTCTAAAATTACAAATAAACAGAGTAAATAGGTTAGTAAAAATAATTTACAATATGAAGCTTTCATTTCCAGAGAAACCACATGAAGTGCGGCAATCTGCCCAAGCCCGTCGACAGAGTCGTGGTCTTTTTAACTTCATGGGACTTTTAAGTAAACAACTGTTTGGCACAGGCATGGCAGATGATGTAACTGCCTTAGGTAAAAAAAAATAGAAGTAACAATAGCCCTGGGGAAACAGAATAGGATAGTCATCCAAACCTATGAGGCACTTCAAAACCTAAAACAGAAAACCCATGAAATAATTGAAACAACTAACCAATTATCTTTGGTGGTAAACAAATTAGTTGGAATAATACCAGAAATTGAACAGGTCCAATTAATTAGTGAGTATATAGCAGCCATAGAGATAGCTGTACAGGAACTCACTGAGTTAAGTGAAGTAATAATTAGTGACTTAGTAGATGCTGGATTGGGTAGAGTAAATTCTAAATTGTTACCTCTACGACAGTTGCAGTCAGCAGTGGAAATAGCTATAAATAACTATAAGATAGCTCCCTTATTTACTATGTCAGACGTGGAATATTATTATCCAATCATTGGATCAATCCTTACTGAATCAAATATATTAATTAATATTCCTTTTAAATCGCAGAAGTCATTTAATATTTGGGAATTACATCCTTTCCCAATTAAAGTAAATAATACACTGTTGGTTGTTGATCATTCACTTCAACACATTGTTGCATCAGATGATTACACTGCAATTGACACCTGGATGACTGGACTTCACTGGATGACTGTCTCACATCATACTTATAACTATATGTATGTCCTGCTTATATGTTTACTTTCAGCTTAGCAGAAAAAGCAAAATATGAACTTTCATTCATTGTCCCTGAGTCCACTCTCCCAACTTCTTACTGTACTTTCACAACTGTCAGTAATGCTACTTTCTACCATGAACACTTCGTAACTAACCATTATTATTACTTTCAAAAGAGAACCAGTGTGACATTAATATGCAATGGTAAAGTCCAACACGTGTGGATGGATGGTTACTATATGGCCCCGGACCATTGTGAGATAAGGAATGAGAATTTCCTTAACTTACCAACACATCACCATAAAGCATTTGTGTCAACGCTTTCTACGGAGTTAGAGTCTATTAACCTTGTAGTAAATATCTCTTTAGATAAAATAACTTTTGTTTCAGACAAAGTAAAGTTTCTTAAATACTTAAATGACTCTAAGTTTACCTCCACACTAGATGATTTGTTACCTATGCATCTATCAAAAGAAGTTGTATTTCCTCTCCATATCATTCCTGCACTCACTTGAATTGTTTGTACAATTGTCTTCAGCTGGTATATACGGAAGGTGTATGCTAGGTACCAACAATTATCTGCTCGTGAACGACAGAGACAAGTGACCGAAGGTAATGAGGATACAAATGTATAGGTTAATTACACATTCTTACACATTTAGACAGGATGTATTTAATAAATATATATTGTACATGTTATAATCCTTATACTCTGTAGAAATAATAGTATAAAACTGTCTACAGACTGCATGTATTACCAATAATATATATATTTATGTATGTAATATTCCTTCGAGGGCGAAGTATGGTTGTGGCCGAGCATTGTACCGTTTTAAAACTACATATATCTACATATAATATACCTACATATAGATAGTGACTCATATACCATGTACCCTCACATGATCGCTCAAACTAACTGACCTAGACTAGATCTGATCATGGGAACCAAGCTTCCTCAGCAATAAGTGACGTTACCAGTCACGAGGTACAGCTCCGGACAGATCAAGGGTCTACACTTCTTCTACCAGCGACTTGGTTGGGCCTGGTCGGATCTGGTAACACTTGCAGGTGGAGGGAGGGGGGGATGTTAGTGGGAGAGGAGGAGAGAAATGTGGGCGGAGCTATATAGGAGGGTAACGAATGATCAGGTAGAGAAGCCGTGTGTCAGGAGGAATGAATGAAGCATACACTGTGAACGGTATCGAATCACCAACAGTTTAAAGCAGGGTTCTTCAATCTTTTTCAGTCGTGACCCAGTTTTTACTATGACATCATTCTCGCGACCCATACAGAAAGATATTTTACAAATGATCAGAATTATCAACCTAAGAAAATACAAGGCCAGACACTGAAACAAAACATTTATGATTAAAAGGCATTCTGACCATAATTATAAACACTGCCTCACCTACCCTCCCTCTCTCTCTCACACACTCATTAAGAAGGCTAATATTTGTGCAATGATTTTGTTTTATTTATAATTAAATATATGAATATTCGATTATAAAAATATGTTAGGTGGATTCATGTATGAACTTCATATTTATTTTATTGTCACGAATATTATTATTCTATTTTATTCATGTATTTATTTTTGTGAGCCTGCGACGCAGTTAGGAGGAATTCGGGACCCGTAATTTGAAGAACCCTGGTTTAAAGAAGTGCATACTGCATTAACGTAAGTGGATATAGAAGAGAAGAAATGTGATGATTTGAGGCGAGGGTGAGGGGGAAGAGGGTAAGACAAATGAAGGTGATTAGTTGAAAAGTAATAACAAATAAATATAATTAGAATATCTGTTACATTATGTCCTTTAAATAAAGGCACTGTCTTTTGTTCACCATCGTAGTGGGATAGACTACTGAATATATATTATCCTTTGGATATTAGACAGCTATCCCTGTATTACTTTTATCCCTCGTGCTTACCCCGTAGGGGAGTATTGCTTGTAATGATGTGGGCAATACTTTAAGGGTTTTGGCGCCCCTTCGGTCCCAGCCACTAGCTTACATTTCTTCAACTGTCCCTTCTATCTTCCTATTTACTTCTTGCTTGCTGTCACACCTCTCTATCACCATTTCCTGGTGCTATTTGACCTCGCTGTTGCGCCACCTAATATCAATCAAATCCCTCGTGCTTGTAGTACACCCTATTTATCACCTTCTCCCAAGCCCAGCTGCTTTTTTTTTTTAAGTGAAGCCTTTTGTTGAGCATCCCCTACAGTGTTTCTGTTGTTATGAGTTTGGTCATGGGAAGAGGAACTGCAACAACCGTTCCCGGTGTGATAATTGTTCTGCTCTTGACTCGCATCTTACTTCTGAGTGTCGGTCAGAGAGTTACTGCTTTTACTGCAGAGATGCTCACCCCTTGCGTTCTCACCAATGTAAGATGTACCTACTTGAGCAGGATGTCCTCCACTTGGCTAATACTCAATTCATTAGCATAGGTAGTGCCAGACGGCAACTCAACTTGAGGCGACAGAAGGATGGTGGTGTGAAGACATACGCCTCCTCCCTTCGCCCTAAATTGGTTGCAGCACCCTCTCAACCCTCTCAAGAGGCAGCTGCTTTTTGCTCTAGTGAGAACGTTTCTAAGGTTACTCTACATAATAGTTTCTCTGTCTTGGAAACATTATCAGACACTCATTCTGGTGACCCTTCAACTGATGACAATTCTCAGACTATAGCTAAAGGTGTCCATGTGGTAGAGGTTCACGCTGCCACACGCTCTCCCAAAAGGAAACTTAAGTCACCTAAACTGCCACAGAGACGCCTTCGTGGTTCCTCTGAGGCACTTGACTCTATAGATGTTCCACCTTGTGAGGCAACCATCTCTGTGGACTCATCCATAGTTTCCTCTCAATTTCACCAGAAGCGTTCTCGTGGCTCTGATGAATCTCTTGATTCAACAGAAGTTCCTCCTCGCAAGCTTCCTTCGGGATCATCAGAGGGGCGTGAAGTTAATGTGGATGCCACGGATGTTGTGACTTCAAAAGATTCAGTTTCTCTTCCGCTTGAGCAGCGGAGTGATTCTACCACCTGTATTATGGATGTTGATGTATCTGCCTGTGTCAGTGATACCACTGCTGTACAGGACAGAACCAATGTAATTGTTTCAAAGAATATCCCATCTCATATACCTTCATCTTCTTCTAACATATCAGATGCTTCAGGGACTCGTCTACGGGTCCCAATTACTGCCCCAAGTACTACTCCTCGGGTTCGCTCTTCTTCTAGTGGCCCAGGATTAGACAAATCTTATTGTTTGAGTAAACCCTCAGGTCGAGGTGGTAGTGGGAAGTACCTCCGTGAGGCTTCCCAAAAATCAGTACTAAAGTAACACTGTTCAAGGTCCTTCAGTGGAATTGCCGTGGCTTGCGTGCTTCTTGGGAGGAACTGCGCATTCTTCTCTCTAGTTTCTCTCCTGCATGTGTTTCTCTCCAAGAGATAATGCTTGGGGACTACATTCCTGCCAGTCCTCCAGCATACTCAGCATTTTATTCCAATTCATTTGAAGGGCAGGGTCATCATGGTGGCTCTGCCATCCTAGTTCGCCGAGATATTCCATGCACGAGCCTGGAGCTTGACACTCCGCTCCAGGCTGTTGCAGTTAAGGCTTTTATGGACCGCCCATACACTATGTGCAGTCTATACCTTCCTCCCAGTGTTACAGTTAAGAGGGGTGATCTCAACCATCTTGTACGGGACCGTCCACATCCCTTTATTTTATTGGGTGATTTTAATGGTCGTTATCCTCTGTGGGGTGACAGTTCGGTCAACCCCAGGGGTGTTTTATTGGCTTCTTTTATTGAGGATGAGGGATTAGGGGTTTTAAATACGGGAGATGTGACACATTTTAATAGCCCTACTGGGACTTTTACGCCATTGACATTTCCCTTTGCTCACCCAGTGCTCTGTTGGATTTTACTTGGAGTGTGTTGCCTGACTTATATGGCAGTGACCATTTCCCTATACTTTTAGAAGGTAACAGGTACGAACCACAGTCTCGTCTTCCTAGGTGGAAATTAGAGAAGGCTGACTGGCAGTTTTTTTAGAGAGCTAACTTCTTCAGTCTCTTCAGTAGCCGATTTCGGTAGCTCTGACGAGGCTGTAACATATTTCACTGATATGCTCCACTCTGCTGCTCTCAACTCTATCCCTAGAACTTCTGGCTACTTTCCCAAACGTCCTGCCCCTTGGTGGTCATCAGTCTGCACCACTGCTGTGCGGGAGAAGCGCGCTGCTTTCTCTTCAGGTCGTCCCCAATCCCCAGTCTCCTGGTGGACGCAAATGAGCCACCACTTGATCTCCGTCGCCAGTCCTTGATGGTTCGTTGTTGGCATCGATTACATCGACTTCCTGACTCCCTACCTTGCTTGGCGGTGTCATCTGATATCATGTCTCAGTACTACCTTTTACATTCTCGTGCACCATGGCCATTTGGCTTCCGGGTCAGGAAGACTATGGAGGAGATGGGCATAGATGACTTCCAGATTTGTCCTGTGAGGGTCCCCAGAGTGGCTCCATGGCTTCTACCAGAAGTTTTCCCCTGCACCTGCTTTACAGACAAGAAGGAATCTCTTCCTCCTCCAGTGGCTCGTTCCCTCTTTTTAGAACATGCCTTCACTCACAGGGAGTCCCTCCCTGTGTACACTGATGGGTCAAAGTCTGATGCTGGAGTTGGCTTTGGAGTTGTCTTTCCTGACTTTTGCCGTGGAGGCAGGCTCCCTTCTGTCATGTCCATTTTTACTGGTGAGCTCTCGGCCATTTTATATGCCCTCCAAGTGATTTTTACTCTCCCGCAGCCTTCGTTTACTATTTTTAGCGATTCCTGTAGTGCCTTGCAGGCCTTGTGCAATTTTAACTCTTCCCATCCCCTGGTGTTGGCCATTCTTGAGTGGCTTGTCCTCCTGGGTCGTCGTGGCCGCAAAGTCACTTTTTGTTGGGTCCCGGCCCATGTGGGTGTTGATGGGAATGAGCGGGCTGACGCCCTGGCTAAGGCTGTGGTCTCCAATTCCCGGCCTCCTGCCAGGCGTCATCCTGTTCCTGCAGTGGACCTTCGACCCTACATAGATGCTACCGTTCGTTCCAGCTGGCAGGACAGATGGGACGCCGTCGGGGTTAACAAGCTCCGCGACATCCGCCAGCGCCTTTGTTTGTGGAGCTACAGTGGCCTGTCCCGCCGGTGGGAGATGGCTCTTGTCCGTCTCCGCATTGGCCACACATTATTGACTCATGGCTTTTTAATGGAGAAGGCTCACCCTCCCTACTGTGATGAATGTCTGGTCCCTTTGACAGTACGGCATCTTATTGTCGAGTGTCCCAGCCTTGGGGACCTTCGTCGTAGGCACCTCTCCGAGTACCGGAAGGGTGACGGTTCTTACAGTCTCTCCCAGGTGCTCGGGGAGGAGGCTTGTAGTGTGGGAGGGAACACCCTCTCCTATGTGGAGGAGGCTGGCCTTCTCCACAAATTGTGAATTTTATTGTATTTATGGCTATTAATTTTTAGGTAGTTAAAGTTTAATGTTTCTTTCGTTAATATTTCAATTCTTTTATATATCTAACTTAAGTAGGTTATTTCATTAATATATGATTTTTTGGAAGACGTGGGTTTTATTCATGCTGCATCTCCCTTTCGAGGTAGTGAAAATTATTTAATCTTTGTACATATTTTATTAATGATGTAGATGACCTTTTTATGTTGGGCGGTTTATGACCATTGTTGTTGCGCCGCCAGATGCCTAATGGCATCAATAAATCAATCAATCAATCAATTGTCTTCAAGGTGTGGTGGAACCTCTCCACTACACCTTGACTCTGTGGATGAAAGGCAGTGGACATAAAATGTGAAATCCCTAGAGTTTTCATAACTTGTTTAAATAACCCAGAGGTGAAATTAGACTCCTGGTCTGACTGAACAATAGTTGGCAACCCCACTTGGGTGAAAAACTTAATAAGAGCCCTGACAACATTTTTTGAGGTAATGCTACGAAGGGGAATTGCTTCTGGGTAGCGAGTGGCAGAATCCATAAGAGTAAGCAAATATTGGTTACCACGCTTACTCTTGGGAAGAGGGCCAACACAGTCAATGATAATTTTACTAAAAGGCTCGTCCATGACTGGTATGGGACAGAGAGGGGCAAGTTTAACTCCAGGACCAGATTTACTGCTGCGTTGACATACATGACAAGTCCGGCAATAGGAAGCGACATCTTTTCTTAGCTTGGGCCAGTAGAAATGAGATAGAATTTTCTGGTAAGTCTTGCGCACACCCAGGTGGCCACCTACACCATCATGAGCAATGCTTAATATTGCTGCCTGTAGGGGTTTAGGAATGACTATTTGGTGAATTGTCTCCCAGGTGTGACTGGCAGGTACATGTAAGGGTCTGAATTTCCTCATTAACACATTAGAATTGAGATAAAAACAATTTGGAACTTTCGGCACCTCTCCTTCAGTTAGATTATTGAAAAACCTTTGTAACTCAGAATCACAGGCCTGCTCCTTAATTAACGCCTCTCGAGTGGAAGGGAGAGCATTGGAGTCGGTCCCCGTGGGCACAGGGGCATGAGTGGCATTATCAAATAAATCTCCAAGGAACAAATCGTCAGTGGGATCATTAGATTCCTCTGAAGGAGCTTCAGCCAGCCTCTGACTCTGGCTAAGCGTGACTGCACAGGTGGGGAAAAGATCAGGGTACTGTTCCTCTACTTTACTGGTATTATTATCTATAGTAGGGACATCAACAACAATGGGATTCGGTGCAACCTGGGTGCCTCCAAGATCATGGCCAATCAGAATGCATACATTAGGGACTGGAAGAGTATCTACAACGGCTAGGGTGACCTGTCGAGTCACAAAGGGACTCTTAAGGTACACTGAGCATAAGGGATAACGAGCGGTTCCTGGTAACCCTGACACCAGTACCGTCTCTTCCGTATAACATTCAAATTTTGGGACATCCTCCTTCAAAATACATGATAGGTCCGAGCCTGTGTCGCGCAGAATATTGTAGTGACTAGGGTGGAGGGATTCATGGAACAAGCGGCTGCCACCTGGCCACTCGAGCAAAATGGTTGGAAAGAGGGAGGAATTTTACTTGGCAAAGTTACTGAACAGGGACTAAAATCAAGTCTTTCACTCAACTTGGGTACTTGAGGCAACTCCACTTCCTCTGGTCGCACGCTAATGTGAAGAACAACACGGCCAGGTGGGGAGGAAGTGTTTTTGCTGGCCAACTTCATACACTCATGGATCTGGTGACATGGCTTCTTACAATATCTGCAAAATGGAGGTGGTCTTAGTTCACGCCCAACATTCTGATTTGGTACCCCACCAGCAGACCGAACTGGAAACATAGGCCTAATAACATGATAGACCCTAGTATCTCGAAATGCCTAACTGGTACCACACCCATCTGTTTAGGAGGGTACGGGGGTGACACATGTGATTTATTCTTAGGAGCGAGGTCAGGATTGATTAAGGCATAGTGATCGGCTGAGGGTCCTGCTTCTGCTACTGAGTTGATTCCCCGCTCCTCAAGGTGTGACCAAATTTTAAGGGGAATATAAGACTTTACATCCTCTAAAACTAGCAATTATAATAAGTGGTCAAAAGAATTGGTAACAAGCTCAGAGTCCACCCACTTACTGCAGAGAATTTGTTTACGCTTAAAAAATTCAACACAGGTCTCTCCCTCAGCCTTCCGACAGCCACGGAACTGCTGGCGGTAGGCCTCAGGGACTTTTTGATAGGCATGTAATATGGATTTCTTCACAACCTGGTAATCATTAGCGAGGGTAGAGTCAAGGGAACGAAACACATCCTGGGCCTTCCCTCTAAAGGAGTTATGGGCTAGCAACACCCACTTGTCCTCTGGCCAATCATGCAATGCAGCTGCTCTCTCAAAACTAGTAAAGAATCCGTCCGGATCCTCTTCTGGGAACAAAGGGACAAACTTTAAAGCATCAGACAAACAAAATGGAGGTTCTGAGGTTGAAGACCCCTGAGATAATTGTAATCTTAATTTCTCATTGTCAGCATGGGCTAACTGAAGTTGCAACTTTTTAAAAAGAATTAAGTCTGAAGGCTTATCAAGCACTGCAACTTCATCCTCAGCAAGGATTTCGTTGTCCACCATGTGCTCTAACACTAACTGACGAACTTTCTTCTTACTTAGTCCACAATGATTAGCTAGTTCTGACCACTGGGCCTTAGTCAGGCCAGTGACAGCCTCCACCTCGGGGTTAGCTATAAAATCAGCTAATACAAACATGTCTAGCAGCGAGAAGGGGACTAAAACCCGAAGATAAGCTAGCTAGCAAAGAAATAGAATATTCACTGTAGATAATAGCCTCAGTCATGAAATATTAAATCAACACCACATGTACAAAATCCCTCTCCAGACCCACAAATCAACAATGGGAAAAATAAAACTAAAATACATACATAGCACTCTAACTCAGTGAATAAAGTGAAGGAAATATGAAAGATGCGCAACGAGGTACATTCACAACTCAGGCTAACATCAAAAGTAATTTCACAACATGAAAAATCTAGTGCTCAATTGCCAACAAAACAACAAATATTCACAGTGTGAGGAATGGCTTCAAAACGGCACTGATTTTTGACTGAAAGAATGAGAGGCTAGTACATTAATTAACTATGGACAAGTAAACAATTACAATTGTAGGAAAGGTCAACCCGGGACAGGCCCCCATCTATCACTTCCAACCCTGGTTTAGCCCTTGCCCTGGGCTTAATACCCTCTGTAACCCTGAGAAAGAGTGATGAAGCCTAATCATATATTAATTAAGATCCCAATGAATAGCCATTATTATGAGTGAATATTTGTGCATGAGGTTAAGATGCTATGGTAAGAGTCTCGAGAGGAATTACTGAAACACTAGTACACTTACGTACTTACATTATTTACATATTCACAGTACATATGGAAAAGGAACATAATAGAATAATAGAATTTACCTAATAGGCACATAATCATACTGGACTATGGCCTTCCTATTTCTAACCAAGGACACAACAAACCTGGATGCACCACGAGGGGCATCTCATACCAAGGAACTGAACAGGAGTGCGGGAAGGAGATGTTTTCGGCAGGATGGACAAACAGAGAGAGAGAGTGGCTCAAGGAACGGAGAAGAGCAGGCGCCAACCTGGGGAAAACTCTCAGTCTATGAATATAAAACATTTGAGAGGTCCTCTTACATTTCTTCCGAACAACATTTCGAACTGAGAAAATCCCGTACTCTCTTGAGGACTTTCCCTGATCGCAAATAGCATCCAATCAATGCTTTCATCCCAGTCCCTGTCACTTTCTAGACAATATTTCTTAAGCATTGATTTTAGAGTTTGGTGGAATCTTTCAAGACACCCTTGAGACTGAGGCCTATAAGCAGAAGAGGTTACATGATTTACATTTAGTTCTTTAATGATCTGTTCGAAAAGATTACTTGTAAAGTTAGTACCCCTATTTGTCTGTACAATCCTTGGGATCCCAACTGTCGTGAAGAAATGCAATAAGTGTTTTACAATGGTCTTTGTTTCAATGTTCTTTACAGGAATAGCTTCAGGGCATCTAGTGGTGGGATCCATTAAGGTTAAAAGATACTGATTGCCTTTTTTGGTCTTTGGCAATGGACCTACGCAATCTAGAACAAGTTTTTCAAATGGCTCAGCTGTTACAGGAATAGGGTTGAGTGGAGCTAGAGGGATTACCTGATTAGGATTTCCTACTAACTGTCACGCATGACAAGATTTCACATAATCTGAAACCTCTTTTTTAAGGCCTGGCCAGTAAAATTAATTTAATATTTTTGCAAGAGTCTTCTTGATACCTAAGTGTCCTGCCTTACCGTCGTGCGCAAGTTGGATTATGGCTTTACGAGCAGACTGTGGGACGATCACTTGATGTGTTTCAGCCAAGGTGTTTTTAGGATCAAGGTATGAAAGTCTGAATACTCTCATTAATTCCCCATCCCTGTAATAATAACATGGAGTTTTATCAAAATTACCATCCTCTGAGACCAAATGTCTAAAAGATATTAAAGAAGAGTCAGCTTGTTGCGCTTCTATAAGTTCATCTTTGGAGATCAATTTGTCATATACACTTTCTGAGGGTAACGAAATGTTACTGTGGGATGAATCTTTCTGCTTTATGGCTTGGGCTCTAGTCACAGAACAAATATATAGGAAAGACGTGGTCAGGCCCTTTCTCTTCAGGAATGGGAGTAGTAGGAGTTTGCATTACTATTGGGGATGGTACTACTTGGGATCCTGCTATATCATTACCGAGCAAAAGGTGTACATCGGGAATTGGAAGGGACTCGTATGTTACTACTACTTCTACTTCACCAGAGAAAATGGGAGATTCCAAGTACACTTTAGCCAAGGGACAAGATACTACTAGTTTTCCCGTTCTAGCATTCTGGAGGTTAGGGATGGTTTCTCCATAAAGAACTGATTTTGCGGCACTTGTATCGCGTAGAATGGTGATAGGGTATGAATGAGAGTTTTTAGAAATAGATTGTTTCCCTCGAGTTTCGAATGGCATAAAGAGTCCAGTATTATTTTGGGTAAAGTTAGTAGAAGCAACGGGATTTACTTGTTGACCAGAACCCTTCCTTGCTACTCGACACCTTGGATTAGTACAATATTTAATCATATGACCTGGAGTTTTACAATAACTACAGAATAACTCAGATTCATGAACTCGTTTATTACTTCCCATCTTCTGCTTATCAGACTTTTTAAAATACGAACTACCATAGGATAATCTTACATTAGGTTTTTGACCAGTATCCCTAGAGTTGAGCGACTGAATAAGCAAATTATGGGCGTCAGCCAATCTTGCAACTACATCCAAGTTTGTCTCCTTCTGTTCTTCAATATGTGTTAGGATAAAGAATGGCAACTTAGAGTTAAACTGCTCCATTACCATTAAATTAATTAGCTCTTCCCTTGTTTTTTTTTTGTTTTTTTCAGTAGCATCCAACCATTTAGTGAACGATCTAAGTAATTCGTGGGCGAATTCTATAAAAGTTTGGGAGGAGTCTTTTTTAAGATTTCGAAAATTCTGTCGATAGCCATCTGGGATGATTGAATATGCATCGAGAATACTGGCTTTAACTTGTGCATAATCATCTGGTTGGTCTATTGAAGTAAACACTTTATGAGCTTTACTCGTAAATTTAGGCACTAATATAGTTACCCATTGATCCTGACTCCATTCATGTTTGGTTGCTATACGTTCGAATGTCATAAAGTATGTATCAACTTCTTCCTCAACAAATGTTGGTAAAAGTGAAGTCGCTATGTCGGGTCTAAACCTTACTTGCACCTGTTCATTATTTCGTCGATCCTATTCTTCAGAAACCTGTAGGCGCCTTAGTTCCAATTCAGCCTGAGCTCTTTTCCCTTCTGATTTTAATTCTGCTAGCTTAATCTCTTTTTGTATTTGTAATTAATTGCCTTACCTCTCTCTGCCTGCATCTGTCTCTCCTGTCTTTCGGCCTCAATCATTCGTAATTTGTATTCGAATTTTATTTTCTCTAACTTGAACAAGCTTTCAGGACTCATTTTTTTTACTGGTTGGTTTAGAATTCTGAACTGGACTTGCTTCGGGAGAAGTTAAGGGAAAACCTGCTGGCGTTAATGCACACACTGCTTCCTCTGGTAAATTTGAGCTTCTACCAATTTCTCTATAATTATATTACTTCTTTACGCATATGAACAGAGATATGAATACCATAATATTCAGCTAATAATTTCCAGTCAGATATTGAAGTTGATCGTATGTGGGATTCTCTATGAAACCTTCAAGACTAAATAGGGTAACCATGTTAGAAAATTACACAAATAATAGAGTTGATGATATGAGTAAATCTCTGTTAGGGACGAAACTAAAAGCAGCAGGATACGCGATTATAACTCCGGGATAGTTTAAATACGCGTAAGGAACCAAGCTTTAACTCCAATGGGTGTTCCTGTTCGATAAAGGAGATTAGAGGGTCAACACTTGTCAACAAGGATTAATTAGTTGAGCAAAGCAACACATAGATAATGAATGTCCCCAGGTATTACACAGTCTAGGATGCCAATCTTTTCCTACTAAAAGATCGAACATAGATTACTGCGTCAGTGTGCTAAGAGAGGTAAACTACACATTAACTAGCGCGATAACTATTCACTGAACGTCTGCCAACGTGAAATTTAGATAGTGAACAATTTATGACACTGTTGAGTTTCCTACAACCACAAAACTTTCCTACACATAGCATGGCTTCAAACAATATTTCGTTGTTTTTAAGGGCTGTTTCTCAGGTCCTGTCACGGTCGCCATTACTTGTTACAGCAGATGTTATATACACTTTTTATGTACTTAATTCTTCTTTATTACAAGCATTATTATTTAAACCAGCCCAGAAAATTATTACTAAAGCCATATATACACAATAAACAAATATAATAAATACCCTAATAAAATACAAATAATAACCTGATCACCTTACAACAACAAAAATATCAAAAACAAAAGGAGACAACTTGGACAACACAAAATTAAAATTAAACTCAAGAGTGGCTGTAGTCCCGATATGTCGCTCAACAGCAGGGAATTGAACACAAACACAAACAGAACCCCAATAGGAGGGCGAGAGATTGTGGAAGTGTTCTCGTGGTGAGTCCCACTGGAGAACTGTCCACTCCAAGCCACAAGACTCGTATAGGCTTCGTTGCTGATGGAGGTGAAACTTGAGTTGATACAGTGTGTTTGAAATGGAAACTTGAGGCTGTTCGAATGGTAGTTATTAAAAGAATGGTCATTGAGATGGTTGACGATTTCAAGAGACACAAGGTCGTAACACTTGTCTGCCTGCGCGCGGGCGCCTACCAGCCAAGTTCGCCACCTACCTTGCCGACACTCGGTCACTATTCCACTAGCGGTCTACCTGGAAGGGTCACTTCCCCCTCACCTGCCGAAACCAACGCCACACCAAGCCACCAACTCTCAAGACGCCACGTGTTTCTCTACACACTCCAGCGCTACTAAGATATAACACATCACTAAGGCAGGCAGGTTGACCCACATCAAGGTGCTTGGATTCAACATATATCTCTACTGTATTTCTGTGTTTGTATACTATACCAAATAAACTGTACTTTGTATTCGAGTCTGTTCACCTCCGGTAGTAACACAGTCCCTTGTTGTTACAATGTATTGGGTAGGTACTGGGCCAGTGAGAGATACACAATGAATTTTTCATTATGGGATATCATTTATTGCCAATATTCATACAATATACAGTGATGGCCATTGAAATCAGAGAGGCGGGGCTTGCCTTGATATTCAAACTCTCGCACCAGTCTCCGTTATGGTTTAGCATCAACTGGGTTGTCATATGTCTGTCAGCTCGGGACAGTATACCGTTAGTTGGGCAGTGGTAACATTGATATTACAGTTGTCCTTGAGATCTTATATGGGCTGGAGTAATTAGTGGGTGGTTCCGCTAGGCCTGCTATTTTCTAACTACTGTATCCTACTTTGTGCACTAGTGTAAGACAATGGTTGGTGGTAAGAACTTTAGAACTGATGAGATTGCAGTCCTACAAGGCAGGAAAGTGTAACAAAGAAATCTCAGCCATAAGTGGAATCAAGTTATGAACATTGCAGTCTTGGACTAAAATAATCAAACACTCTGGCACCACTGATAAACCCACGCACAAGATGAGGCCAAGCAAAGCTTGTTTTACTTCTTCAAGGGCTCTGCTGATAATTAAACGTGAATTAGAGACTAATCCTCGTCTTAGTGCACACCAAGTAAGATACCTATTGACATCTATTAATCAATCAATATCCCTGTTTGGCTGTGTCATCTGATTTCATGTCTCAACATTACCTCTTACATCCTTGCACGCCATGGCCCTTTGGCTTCTGGGTCAGGAAGGCTATGGAGGAATTGGCTTGATGACTTCCAGATTTGTCCTGTGCGGGTCCCCAGGGTGGCTCTATGGCTTCTTCCAGAAGTACACACCTACACTTGCCTTTCAGACAAGAATGATTCTCTTCCTTCTCCAGTGGCTCGCTACCCCTGTTTAGAATATGCCTCCTCTCACAGGGAGAACCTCCCTGTGTACACTGATGTGTGTCAAGAGAGGGGAATTGGGGAGAACGAGAATGGCTATCTGACTATAGAGAATGAACACTTAATTAAAGCAAGAAATATTAATAAACCCCTCTTGCAACAATCCAGGTTCTATATTTCTTTGTGTAAAGCCAAAGACGATGTAAAAACAATTAACAATAATTATTAACAATAACTAGTCTGCCCAGGGGGGCTGACTTTATTCTCTGTGAATACTAGTCATCCTCCACAGGGCTAGAATAAAGATTGTTGTAGGATCTGGTCACTTTCTAGAGGATTTGACGAGATCTGCCCACATGGATTAAACATCAACGTGAGGTGTACTGCAACCGGAGGCTCCTTTTTTTTCACTGATGTGTAGACCGCCAGCACACAGGGGGTGAATTTCCCTTTGCATGCAGCTGTGTAAACTCCCTCCCCCTTATGGCCCTTTCAAGGCTGGTCAAATGGAAGGTGCGGCCCCACTTGTAGCTCTTGTGGTAACGTGGACTTGGGCCCACAGCACTGGCTGTGGGATCAAAGACCTTCTCCCCAATCTCCTGGGCGATCAGAGGCCCCGAGACTCCCTGGTCCAGTAAGCTCTGGTCCCATTTCCCTGGGATGTGCTTCGGTAGCCCAGGCATATAGGGCCAGCCCCTCCTTTATTTTTATTTTTATTTTTATTTATTTCACTGCGACCAGAGTGTACCAGGGGTCTGTGGGGCAGGAGGCCATTCTGCCCCGGGAGAACATCAACAACAACAACAACACTATGTAGTAGGAGAAACAAAATACAATACATGAAAATTAAATCAGGTATTCCAGTACTGTACCTTAAAGAATAAATTACTCACACAACACTTGATAAATGCACAGAAAAAGTGATTATGATATGCCTAGAATGCGAGATCAGAGGGCAACACAGTACACAGTAAGAAATAGCAATGGTAAATCACACTAAGAAATGACACAGTAATAATAATAGTAATAATAGTAATCACAAAATATTGATAATGAAATACACTACTGATATCACAATAATTATAATTAATGAAATTTCACTTAATTATTCAACAGTTAAGTTCTGAGTTATCACAGAGTTAAACAATTGTACTTTAATACTGGCAGAATTTGCTTCGTTACCTTGCTCACTTGAATATAATTATATTGACTTGGTTTTTTTTTTTTTTTTTTTTTTTTTTTATGTTCCGACACTGGACATAAGCTCAATCAAGCCCGTTACTGTGGCCCAGGACAACTGCTACTAACACACACACGTCACGATTTCGGTACTGGTACCCAGCCACAGAGGGAGGGAAGTGAGGGTTATTCCCAAATACTGCAGGTGTTATGGTACCAGTGAGGGTGTTTTACAACGTAAGGTGGCCTTATAGTTAGTGCCTCAAACTCAAATTGGTAGAGTAAATATTCTCAGGCACTCACCTGAGAGGATCGATCTCCTGACCTATAGGTTACGAGTCCAGAACACTAACCACTTGGCCACCTCCCTTACAAAGGAGAATAATAGAATAATACTTAACTATACGTAATATTTACAATAGATGTAACCACAAGCATCCTCTCTGCAGCCAAGCACACACACCCCCATTCACTACCAAGTTACTCTAGTGTCTGATGAGCAGCATCGACACTCGCTCTTATAAATGGGCCGAGCGGATACAAGGGTACCACTCCCCCCATGTCCCTCTGGTACCTGTTATCCTGACGGAAACTCACGCGTTTGGAACAAAGCAAACTCTCCCCCATGTCGCTTTGGTCCCTGGGTATGGATGGGAATTGACATGTCCATGACACAGGAGTCCCTCTCGCAGGCTTCTCACTCGATAGGCTACACTTATACAACAATACAATAAAAAACAAAAATAAAGACAAATAGGGCTTACATAACATCGGTCAAAGTCTGATGATGGAGTTGGTTTGGGGTCTCTCTTTCCTGACTTTTGTCGTGGCAGTAGGCTCTCTTCTGTCATGTCTATTTTTAATGCCAGGCTGTCAGCCATTTTATATGCCCTCTAAGTAGTTTTTACTCTTCAGCAGCCTTCTTTTGCTATTTTTAGCAATTCCTGTAGTGCCTTGCAGGCCTCAGGCAATTTTAACTCTTCCCATCCCATAGTGTTGGCCATCCTTGAGTGGCTTGTCCTCCTGGGGCGTCGTGGCCGCAGAGTCACATTTTGTTGGGTCCCAGCCCATGTGTGTGTCAATGGGAATGAGCAGGCTGACGCCCTGGCTAAGGCTGTGGCCTCCAGTGCTCGGCCTCCTGCCAAGCATCATGCCGTACCTGCAGTGGACCTTTGACACTACATAGATGCTGCCGTTCTTTCCTGCTGGCAGGACAGATAGGACGCCGTCTTGGCTAACAAATTCCGTTACATCCGCCAGTACCTGGGTTTGTGGAGCTACAGTGGCCTGTCCCGCCAGTGTTAGACGGTTTTTGTCCGTCTCCCCATTGGCCACTAACTTTTGACTTATGAATTTTTAATGGAGAGTGCTCCCCCTCCCTAATGTGATTATTGTCTAGTCCCTTTGACAGTGTGGCATCTTCTTGTGGAGTGTCCCAGCCTTGGGTGGGGGATAGTTCTTACAGTCTCTCCCAGGTGCTCGGGGAGGAGGCTTGCAGTGTAGGAGGGAGCACTCAGCACCCTTTCTTTTTTGGAAGAGGCTGGCCTCATCCACAAATTGTGATTTTTATGATTTTTTTTTTTTTTTCTAGATAGTTTAATATTTTTTTTTTTTTTTTTTTTTTTTTTTTTTTTTTTTTTTTACTTACAAGAATCAGGTTATTTTAGTAAAAATGTGAGTTTTAGTTGATATGTCCTTTTAATCATGCTGCTTCTCTCTTTTAGGGTAGTGAAGCCTGGCTAATATATGTATATATTTTACTAATGATATAAATGACCATATTTTGAAATCCTTAAAATTTAATATTATGTTGGGCGGTATATGACCCTAGCTGTTGCGCCGCCAGATGCCTAGTGGCATCAATCAATCAATCTGTTAATACTAAACTCAGATTTATCTTCCATCTTCTGTAGCATTTCTGTGAAGTTCTTCTTTGTGAAATTTACTAGTTTTAAATACTCATTATTATCCAACGCTGTTGACTTTGGTGGCATATATAATGTAGCAACAGTAATTATATCTTCCGGTGTTATAACATATACTGCTATTAATTTCACTGTATCTGACACCACTAAATCTGTTTTGTTTACCTTTGAATATTTATGGGTTACAATTATTACTCAAGCTCCATTTTTCCTACTCTATTGGTTGTATTCACACAGGTTAAATACATAATTTATTATTCTATTATTTAACTTTGTTTTTGTGAAGCATATTATCTGTGTTTTTTCTTCTTTTATTAAAACTTTATTTTCAGTTAATTTAGATATAGTCCAATTTCCATATGAGTTTATCATTTTTTTTTTCTGTATATCATTCATAGTTGACATCTCTTTTATTTGTAACTCTGACAATTTTTTTTTTCCTATAACTTCTTTTATCTATTTATGTCCATTTTCCCTTTATCCTGTTTAATGTTTCGTTTTATATTATCTTTTTCCTTTAGAATCTGTGCATATGTTTTTACAGCTTCTTCCTTGCATGCATTTACTACTTTATTTGCCTGTTCCATTTTCTCTTCCATTTATTCACTTTTCTCTACTATGTTAATGGCCTTGACCAGAATATCAGCTTTTTGTTTCATTTTGTTTAGATCTTTCTCGTGCTCTCTTAATTGTTCTACTATTTCATTAATTAATCAAATTTGTTTTGATTTCACTGATTTTAGCTCAGCTGACCTCTCCTCCAGTGCTATATCTTTCCAATTAATTTCCTGTACTAATTCCTCATTTCTCTTCTTAGCTACTATTAGTGCATCATTTACTTCAAATACTTCATCATCCAGTTTTATTAATTCTTCTTAATGCCTTGTTTAAATCTTCGTACTCCACAAAATCACAAAAATCCTCCTCGTTTTTCTTTCCCTCCTGTCTTGGCATGTCCAAAAAAACTCATGTTTGTTTTATTACTTACTGTTCAGCTGACAACCTGCCTTCTCAATATGGAAATCGCTGTATCATCTGTTTTACTTCCCTGGCTACAGTTGCCAGATTTGTCTTTTCTTTCTTCCCTCCGTATTTGTGATGACTTCTGCTGGGGCTGGTGAAAAGGACGTCTTCTCTCCTGGGGTCTTGTGTGTGTGTGTGTAGTTTTCATCATACTTATATACAAGACTGTGTGTGTGTGGGGTGCAATGTGTATAGTTTTCACCATACGTACATATATGACTACATGTGTGTGGTGCTGTATCAGTATACTTTTCATGATACATACACACATGACCATGTGTGTGGTGCTGTTGTGTATAATTTTACCAATCATACATACGTGATTGTGGAGTATAAGCTACTTTAGAATTCCCATAAAACGCCATGTTTGTCTCGAGAAAAACAAACAAAAACTTCACAAAAAAACAAGCCATGTGATTAGAGTGACCTTTGTTGTTAATGGAGAGTCGCAATTTTTTAATAATTGAAAAATATTTCTATATTTTTTCTACTTTAAGAGGGTAAGTATAGTAGTCAGTGTTGGTAAATCTGGAACACCAGATTCCTCCAATCTATTCCACCAAACTGCTACAATTTTAATTATTGTTATTTATTTCTTGATTCCTAGCATACTTTGGAAGAAACTAGGCACTGTAATGTACCAAAAATATAATATCCTTTAAACAATATGTAACAGAATACGAAACAAGTGAATATTTTTCTATAATAATATTTGATAATGAATTTTGTCCTGGTGCAATCATGTTTAAGAAGTAGTATACTTTTGGTACTGTACATTAGAGCTCTTTGAGATCTCCAAATATTCCTGGAAACAGGACCAAATTAGCAAAAACTAATGGTGGTCTGTTGATTGCATAAGCTTGAAGGAAAAATTGCTCCAAATTAAATTATACCAACGCGGAAATATTCTCCTAATAATACTCCAACACCTCCCATTAATGTAACCTGAAAATATATTGCGAAACTATAGCTGTTGGTTTCTGTAATTCATAGCTTTATAATTATTAAATGGTTTACGTAATTCTGATTCATAAACTTGTATTTAGTGGTCGATGCAATTCTAATTTATAAGATTATTTATTATATGATATTCTATTTTATAAAGATATATAATAGAGTTCCCGTAAGTCTAATTTATAAGATTTTATTGCATTCCTCATATAATTATAACTTATAAGTATATTTTAAACTGTTCGTTTAATTCTGATAATTTTTTGTTTTAGTGGTTCATGTCCTTTTCATTTGTAAGATAATATTCTTGATTCGTGTAATTTTAATCCATATAATTATGTTCATTTATTTCTGTAATTCTAATTCATGAGGTTATATTTGAATAATTCAGTTTCATTCATCTGATGCAGAACATTTGCTCGTGAATGTTCGGTAGGCGGGCAACCATTTTGTATCACTGTTGTGTGTTGAGATACCTCTGATGTTGTCATCTGCCAAAGCATCCATGATGTTGAGCAGCCTCCTATGGGCCAGAATGTGGTCTGTTGAGGTAGCATTAGTAGTAGTCGTGCCTTCATTAATAATGGATAGAATAATTCAGTGGAACTGCCGTGGCTTTCGTGCAAACAGTGAGGGAGTGTGCCGAATTCTGGTGAAGTGTGTACTGTATTAATCTGCAGGAGACTATGGTCGGTGATGCTATTCCCTTCAGTCCTCTTAATTACCAAGTTATTTGTTCTGATCCTCTCTCTGATCAGGGATACTGTGGGGGTACTGTTATCATCTTACGTCAAGACGTAGGGCGTCATTTTGAAGGTTGAGTGTCCGAGTCTGTGAGACCTTCGTCGGAGGTTTCTCGACCGATTTATAGAGAAAGGCACATACTATATAGCCTATTATGAATGCTAGGAGAGAAGCGCAACAATTTTATTGATTTTTTTTAGTTTTCTTACAGAGCAGGGCTTTCTCAAGCTTTTATAAGTATTTGAAATCTTTATAAACAAAATTAACCATTTTCTATCTATTTTCTTGTGTGTGTGTGGTTTTAATATTTCGAATCTG
This sequence comes from Petrolisthes cinctipes, assembly GCA_033782935.1. Lineage (NCBI taxonomy): Eukaryota > Metazoa > Arthropoda > Malacostraca > Decapoda > Porcellanidae > Petrolisthes > Petrolisthes cinctipes. The sequence continues at coordinate 1,721,758 of JAWQEG010001325.1, read as the reverse complement.
CTTCCTCATACCCAGCCAGACTGCACGACCTGCGACACCTGGGTGGTTAAGGGTGTGAAAGTGGTGGAATACCTTATCTCTGAACGGGGTGGGGATGTATGGTCATACCGTTGGGAGTCGCCCGGTGTCCGAAGAAGTCCAGCTTGTCCACCCCCAGGACATACTTCGAGGGGTGCACCTTCAGGCCGTACTGCTGCAGGCGGTTGAACAGTTCCCTAAGATGCTGCTGGTGTTGTGCGTGGGTGTGTGATGCAACGAGGATATCGTCAATATATACGACAATGTAGTCCAAACCACGCAGCACCTTGTCCATGAACCGTTGGAACGTCTAGGCAGCATTATGTAACCCTAAGTTCATGGAAGGGAACACGAAAGGGGTAGTGATTGCTGTCTTCTTAATGTTCTCCTCGGCAACAGGAATCTGGTGGAAGGCACGGACAAGGTCAATTTTGGAGAATACCGCACATCGTTAGAGCTTGGAGTGGAAGTCCAAGATGTGTGGTATAGGGTACCTATCGGGGATGGTGGCGGCGTTAAGTGCTCTGTAATCTCCGCACACCCTCCACTCACCTTCTTGCTGCTTGGGGACCATGTGAAGAGACGATGCCCATACGCTGTCAGACGGTCTTGCCCCTCCCTGCTGTATCATTGCATAAAATTCCCTCTTTGCTGCTTCTAGTCTCTCACGGGGCATCCTCCAGGGCTTGGCAAATACAGGGGAGCCATTCGTCATGATCGTGGCGTATCCCTGGATCATGTGTGTGATGTGTGTTTGAAGTGGAGCGTAGGTGTGGGAATTCGTGTATTATGTGGTTGTATGCATTTGTGTGGGTTATGTGTGTGATGGTGTGGTGTGTCGACAGTGTTTAGTGTGGATAATGGATCTAGAGGGTTGGTGGATAAGGCGTTGTCTCTTGGGGTCGATCAGTATGTCATGGGCCATCAGGAAGTTGAGACCCAAGATAGGGGCCTGAACGTCCACCACGATGAATGGCCACACTACGTATTCCTGCCATAGAAGGGTGACGCCCCTGCTCCTCGTGCCATAAGTAGCGATGGGTGACTTATTAGCTGCAAGAAGATCGTATGCCATAGACGAATGGCAGTCTCGGTCCTTTGGTATGGGTGGGACCACGCTGACTTCAGACCCAGAGTCTACGAAGAAGATGTCCCCTGACTCTAAGTCCTCTACCCACAGCAGGGTGCGAGTGGTGTGACGAGGTGTCTGACAGGGGTTGCTGGAGTGGTACTGGGCCGGTGGTATCGGTGCGGTGGCGAGGTTTGCTGACGTGTTGCGGCTGGATGTAGCTGGTGCAGAGCGCCAGGAACACGTCTTCACTCCAGTAAGGTTGGGGCGAGACTGGATTTTAGCTTCAGCTACTGGTTGTGTAATATAGTTGTTAAATTTCCATAATTGCATACCTCAACCACTCTGCCTGAGAGCTCATGACTCGTCTGCAAAAGTATAGCTATTTCCCAAAACTTTAAGGCAGTCTACATTCCTCTCACAGCCACACAACGCCAAAGTCGCCATCTATGAAATGTAAGAGACTGTACGTGGTACTGTATAGTACCTGCGCTGTACTGATCATGCTCACTGTGGATTCGCTGGCTGTCCTTGTTATATAGTAACATAAATAAGTCTTCAATATAATATTTTACTGTTCATATAAACAAAGAACAATCCCAGTTTATTTTCCAGGTCTCACGCATACAACACTGCATTGACACTTACAAAACAAAGAGTATATACTATGCAGGTGTCACATCTACGATGCATTGACATTTTACTATACAATCAGTACTGCGCAGGTACTATGGTGCACAAAAGTCGTGTCCATTACCCAGCCACAGTGAGAATTCAAGTAAACTGAGTTCGAAGTTTCGGAACAGCTGAGGAAATGCTATGTTCAGCTAATTGCTGCTAACAGATGTTGCCTTTTGATGTGTTAGGAGGGTGGAGGGGGAGAATTAGAGGAGTGGGCGGGGAACTGGATGAGGTGGGGGCTGGATGAGACTCGAGCATTACCACGTTTCTGATGGTTAATAGATGGTTAATTTAACTGATACGAGATAAGTTGATATGGAGTGATACCAAAAGATAAAATGAGATAAAATCTGAATTACTAAAATCCTATAGAAGAAATATTACTGCACATAGCTGTGTCAGCTCATGCTGATACATAAGACTGAGTCAGGCTTTGGTCTACAACTCACACAAGGGAACGTAAGGTGGCCGTAGCAACATCATTAATGGTCTTGCATTGGCTTCCCCTCAATCTAAAGCTGGAAGACCTATAGTAAAGTGAAGTAAAAAGGAGTTACACAACTCATTAGGTGTGCAATGTTCAAACATCCCACTACTATACTCACACCTTGTATATTTGGAAGTGTATTAAATAACCGTAAATGTTATGTGCTAAACATCATAAAAATTACACTGATGGTAGAAACTATAATTATATAAATACTACGTAACAAAAAAAAATCCACAAAGGGGCATAGAGATTATTGTATATCACACAATTCAATGTATTATTTTTTGCTGAATTAATTAATTAAGTCACTTGTTGATGTCCACGCAGACCAGAGCATTTTCCCAAGTGTTTCAAAATATTTGAATCTGGCTATTCGAAATCTTCCTGTGGCTGGGCAATAGACACGACTTTTGTGCACCATAGTACAGCCACAATCAAATAACCACCAACACTTTCCTTTCATTGTGCAAATAAATTAGTATCATATCAAAATATAATCATACAACACCTTACCTCAACTCAACCGCCTCAATTATTATTATGAGGTGCTGCAATAACATACACGTGTTGTTCTTTATTACCAAGATATTTACTACGATGGAAGGAATGGTGAATATTTGATTGTGGCTGTACCATATCTGCGATACAAAAACATTAGTCCTAGAGAAACTGACAGAAATTTTTTACTCATTTACCTTATGTCATTGATAAAAGAAAAGATCACCTCAAAATAATGATGTACAGTCGGCGGCAGAAGTCCTGTCGCCTCAACTGCTTGACCGAGACATGCAGTGTTCATGGACTCAAGAAATACACACGTTTTCTACACCTACTAATCTCGAGTCTATGAACATCGCGTGCCTCGGTGAAGCAAATGAGGCGACAGGACTTTTGCCGCTGACTGTACAGGAAATATTTACTTTTGAGTTTGGTAAAATACTTTTTAATATTAGAATACCTAAAGTTTATAGTTTACACCTCCAGTAAATTTACAACAAAATAATATACATATAATAATAATATTTAAAGATGTCTATGTAAATCTAACCAACTGACTATGATGATTATGATTTATGTAGACTAATTTTTCTACATTTTATACTGTAGAAGGTGAAGGATTAGGAATCATATAAAAGTATATAATAGTAAACTAAAGATCACTCCTAAGGTAAAATGTAGTTTGTAAGCGTTAATTCGTGGATGGCAAGGACTAGAACTCCACACTCAATGCACGGAAATCATTAGATGAATCCAGCTTGCTAATTTCCTCAGACCAGTCCCATAAAACCGACACCACACTTTTAGAAACCAAAAAAATATAGATTAACGTGTAGAAAAAACAACCTGTGGGGAAGGGGTCTGTCTTCATGTTGTACAGCCATGGTCGATAGTGCAGGACCAGGGTCCAAGGAGTGTTGGAGAGCAACTGAACAGAGTTCGAACAAGTGAAGTTTCCAAACCATTCTCAACTTTGAGAGAGGTTTAGAAGACTCACTTTTACGAACTCTGTTCAGTTGCTCTCCAACACTCCTTGGACCTTGGTCCAGAACTATCAGCCATGGCTGTACAGTCTCCTCCACTGCCACGTTCATCACTCCAACGTTGTCAATATTTGTACCCCACAAGGTGTGAACCTCCAGTTTCGACTCATATCCGAAACACATGCCAGGAGTAAATCGGGGGGATGGTAATGGAGGGGTGTAGGCTTGGGAATGGTGTGGTGCATGTTTTACGGAGGAAAGTTAGCGAGAGGATTGTAAGCAGTAATGCTGTACTAAATTATATGTCAACTATATAAAGCTGTTACATAACAAACATGACATTGGTATACCACAACATTGTGATGGTTAGTAAAGTCATTAGTTATTGTTTGTTATCAGTATATTATGCTCTCAAACGGTAAAAGAAATGCTGGGTTGGTGAGGCAGTAGCTGGTCTCGGCCAGATGTCTCTATGAATGTTTAGTATATGCCAGCTATCAGCAGTGCATTTTGGTTTTAATTAATATTTCATGTTCTACATCATAACGTTAATGATAGTTATTACACATAATAAGTAAAATATATTGAATGTGAAGTTTTAAACGTCACAATGTTCCTAGAACATAACATATTAAAATCAGGCCTCATAAATTTCCATAGGTTGGTCCCACCAAGTTAATCATTGTGATGACGATAGCTTTATTTTCTGTCAATTATAACAAATATCTTCAATTTACGAGCATTGTGAACATTGGTAGTAGTGTCATGACTGTTGATATTTTACGATGAAATTTGACTGCTCCGATCGAGGTAATATTTTATTATCATTACATATTGAACTTTCACACACTTCAGTTTTGACATTACTAAGCGGTTATAGACGGATTAAGCGAGGATGCCAACAAAATTCATACATTTAAAGTTAAAGTAGCGAATACCTTGAAAGTCATCTCTCTCTCTCTCTCTTTCTCTCTCTCTCTCTCTTTCTCTCTCTCTCTCCACACACATTAATTGGCGTGCACAGTTGTGGAAACTAGTATCATATCGTCATGGCCTAAACTCAATATAAATGAAATAAGTTGTCTTGTGTAAATAGGGTATTGTAAATCACATATAAGGTGCAAGTCAATCAGTATCAAAGTGAAATATCAGAATATTTACTTATGTATACCCTGAATCAACCAACACCTTGAAGCTCGACTGTATTCATCAACTCCGACACATATGAAGCATCCAACACCTTAAATATATGATTTATGTTTCCATCCTCACCCAATCCATTTATGATCACAAAGTAATGTGAACAATAAAGGTTGTGAAAGGTTCACTATATAATGAAAAATATATAATGAATTATCTTTAGTCGGAACTGTCAAGAAACAACTTTTAATGACAACTATCAGTACACCACTACTACTGTTTTAATGTTCATCAAATGTTGGACATTGTTGTTACTGACAAATCTGCGTCATCGTCACAAAATAAATACCATATTGATATGCAATGACTAACTTGAAGGAACGAGCCTATCTTGACTTGTGGGGACTAATGGTGATGTGGAATGTTATAGCAACACGGTGACGTGCTTAAATTCTACACTAGAGATATTATTCTTACCTACAATAACTATCATTATCGTTATGATGTAGAACATGAAATAAAAACTCCACCAAGTGTTACTATTAGCTTTGACCTATATTGAACATTCATAAAAATAGCACCTAGCCAAGACTTCTGCATTACAGCTTACAGTTCCCTACCCTGCCTCCATAGAACACCACACCCAAGCGCCCACCACCCCTCAATCAACCTCCCATTGACTCATACTGGTATGTGTTTCGGATACTAGAGTCGACGACAATGGAGGTTCACACCTTGTGGGTAACACACATTGACAACGCTGGAGTGATGAACGCGGCAGCGGAGGAGCCTGTACCTCTCTTATAATTATTCAGCTGTCCTTCATTACCTACTATTTCCTTCGTGATTGTTGTTCCACCTCTCTATCACCTTCTCTTTAGTCCTACAGCGATATAGGCATCTCATCCACTCATCACGTTGTCCTTCCAGTCACCACCAAAACCATCACAGCCCACACAACTGTAGTCCTCTGGTTGTTGTTGTGGTTGTAGTTGATGGTTGGTGCAGCGCGACTGGTCGACGCAGCAGCAGTGATTGTTGGTGCTACAGTGACTATTGGAGGTGATTGAGGGACTGTTGATGGTTGTTGAGTGACCGTTTGAGGAGCTTGAATGGCTGTTGGAGGTGTTTGTGTGACTGTTGGGATGGCCTTGTCGTGGTTGACTGGAGCTGCAACGAGGAAATAGAATCAGTGGTTTAGAAGATTTACTTTGATGTTAAAAACAGCATGCTATCTCGTGAAGGATGAAGGAATCAAATATTGATGCAAATGAGCTGAATGTACTGTGCAGTCAACCACAGGAAGAAGTAGACTGTAGATAGCTACTTTTCTTGAGTGGGTGAAAATATCTGGTAATACTGTCAAGAGCAGAATTGACCAAATGATAAAATAAAAATATGTAGTTTATGTTATATTCATACTTATATGTTGTAAACACATTTGATATGAATATTTTACTCAGGTCTTAAATTTAAAATTAATATTTTATCCATGTTATTAGAAAAAGATTGTTGCCGATTGGAATTGCAGTTATCGTACGGGTCCCTCCCTCCTCCACATCCTTTGCACTTACCCTCTTCTCTTTACTTGTAAAACTAAAATAGGGGATGGGGAGTAATATAAAGAAAGGAAAAATAGAAATACGGGTATTTGATATGCTTCTAAAGGGTGTTGTTGGTGGATATTCCTTATGTTTCTGTTGCCTTATCAATCCCCGTAGCTTACAGACAGTTCCTCTAAAGAGATATACAGGGTGTTCGTGAACTTCAAAGCCAAACACGAAGGATCAGATGTATCGGTTAATATAAACTTATATCATTTTGTACCCATATTGCTAAAATATATTAATTAATGAGACATGCGTCAAATAAGAAAATGTAACACAGCAGAGTTGTAAAGACTCAACTAAACACCAAACACCTGACATAATATTTACAGTGTCAAATCAAACATAGATATTAAATTTAGGCATAATATGTAATGATATGATGTCGTTATGATGTGCTTCCCAGGAACACAACACTTTTCTAAGCCAACATAGCTAGAGACAGAGTGGAAATATTTAACACTGTTTGCAGGCCGCAATAGTGAAAGCAAACACTGTGCCAAATGTCCGAACACTGCAGGCTGGTGGTCGTCTGATTGTGTAGCTTGATTGAGCAGTGATAATTTGCCATACCATTAACCATAATAACGGGGGTATTACACTAGCACCGAGTACGAAGTTTTCGTGGGACTGGCAGAACAAGGTACCAGAACGGATGGGGCAGGATCTATCACACTGGTGCTAGCTAGTTTTCTGTATGTAGAACACTGAGGCGGTGTAGCAGACGAGTCACACCAACACGACAAATTTGGCGGACAAAACGTAAACAACATGGATCTTGTGGATGATGATAACCAGTTTGTGGCTGCATTGGCCCTTACAACTATTATTTTTGTAGAAGAGGAGGCTTGATAAATCGTCCATGTTTGCATACAATGAAGACTACACGTGTATACGTCTCAACAGGATATAAACGCAAGAAATATTGACATCGTATTTTCTACTACAAGTGTGGTTTTTGTTGTTATTCAAAAATATATATATATTTTTTTTCTCTCTATACCTCAACCTCGGGCTGTAGGCTGTCAGTAGTCCGTGACTCTTGCGAGGCCCCAAGATTATTGGGTGTCACACCAGATGAGACAGTGGAGCTTCGTGGTGATGTTGGTACCGTAGCTTCTCTTCTGTCCCACTAGATGACGACACCTTAATTTTATACACGTCACTATCAGGGTAGAGCAGCTACACCGTCACTCACAGCATCTTGGAATATGGTCTGGCACATTCTATGTTGTGAGTTGACGACGATGTAGGGGGTATTTTCTTGACGTGTCGACGTAGCCAGGGTAGTTGACGAACAGCTGGACCCATCAGATCACCTATCCACTTTTCCCAGTAGCAAGATTCAGCTGCTTGCTACTCATTTTGGATCGCAAAACACTAAGCGAGTAGCAAAAGCAAGTAGCATGGTAGTGAAAAATGTCCAGTGTGCCACCACCTTTATTGAATATTCTCTGATGTCACAGATTGTTACTTTTAGTTAACCATATCTTTATCAATGCATCTTAACACTCACTGATTTCACTTCACGTCCTGTGTCTTTTAGGCACTCTCAGGTGTCCCATTTATTAGCATATTCCTGTAGAATAATATTGATTGGATTTCCAATTTGGAATTTATTTCCAATTTTTAGCTGTGAGGTTCACGAACACACTGTATATAGCGTTGCGAGAGGGGGAGTGGGGGGAATGAGAATGGCTATCTGACTATCAAGAATGAACACTTAGTTAAGACAAGAAATATTAACAAACTCTTCTTGCAAAATCCAGGTTCTATATTACTTGGTGTAAATCCAAACACGAAGTAAAAATAAATTAACCATTATTTTTAACAATAAGTAGAAGGACAAGCACAATACAATAAATGAAAATTAAATAAGGTTTTCCCGTATTGTACCACAAAGAACAAATCACGCATTCAACACTTGGTAAATGCAGTGAAAAATGGGATTCCTTGTAAATGGCGGGCGCAGGTGGCCAAGCAGATTCACAGGAAAATGCACTAAATATTCACGGGAATAATATCACTGGCAAATCACAATTAGAAATGACAGAGCAAAAAAATAATAATGATCATACAATATTAATAATCTCTTACATCACGGATAATAAGAATTCACACAATTACACTACAATTATAATGATGAGACCACATAATTACTTAACAGTTAAGCTCTGAGTTATGACAGTTAAACAATGTACTTCAATACTGGCAGCAATGCCTTAGTTACTTTACTCAAACAAACTATTGTCCACAAATATTCATACCCACCTCTGATATGCCTCAACCAGAATGCATCTGGTAACACTGACTCGCATATCCATATGTAAGATATGCTTCTGTTCCCCCTCTTCACATGACTATAGCTATTTACTTACATTGAGCCGATTCATATATGTAGTTGTTTACTAACATTGTGGCGATATTCTATGATTAGTGTCATTTATCCCTTAATTCAATCAAACTATTTACTTTTATGTCACTTTTATGCGTTAAATATTAAGAGAACTGTTCCCCCTACGCCTTTCCTTCCCTCCTCTAGCCCCCCTCCTTCATCCCTCCCCCCTCTTTCTTTCCACTGCTCCCTCCCATCCCTCTCTTCCTCTCCACTGCTCCCTCCCTCCCCTCTACCTGCCATGCACCCCCCATCCTCCTCTCTCTCTCTTGTTCCCTTCTTCCCTCTCTACCCTCATTTCCTCAACTTATCATCTAACTCTATCTGTCATTCTCCCTCTTTCCACTTACTCGCACTCTCTTCTATCCTAATTACTCTCATACTCCAAGCATTTTCACCCCGTACTGAGTTCGAATTTCTTTCGAATTTTTTGCTTTTATTATGAGTAGCGTTTCCTAACCTCTTCCATGTATATAGTGATATATTAAAGGTATTTAAACCCCAACCAGGCGCGTCCCCTGGGTGGCGGATGGGGGAAACCCTAAGGGACAAAACCATAGAGCTGCCTCGAATATACAGAATAAGAGGCCGTGGACCAAAACAGTACTGTGGAAGAGGATTGGGGCTCTTACCACGTAATCACCCAAGAAATAATCATGGAGTGCAACTACAGAGTAAATACAGTGAACGACGTTAATGGGAGTTATGCTAGTGCAGCTGCCTCGTCCGGCCAGGATGAGTAGGTATGATACTACCTGTCCGAAATCAAGCTACTGTTTGCACTAATGATAAGCTTATGATTGGAACTTGGAATGTCAGATCTGTATACCGAGCTGGAAAGTATGATAATTTGAAACAAGAAATGAAGAGAATTTAAATTGAAATTCTTGGAGTGAGTGAAGTGAGATGGACCTGAGTGGGAGTTAACTCAAATGAAGAGTATGAGTTCATATATAGTGGTGGAGAAGAACATCAGAGAGGTGTGGGAGTGATGATGAGAAAGCAAGTAGCCAGATGTGTGATGGGATATTGGGCTGGTAAAGTTGGCAGCAAAACCAATGAAAATAGATATAATCCAAGTGTATTCACCCACTGCTGACCACCCTGATGAGGAGATAGAAATTTTTTATGAAGTACTGACACAAGCCAAGAGTCAATGCAAAGCACACGACATAACAATAGTAATGGGGGACTTAAATGCCAAAGTAGGAAATAATAGACATGAAAAAATAGTAGGACCCTATGGTCTAGGTGAAAGAAACGAAAGAGGAGACGGATGGGTGGAGTGGTGCAGTGGGGAGGCACAAATAATCGCAAACACCTACTTTCAAAATCACCCTAGAAATCTGTGGACATGGGAGAGTCCGGGAGGTGAAATAAGAAACCAAATTGATTATATCACAATAAATCAAAGGTTAAGAAATGCAATAAATCACTGTAGAACCTACCCGAGAGCAGATTGTGGACAGGGAAAGGACCATGTTCCGGTAATAGCACACATGAAAGTGAAGTTGAAAAGAATACAGAGAAAGATTCAAGAACCAAGAAGAGAATGGAATACTTTACAGAAAGACGAGATAAGGACAAAGTTTGAAATAGAGGTGAAGAACAGATACGAAGTACTAATAGAGGAAGCAGGCGGGATTGAGGAGAAGTGGGGAGTCTTACAGGATTCCTTAGTTGGAACAACGAAAGAGTTAATACCAAAAACACAGAAAAGAGAACGACAAAAATGGATGACAGAGGAAATTTCGGACCTTATGGAAGAAAGAAGACTATGCAAGGAAACTCAAAAAAGATATGTAGTGCTGGATATAGAAATAAAGAGAAAATGTAAACAAAGAAAAGAACAATGGCTGAACGTGAAATGGCAAGATATAGAACAACTTGCAAACATAAATCAGAGACGTATGTAAGAAAAAGTGAGAGATGACAGGGAAAAAGAAACCAACTCCTGGATCAGTCATTAAGTATAAACATGAAAATTTACTGATGGAATTGGATAAAATATTAGAAAGATGGGAAGAATACACAAGGGAGCTGAGTGACGATGAAAGAGGACCCATCCCGGTTAGAGAGAGACTTAGAGGGACCATCGATTTTAAGAAGTGAAATAACCGCAGCTATTGCGAAGATGAAGAGTGGTAAAGCAGCTGGTGAGGATGGAGTGGTGATAGAAATGGTGAAAGCAGCAGGAATCTAGTTGTGGAAAAACTTACAGAGCTGGCGAACAGAATATATGAAAACGAGTATATAACAGAGGCCGTGAGAGAATCAATATTCATTGCCATCCTCAAAAAGCCAGGAACTGCAGAATGTGAAAAACACAGAACAATAAGCATAATGAGTCAGATGGGAAAGATAATTCTTGGAGTATTGATAAATAGGTTGAAGAAGAAGGTAAAGGAAAATGTAGCACAAGAGCAATTTGGATTTAGAGCAGGAAAAGGCACAAACAAGAACCATAATTGAGAGAGCGGTGACGTCAAAGGGGATTAGCACCTGACTTGCCCCACCGACACCTCCTTCTCCCCCCCTCCCACTGACACCTCCTTCTCTCCCCCCTACACAAACTGTATATGTTACAGTAAAATCTTCAAAACAGTAAATTTGTAAATTTCCTAGAATTTTCAGTAAATTTACAAAGTGACTGTTTCAATCAGTAAATTTACAAAATTACTAAGATTTGTAGGAAATTTACAAATTTACTGATCGTTATCGATGAATCATTAAACTGCTTCGAGACATTTCCACAGACACATACACTATTGGGGTGAAAGCTGGTGTGCTAAAAGGGGGCTTTTCCCGAAATCAGTTTGATTTATGCCCTCAAAGACTGTTGAACAATGAGGATATCTGTCTTGACAAAGTAATTTCTTTGCGTTCCGCCGTCATAGCGGAATCAGCATCAGGTGGGCAAGGTTTCACAAAATGTAACTGTGTGCGTGGGGCAAAGAGATGCGGAACAAATAATTGTTCTTGTTTCAGAAACGACCTCAAGTGTAACTCCAACTGTCACTCCAGTCTGACATGTCCAAATAAGTAGCCTAGTATGTTGACACTACCATAGTGCAAGCCACCCCCCCCCCCCACACACCCTTTATGTTCTTTTTAATCCTGTTTTATGAATAAATTAGATCATTATGTTCTTTTTAATCCTGTTTTGTGAATAAATTGGATAATTTGACTTTAGATGATGTGTGCTTCTGCTCGTTTGTGTAAAAAATCATAATAAAAAATCATAATCGATGAATCAGTAATTTTGTAAAATTACTGGCTCCTGAAATTAGTATATTTGTAAATTTCCTACAAATTTTAGTAATTTTGTAATTTACTGATTGAAACAGTCACTTTGTATATTTTCTGTAAAATCAAGGAAATTTACAAATTTACTGTTTTGAAGATTTTACTGTAACATATATAAGTTCAAGCCTTTGTACTATCTGTGTCATTCCTTTCCTCTCTCTAGACCACTAAAGATGGTGGCAGTGTCCACCGAAACTGTTTGGATATATATATTCTTTCCGTCAACAAGAGTGGGTTTTATTCACCGTATATGTGCTTTGTTGACTTCGAAAAAGCTTTTGACACAGTAAGACATGGAGAGATGGAAAAGATACTTAAGGAAACAGGCGTGGATGGTAAAGATATAAGGTTGGTTGCAAATTTGTATTGAAACCAGAGACCGGCTATGCGAATAGGAGAAGAAAAGTCGTAGTGGATAGATAAAAGGAGAGGAGTGAGGCAGGGGTGTGTCCTCTCCCCAGACCTCTTCTCTTTAAACGGACAAAAATGCATGGATAACCTCGAAGATCTGGAGGGACTGAGAGTTGGCAGATTCAGGAGAGAAGTTGCAAAGACTTGTGAATGAATTGAGAGAAGCCGCTGAAGAGAGAGGTCTGAAGATAAATACAAAGAAAACTGAGGTGTTAGGTGTAACAAAACGAAAGAGAGGCAGAAGGTACGAGTATATACTGGAGGAAGACTAATTAAATAAGTCAGAGAATTTAGCTACTTGGGAAGTACAGTGTCAGAAGAGGCAAACTGTGAAAAAGAAATAAAAAGGCGAATAATATTGGCAAAAAGTGCTTTCATGAAAATCAGAAATTTAGTAACGAATCTGAGCTTAAGAATGTCTTTAAGAATCAGATTAATGAAATGTTACGTTTGGTCAGTTTTAACATATGGATGTGAATGTTGGACTATTAAAAAGAATATGAAAAAGAAACTAGAAGCAACGGAGATGTGGTTCCTGAGAAGGATGCAAAGAATTCCATGGACAGCAAGAATAACTAACGATGAAGTGTTAAGACGTGCAGGAATGGATAGGGAGCTGATGAGCAGTATCCGGAGGAGACAGCTGCGGTTCTTGGGACATATACTGAGAGCTGGGGGAATGGAAAGGGATTGCTTGCTGGGAAGAGTTGAGGGAAGTACAGCCAGAAGAGGACAGGGGAAGAAGTTCATGGAGACCTTGATGGAAAGCATGAGCGGGATATGGAGTGTGATAGATCAGGTCAGGATGACGGAGAGAAGAGAGGAATGGTGCTCCATGATCGCTGACGTCACGTGACAGGCACATCGATAATAATAAATTTTTGTCTGACTTATACTTCTTAGTGATATTTGAGTCTGATGGGTCATGAAATCAAAGAGTTTGTTTGCCACAGGGATGGACTCTACATTTCTCCTAGTCCTTATACTTTCTATCATTCCAGTCTAACAAGACGGGTTGGAATCTGTTTAGTTTTGCCCATTGATATTTTGAAATAATAGTGTATAATATTATATTGAAATTCAATTCCTCTCTCTCTCTCTCTGCTTTTGTTTATAGAGCGGCGCCACTTCAAAATCAATCTAGTCCGCGCCCCTCTCTACCCAATAATGCTAACATTCATATATTTTAAGTCCTAATTCAGCAAGAAAGTGATAATAGGGAAAAGAAACTCCTTCATAATTATAGTTATTCATGTTGGACTGCGTGCACTGAGGTTAAACTATGATATTTTATTTTATCCGTATACTGCAGGGGACCTGATCATATTACTGTAGTTTGTTACAGTTGTAGTATAACGCAGTGGTATCAATATAGTGTTAGGCACTGCCATGATATGTTTCTTGTGTTTTCTTAAGGGTATAAATACTATGTTATTCTAAATTTTATTGCAACAGATTTATTGAGTATTACGCTTGTTTTTTTTTTATGGTTTCAAGCATTTTTTTTTTTTACACATCAATTTGGTAATTGAGTTATATATATTTTTTTATGATGCTAAGGAGAAACGGTGGGCAAACACGGACTGCCCAGAGGTGGTTGAATCACATTTGTTGTCGACTTCGTTCTGCTGTATGAATCTTTTAAATCTCTAGGGTTGAAGCTTAAGGATTCATATTCATTGTAATACTGTTCTCTGTCCTTGGCTGCCGTCAATACCTTACGTGATGAGCAAAGTTTTCGGGATAGAATACAAGGAAACTACATATTTGTAGGATATTAAACTTGGCGGAGCTTACCTTATCTGAAAACGATCCAGATGTATTAACCCTTTTTTCCGAGAAGGAATGGTTTTGTGCTTACTCATGTTATAATCTTTTCCCTGGTTGTATATAAGTTCACAGAAACCAGAGCATACCAATGTCTAAAATGTGAATAGTAATACTTGTGCAGCTATGTTGAAGAAATGCTGTTATGCAAAAAAGTAAACATTCGTAATTATTTATTCGGTTACGGTGAGAAACGGTCATGTGCTTTAACCAGGGTTGTCGAGCGTTTGCAAAGGCTTGAAATTACTTCATTTGATTTTAGGCAAAAAAAATAATGTGACTAATACTGGAAAATGTGCTCTGAATGGGATTTAAAACTATCACACAAACACACACACACACACACAAATGGGTGGAGAGAGAATATGGAAGGAGAGAAAGAGTGAGTAATCGAGGGAGGGAGGTATAGGGAGCAGGGGGAGACAGGGAAACAGGATAAACCACAATATTCATAGAATATTACTTCAAGGTATATACAGTAAATAAATAAGAAAATGTGAAAGGAAAGTGAGGTAGGAGATAGAGGATATCATAAATCTGGACATGGGGGACGGGGTTCAGTGTTACCAGGTGAATTCTGCGTGAGGAAAATCTGAAGTGAGTAAGAATATTTGTGGCCAATAGTACTGATATTGAATTGGATGAGTTAACACACTGAACATATGCAAGGAGAATCACAAAATAATACTTAATTAACTATACCTATTATGTACAGTCTGCGAAAAAAGTTTGGACCACCCCTATTGCTAGTGGTATGTAGGGTTGGTAAGCCTATTCCACTGGTGGGCGGAGAAGAGTTACCACATACTGCCATATTTGGTATTTTTTGCCAGGAAGTATTCAACAATTTGTACAATTTGCCATAACTATTGTAGTTTTTGAGTCCCATTTTCTTATAATGAAAAATTTAAAATGACAGAAAGTAATGTGTGAATGCCAAAAGCATTATTTGTGCTATGAAAATAGAGCCACGGTAGATCTCCAACAGCTTTATCACACACAGATTTGAACACACGAGCCTATTTGATAAATTTATCTACAATATATTCTTGTTCTTTTTAAATACGTATTGACAAGGAGTACCAATGATATACTTTTGATTGGCTACAAAAAATATTCTATGCCCCAACTTATATAGTGTCTGTGAGTAATTTATATATTTAACAGTGTTACAAACCTAATTAGCTTACTTTTCTATGCTGTTTTTTTAAACACTTGATACAATTAAATGTTATGTAGTAAGTTAACTAATCAAGGTATATTATGTTTTAAATATTTTAGAGTTAATTATTAACCTGTTATTGTCAAGCACAGCAAGACTTTCCTCCTACTGATAGGATACAAGTGTAAAGATTATCTCAACATCCATATTATAAAATACTGTTATAAAGATAATGAACTTATTTGTGTTGATTCATGACTATTTCCAAATGTTAGATCATTCCATTTTTGACATACTGTATTTCATCTGACGTGTGCCTCGGTCATAATTTACATCAGTCGGTAACTTATCCAGTCAATCATGGACTTACCGAAGCATAGGCTACATTGAACATTACACCATAATGCCTTTTATGGCTTGCTCCTAACATTCAGTGTTTTACAGATCTGATATTTGGTCTAGCAAGGAATAGGAGTGGAATTAATAGATCAGCGAAAAGTAGGAGGGGAATAATGATAAACATAAGCGCGCACATCTTCCTCGTCTGACAGCTTGAGTGCTACTGCAGTGACAGGCACTCTGACTCACTCAAGTGTACAGGGACACTCGGGCTGACTTAGGAGGCGTACAAACCCTACCGTGATAAAAATTCTAAAATTAAAGGAGGGGTGGTTCCAAAACTTTTTTTGCAGAGTGTACAAAATTAATGACGCTCTGAAACGACCCACCTCTCCAACACTGCCGCAGATGGCCGCAGTGTCCGTAGCAAAGGACCTGTACATCATCAGGAGGGAAGGAAGGGAAGGCTTGACTGCAGTTGTGTTCAGCCACCAATTTTCTCCTCTCCTCCTCCTCCCCCCCTTTTCCCATCATCACCCCCTCCACCTCCCACACCCGGAATCTAGACGGCCACATCTGAAAATATATGATAATCCTACATAATACAATAACATCTGAAATAATTAGAAAGAAATCTTGGATACATAAATGCAATGACAAAATCCGAAAAAGCATGGATATCTTGGATACATAATGGATACATAATAGCCTACTGTAACCTCTTCTGAAAATATTAGAAGGAATTCTTGGGTACATAAATAAATTAACATTGAAAATGAATAGAAATAATTAATACACACAAATATTAATATCGTGATGATTATAAGTCAAAATGATATCTTAACGACATAAATATAATAATAAAAATGTCAAAACCATGAATTTCTGAAAATACTTCATTATTATATAATATACGCTTTTGGTTATTAGAAGTTGCATGAGGACTTTGTGCAAGATTGAATTAATGTATTGTGAAAGGAAGGTTAAAGGGAGAGACTCTTGACGGCAAATTGAAGGGTTACTAAATCCTCCAAACTATATCAACAGATCTATTTGCAACACTGAGGTGATATGTTTTCTGTAATAGATTTAAGGTATCAGTATCTTTCGAATTTAGTAAAAAGTGGTTCTCCCCTTAATATATTTCGCCAAACTCTGGACACTCCTCGCTTATTCAATAGTGAGTGGATCTGTTTCATGGCATAATTTCGAGGAATTAGTACCTAATATACTGAGAGAATGTGTTTCGTGGCAGAATTTGAAAGAATCAGTACCTATATAATAGTTTGAGTGAATGTGTTTCGTAGCATAGTTTGGAGGAAATCCGCAGCCCTTCAAAACAGACGACCACTTTGGAGGAAAAAAGGAGGCAATCACTCACCTGGAGAGTAAAGTTACGAAGGGTGGAAGTAGAAGTCCAGTGGTCGGGGAATGCCATCATGAGGGTGGAAAAGGAGGAGGAAGAGGAGGGAGAAGAGGAGGTGAAAGAGGATGATGTGGAGCTAGAAGTGGAGGATGTAGAAGCAGCCCCCCACTGCACTGGACCCAAGACTGGTTGGTCATTCCAGCACCTAGATAACAGACAACTCATTACGACATTCACATTAATTAAAGACTGGGAACTGTATTTACTCGTCAGATTTAATCACTACCCTCAACCCGTCCCTCACACATACCTTCTTTATAAGGATTTTTTTTAACACTATTATATAAAAACTTTCCAAGAATATTTCTTAAAGAGTCACAGTATATGAATGGCTTTCACCTCACCTGAATCCAAGCCAGTGTAACGCCGATTTGGGTCCCAGTTCGCTGCTAAACAATACCCATCCTATCACAGTGCCTGCGTGATAGAAGGGCATATCCAGGCGCCAATCAGATGGGGGTGGTGGAGGCAGTAAGTGTTCCAACTCCACCTCTATAACCTCTACCGCTCCTCCATCCCCATCCCCCTCCATCTTGTGGCTGACGGCAGGGTAGGGTAAGCGGTGGTATTCACTCTCTCGTGGGGTGAAAGTGGTACAGTCTGTAGAGGGAAGGGAGAATAAAAAGATTAGTATACGAAATTTTGTCTTCCCAGGATTCTGGATTCTATTATTCATTACCACTACTCCAATCACTCCATTTACTCCATCATTGGAAATCACCAAATATTCTCCCAAGCTTCTGTTGTGCAATACCCAACCATTTAAAATTACACTCGGTCCGTGTAGTCACGCTTCACTCAGGGAAGTATGCGATTAGGCAGTTTCAGATACCTCGCTACCAACTGTCAAGGGCTGATAATATGGAAGAGGAAAACTGATTTACAGGTTTATTTCCGTGAGTTTATTAGCTTACTACAGATGATATAGCAAAATTCTTCTTGATAAATTATTCCATCACCTTTCACTGTAGGTTACCTCACTCCACCTCGGAGTTTATAACCACGAGCATATTGGGTGAATAATCCTTACCAACACATTCCTTTGTTTTTCAGCTTTGAATATGCATAACAAGTTAGAGCTTGAAGTGGACTCTTTGATGCATGTATAAACTCAATTTCATCAGACCTGTCGCTTACCTCACTTCAGCAAGGGGGCGATTCATTTATGTATGTTCATCAAAACATATCGAATCGTGTTTCTTAGGAGTTAAGATTGATCAAAGGACTGAACAAAAAGTGTGATGGTGTGATAACTGTTCAACTGACTTCTGGCATCTGTTGAGGAGTCCCAGTAGATGTTGGCACTGGCACGGGTTAGGCTGTCACTCAATATATTCAAGAGGCACACGGCGGTCACGGCTGCATGGGCCTCCATCTGTACTCTCCTGGAATTGAAAGATTAATTGAGCATGAAAGAAGACCACCCTAGGCCAGAAAGGCCCTATAGGACGAGGAAGTAATTGACAGGGAGGTGGGACAACAAACACGAAGGAAATAGAAAAAAATATGGAGCAGTTAAAAATTTGAAAGGGATTTTTCCAGCCTGAATTAAAAATAGTAATAAGGATGAGGGAAGACTACCCTCGGCATCGAAGACTCTGTAGAATGAGGGAGAATGCGACAAAGAGGAGGAACAGGTGGTACGAAGGACTGATAGTGTAAAGAAATTGTAGAATATATATCAAAGAATATTTTAAACGAAGTAGTATGTGGTTGCGTCCATTAAGGAGATAATACATTTTTGGTAAATTGAAGTGCCTTGATTCCTCCAAAGTATGACAGGAAACAGAGCTAGAGTAACAAAACTAATGGTGACCTGTTGCTCAGAAAAGTTTGGGGGAATCAGTTACTCCAGATTCACCAACACTGCACTACCCTTAAGATGAGACTCTCTTCTTGGTGAATTGTAGGGATAAAATTTCCTCCAAGCTGTGCCTGGAAACAGACCCGACCTGAAAGTTATGCCCCTTCCTTACGATCAAGCAGTGCCAGACGAGCTTATTTCTCTTGCCTTAGCAATGGTACCAAATAGTGCAGTTCCTGGAAGCATATTCCCCAACTTCCTTAGCGTATCGCACCAGGGAAACAAAGAGCCAATCAATGCTGCTGCCTGGCCACCTCCGCTACACCTCGTGTACTAAAGATATATTAAAAGGGGTAACTAATGCGTACCCTATTTCGTTCTCTTTTACTTGTACACTCGTATCTTGAGTTTTATCTTCTGTCAATTTTCATCTCTCTTGTTCACTGGCAAACGATATTGAAATAGACTCTTATATTGTTGCCCTCATGCAGGAGGATAAGAGTATTATCAGAGTTCATTTCTTCTTCATATTATTATTCCCCCCAAACGGGAACCGCCTTGACGTGGTGGGGGGGCTTATGTGTCTCTGAGACCTGGCGAGCTAGACTAGAGGGGGCTCCGGCCCCTGCTCTGCCCCGATTTCGGGGAGAGAGGGCTTCCCATGCTAGTAAGGTCGCCAGTGAGAGACCAGACTAAATGGTTTCCATGCATTAGGCTGCCAGTACGGGCCAACAGTGCTGCCCTCCAGAGGGACTGCCCTCTAGGGGCCGTCCTATGTTGGATGGTTGGGTGTCTGGGCCGGGAGATGTTGGGGAAGAGGGTCTCAGCACCGTCGTGGGCAAACTTTCGAGCCATTGGGGCTGCTTTTTAAAACGAGTGGCCCCGTGGGGGAAGAGGTACCCCGCCCACGGCGACCAGCGCTCGGTCCCCTCATCTGCCCGGTAGGTAGTAGTTCTTGGCTCCTGAGGCCAACAACACTAAACCAATGATATATGGATATAGAAAAGCCCCAATCTCTTCCTCGAGCGGTGGTCGACCAGGCCCTCGAGACGTCACTCTATGGTCGTGGTAGTAAGCAGAAAGCTGCAAATAAGACTAGACCTAGCAGGTCGGGTGTTGTGTCGAAGAACCCTGTTAGCGATTTGGACACGTTAATGTTAACTAATGTACTTGCATCCTTTTCCTATGGCGCTATTCACTCCAGTTTTAAGTGTTTTGGAGTAGTTCTTCGAATCCGAATCACATATGACAGTGATTGTAGGTCTAATCGGTGCTATATTACTTTCAATACAAATGCTGCTGCCAAAGCAGCATTTGAGGCAAAAGATTCTCTGTCAGTGGGGGATACTCGTTGTAAAGTTCAGATGATGCGGTCCACCAATGTAGTTGACAGTGACAATGACTACTGCCCTAACATATTTGATGACTCTGGAGAGCATGTCCCAAAGGAACGTCGGGTTCCTACACCCTTTTGGTTTGTGGCTTACTACAGGGAGGGACGTGGTAACCTTATCCATGCTTCCCGGTATCTGGAGAAAGAAATTGGATTATTACCAATGGGCCACATAAAGAAATATGGTAAGGGCGTTTTAATCAGAGCCAAAGATCTTACACAGGCCATGATGCTCCTCAATCTCCCCTGTCCTTCTGATAGCATGTTTGAATCAATTAAACCACATCGAACATTTAATTATAGCAAGGGGCGTATATATAATGAGGACCTGTATGAATTCTCTGAAGAGGACATTCTCGCTATGTGCCCAGACAGTGTCCAACGAGTAACAAAGATGAAAGGCAGTAAAAATATGATCATCCTCACCTTCTATGGCTCGCATATCCCAGATCGTATTAACATTAACCCAACCTCTTTTGAGGTGAAGCCTTTTGTTGAGCGTCCCCTACAGTGTTTCTGTTGTTATGAGTTTAGTCATGGGAGGAGGAACTGCAACAACTGTTCCCGGTGTGGTAATTGTTCTGCTCTTGACTCACATCTTACTTCTGAGTGTCGGTCAGAGAGGTACTGCTTTTCCTGCAGAGATGCTCACCCCTTGCGTTCTCACCAATGTAAGATGTACCTCCTTGAGCAGGATATCCTCCACTTGGCTAATACCCAATTCATTAGCATAGGTAGTGCCAGACGGCAACTCAACTTCAGGCGACAGAAGGATGGTGGTGTGAAGACATACGCCTCCTCCCTTCGCCCTAAATCGGTTGCAGCACCCTCTCAACCCTCTCAAGAGGCAGCTGCTTTTTGCTCTAGTGAGAACGTTTCTAAGGTTACTCAACATAATAGTTTCTCTGTCTTGGAAACTTTATCAGACACTCATTCTGGTGACCCTTCAACTGATGACAATTCTCAGACTTTAGCTAAAGGTGTTCATGTGGTAGAGGTTCACGCTGCCACACGCTCTCCCAAAAGGAAACTTAAGTCACCTAAACTGCCACAGAGACGCCTTCGTGGTTCCTCTGAGACACTTGACTCTATATATGTTCCTCCTTGTAAGGCAACCATCTCTGTGGACTCATCCATAGTTTCCTCTCAATTTCACCAGAAGCGTTCCCGTGGCTCTGCTGAATCTCTTGATTCAACAGAAGTTCCTCCTCGCAAGCTTCCTTCGGGATCATCAGAGGGGCGTGAAGTTAATGTGGATGCCTCGGATGTTGTGACTTCAAAAGATTCAGTTTCTCTTCCGCTAGAGCAGCGGAGTGATTCTACCACCTGTATTATGGATGTTGATGTATCTGCTTGTGTCAGTGATACCACTGCTGTACAGGACAATACCAATGTAATTGTTTCAAAGAATATCCCAGCTCATATACCTTCATCTTCTTCTAACATATCAGATGTTTCAAGGACTCGTCTACGGGTCCCAATTACTGCCCCACGTACTACTCCTCGGGTTCGCTCTTCTTCTAGTGGCCGAGGATTAGACAAATCTTATTTTTTGAGTAAACCCTCAGGTCGAAAGGGTAGTGGGAAGTACCTCCGTGAGGCTTCCCAAAAACCAGTACTAAAGTAACACTGTTCAAGGTCCTTCAGTGGAGTTGCCGTGGCTTGCGTGCTTCTTGGGAGGAACTGCGCATTCTTCTCTCTAGCTTCTCTCCTGCATGTGTTTCTCTCCAAGAGACAATACTTGGGGACTACATTCCTGCCAGTCCTCCATCATACTCTGCATTTTATTCCAATTCATTTGAAGGGCAGGGTCACTATGGTGGCTCTGCCATCCTAGTTCGCCGAGATATTCCATGCACGAGCCTGGAGCTTGACACTCCTTTCCAGGCTGTTGCAGTTAATTAAGGTTTTTATGGACCGCCCGTACACTATGTGCAGTGTATACGTTCCTCCCAGTGTTACAGTTGAGAGGGGTGATCTCAACTGTCTTGTACGGGACCTTCCCTCTCCCTTTATTTTATTGGGTGATTTTAATCCTCTGTGGGGTGACAATTCGGTCAACCCCATGGGTGTTTTATTGGCTTCTTTTATTGAGGATGAGGGATTAGGGGTTTTAAATACGGGAGATGTGACACATTTTAATAGCCCTACTGGAACTTTTACCGCTATTGACATTTCCCTCTGCTAACCCAGTGCTCTGTTGGATTTTACTTGGAGAGTGTTGCCTGATTTATATGGCAGTGACCATTTCCCTATACTTTTAGAAGGTAACAGGTATAAACCACAGTCTCGTCTTCCTAGGTGGAAATTAGAGAAGGCTGACTGGCAGTTTTTTAGAGAGCTAACTTCTTCGGTCACTTCTGTAGCCGATTTCGGTAGCTCTGACGAGGCTGTAACATATTTCACTGATATGCTCCACTTTGCTGCTTTCAACTCTATCCCTAGAACTTCTGGCTACTTTCCCAAACGTCCTGTCCCTTGGTGGTCACCAGTCT
This sequence comes from Petrolisthes cinctipes, assembly GCA_033782935.1. Lineage (NCBI taxonomy): Eukaryota > Metazoa > Arthropoda > Malacostraca > Decapoda > Porcellanidae > Petrolisthes > Petrolisthes cinctipes. The sequence continues at coordinate 1,698,714 of JAWQEG010001325.1, read as the reverse complement.
GCACCACTGCTGTGCGGGAGAAGCGCGCTGCTTTCTTTCGCCTTCGTCGCAATCGTGGGGGCCAAACTCTTTTAGAGGACTTCTGACGGGCAAGGGCCCGGGCTAAACGAGTCTTAAAAGAGGCCAGACGTGCGTCTTGGAAGGCATACAGTCGGCGCAAAAGAAATCTATGCACCTGCTTAAATTCATATCAGGAGAAGATTTCTTACACTTAAAATATTTTTAGGGGTAAATAAAACACATGATTGTTTGCCAAGAGATACTATTAGTATTTTGTTATGTCACCTTTCACTTTCAGTACAGCATTTATACGTTTTGGTATACTTTCACACAATTTAAAACAATAGTCAAGATCAACTTCAGCCCACAGCTTACGTATTTTCTCCACCAAACTGTCTACACTTGTCACTGGAAGCTTCCCAACCTTCCTTTTAATCTCATTCAAGAGGTTTTCTATAGGATTGAGATCTGGGCTGTGTCCTGGCCACTCAATCAACTGAACATTGTTGTCAGACAGCCACAGCTTCACTGACCTTGCCGTGTGACACGGAGCACCGTCCTGAAGAAAGTACGCATTCACATGAGTCTCATAAAAGGGGAGCATGTGAGTCTCCAGGACATCCTTGTACAATGCAGCATTCATATTAACATTCTTTTCTAAAAAGTATAACCCTGCAGTTCCCTTTTCCCCACTAAAGCACCCCCACACCATCACACCAGCTGGAAACTTGACCGTCTTGACAGTGTACTTGTTGTTAAAGCGATCCGAACCTGACGGACGTCGCACCAGTCTTTGTCTCTTGGAGATTGTTTTAAACGTACTTTCGTCACTAAACACTACCCTGCGCCAGTCTTCTGATGTCCAATGCTGGTACTGCTTGCAAAAGTCCAGCCTCTGCTTCATCATCTTCTTAGTTAGAAGAGGTTTTTGAGCGGCGCGACGACAGGGCAGTTTCAGGTCCTTCTGCAGGCGATGTTGGATGGTACGGACTGACACATTGCCTAAGACATGGGCATGCATCTCCTTCAACTCTTTGGCAGTGACGAAAGGGTCTTTCTTCACCTCACGCTCCAGCAAGTTGTCAGTCCGTGGGTGTGTCTTCTTCTTCCTCCCTGTCCCTTCTTTCCTTCCTGGAGTAGCGCCTGTCCCTTGTACTGTGGCAGCTTTCTTGACATACCGCACAGCTCCTTCTGACCTTCCTAATCTTCTTGCAATTTCACGATTGCTTATTCCTTCACCAACCAAAGCAATAACCTTGCTTGTCTCCTCCTGATCCATCTTGGTAGGACCCATTTTTCTATACAAATTAAACGCCTGGAGCGAAACAAAGGCTAGGGGTGTGAGGAGCGGGTGAGGGGAGGGGAGAGTAAACCTATCTCCTTCACAGCCCAAGGACAAAGCGTTACTAATGAGCCTGCATTTAAAAAAATCTCGCACCTACTGGGAAGCATAAAGATGCCAATTAGTGCATTATTACCATATTTCTAACCTATAGGGTGGAAAATCCACAAAACAACTCGACCGTTACAGAGCTTCGGGATTTGAAAGGTGCGTAGATTTCTTTTGCGCCGATTGTATGTGTCTTCAATTAATACTAAAACTCCACTCACCCAAGTGATCAGGAGAGTCCGTAAGATGGCGGGGAAGTTTTCTCCTAGTTCTCCACCTGTACTTAAGGTCAAAGGAATTAAGATCATGGATAGTTTGACAGTGGCCAATACCATGGCGGAGGCTTTTGCAAAAGTCTCCAGCCGTGACTCTCGACCTCTGGCTGTCAGGCATGAGTTAAGAGCCAAGGAGCACACTGTCCTGGATTTCTCTGGGAACGAGAATGAAAGTTATAACCATATATTCACCCTAAGAGACCTGCATTCTGCTCTCTCTCTCTACGGCGACACTTCTCCTGGGCCAGACAACATCCCATATGCAATGTTACGACACTTGGGTGAGGAGGCGATCTCATTTCTTTTAGCTTTAAGTAACAGAATCTGGGTGGAGGGTGTCTTCCCTTCTGGGTGGAGGGTTGCTACCATTCTTCCTTTCCTCAAAGCCGGGCAAGGACTCTGGTGTTGCCGTCAATTATCGACCAATTGCCTTGACCTCCTGTCTCGGTAAACTATTTGAAAAGATGGTGAATGTCGGACTGGTATACTTCTTGGAACGGGGTGATTTTCTGTCTCCGTCCCCGTCCCAGTCTGGCTTTCGTAAACACCATTCCACTACAGATGCTCTGGTCAGGTTGGAAGCTGCTGCATGTGAGGCCTTTGCACGACATCAACACGTTGTCTGTGTTTTCTTTGATTTTGAGAAAGCCTATGACACTACATGGCAATATGGCATCCTGCAGCAACTCCATGTATATGGCCTGTAGGGTCGCCTTCCACGATTTCTTAAGGAGTTTCTCAGTGGTCTCAGTTTTTCTGTGAGGGTTGGTACAACCCACTCAGCATCTGTTGCACAGGAGGAGGGTATCCCCCAGGGAAGCGTCCTCAGTGTCACATTGTTTGCAGTAGCAATTAGTGCCATTGCCTCATCCCTTCCAGACGGTATAGCCAACTCGATGTACGTTGACGACCTAGCAGTCTGGTTTGCTGCTTCCCGTATGTCGGTGACGGAGCGGCCCATGCAGCTTGCCCTTGACAGGATGTCACATTGGACTGGTTCTCATGGGTTTCGCTTTTCTCCTTCCAAGACAGTTGCTATGCACTTTTGCTGCATCCGAGGTGTCCACCCTGATCCAGACTTATTCATGTATGGTCATCTGATACGTTGTGTCTAGGAGACTCGCTTTTTGGGTCTCCTTTTTGACAAACGTTTGACTTGGGTTCCCCACTTACGTACACTTAAGGTCTCTTTCCTCAAGGCTCTTAACCTGTTGAGGGTCCTGGGCCATACATCCTGGGGGGCTGATCGGGCCACCCTCCCCCGCCTATACCAAGTTCTTATTAGGTCAAAACTTGACTATGGGTGTGAGGTGTACTCTTCTGCCACCGATGCGCGTTTCAGAGTTTTAGACCCTGTTCATCATGCTGGAGTACGTCTGGCGACCGGAGCCTTCAGGTCGTCCCCAATTCCCAGTCTCCTGGTGGACGCTAATGAGCCACCTCTTGATCTCCATCGCCAGTCCTTGATGGTTCGTTGTTGGCATCAATTACATCGACTTCCTGACTCCCTTTCCTGCTTGGCAGTGTCATCTGATATCATGTCTTAGTACTACCTTTCACATTCTCGTACACCATGGCCCTTTGGCTTCTGGGTCAGGAAGGCTATGGATGACTTCCAGATTTGTCCTGTGAGGGTCCCCAGTGTGGCTCCATGGCTTCCAGAAGTTTTCCCTGCACCTGCTTCTAAGACAAGAAGGAATCTCTTCCTTCTCCAGTGGCTCGTTCTCTCTTTTTAAAACATGCCTTTACTCACAGGGAGTCCCTCCCTGTGTACACTGATGGGTCTTTCCTGACTTTTGCCGTGGCGGCAGGCTCCCTTCTGTCATGTCAATTTTTACTACTGAGCTCTCGGCCATTTTATATGCCCTCCAAGTGATTTTTACTCTCCATCAGCCTTTGTTTACTATTTCTAGCGATTCCTGTAGTACCTTGCAGGCCTTGTGCAATTATAACTCTTCCCATCCCCTGGTGTTGGCCATTCTTGATTGGCTTGTCATCCTGGGTTGTCGTGGCCGCAAAGTCACTTTTTGTTGGGTCCCGGCCCATGTGGGTGTTGATGGGAATGAGCTGGCTGATGCCCTGGCTAAGGCTGCTGTCTTCAATTCTCGGCCTTCTGCCAGGAGTCATCTTGTTCCTGCAGTGGACCTTCGACTCTACATAGATGCTACCGTTCATTCCTGCTGACAGGACAGATGGGAGGCCGTTGGGGCTAACAAGCTCCGCAACATCTGCCAGCGCCTTGGTTTGTGGAGCTACAGTGGCCTGTCCCACCGGTGGGAGACGGCTCTTGTCCGCCTCCGCATTGGCCACACATTATTGACTCATGGATTTTTAATGGAGTGTCCCAGCTTTGGGGACCTTCGTCGTAGATACCTCTCCGAGTACTGGGAGGGTGACGGTTCTTACAGTCTCTCCCAGGTCCTCGGGGAGGAGGCTTGTAGTGTGGGAGTGAGCATCCTTTCCTATGTGGAGGAGGCTGGCCTTGTCCACAAAATATGATTCTATGATATTTTTGGTTTTTAGATGATTTTATGTCGATGGGTTCTTTTAGTAATAATGTGCTTTTTAGTTTGTGTGTCTTTAAATCATGGTGACTATCCCTTTCGGGTGTTGCTGTTTTATTAATTATGTAGATGACTATTTTATGTTGGGTGGTATATGACCTTAGCTGTTGCACCGCCAGATGCTTAGTTGCATCATAAATCAATCAATCAATTCGTAACAGACATTCCCCTTCATCTTCCAAGTCCATGTTGTCAGCGGTGTCCCTCTCGTGGTGGTAGTGGAGGAGGCAGAACAGGGACTGGTGTCAGAGTCCTGAATGTCCTACTCCGTTGCAGATTCCATTTCGGAAGGCTCAGGTGGTGGTGGTGGTGGTGCCTTCACGCTATTCGCCCGGTTGAGTGGGCGAGGCATCATCAACCAGCTACGGGGGTGGGCCAGAGGGGGTGGTGGTGGTGGAGCATCCGTTCTGCTCGTGCAGGCTTGTTGCCTCGTTTCTTGGTGGTGGCTGTAGTAGTGGTGGGTGGTTGCAAATCAAAAGAAATGGCTATTGGTGGTAAGCCATTTCTCCTGAAGATATCAAGGAGGAGGTCAGAGAGACGACCTAGCCCTTCTGTAGCTAAGGCAACAGCAGTCTTGGTGCAGACGGTGACGATGTCTGCCTGCTGCTGCCGTCGCGGCTGTGGTTGGGCGTCAGCCGTCCTCCTCCCACGGGCATGGAGTGAGCCTTGGACCTGCCCACTATCAGGTCTTGCTACGTTGGTAACCTCCACGCCCTTCCTCCCTTCTTCCATAGTGAAGGACACCTCCTCTCCGTCCCCCAGTGATGGTGGTGAGGTGGAGGCAGCAGAGAGAAGGATGCCCCTCGCTCGTCAGAGGTTATGAAGCCATAGCCCTTCAAATGGTTAAACCACTTCACCCTGCCAACAAGACGGTCGGCAGGGGAAGTGGTGGGACGGCAGTAGGTGTTGACAGGGTCATGGCTTGTTGTAGAATGTCCTTCAACAAAGGAAGACGGGTAGGTGGCTTATATACAGACTAATGGAGGTGGGAGAGGGGCGAATTGTGACGTGATTGGTCTGTAGCTTGCCTCGCTAAGCAGATAGGCGTGGGGGAAGCTCACTCACTCACTGCTCACCTCTTCCCTTACAAATTTAATGCTATCACAAATTTGTGATACATACCGTACATCGGGATGACGACGATGAAGCTCACAAGACGCCTGACACCACCTCTCAAATGGAGCCCCGAAAAAACACGCAGACGCCCACGGCATCCTCCTCACAAGAGATGTTGGTTAAGGGGAGGTTCTCTCGTTGGTAAATTGGAAGGTTACTGATTACTCCTAACTATACCAGAAAACAGACGCCCTCAGTGGTACTAAGAGGAGGTCTGTTTCCTGGCATAGTTTGGAGGAATCAGAGACCTTCCAATTCACCAACAAAAAGAACCTTCCCTTAAGGGCACACAATCTTACAAACTAATAATAACCCTGAAACTAATAATGACCCTCACCAGCTACAAATCCTGGAGGCCCTATACATAAAAGAAAGAGTCCTGCCCTCAACTCACAATTTTGTGATATGTTCATTTTACCCAGTACTAGAAATTTTTACCCTAGCATTAAATTACCTCCTGCTTGCCGTAGCGTAGCTAGGAAGATTGAGCAAATCAGCAAGAAACTCGTGAATTCAGAAGCTGCTGTGAATTTAAAAAAAATAGGCCTACTTGTCTTCAAGAGGACTTGCTACCTTGTTACACTAATATATATATACATATATATATACATTTATATATATATATATATATATATATATATATATATATATATATATATATATATATATATATATATATATATATATATATATATATATATATATATATATATATATATATATATATATATATATATATATTACGCTTTATGGAAACCACATTAAAAGTTAGTATAATAATTATAATAATACAAATATTTTAGAAGAAAAGAGCACTAATAACACTCTTATCCATTTTCATGAGTTCAACATGATAAGAGTCTCTTTCAATATCATACCCCAGTGAAAAATAGACAGAAGCTACTCGGAGAAACTCGAAATACGTGTGTAAAAGCAAAAGAGAAAAAACAAAAGTACGCATTAGTTACCCGTGTTAATAAACCGTGGCCGAGCCATGCGCTTTGTTTGTCTCTTTTATTCTCTGGGGTGATTAGAGTGTAATATGCTAAGGAAATTGGAGTATGCACTTCCCTGCAGGCTTCACTCAATATCCTGCCCTCCACTCACCTACCAAACGTGTGTATTAGACCTATATTTGGTAATAATGTTTGCCAGCCGGGAGCTGTTCGATCGTGTGGATGACACCATAATAGTAAGGGATAAGGGATAATTTTGTTTCCTTCCATAAATTGGAAAACTCTGTAGCATTTCAATTTACCAACAAGATAGTCTCCCCTTAACCTGCATCCTTACCCAAGCCAAACAGAAGACAATGATTGTGCTAAATGTGTTTATTCTGTTGCTACGAGGACATTCTCTAGCATAAGTATACTTGTATTTACTCACTGTCTTTCACTCATAACTGATCATATTATTTATGTAACTGAAAATTAAACAAATATGAAATTAGTACAACAACCCACAATCACACACAAAGGAACACACATTCCGCCACAAAGGAGGTCACACACACACACACACACACATATATATATGCTGATTCACCATTCCATGCATTGAATTGAATTATGACCAGCTTGGATAATTCTAAGCAAAAATGTCTCCACGATGGAATGTCGAATTATACATAGTTCATCTGTTACAATACATTTATGCTACTATATTACGGAAGGCAAAGAGTGAAGGGAAGCTCACCTACATTTCTGAGGATATGTTTCAGATGTTTTTTGTACAGGAATAGTGCGTGTTGCAGATGAACAAGCAGCACATATTCATTAGATTGTAACAAAAATAAGTACACTGTAGTGATCAATGAATAAAGATGTACAAAATCTAGGTGGGTTTCCCTTCACTTTTCGCCTTCCTATCTTCTACAGTATCATAAATGTATTGTAACAGATAAACTACTGAATGTATAATTCGACATTTCATCATGGAAACATTTTTGCTAAGAATTATCCAAGTAGGTCATCATTCAATTTAATGTACGGAATGCTGAATCACGTTGTATACAGTAATATATATATATATATATATATATATATATATATATATATATATATATATATATATATACACGCAGTCACATAGGAACACATATAGCCTACAAACACATAGCCACATACAGATTCACAAAAAAAAAACACACTCACAAAGATCCATATAGTCTCAAACGTCCGCACACATACACACACACACACACAAAGGTCCACATAGCCACAAACGTCCACGCACACACAGTCACACACACACAGTCACAAAGGAACACACACACACACACACACACACATACACACACTCACAGCAAAATAAACACTATCCGTTCTGAACATCTGACAGTCAACAGTATGGCAACATGAAAAGTAATATTCCTTCACCACTTAGTGTCTTGTCAGTGTGTGTGTGTGTGTGTGTGTGTGTGTGTGTGTGTGTGTGTAGACAGGATACGTGGTTTCGGGTTTGATAATTGGATGTGCGTGTGTACGTGGTTGTTCATCTCAGTGTGTGGAGGCGTGTATGTGTATAATTTTGTGTATGTATTGGCACGTTTGTGTACGAGTCGGTGAGTGTACGTGTGTGTATGCAAGTGTTTCTATGTAAACTGTGTGTGTGTGTGTGTGTGTGTGTGTGTGTGTTCAAAAGATTGTGTGTTTGTCTTTAAGGACAGGACTTTGTCTGTGAGAGAGAGAGAGAGAGAGAGAGAGAGAGAGAGAGAGAGAGAGAGAGAGAGAGAGAGAGTGGGTGGGTGTGTATGTCAAGGTGTGGGAGGAAGTGTGGCTGGCAGGTCCACAAGTTACACGAGGTGACAATGTTTGGGCTAAATATACTGCAAGCCTGAGCCAATCTCTCGCTCACACACACCTACACACACAGAGCCAATTTCACTGTCACTTCCGCTATTCGTTTGGATCCTACATACACACACATACATACACACACACACACACACCTACCTACCTCTAACTCACTACACAAATCAGATATATACTACAATCACGATTATCCATTTTTTCTTTTATGTTACGAAAACGTACTGTACCAGTTTACTTATTTAAATAATATTTGACATTTTCGGTTATGTAAAGCAATCCAGGACAAACTACACTCAAGATGTAAACAACATTTATCCTTCTTTGTAACTTATAAACACCGCAATAAATGTACTACAAACATGTATCTAAGGTGATATAATTTTTAAGAGATTAGTATTTTCACCATCATAGAATAAAAAATCATATCGCACTATACACAGTCATGCAGACAGAACAACAAAACAGATACATTTACTGTTACACTGAGGAAATTTGTTTGCTGGCATAGTTTGGTGGAATCAGTAGTAGTCCAATTGAACCCAGCAAAGGATAACACACCTCCACATTTACGGTACTTAACATCTCTGTCTGTTTGTGGGTGTGTACGGTATAATCTCTCTGCATACACTTAAACTATAACAAAGAAACCTACCTTGTTTAATTTCTGTGATAACTCAGTAGTGGGGCATTGCCAGTATGGATGTGTGTATTATTTTGAGGGTTTGGTCGCCACTTCGAACCCGATTCTATTCTATTTCTCTTCTCAGCTGTCCCTCCATAATTTTTTTCTTTATCCTGTGTGATTGCTGTCCCTTCTTTCATTTTATTTGCTGTCCTTCATTTACTTTCTTCATTCCTTCTTTTTATCCCATATCTCTGTCTACTACTCTTTAGCGATATGCAGGGTCTTTCTGGCCTAGCACAGGCCTATTGATTCCAGTGATCAGAAATTTAGTGTGGATATCTGTAAAGTGGTTTTGATTGTCTGCAAATCGCCTGTGAACGTGTGTAAATGGAGCACACACACACACACACAGCCCGGTGGCGTAGTGGTTAACTAGGCTCACAACCGAGAGAGCCCGGGTTCGAATCCCCGGTCGGGTGGAGACAATTTGGGATTGTTTCCTTAAACGTTGTAACCCCTGTTCATTTAGCAGAAAATCGGTACAGTACGGGACGTAAGTCGAGGAATTGTGACCTCGCCATCGCAGTGTGTGTGAAAAGGTTCCAGCCTTAGGTCGGTCACTAAGAGCTCTGAGCTCATTCCGGGAGGGTAACAGTTGGTGAGCACGTGTCCAGCACGTGATCAAGACCAGGTGAAACAAACAAACGCACACACACACATGGGTAGATGATATCATAAACGAACTCACACGCACAACTATCGCACAAGTATAGAGGTACAGCCACAATCAAATAACCACTGACACTTTTCTTCCATCATGCAAGTAAATCAGTATCATATCGAAATATAATCATACAACACCTTATGTCAACTCAACCCCCTCAATTATTATTATAAGGTGCTGCAAAATCATACACGTGTTGTTTTTTATTACCAAGATATTTACTACGATGGAAGGAAAGTGTCGGTGGATATTTGATTGTGGCTGTACATTTAATCTTTAACACACACACAAACACACACACACACACGACAAGTAAAGATACCTTCATACAAGCAATTGTTTTTTTCTTTATAGATGTGGCGATAATGCGCTGATTCCCTATTAAAGGTTCCACTTCTTATCGAGAAAATCGAGGGTTGCTGATTCTTCTAGAGTCTAAACTATGCCAGTAGACAGACTAGTACCAATATATGAGTAAGAGTATCTGTTTTGTAGCATCGGTTGGAGGAAGCAGTAGCCCTCTAAGTCAACTACAATATAATTATAACCCCTTAAGTAGTATGAACTTCGTTACAAGATTGGCGTACATATATTCCAGTGTATATATGTTGCAAATTAGTGCCTAATTAAATACATTTATAAGTTTCAAATAAATGCCTAGTTGTATATATTTTTTTGTGTCATTTGTCTTGGGTTGCATTACATTACCGAAATACGTCAAAATATTAAATGAAGAAGCCAGTAAATTTTCAACAGGAAAAGAATGGAGTATAGGAAATACACGACAGTTTTTAAGTAAGAATTTTTTTTCATTCTTCAACTGTCCTTCATTTCCTTCTATTTTCTTTGTGTTTGCTGTCCCTCTACTGAATCACCTTTCAATTCTTCAACAGTCCCTTCTTTCCTTGTTTTTCCTCTGTGCTTGTTGTCCTTCCTCTCTATCACTTTCTCTTTTCAAATCTTTAACTGTCCCTCCTTTCTTTGTATTTCCTTCGTGCTTGCTGTCCTTCCTCTGTATCACTTTCTCCTTCCTCTGTATCACCTTTTCTTTTTAATCCTTCAACTGTCCCTCCTATCTTTTTATTTCCTTCGTGCTTGCTGTCTCACCGCTCTAACATCCTCCTTGACTTCCAGGATTAGGGGGTTCTTCCTTCATCCTCCAATCAAAATCTAGGCAAGGAAATACGAGAGAGATCGAAAGAATGAGACAGAACGGAGGAAGGATAGAACGAACGAGAGAGAACGTTGAAAGGAAAGAACGAACGAGAAAACGAATGAGAAAGAATGAACGAACGATAACTAAGGAAGGAGAGAGAACGACGAAGAAATGAGAGATAGACACACACTGTTAAGTCGCGTCGCTATAACGTGTAGCAAGGAAGTGAGGGAGGGAGTGTAAGAGTGCCAGATTATACCCCGTGTGTGTGTGTGTGTGTGTGTGTGTGTGTAGGAGAGAGGGAGAGAGCGCTGGAGGTACTGTAATTTGTTCGAGAGAGAGAGAGAGAATGCTTTCTCGTGTGTGTGTGTTGGGTGTGAAAAGGTCACTTTCCAATAATGTATGCTACCTGGAATCTTATTACTCACCCCTGAAGGATATGATTATATCAGCACAAGTTTTTCCATGAAATGAGGCACGAGCGATCATCTTACGATGATGACCCACTGACTTTTGCAATTAATTAAGTTAATTATGTGTATGGACCCTGACAGGTAGATAAATTAGGGAGTTTTTGGATACGGAGGTTGGAGATCGCATTGAAGATATGCAATGTGTAATATCGAAAATTATAGTCAGTAATTCTACAAGAAGAGTTACTAATATTTAGATAAACCCTGATTTAACTGTGCATAGCATCTACGCTGATAAACACGTAATCGGTGAAAAGTATTGTCTGTTGTTTACACAGTTTAGGATAGGTGGGCATTGATTGACATATGAGATTAGGAGGTGGAATAGGAAAGATCGAGGTCGCTTAGCAGTAAATGAGCGTCTATGTGCTTGTGGTGAAGTCCAGACAAATAAGTATGTGATGGAGCAGTGTACAGTACACTGACCCAACATGTCAAGGACACATACCAGATTACTCTAATGAAGCATGCGTTTTCAAATGCGACCAGTTAAGTATTACACTGTATTATGAGGGAGTTATATAGAAATTGAGATGTTATATAGAATAGAGGGGAGGGGAGGGGGTTAGGTTATGGCCTGAAAAATGTGTTGTGGAGGTGGTGAGTTAGTTTATATTTAAATTGGTTCAGGGAGGTTGCTTCAACTACTTCAGCAGGAAGGGATTTCCACTGACGGATTATACGGCAAGAAAAGATTTTTTTTCTTGCTTCACTAGTAGAGTGGGGATGAATATATTGAATCTATGACCTCTTGTTCCCTGATGAGCAGACATGGTAAGGAGATCTTATGGTTTGATGGGTGAGAGGTCATGGAATATCTTGATTGATTGATTAATAGATGCCACTAGGCATCTGGCGGCGCAACAGCTAGGATCATATACCGCTCAGCATAATATTAAATTTTAAAGTATTTCTAAATATGGCCATCTACATCATTTATAAAATATGTACACACACTAGGTAGGCTTCATTACCCCGAAAGGGATAGACAGCATGATTAAAAGGATATATCAACTAAAAAGCACAGTTTTACTAAAATAACCTGATTAACTTAAGTAAAATATATAAAAGAATCATAATTAAAAAAAAAAATAACTGTCTAAGAAGCCATAAATATCATAAAATTCACAATTTGTGCTCCTCCACATAGGAGAGGGTGTTCCCTCCCAAACTACAAGCCTCCTCCCCTAGCACCTGTGAGAGACTGTAAAAACCGTCCCCCACCCGGTACTCGGAGAGGTGCCTACGACGAAGGTCCCCATGGCTGGGACACTCGACAAGATGCCGCACTGTCAAAGGAACCAGACAGTCATCACAGTAGGGAGGGTGAGCCCTCTCCATTAAAAAGCCACGAGTCAATAGTGTGTGGCCTATGCGGAGACGGGCAATAGCCGTCTCCAACCGGCGAGACACGTCGTGGCCAGAAGTTTAAGGGACAGAGATGAGAGCAGCAGAGTGGAGAATATCAGTGAAATATGTTACAGCCTCGTCAGAGCTACCAAAATCTGCTATAGAAAATACCGGAGAAGTTAGCTCTCTAAAAAACTGCCAGTCAGCCTTTTCTAATCTCCACCTAGGAAGACGAGACTGCGGTTCGTACCTGTTACATTCCAAGAGTATAGGGAAGTGGTCACTACCGTATAAATTGGGCAACACACTCCAAGTAAACTCCAACAGAGCACTGAGTGAGCAGAGGGAAATGTCAATGGCGGTAATTTCCCAATAGGGCTATTAAAATGTGTCACATCTCCCGTATTTAAAACCACTAATCCCTCATCCTGATTAAAAGAAGCCAATAAACACCCCTAGGATTGATCGAACTGTTACCCCAGAGAGGATGACGACCACCCCTTCATCTGCAACACTGGGAGGAAGGTATAGACTGCACACAGTGTAGGGGCTGTCTATAAAAACCTTACTGCAACAGCCTGGAGCGGAGTGTCAAGCTCCAGGCTCGTGCATGGAACATCACGCCGAACTAGGATGGCAGAGCCACCATGGTGACCCTGCCCTTTAATTGGATTGGAATAAAATGCAAAGTATGCTGGAGGACTGGCAGGAATGTAGTCCCCAGGCATTGTCTCTTGGAGAGAAACACATGCAGGAGAGAAATGAGAGAGAAGAACGTGCAGTTCCTCCCAAGAGGCACGTAAGCCACAGCAATTCCACTGAAGGACCTTGAACAGTGTTACTTTAGTACTGATTATTGGGAAGCCTCACGGAGGGACTTTCCAATACCACCTTGACCAGGGTCTTTTCTCAAACGAAAAATATTCTCTAGAAGTTTTCTAGAAGAACAACTAACCCGAGGAGTAGTAAGTGGGACCCGTAGACGAGTCCCTGAAGCATTTAATATGTTAAAAGAGGGTGAAGGTAGATAAGCAGGGATATTCGTTGAAACAACCACATTGGTATTGTCCTATACAGTAGTGGTATCACTGACACAGGCAGATACATCAACATCCATAATACAGGTGGAAGAATCACTCCGCTGCTCAAGTGGAAGAGAAGCTGTATCTTTTGAAGTCACAACATCCGAGGCATCTACATTCACTTCACGCCCTTCCGATGTTTCCAAAGGAAGCATGCGTGGGGGAACATCTGTTGAATTAAGAGATTCATCAGAGCCACGAGAACACTTCTGGTGAAATTGAGAGGAATATATGGATGAGTCTACAGAGACGGTTGCTTTGCAAGGAGGAACGTCCATGAAGTCAAGTGTCTCAGATGAACCACAAAGATATCTCTGTTGCAATTTAGTTGACTTGGGTTTCCTTTCTAGAGAGCGTGTAGCAGCGTGAGCCTCTACCTCATAGACGCCTTTAGTTAAAGCCTGAGAATTGTGATCAGTTGAAGGGTCACCAAAATGAGTGTCTGATACAGTTTCAAAGAGGAGAAAGTATAATATAGTGAAACCGTAGAAACGTTCTCACTAGAGTAAGAAGCAGCTGCTTCTTGAGAGAGTTGAGAGGGTGCTGCAACGGATTTAGATGATGTCGACTTGGAATGATGAGGGCGAAGGGAGGAGGCGTATGAACTAACACCACCATCCTTCTCTCGCCTGAAGTTGAGTTGCCGTCTGGCACTATCACTGCTGATGAATTGGGAGTTAGCCAAGTGGAGGATATCCTACTCGAGGAGGTACAGTCGCGAGCTGATGGGATGGAGACACGAGCTCACTCATCATGAGGTCATTTCTACCTGACGAGTTATGGAGGGAGGGAGGAAGGGAGAGAGAGAGAGAGGAACAGATGGGGGGAGGTTATGGAGGGGCTGGTGGAGTGTTGCCACTTCTGACTGATATAGAAATATCGCACCATCCACTGAAAGTTTCATTCGAAGCATTCACTGGTGAGAGGGAGAAACGAGAAGGAGGAATGAAGGTGTTTGGGGATGAATGTATGAGCGACGTGAGTGAAGATATTGCAGGATGAATTGAATTAGTTGTGTATACGAATTAGACGGACATAGAGATATGTAATAACTGATTAATATTTTCGAGTTGGATATATAACTGATATTATTTCGCCACACTAAACTCACCATTGTAAACTGTGTGAGTGTTAGATTAAAAGTTTAAAGTAATAAAAACATTGTTATCCATCGTAACATAACATTCATCAATAATTACATAACCAAATGATTAAGTTAAAGTTTACCGCAAATCCACTGTTTCTATTGAACCTGGACGAATCAAAGGTGACAAACATATATTCTCTGTGTTGGGAGAATAATATGTTACAGTTCTGTCCCTCAAAATGCATTGGTTTGCTAGATTGCCAACATTAATAATTAAGTCGTGTGGGTGAAAGCTAGACACATATATAGGCCGCATCTAAATTCACAATTATAAACCCTAAGAATAACGGAAGACAGATATGTAATGTTTTATAGAAATGGAACTGAAATTTATATTTCTGTATATTGTCTTTTACTTTAATGTTGTCACTATTAAGAGTTTTATAATATAAATATTGTGGCTTACAAGGTGCAGTAATAATATCATAAAGTAAGTATTAAAAGTAATAGTAAGATGGTAGTCCTCAATTTAATTAATCCTTTGTATTATTGTTTGCGCTTAAATACTCGTCATTATAAATTTGTAGGGCTCGCTTCAACAGAAAAAAAAAAAAAAAAAAAACACACACACAGCAGTGAGTAACACTCTGCAATCAACAACAATATAATAATTTAATGTTATCACTGTAGTTACTTGACGGTAGCCATTATTTTCAAGGATAAATACACACAGTATCTAGAACATTTTATTGGATGCATAATAACTTTTTGAGTCTCACTAACTTTGCCATGAAGGCTGACACCTCAAAGGTTGTCAGCACTGATTATCATATGCTTCACAAATAGTAACTAGCTTTATTCTACTATGCCTACGTGTTGATTATTTCCTTATTATGGGCAGAAATTTACTTGTAATCCAATAATACACTATATGTAACGTAGAACAAGTTATTTTATTCCCGTGTGTCAAGTTGGTAAGCCTGCGAAAGCTACAAGGTGTGGGATCAAGCTCCTTTAGTGTGTGTGTGTGTGTGTGTAAAGGGAACTGTGGTTCACATGACTCGAACCCTCACTTCACCAGAAATGTGCCTATATTCTGCAGGAGAGATTCTGTCTCATTCCGTTCCACAGAATATTCTTTTCCCATAAAAAATATGGATACTTGTGGTTCTCATAATTTTGTGTAATATTAATAATTGTTGAAACACATTTATCATTGATTATAGCAATTTCATTAAATGTGTCAAGTTTTATAGACACCCATCCCATCTGATGTCATTACAGTTCTGATATCGAACAATACTTATATATGAGAGTACTCTTATAATTATGATGACCATGCTAAAATTCAATACATAGGTTTGTTATTGTGAACTCCATCTCCATTAGTCCCTTCGCCCAAAGTCACCATAAATCATTAAGATAAAGAAAGACCCACAGCCACAGTTATTGGCGCCTCTCTTGCTCTTTCTCCCTCCACCAGCCAATCCATACCTTCCCCCCTTTCTTCTTCCATACCTGACCATAACTCGTCAGGTAGAAGCGACCCCATGATGAGTGTGCTCGTGTCTCCATCCCATCAGCTCGCGACTGTACAGTTGCGTTCAGGAGTAATGCTACACTCTGGGCTCGTGGGAAAAAATATATTTGAAAAGCCGCGAGTGAACACCGTAGACTTGCATGCTCGGGAGGCAGCTGGCTGCTCGCATCTTACAGTAACATCACGTAGGGTTATTGTAATCAGGTTGTGGACATCGGCGAGGTAAAGCAACTTACTCAGTATTTGTAAAATGGAAAATCATATAAATTTAGTTCTCCAAGCAACACATGATCATAATACCATTTATTAGAAATAATAGTAAAAATTAAAACAAGAACAATATTACACAGGTATTACAATAATCGAACGCATCAATACAGAAGCTTCACAGCTGTAATGGGTGACGAGTTTTTGTGTGTTAATAATGGCCAAACAGTCGAAATGTGAAGGGATTTTTAATATTATTGTGCTGCAATTTTAAGTGTTAACAGTACACAATTCTCGTCAATTAGTTTGACGTTACTTTGGTGGTGCATGGGATGAGAGGCTGAGTGGGCCATGTGTGAGTGGTATGAGAGGCTTACTGCACGGATTAATGGTTTGGGTGACTAGATTTGAGCCATGGGTGGCCTTCTACCACTACGGCGGTATCTAGAAAGAGGATATGTTATAGGTGAGATGTGGTGTTCATTATAAACATCACGAATTGGGAAGGAAGTTAATCAATACAATCCTCTGGCAGCCACACTTTTTTTTTTTTTTTTTTTTTTTTTTTTTAATTAATTGCGCCGTAGCGTCAATCAACAGGCAGGCAACAATACATACTGGTAGGCGGGACCCATGTTAATACAATGACTACAACCACACATACACACGCACACACACACACACACCACACACACACATCACGAAAACATAACAGAAAGGAGCACAATCATACAGACAAATATTTACATTATGACCTATTTAAACCAACCAAAACGAGGGTGGCGTACCAGAAGTTCCTCCAGAACCTGGTGATTCAGCAGGTGTCGACAAACCACATCAAGTGGCTGGCCCCGGGGGAGCAAGTGTCGGACAGTGGGGCAGGCCAGGCAATAGTGCTCTACAGTGTTAGCACGAGGCGCTCGACACAAGCCACACTCAGTGAAGGGAGGCTCACCCTGCATCCCAGCAACCTGCCACGGTGGCCGGTAGCCAAGCCTCAAACGAGCAGAGGCTACATTGTGCCTCCGAACCATGAGGCCTCGACGACGGTAGGAATATTTGTGACGGCAGACAGACTCATAATGTGTGATGGAGATGCTGAAGGGCCTCTCTGCATCCCTGCGTCGCCGTACAGGGAGGAGAGTGGCGGAGCGGACTTTAGAGAGGTAACATGTCAGGGAGAGAGGACGTCCAACACCACGAGGAGGCAGATGTCAGGCTTCCTTTGCGAGTCTGTCAACTGTACCATTGTGATGTAAACCTACATGGGATGGCACCCATAAAAATTTGACAGTCAAGTTACGATGACGCAATAAGGACAAAAACGATAAAATCTGCTGAACAACAGTAGAGTGTGTGGGCTGAACACTAGAGAGAGAATGAAGGGCAGTTCTGGAGTCACAAAAAATGGCAGCATTCACTCCATGTTGACAAACAAGACTAACAGCATCCAGAATGGCATACAGTTCACATAATGTTGAGCTAGAGTGGTTACAGAGACGACGGCCAACCCAGCCCACTGGAGGTGACTCCATGTCAGGTGAGAAAACGGCACAACCTGCTGCACCATTCACCTGCAATGAGCCATCAGTGTAGAGGCAGTATGGATCTGTGATGGAGGACGTCACTGTTTCTATGTGTTCCAGAGCCAACTGCCGCTGTAGAAAAGGCAGTTCCGACTTGGAAGTAGGTGTGAAGCTCACATCAGGTGTTGGTAGCATCCACGGAGGGGGTCCTGGGGGGACGTCGGCCACCATTATATCTATATTAAGACTACGGAGCATTGAGGAAACAGACCTTATAAGAGTACGTCCAGCAGGCAGTATGGGAGGGACCGAGTAGTTTGGTCTAAGAGAAGTCCTGACTAACTGAGAGTAATAGGGTGAAAGATATGGGAAATGGAGGCACTTGACAGTGAAGCAAGTAACATTATAATAAATTCTCTACACTAACGGAGAAAGACGCAACTCACGCTACATGTTCACTATCCTGGTCGACATTGGACAACCGAGAATTATTCTCATTGCTCTATTCTGAAATTTTTCTAAATTTTCAAGAGTAGCCTTGGGAAGTTGAATCAGAGCAGGGGAGAGGTAATCAACAACTGAACGGATAAAAGCAATATAGATAGTCCTGGCTACTGGGATGGAGATGCCCGAGGAGTTGTTAGTGAGCCATTGAAGTGGTGTAAGTCGGCGCTGGAAACGACCCAACAAGTCCTGGACAATGGGATGGTCTTGAGGTCTGGCAGGGACAATTGGCCAAATATTGACTGGTGCGCCCAGGTAGCGATACTGGGAACACATGGGAATGACAGTCCCTCCAATGGTGAACACTGGCCGAGCTTGAGGAAAGCGGCAGGTGAATATTCTGCTCTTATCTGGGGAGACAATTATGCCACAGTGAGAGGAGGACACAGAGAAGGAGTCAAGAAACCTCTGGAGATCCCTTGGTGAGGTAGAATGAACACAGATATCATCAGCATAGCACGTAATTGTAGTTCCAGGTATATCAGGGAGAAAAGTGAGCAGCCGATGCATCAGAATATTAAATAACATTGGGCTGAGAACACCCCCTTGAGGTGTACCAAGATGAAAACTGCGCAAAGGACTGAGCGCACCACTGAAAAACACACGGGAGGTCCTGTTACTCAGGTAGCCCCGAATCCACCGTAATAGATTACCCTTTATCCCAAAGTCAATTAGTTGATCCAAAATGACGTCTCTATTAGCAACATCGAAGGCACTTCGAAGGTCAATGAAGACCACCACACTGGCCCTGTTAAGGCGAGTGTACAGGTCGACTAGGCAGTGGTGTGTGCTCCGCTGGGCCATGAATAAGATGTAAGTCGGGCAATATTTAGGGGGCACAGCAATACGCAAGCGAGTGGCTGAAGCACTTGACCCAGCAGTTAGAGAATAATGAAACCGAAGAGCGATGTGATCAGAGAATAAGTCTGGCACGGAGGAGCACAGGACCCGAGATGCTATCAGGCCAGATGAGAGGATGTAATCCAGAGTACCTCCCCGGCAATGAGTGGCACCGCCAGTGTCCCAGCGTGTCAGATGATGCTTGCGGATGTATGAAAGGAGATGAACACCATTACGATTAATAGAGCCAGAACCATCACCTAAATCAGAATGCCGAGCATTAAAATCTCCCATATACACCATACCACGCACTGTTGGAGAAGGAAGAGCCTCAAGAGTGAGTCTAGCTGGGGCAGAATAGACATTACATAGTTGTAGTACTCCATTCCCAGGTAGAACCTCAAATAGCTGAAAGGTCATGTCAGGATCAGTTTAGGTATGGAGAAGGCGATGTGGCAAGGAGCTATGTATGTAAGTCAGGAGACCATTCCTTACCAGATGAACATATGGCACATAACCTGAGAGAGGAGGAGCTTGCCCAGCAGCGAGCGGCCGTCCTGGAAATGCTTCCTGGAGAAAAATAACACTGGGATGATGACGAAAAACATAGGCCTTGAGTTGAGTGAGCTTAGCATAACTGGTGATACCACATACATTCCAGGAGATGACATCCAGCCGGCAATCACTAGCGAACTCTGTATTTGGAGGTAGAAGTCCGGTGAGTCGGGGCAGATGAGCGACCTGGAGAAGAAGATGGACCAGGAGAAGGGACTGACTCGAAAAGCTTTTCAAGGCGAGATGCAACAGTATCCATCTTTTCGGTAAGGGTAGTGACAGTTGAGATGATGGCCTGCTGAGCCTCGACCAAGGTGGAGAGTTTGGAGTCATTGGCAGCCTGCGCAGCAACTAGCCCATCAATCCTGGCTTCAAGGGTAGAAAAGCGATTCTCGAGGGCCGTACATCGTGCCATGAGGGTAGCAACAGACTTGCGGAGGGCCAGGTCTGGAGGTGAGGCAGGGCTGGTAGGAGGAGCAGACTGGGGAGGTGGTGGTGGTGGCGGTGGTGGAGGTGGAGCAATAGTAGTGACACAAGCCTGGACCTGACGTCGAGTACATCCATGCCACACATTAACCTCCTTAGGAGGTGAAGGCTCAGAGGTGGAGGCAGCAGGACGTGATGGTTCGCTCCTGACAGGACACGTCTTGGAATCATGGTCGGCGGCACACCATGCACACTTCGGTCTGGCAGAACAGTACCGAGAGATATGCCCCACACCCCAGCACCTGTAGCACCAAGGCTGGTCATTATGAAGTTTCCTCACCTCACACGGTGGAAGACAAGGGAGGAAATCAAAGGAAATCTCATTTGGAGGTAGATCAGGTTGACTCCAGACAACAACAGACAGGGGAGGGGGAGGGGGGATTAGGAAGTTGGGAGGATTAATTAAGGCAGTAACATCTTACATGTTCACTATTATCTTATGGTTCCTCCTTGCCCGTTTGACACTGAATTTATCAATATCATCAAATGGGGCTGGTGGAGGGACCATAAAATAATCGTGAAGATATTAGACGAACGACACGAGATCATGATTCGTGACGTGCTCGACCGTGTGGATAAGCCTTTATAATGCATGATTATGATCAATTTCACTTTTCTTTCACACCAGATAATGGTCATAAACCCAGGTGCGTGTGGTGTGGAGGCCGTGATGGATGTGAATGCTTGCCCCATAACCAGTCCTGACTATGCATCGGTTGAGGAAATAGCTTGGGTTAGTGCGAACCCAATTAAAACTCCTTTTCTAAATTATCAGCCTGTATAGTTAAAAATGACTGACGTAAGATTCGGCTGATATAATATCATCCATGCAACACATGGCAACGTGTTCACCTACAGTGAACATAAGAAGCTATCTCTAACATACTCGTTATGATATTCGATCATATATGCCTCAACAGTTGCCTAAGCCCACTGCTTCATAACTATATCTTGACTATGAATAGGATACATATTAGGTTATTTATATCATATAATTACATTATTCGCCGTGGTGAAGGGGACACGAACAGTGGAGTATTGCTGACATAGCAATTTTGGAATACACACGACTTAAAAAAAAAAAAAAAAAAAAAAATGGGAATACACAGGAGCATAATAAATATATCAATAAATAAGAAAAACATTACTTCTGTCAGACCATATATTATACAAGGTGATAAAGCTTTAGAGAAACACTGATATTGGCTTTTGTCTCGTGAAGAATTGTTTGATTAATAAATGCAAGTTGGAATGTAGTGTCATCCTAGGCGAATGCCATTAAAAAGAGTAATAGCATCAGGCCCTTTTGGACCTTATGTCACTCCCAGTCAAATAGGTAATATCTGACTTATGTGCATTCCTTGGTGCCATTGTTTAACAGCTCTTTTACGGTATATTGGTGATCTGAACCGAATCGTTTGTAGACTCTATCCATGTTATCTATCGCGTAAATGTAAGACAAACAGCTTTATGCAATTACCGTATATCCAATTTCGCATATGAAAGATTATAGGGCAAACCAATAGCTATCTTGATCCCTCCAAACAAGTTGTCAATGCAAAACGAAGACTAGGAAACTCATGGCAATAAAGCGAAATCTACAGGAGGGGGGGGGGGGGGGGGATGAGAAGTAACTGCCTATTATTAAGAGCTACTGACATCTTTTTAAGAACTGTTTTTCTCACTTACCCTGCAGAACTGGTATAATATATACTGCCAACGATAGAACGAATAATATGAGACAATGCTTCATTCCTTGTCATTTACGTAAGTTCAAGTGTGGCTGCCAGAGGATTGTTTTGATTAACTTCCTTCCCAATTCGTGATGTTTATAATGAACACCACATCTCACCTATAATATATCCTCTTTCTAGATACCGCCGTAGTGGTAGAAGGCCACCCATGGCTCAAATCTAGTCACCCAAACCATTAATCCGTGCAGTAAGCCTCTCATACCACTCACACATGGCCCACTCAGCCTCTCATCCCATGCACCACCAAAGTAACGTCAAACTCATGCCCCCATCGTCATGGACTTCCCATACCCTAATATTATATGCTACTCATATAATTGACGAGAATTGTGTACTGTTAACACTTAAAATTGCAGCACAATAATATTAAAAATCCCTTCACATTTCGACTGTTTGGCCATTACTAACACACAAAAACTCGTCACCCATTACAGCTGTGAAGCTTCTGTATTGATGCGTTCGATTATTGTAATACCTGTGTAATATTATTCTTGTTTTAATTTTTACTATTATTTCTAATAAATGGTATTATGATCATGTGTTGCTTGGAGAACTAAATTTATATGATTTTCCATTTTACAAATACTGAGTAAGTTGCTTTACCTCGCCGATGTCCACAACCTGATTACAATAACCCCACGTGATGTTACTGTAAGATGCGAGCAGCCAGCTGCCTCCCGAGCATTCAAGTCTACGGTGTTCACTCGCTTTAGGCTTCACCTAAAAAATGGTGGGGTTGATGTTAATATGATTTGGGATATGCGAGCCATAGAAAGTGAGGATGATCATATTTGTATTGCCTTTCATCATTGTTACTCCTTGGACACTGTCTGAGCTCATAGCAAGAATGTCCTCTTCTGAGAATTCATATAGATCCTCATTGTATATACCCCCCTTGCTATAATTAAATGTTCGATTTGGTTTGATGGATTCAATCATGCCAGCCATCAGAAGGACAGGGGAGATTGTGTAAGATCTTTGGCTCTGATGAAAACACTTTTACCGTAGTTTTTTATGTGGCCTATCGGTAGTAATCCAATTTCTTTTTCCAAATACCTATAAGCATGGGAGAGATTACCACGCCCCTCCCTGTAGAAAGCCACAAATCAAAAGGGTGTATGAATGCGACGCTCCTTAGCTTAGGGACATGCTCTACAGAGTCATCGAAGATGTTAGGGCAGTAGTCATTGGCACTGTCAATTATATTTGTGGACCGCATCATCTGAACCTTAAGGGGGTATCACACTAGCTCTGCATATGAGGTTGTAATGTCTGGAAGGCCGTTACTACCAGAGGTGTATAGTAGACTCCAATACTAGGCACGGATTTATTCACAGAGTAGGACACAGTAGAATATACAGAGTGAACCCAAGCACAAGGTGATGACTTCCGCTTGCCTGACTGCTAATGTTGCTTGTAGAAGGTAGTTGCGTTGCTTGAAGAAGGTAGTCGTGTTGCTTGTAGAAGGTTAGAAGGTAGCTGTGTGCTGCTCGAGAGTGACCATAGGCTAGCGTGTAGGTCGCGGTGGCTTGGCGTGGTGCAGTGAGGCGAGGATCTGAGGCGGAGCAGGAAGTGGGAGAATTGTTGACTGGTTGACTGTCCCTGAGCTAGTGGCAGAGCGTGGGTAGACGATGGCAGCGGCTGGGTTCAGTTGCAGGCTCACTCGCAAGCCGACAAGTGAATGCGAGGATGCACAGCTGTAACATAGATAATGGGAAAAGCTAGTGCTTGGGTCACTACAGTACCCCCCTCCCCCAAGAAACAAGAGGAGAGGTGGAGGTAAGTTACATAGAATGCAATAATATAAATAAAAAATACATACAATAAAAACAGGGTACATACATAGGGGAAAAAATATATACAAAATACATACATTGTAAGAGGAGACTATACATATTAGGCAAGATAATACATGTGAGGATGACATAAACAGGTATACATACGTGGTACAGTATACGGGAAAACATATGAAAGTGACATACAAAAAAAAATAAAAAAATACATATACATGGAATAAAAATTAATGTGTTGCACATAAATGTACGTGGACAGTGTATAGTGTGAGTTACAAGTGAGTGAGTTGATAATAAATGGAGGGTGTAGGTGGCAGGATGTGGAGTGTGTGCGCGTCTGTGTTGGTTATGGAGGCGGTATATTTGGCCGGACGGCGAATGGTGCGTCCCGACCGAGAAGTGAATCCCTCAGGTACCAAAGCTGGCTCGTCGTCCAGTAGCATGTTGTGTAGCAAAGGTGGTGTCTCAGGGCGTGGCGGAGGCGTGAGGCTGTGGCGAGGGCTAACGGGATGAGGAGGCGTGACTGGTATAATGTGGATGACAGGAGGCTGGTCCTGAGGGATATTAGAAGGGATTAAAACAATCGAGGCATGTTCAGGTGAGGGAAGGTCAGGTAGAGGTAACGGGTCAGGTAGGGTGTGGTCAGGTAGCGGAATAGGGTCTGGAGTTTGGTCTGGTAGCGGAACAGGGTCGGGAGAAGGGATGACAGGTATAGGCGCAGGATCGGCCTGTGGAGGAGGAGAGGGAGCGGGCAGGTTAGGGGTGAAGGGGGCAGGTATGTCAGGGAGAGGAGGAAGGGTCGGTGGGTCGGGTAAAGGAGTGTAGTCGGCGAGAGGTCCGGGTGGGGAAGGAATGAGAGGTTCGGGTAGGTGTGGTGGGATAGGTAGGTCGGGTATAGGCACGGGGTTGGCGGGAGGAGGGGTTCGGTATGGGTGGGGTGTGATGAGGGAGGGGAGAAGGATAGGGTGTGGGTAAATTGGGAATGGAATAGAATGGTGTGAGGTGGTATGTGAATGTTCGTGTGGTGGCGTGAGGTGGGAAGAGGTGTGATGGGATGAAATTGAGAAGCAGGTTGTGGTAAGTGTGGAATGGTGGTGGTGAACGGTGACGGTGTAGTAGTTTGGTGGTGTGAGGTGTGGTATGAGGGTTTCAGACATAGAGGATGTACGTGGGTGAGTGGTAGTACATGTGGTGTGAATAGAAGTGGTGGGCAGTGAGTTGAGCGTGGTGTGGGGTGTGTGTATGGCGGGTGAGGCGTCTGCGGCGTGGTATGTGCCAGTGGGTTAGTTGATGGATGGGTGTTTAGTGGCGTGGTGTGAGGCGGTTCGTCTGAGGTGCGGGCTGGTTTTACCCTCTCCCAGGATGTGATGTAAGGCTTGTCGTGTATCCATAGGGTGACAGTGGCATCCGACCTAGCGAGGACGGGGTTAGGGGTAAAGGCCGGTGTACAGCTGCTGGAGCAGTGTATGGTGTGAGTCCGTCCTGAGTAGCAGAGAGGGTGCGGTGTGCAGACCGGGAGGCGTGTAGGTAGACCTGGAGTGCTGCCATGTGGGCGTAGGTGCGTCGTTTGTGATGGCTCGCTTGAGAGCTGGTAAGGAGAGGCTGGATGTGTCCACGTCAGGAGATGTTATCTGGCCTGGGAGGCGGAGGTCTTCACCGTATACCAGCTCTGCCAGAGAGTGGTTGAGGTCCTCTTCCATCATCATCCAGATGGTGAGGAGGATGAGTTGGAGTGCGTCCGTCCATTGGTCCGGTTGTAGGGCATGGAAAGCATCCTCGAAGGGGCGGTGAAAGCGCTCTACCATACATATCATTACTGCAGGGGTGATAGGCGGTAGTGTGTTGGCGTCGTGTACCCAAGACCGTTAGCATGTCAGTCCACGCCCTCGATTTGAAATGCGTACCTTGGTCGGTGATGATTCCTGCCGGAGGACCAAAGTTTGCCACCCAGTTGCTCAGAAAGTGGCGGGCAGTCCTTTCCGCGGTGATGTCAGACATGGAAATAGCGGGACACCACCGGGTTGTTCTGTCGAAACACATCAGAAGGTAACGGGATCCACGCGAAGAGGGTAGTGGGCCCACGATATCCATGTGTACTGTATGGATCCTGCTGGAAGGAACGATGAATTCGTGGAGGGGAGGGCGGGTTTGGCGGCTAACCTTAGCATGCTGGCAGGGAAAATATGACGTAACCTTTCCTTTATCTGCCGTCTCATCCCCGGCCATACTGCGCGGTGGCTGATGAGGCAGAGTGTGCCCACTACGCCTGGGTGGTTGAGTTAGTGGTAGTGTTGGAATACTGCCTTCCTGAACTGCTTGGGGATATAGGGGCATGGAATGCCACAGGAAGTGTCACACAATAGCTGGGTGGTAGAATGCTGTCTCAGCTGTAGGTGGCCAGACGAGTTTCTTTTGGTATGTCTTCTTTAGCCCCTTGAGGGATCATGGAGTGGCGCGAGGATGGAAGCGGTGTGGGGAATAAAGCAGTGGTAATAATTCACCATGCCTAGGAATTCTCTGAGTATTCTTGTTGTGGTAGGTAGGGGGAAATTCCTAACGGCCTCAACCTCCTGTGGCAGGGGTGTGATGCCTTGTGGTGTAACGCTGTGTCCGAGGAAGTCGAGATGGTCTGCCCCGATGACACACTTGGATGGGTGAATTTTGAGGTTGAACTGCTGCAGACATGAGAAGAGCTCCCGCAGGTGCTGCTGGTGTTGTCCGTTTTTGTGGGACATGACGAGTATGTCATAGATATATACCACGGTGTACTCTAGTCCATGCAGCACCTTGTCCATGAACCTCTGGAACGTTTGTGCAGCATTCCGTAATCCGAAGTTCATGGACAGGAACTAAAACAATCCAAAGGGTGTGGTGATGGCAGTCTTCTTAATGTCTTCGTCAGCAACAGGAATGTGGTGGAAGGCACGGACAAGGTCAATTTTTTAGAACACCACACATCCTTGGAGCTTGGAGTGGAAGTCTAGGACTTGCGGGATCGGGTACCTGTCGGGAATAGTGGCTGCGTTGAGAGCTCTATAATCTTCGCATGCCCTCCACTCTCCTTCCTGCTGCTTCGGGACCATGCGCTGTCCGAGGGTCTGGCCACGCCCTGCTGGAACTCTCGTTTGGCATCCTATGGGGTTTAGCGAACACTGGAAAGCCCGTAGTAGTAATGGTGTGGCGTATCTCTGGGTCGTGGGTATGGTGTGAAGGGTCAGTAGAGAGTAGTTGTGGAAAGTTGTGCAAAATGTGTTGGTATGTGAAATGTGTGTTATGGTAGGTGTAGTGTGGCGACAGTGTTTGGTGAGAATAGTGGCTCCTGTGGGTTGATGTATAAGGCGGTGTTGCTTGGCATCAATGAAGAGGTCATGTGCCGTCAAGAAGTCCAGGCCTAGGATGGGTGCCTGGACGTCAGCCACGATAAAGGGCCAAACGAGATACTCTTCCTTGAGGAAGGTCACCTCTCTACTTCTGGTGCCGTAGGTGGTGATAGGGGACTTGTTCGCAGCGAGGAGGTCATAAGCTGAGGAGGCTTGTCTGTGTTTGCCCTTCTCCCGGGGTGGAACGACACTTACCTCGGAGCCAGAGTTGACAAGTAATTGTCGCCCGACACGAGGTCTTCCACCCACAGGAGAGTGCAAGCGGTGTGGTGAGGTGGTGTGGAGATAAAATCCGGGAGTTGCTTCATGAGTAAGAGAGGTGTGGTTGTGAGGTTGGTGGCAGTTATGCGGTTATGAGGGCGTAGAGGTGTGTGACGGGGAATTAAGATTATTATTATTAAATTAATTAGTGATGTAAAAAAAGTTACTTACTGTTAATTCTTACCTTACCCGGACTTATCTTGGACTTTCGTTGTGTTGGCTTCAACAATCGTCAGCAGAGGTTAATTATCCCCTTTTATCCCAACTTACGTCAACATAAATTTATTTTACGTGGGTTCTTTCAATATGTATGCACTTATACAGTATTAGCAGAATTGTAAGGTGTATGAAAAACAACCAATTTACAATTACTTTACTATATTTATTAATCTCAGTCATGCACCAACAATTAAATTATATAAACAATTAATAAATTATTACCACATGCATACACTTCCACACGAACAAAGATTAGCTAGCTAATAACGCAATAATCGAGAATCACTGCACTCGTTTTCTTTCACGGTCTCGTAATGTCTCGTATAAATTTCTAATTCCCTCGAATATTTTCTTTCGATTTTTCCCCAGTCGATTTTCTTTCGATAAACTAGCTTACGTTAACTCATCTGATTAAGCAAGTCTAACACTGTGATTAATTATTCATTAGGTGCTATTTCAAGACCTCCCTACTCAATTACTTTAATTTATATTAAATTGCAAACTAACACTGTATAGTTCTGTATATCTAAAACCAAGATCACTACATAGACTCAGTTAAACAGTTGTCCAATGAAATACCTAAAAATATAATTTCGTTAACCTGTTTTACAGAAAGGTTGTCAATTTTTACATTAATATTGGGTGTTGGTGTTAATAATGGGTGTGAAATCATGTAGTTTGTTTTGCTAATATTTAGTGTAAGTTTATTACACTTTATCCAATTTTTCACATGGCTCAATTCTCGGTTTAATACAAGTTCCATATTATTAATATCCCTCCCAGTAATGAAAATATTGGTGTCATCTGCAACCAGAAGAAAATTTAATCTATTTGTGCTTAGAGTTATATATTAAAAACAATAACGGGCCGAGAATTGAGCCCTGAGGTGCTCCACATGTAATATTATTAAAGAATGATGTTGCATTGTTGTACACTACACACTGTTGTCTATTACTCAGATAGTTTTTGAACCAGTTGTTTGTTGTCCCACAAATTCCATATACTTTAAGTTTATCTAGCAATATGGAGTGTGAGATAGTATCAAATGTTTTTGTTAAGTCGCAGAATAAGGTTATTTGAAATTCTTTATTATCAATGGCATTGTAGATGTTTTGGCATAGTTGATGAATTGCTAACTCGGTACTGTATTTAGGTCTGAATCCATACTGGTATTGTGAAAGTAATGAGTGGTTACATAAATAGTCCATTAGTCTTGAGGCCATGATTTTTTCAAAATTTTTACTGAAACATGGTAAAACTGACACAGGTCTGTAGTTATTGTGGAGATTTTTATCACCTTTTTCGTGTATAGGAATAACTCTGGCTATCTGAAGTTTTTTTGGAAACTCACCCTCTCGAAATGATCTGTTAATTATATATTCCAAATATGGTGAAATTATACTATTACATTTTTTAACTATTTCTACATCTATTGTGTCATATCCTGGGGAAGTTATTTTGAGGTTATTAATTATGGTATCTATTTCATGTGTACTTGTGGGTTGAATATAAAAAGAAAAAGGTGTAGGAACTGGTAAGTAGCTTTCGAATAAATCTGGTGTATGTTCAACGTTTTGAGCCAAATTATTAGCAATATTACAAAAATAATTATTGAATGATTCCGCTATTTCATGGTTTGTTCAAAAGATTTTATCCAGAAATGTCATGGAGGTGGGAAGCCGATTATTATTTCTGCCCATAATATTATTAAGAATTTCCCAGGTTTTTTTACTTTTTCCTGCATTTTCTTCTAATTTAGATTTAAAATAATTTTTCTTTGCTGCTCTTATTGTTGATGTCAGTGTATTTCTGAATCTGTTGAATGTAGTTTCATAAGTGATAGGCCATTTAGCATATAATTTCTGCAGTCTATTGCTCTCTTTTATGGACATTTTAATTCCCTGGGTAATATCAGGTTTATGTATATGTTTTTCTTTCACTGAGAATTCTTTCACAGGGAAATGTTTATTGTAAATGTTAAGAAATTGTTCGGTGTAATTATTAAAGTTTTCATCTATCCCTGTCTCTACTACAGTATCTTCCCAATTGTACTCACTCAGTTCTGTTATAAAATTATTAATATATTCATTAGTGAAAATTCTTTTAGAAATAATAGTTCGTGTGCAGTATGAGTTTGGCTTTGGTATAGAAAATGAGCTAAAAATTGGGAAATGATCACTAATGGAAGTATACAGAATACCACTGGAGTTATAGTTGAGCATATCATTTGTCCATATATGATCTATTATTGTGGCTGATGTTTTCGTTACTCTGGTGGGTTTGTTTATAACTGGGAAAAAAGTATGGTGATAAAACAGGTTTGAGAGATTTTGAGCATGATCATTGTTTGCAAAAAGATTAATATTAAAATCACCCATAATGTAACAATTAATTTTTAAGCTGGCCACTAAACCTAAAATATGTTCTAGTGTTGCCATGAAATCTTGAATGCTTTCGTTCGGTGGTCTGTATATGATACCAATAATAAATTTATGTGGATGCGAAACCTTTAGAAATAATGATTCTATGTGTGGAAGTTGCAAGGTGATGTCCTGTATTGGCAAACTTTTGTAAATCTTATGTAAATATATTACAAGACCTCCACCAGATGTATTCTTATTTTCAAAGTGTTGTTCAGTATAACAATTCATCTTGTAAAGTGTACATATTTCATCATTTAAACGTGTTTCACAGAGACCGATAACTTGGAATTTGATGTCAAATGGAGTTAAGCATTGGTCGAGAAGTGTTTCAAGGTGAAGTGGTACACTGCTTATGTTTAAGAATAAAATGTTAAGGCTTGGGTGGGGAATTGACTGTTTCATATACTGGTTATTACAGAAATAATAATGACAAAGGTTCCCGAAAAATATTGTTTGAGAGTGAATCGTCTACTTAGTGTTTATTACTTGATTGAGCAGGAATATAAGTTAATTGATCAATTACCGCAAGGGGAAAATTATGAGTTGAATGTGCGATTATTTGAATAATAAATTCAGCATCATTTAAAGAATGAAATGGAAAGAGTGGTAGGTTGGCAGCCATGTTTGGTTGATTGATAAACACCATGTTATATTTCTAGCATATACACAGTAGCGTACAGTTGGGGAATAATGTATCTGAACACTGTTGGTAGCTTCTGTCAACAGCCCCATAAGTTAACACCTCAGTGAGAGAAAGTATTTATGAATTAAATGATAACTTTTATTTCACTGTCTGTGGTTGGTCGAAGTCTCCCAATATCAGTTATCGTTATGTAGTAATGGATAGATTTTGTCTATTGCTATCGTGTTTATCCCTGGCATTGTTACCAGAAGCCGCCAACGGTGTTCAGATACTTTGTTCCCCAACTGTACATACCAATTACTTATCAATTACTGTACTTTCCTTCCTCCACGCACTGAAAGTCTGGTTGTCCTTTGGCTGGCCTCGCTGTTTTCTCTTTTGTCTTGAATCACAACTGGTGAAGTACTCCTGGTCCTGCTATCACCAACTTGATGAAACTGCTTCCTCTTGATCTTGTTCCCACTACCAGCCTCTGCACTAGCAACAGGTACAGTCGGCGGCAGAAGTCCTGTCGCCTCACCTGCTTCACCAAGACGCACAGTGTTCATGGACTCGAGAAATACACATGTTTTCTACACCTAATAATCTTGAGGCGATGAACATTGCGTGCCTCGGTGAAGCAAGTGAGGCGACAGGACTTTTGCTGCCGACTGTACGTCCATACCAATGGCAGAAGGTGTACTAGCTGAAGCAAAGGCATGATCACTGTCTCCAGCATTCACACCAGCCCCAACACCAGCAAGTCCCCTGTCCACAGCGGCTTCACTTGGTGGCAAGGCTTCAGCACCGCCAGACTCGTCATAATCATTTGGCTTCTCCCTAATGACCAGTCGAGTGTGTCGAAAATACGCAATCTTGCCCTCGCTCCTTGCTTTCTTAAGTTGAGGTAGTTGGGCTCTTCTAATGTCTTGTGAGGCAGGGCATAAGTCTTCATTAATGAAGATATATATATATATATTTTTTTTTTAATTAATTGCGCCGTAGCGTCAATCAACAGGCAGGCAACAATACATACTAGTAGGCGGGATCCATGAGAATACAATGACTACAACCACACCCACACCCACACACACACACACACCACACACACACATCACGAAAACATAACAGAATGGAGCACAAGCATACAGACAAATATTTACATTATGACCTACTTAAATCCACCAAAACGAGGGTGGCGTACCAGAAGTTCCTCCAGAACCTGGTGGTTCAGCAGGTGTCGACAAACCACATCAAGTGGCAGGCCCCGGGGGAGCAAGTGTCGGACAGTGGGGCAGGCCAGGCAATAGTGCTCTACAGTGTTAGCACGAGGCGCTCGACACAAGCGACACTCAGTGAAGGGAGGCTCACCCTGCATCCCAGCAACCTGCCACGGTGGCCGGTAGCCAAGCCTCAAACGAGCAGAGACTACATTGTGCCTCCGAACCATGAGGCCTCGACGACGGTAGGAATATTTGTGATGGCAGACAGACTCATAATGTGTGATGGAGATGCTGAAGGGCCTCTCTGCATCCCTGCGTCGCCGTACAGGGAGGAGAGCGGCGGAGCGGACTTTAGAGAGGTAACATGTCAGGGAGAGAGGACGTCCAACACCACGAGGAGGCAGATGGCAGGCTTCCTTTGCGAGTCTGTCAACTGTACCATTGTGACGTAAACCTACATGGGATGGCACCCATAAAAATTTGACAGTCAAGTTACGATGACACAATAAAGACAAACACGATAAAATCTGCTGAACAACAGTAGAGTGTGTGGGCTGAACACTAGAGAGGGAATGAAGGGCAGGTCTGGAGTCACAAAAAATGGCAGCATTCACTCCACGTTGACAAACAAGACTAACAGCATCCAGAATGGCATACAGTTCACACAATGTTGAGCTAGAGTGGTTACAGAGACGACGGCCAACCCAGCCCCCTGGAGGTGGCTCCATGTCAGGTGAGAAAACGGCACAACCTGCTGCACCATCCACTTGCAATGAGCCATCAGTGTAGAGGCAGTATGGATCTGTGATGGAGGACGTCACTGTTTCTATGTGTTCCAGAGCCAACTGCCGCTGTAGAGAAGGCAGTTCCGACTTGGAAGTAGGTGTGAAGCTCACATCAGGTGTTGGTAGCATCCACGGAGGGGGTCCTGGGGGGACGTCGGCCACCATTATATCTATATTAAGACTACGGAGCATAGAGGAAACAGACCTTATAAGAGTACGTCCAGCAGGCAGTATGGGAGGGACCGGGTAGTTCGGTCTAAGAGAAGTCCTGACTAACTGAGAGTAATGGGGTGAAAGATGTGGGAAATGGAGGCACTTGACAGTGAAGCAAGTAACATTAGAATAAATTTTCTCCACTAACGGGGGAAGACGCAACTCACGCTGCATGTTCACTATCCTGGTCGACATTGGACAACCGAGAATTATTCTCATTGGTCTATTCTGAAAATTTTCTAAAGTTTCAAGAGTAGCCCTGGGAAGTTAAATCAGAGCAGGGGAGAGGTAATCAACAACTGAACGGATAAAAGCAATATAGATAGTCCTGGTTACTGGGATGGAGATGTCCGAGGAGTTGTTAGTGAGCCATTGAAGTGGCGTAAATCAGCGCTGGAGACGACCCAATAAGTCCTGGACAATGGAATGGTCTTGAGGTCTGGCAGAGACAATTGGCCAAATATTGACTGGTGCGCCCATGTAGCGATACTGGGAACACATGGGAATGACAGTCCCTCCAATGGTGAACACTGGCCGAGCTTGAGGAAGGCGGCAGGTGAATATTCTGCTCTTATCTGGGGAGACAATAATGCCACAGTGAGAGGAGGCCACAGAGAAGTAGTCAAGAAACCGCTGGAGATCCCTTGGTGAGGTAGAATGAACACAGATATCATCAGCATAGCACGTAATTGTAGTTCCAGGTATATCAGGGAGAGAAGTGAGCAGCCGATGCATCAGAATATTAAATAACAATGGGCTGAGAACACCCCCTTGAGGCGTACCAAGATGAAAACTGCGCAAAGGACTGAGCGCACCACTGAAAAACACACGGGAGGTCCTGTTGCTCAGGTAGCCCCGAATCCACCGTAATAGATTACCCTTTATCCCAAAGTCAACCAGTTGATCCAAAATGACGTCTCTATTAGCAACATCGAAGGCACTTCGAAGGTCAATGAAGGCCACCACACTGTCCCTGTTAAGGCGAGTGTACAGGTCGACTAGGCAGTGGTGTGTGCTCCGCTGGGGAAGGAAACCAAACAGCCATGGAGAAAGGCGATCTTGCAGTCTGTACATGAGACGATTGAGTAAGATTCTCTCCATAACTTTGCAAAAACAGGAAGTCAGGGAAATAGGCCTGAACTTCGCAGTGCTGGGCTTAGGGATGGGTATTATTGTGCTGCTGGTCCAGGCTCGTGGTACACAACCATCACGAAGACAAAGATTGTACAGTAGAAGTAGAGGGTTCCCAGGAACTTGTTGAAGTAGGCACAGCACAGCATAAGTAATACCATCATCACCAGGGGAAGAAGCTCTACCCCGAGAGAGAGCACGTCGCATCTCCTCCTCAGTTATCTCCTCTGCATCATCGTCATCATCTTGCAACAGAGCAGACATTAGACGTAGCCGATGGACAGCAGCACGGGAAGTGAGTGCATCTTGTATGTGGATGGGTAGACTGGCTGAGGTAGATTGTTCTGACCAGGCATCGACAAGTTGTTGGGCATAGTCGGTGGGAGTGTGATGACGAGCAGTTGCCGGTGTCTTTTTAACAACCCGACGGATGAGGTGCCACATAGAAGCCACACTTGTTTGCTGGTTGATGCTGTCCGTGAACCGCTGCCAAGACTCAGTGTGAGCACAATCCTGCAGGGCAACTAAAGCGTCCGTAGACATCTGGTAATGATGGAGCAGGTTAGGGGTTGGCTTGGCTTGAAACAATAGGCCATCACGTTCAGCCTCCTCCTTTGCCTCCTGTATACGTGCATTCAGCGTCCAGGAGTGGGCAGTATGGCGATGCTGGAGGTGTGGCCGGGAGACGTATAGCCTATAAAAGTCATGAGTAGCAGATACAAGATCAGAGTACAACTATTCAGCTGATGATATGTCAAATGTATGGAATACATGGGCCATGAATAAGATGTAAGTCGGGCAATATTTAGGGGGCACAGTAATACGCAAACGAGTGGCTGAAGCACTTGGCCCAGCAGATAGAGAATAATGAAACCGAAGAGCGATGTGATCAGAGAATAAGTCTGGCACGGAGAAGCACAGGACCCGAGATGCTATCAGGCCAGATGAGAGGATGTAATCCAGAGTACCTCCCCGGCAATGAGTGGCACCGCCAGTGTCCCAGCGTGTCAGATGATGCTTGCGGATGTATGAAAGGAGACGAACACCATTACGATTAATAGAGCCAGAACCATCACCCAAATCAGAATGCCGAGCATTAAAATCTCCCATATACACCATACCACGCACTGTTGGAGAAGGAAGAGCCTCAAGAGTGAGTCTAGCTGGGGCAGAATAGACATTACATAGTTGTAGTACTCCATTCCCAGGTAGAACCTCAAATAGCTAAAAGGTCATGTCAGGATCAGTGGAGGTACGGAGAAGGCGATGTGGCAAGGAGCTATGTATGTAAGTCAGGAGACCATTCCTTACCAGATGAACATATGGCACATAACCTGGGAGAGGAGGAGCTTGCCCAGCAGCGAGCGGCCGTCCTGGAAATGCTTCCTGGAGAAAAATAACACTGGGATGATGACGAAAAACATAGGCCTTGAGTTGAGTGAGCTTAGCATAACTGGTGATACCACGTACATTCCAGGAGATGACATCCAGCCGGCAATCACTAGCGAACTCTGTATTTGGAGGTAGAAGTCCGGTGAGTGGGGGCAGATGAGCGACCTGGAGAAGAAGATGGACCAGGAGAAGGGACTGACTCGAAAAGCTTTTCAAGGCGAGATGCAACAGTATCCATCTTTTCGGTAAGGGTAGTGACAGTTGAGATGATGGCCTGCTGAGCCTCGACCAAGGTGGAGAGTTTGGAGTCATTGGCAGCCTGCGCAGCAACTAGCCCATCAATCCTGGCTTCAAGGGCAGAAAAGCGATTCTCGAGGGCCGTACATCGTGCCATGAGGGTAGCAACAGACTTGCGTAGGGCCAGGTCTGGAGGTGAGGCAGGGCTGGTAGGAGGAGCAGACTGGGGAGGTGGTGGTGGTGGCGGTGGTGGAGGTGGAGCAATAGTAGTGACACAAGCCTGGACCTGACGTCGAGTACATCCATGCCACAGATTAACCCCTGGCTGTTGGCATCGTGGACACTTCCATCGAGACGTATCCTTAGGAGGTGAAGGCTCAGAGGTGGAGGCAGCAGGACGTGATGGTTCGCTCCTGACAGGACACGTCTTGGAATCATGGTCGGCGGCACACCATGCACACTTCGGTCTGGCAGAACAGTACCGAGAGATATGCCCCACACCCCAGCACCTGTAGCACCAAGGCTGGTCATTATGAAGTTTCCTCACCTCACACGGTGGAAGACAAGGGAGGAAATCAAAGGAAATCTCATTTGGATGTAGATCAGGTTGACTCCAGACAATAACAATATGGCTAATGGGGGAACCATCTTGGAAAAAACGACGGGCAATGTACACACCAGGGTATCCCTTAGCAAGTTTCGGGTCAACATCAATAGGAAAACGGGTAAGGATGTAGCTGGGGAACTTACGAGGCCTCTCGGGTGAGTCTTCAAGAATGAGAGGCAGAGACAAAAATTCACCAGCCTTCATTCTATCAATGATATCCTGACGCTTCCTAGAGATGTAGATAAACCGGGAGGTGACAGCAGCCATCTTGACTTCAGCCAGTTCACGCTGCAGCTGGAAGGCCCTGTTGACATCAGACAACCAACGCAACTTTGTGTCAGTAGATGGGTTCCCAGAGAAGGAGAGCTTGACATAGGCATTTCTTGGGGCAAAAGCAGGAAGGTTGGACGAGGGCAAGGAGTTGGTATACAAAGAAGAAACACCACGTTGAGGCAGAGAAGATACATCATGCACAGCTGAAGCACCCTTGGCAGTCTTGGCAGCCGGAGGCAAACAGTCCACACCATCGGAATCCTGCAAGGAGTCGGACGAGGCATCAACGGGTCGCTTGGTAGAGGTTGAGGAGGTGGAAGGCTGCAACCTGAGCTGCGGAGTGACCGAGGAGAGGGGGGGAGGGTTGCGAGAAGGCAGCTCAGGCCAGTGATCCTCGATAGGAGACTCATCCTCCTCCGACATGGCCAAGTCGGCCTCCAGGCAGGAAGCCACATCCGAATCCGCGCTGTCCATCAGGCCAGGCAAGGCCTAGATGGGAAGCGACCAACTGAACACACACGAACACACGAACATACACACACAGAACAATAAAACAAATAAACCACAAACAACAATACCACAAACAGCAAAACCACAAAAAAAAACTATAGAAAATACCTATAACACCACAGACACAACAACACACTAACAAGAACGTTGAAACAAGA
The DNA here is from genome assembly GCA_033782935.1 of Petrolisthes cinctipes. Lineage (NCBI taxonomy): Eukaryota > Metazoa > Arthropoda > Malacostraca > Decapoda > Porcellanidae > Petrolisthes > Petrolisthes cinctipes. The sequence continues at coordinate 1,661,420 of JAWQEG010001325.1, read as the reverse complement.
CAAACAACAACACAAACAACAACACAGGCAGAGCACCAGGAACACGTCTTCACTCCAGGAAGGTTGGGGTGAGACTGATGAAGATATTTGTACCACGGAGCCTCGTGACACTCCTCATCACTGCCTCCCGGTCCCCAAACTTGGAAAAACGGGCAATGATGGGACGGCCACGATGGTCTTCACGCCGTCCCACACGGTGGGCTCGCTCTAGTTGGAGGTTTGGTAAATGAAGCTTCTCCTCTAAGGGTTTCAATACTTGATTGGCGGTTTGTTCCCACGTTTCCCACGAGAGAGAGTGTGTGTGTTTGTGTCTGTGTGTGAGAGAGAGTGTGTGTGTCTGTGTGAGAGAGTGTATGTGTGTCTGTGTGTAAGAGAGAGAGTGTGTGTGTGGCTGTGTGTGTGAGAGACAGAGTGTGTGTGTCTGTGTGTGAGAGAGAGAGAGTACGTGTGTGTCTGTGTGAGAGAGAGAGAGTGTCTGTGTGAGAGAGAGAGTGTGTGTGTGTGTCTGTATAAGAGGGAGTGTGTGTGTCTATGTGTGAGAGAGTGTGTGTGTCTGTGTGTATGAGAGAGAGAGTGTTTGTGTGTGTGTGAGAGAGAGAGAGAGAGAGAGAGAGAGTGTGTGTATGCCTGTGTGAGAGAGTGTGTGTTTATCTGTGTGTAAGAGAGTGTGTGTGTGTGTGTCTGTGTGTGTGAGAGAAAGTGTGTGTGTCTGTGTGTGTGAGAGAGAGAGAGAGTGTACGTGTGTCTGTCTGAGAGAGAGAATGTGTCTGTGTGAGAGAGAGAGAGAGAGTGTGTGTGTGTGTATCTGTGTGTGAGAGAGAGTGTGTGTGTCTGTGTGTGAGAGAGTGTGTGTCTGTGTGTTTGAGAGAGAGAGAGAGAGAGAGAGAGAGAAAGTGTGTGTGTGTGTCTGTGTGTGAGAGAGAGAGAGAGAGAGAGTGTGTGTGTCTGTGTGTGTGTGTGAGAGAGAGAGTGTGTGTTCTGGGGCAAGAAAGACCGTACTTCCTGCAGACATGTGATGATTGATGAATGTGGTAGCTGGCGACTGGTTCGTGGTCTTTGTCTTTTTATTAGTCTTTGTAGTATTATTAGTCTTTGTAGTATTATTAGTCTCTTCGGAGTTTGATTTTAATTATATGGTTTTCTATAATTATATGGTGTAGGAGAGGTAGCAAGCGTCTGTAGTTTGCACAATTTATTGATAACCCGAGTGAGTACAGTTTCACAAATATGTTTGGGGTTAGATTAGACTTGAGCTAACTTTAGAGAGATTATATGCTAAGGAAACCTGTTGAGTGTATGGTTATCAATAGCTAACTGAGGCTTGTGGAGCGGGAAAAAGGCGTCGCTTGGTAGGTCACTTGACTTATGTCGTCACTATATGCTAACGTGTTAATGGTTCCCACAGTGAGCTAGGGTCTGTATCCAACCCTACGTTAGCAGTTTCACGGCATCATGCGATGTGTGACTCACTCTTGTAAGTGAGTATAAGTGATTATAAGTAGCCTCTTAAATGTAGGTTTAACCGGAACAATGCTCGGCCACTACCATCCTTCGCCCTCGAAGGAATATTACGCATATACATAATATATATATTATTATTTTATACATGCAATCTGTAGATAGTTTTATTTTATTATTTCTACAGATAATAATGATTATAACATGTACAATATATATTATGGTAAAATACATCCTATCTAAATGTGTAGGAGTGTGTAACTAACCTATACATTTGTATCCTCATTACCTTCTGACACTTGTCTCTGTCGTTCGCGAGCCGATAATTGTCCGTACCGAGCGTACACCTTCCGTAAACACCAGCTAAACACAATAGTACAAACAATCAACGTTAGTGCAGGTATGATGTGTAGAGGGAATACAACTTCTCTTGAGAGATGTACAGGTAACAATTCATCCAATGTTGAGGTAAACTCTGAGTCATTTAAATACTGAAGGAACTTGATTTTGTCTGAAACAATAGTGATTTTATCTAAAGAGATGTTTGCTACAAGGTTAATTGATTGTAACTCTGTAGAAAGTGTAGACACAAATGCTTTATGGTGATGAGTAGGTAAGTTAAGGAAATGTTCATTCCTAATCTCACAATGGTCCGGTGCCATATAATAACCATCCACCCAAATGTGTTGGACTTTACCATTGCAAATTAATGTCACGCTTGTTCTCTTTTGGAAATAGTAGTAGTGGTTAGTACCGAAGTGCTCATGGTAGGAAGTATTATTACTTACAGTTTTGAAAGTACAGTAAGATGTTTGGACGGTTGATTCAGGAATTATGAATGAAAGTTCACACTGTCCATTGTTTGTTAAACTGAAGGTAAATATATACGCAGGACATACATACAAGTGTAAGTACGAGGTGAGACAGTCATCCAATAAATGTTTTTCTAAGGTGTCTATGGCAGTATAATCCTCAGATGCGACTATGTACTGACGTGACTTGTCAACAACCAGCAGGGTATTATTTACTCTAATTGGAAAAGGTCGTAATTCCCAAATATTAAATAACGTTTTTGACTTAAAAGGAATATTTAATAAGATACTTGACTCTGTTAGAATTGATCCAATGATGGGGTAATAATATTCCACGTCAGATATGGTAAATATAGGGGTTAGCTTATAAGTATTTATAGCTATTTCCACTGCTGCTTGCAACTGCCGTAGAGGTAACAACTTAGAGTTCACTCTACCCAATCCAGCATCTACTAGGTCACTTATTACTAATTCATTTAAATCATTTAGTTCCTTAACAGCTATCTCAATGGCTGCTATGTACTCATTAATTAATTGGATTTGTTCAATGTTGGGTATTATTCCAATTAATTTGTTTACCACAGAAGTCAATTGGTTAGTTGTTTCTATTATTTCATGAGTTTTCTGTTTTAGGTGTTGGAGAGCCTCGTAGGTTTGAATAACTATTCTATTCTGCTGTCCCAGGGCAATGGTTACTTCTCCTAATTTCTTTCCTAATGCAGTTACATCGTCGGCCATTGCTGTGCCAAACAATTGTTTACTTAACAGTCCCATGAAATTGAAAAGGCCACGTCTCTGACGACGAGCGTGGGCAGATTTCCTCACTTAATGTGGTTCTTCAGGAAATGATAACTTCATATCATGTATTATTGTTACTAGCCTATCTACCCTGTTAGTTTGTAACTGTAGAGTCATTTTTACAGGTCTAGTATTATTATAGAAGTAGGCTAGAAGTGGGTTGGTTTTAACATCAGAACTAGCATTCATGTCCTGGTTATTGTAAAAATTATTTACTTGAGTTGTGACAGCTTCTACATGTCTGTGTAATTCTGATACATGCTGTCCAAGGTTATAGATTATCTCTGGCATATCAAGCAATCCGTGAACTTCCAGTTGTACAGTAACTAAATCTTCCACTATCAAGACTTCTCCTCTATGTTCAACCAAAGCACCTGTCTTCAGTACTTGGGCTGGAACTGCTGTTTGTTGGGCAAGTGTAACAAGCGCTGTGCCCAGCAAAAACAGTGATAGAGTCTTGTTCCCCATCTGAAATAAATGTCATTATTTAGTTTGTTTTGCAGACCTAAGTTTTTGTCTGTATGTATTTCTTTTACTTGATGTGGGAGTGGAGTTTATTATTTCTTGTGATTGTGTTGTGTGTGTTATAGGTGGTTCATTTAAGTTTATCTTTTTACACCTATCCACATGTACTATTTCTACCTTTCTTGTTTTTATATCCTGTATTTTTATTTTATTTCCATGGGCCATGTCAATTATTTCATATGGACCAACAAACTTTGGAGTTAACTTTGATACTCTTTCTGGGGATTTTACCATGACATTCTCCCCTACAGCAACATCTATCTTCACAGCTTGAGTATGTTGTTTGATCATCATCTCCTGCCTGCTACCTTCTAGGTGTTTCTGACTTCCTTATGGATGTTATTAAACACTTGTAGTTGTCTAATGGAATAGTCATCCATATTATATGCTGGAGGAGAATTTCCAGTTATTATGTCATATGGAAGTCTTTTGTCTGTTCCATATAGGATATAATGCGGGGACTTGCCCACTGATGAATTTATGGAACCGTTAATGGAGGCAGCTGTAAAGGATATCCAGTCTTCCCATGATCCTTGCATAGGATTAGCCACATGTCGCAAAACTTCAAGTATTTTACGATTTGCTCTTTCTGTGAGACCGTTGCCGGCTGGATGATATGCTGTTATAAAAGTGTGTTTTATGTGATATTGATCACATATGTTTCGTAACAAATTATTAGTAAATTCTTTACCATTGTCTGTTAGTATCACCTTAGGAGTGGTGTACTGGCAAAGTAAATTTGCTACAAGTTTGTGTACAACCTCTTTTGCTGTTTTTGCCTGCAAAGGAGTAATGACCACATAACGTGAGAAATGGTCTACACATACAAGGCAATATTTGGAGCCTTGATGACTCAATGGTAAGCTTAGAATATCTATACCAACAACATCCCATGGTTTTTCAGGTATTGGGTAATTTAACATAGGGGCTGGGCCCATTGAATTACCTTTATGAGCATGACATGATTCACAATTCTTGATATGTTTCTCCACGTCTGCCCTGAGAGTGAACCAATAATATTTTTGTCTAGTTTCTGCTATACAGCGATCTCTTCCCGGATGTCCGGCTTGTGGATGATTATGCATAAGCGTTAGTCTTAATTAATGTATCAGGGACTACCACTTGTGAAGAAATGTTAGTTTGTGTCTCAAGCTTCCTGAACAAAGTGTCATCTATTACCTCAAACTGTGTTAGTGGGATTGGTAACTCTGGTAGGTTTGTCTCGTCACCTGAAACCAAAGCATAAATGAACCGTGACCAAAATTTGTCTTTCTTTTGTTCAGTCTTAACAAGTTCCACATTGAAGTCTACATCACTATAAGTGGGAATAACAGCAGCAGCTGATACATTGCTAGATAAAGCATCTGCAACTCTATTAAAACGCCCAGGAAGATATTTAATTGTAGGTTGAAATTCTGAGATTGTTAAGTACCATCTGGCTAACTGACCTGTCAAATTTTTACCATTGAAGAGACCACACACAGGTTGATGATCTGTATATATGGTGATAGGATACCCCAGAATTATTTCCCTGAAGGTCTTTAAGGCCCAAACTACCGCCATAGCCTCTAGGTTTGTGACGCTATATTTCTTCTCTGTATCATTCACAACACGACTGGCATATGCACAAACCTTGCAACGACCCTCAGTGGAATGTTGCATAAGCACTGCGCCTAGACCATCCTGTGATGCGTCAGTACAGAGAGAAAATGGGAGGTTATAGTTTGGATAACTTAAAATTGGAGCAGTTGTGAGTTTAAGTTTTAATTGATCAAAACTATCTTGCTCTGTCTGTGACCACTTAAATTCGATATTTTTCTTTAGGAGTCTTGTTAGTGGGCTGGCTATTTTAGCATAATTCATTATGAATGACCGATAGTATGAACATAATCCAAGGAAACTCCTTATTTGCTTTACTGTAGTAGGTTGAGGGAATTCCTTTACTGCTTTAATCTTGGAATCCAAAGTGTGAAGTCCTTTACTATTTACTTTATGACCCAAAAATTCCATTTCAGCCTTAAGGAATGTACACTTTGACAGTTTAACCTTTAATCCAACATCCTGCAATCGTTGTAAGACTCTGTCGAGTTTTTGTAGGTGTGAATTGACATCATGGCTGACAATAATTAAGTCATCTAAGTAAGCAACAACATCTTGAGTCATGTCGCTGAAAATAGTATTTATCATCCTTTGGAAAGTTAGGGGGGCATTGGATAATCCAAAGGGCATTCTTATAAATTGCCAATGACCATTAGGGGTGCTAAAAGCAGTAATAGGTTTGGATTGGTTATCTAATTCTACTTGCCAATAACCACTACTTAGGTCAAGACTACTAAAGACTCCGTTATTTTCCCCAATCTCCATGAGGATATCTTTAAGTACAGGTAATGGGTACCTATCCTTGACAGTTTTCTCATTTATCTTCCTAAAATCAATAACAGGACGGAAATCACCTGTTTTCTTAGTAACTAAGAATAATGGGCTGTTATAAGGACTGTTTGAAGATTCAATGATTCCTTCTGTAGACATATCATCCACCATTTTATTCATTATTTGTCTCTGACTATGAGGTAATCTATAAGCTTTCACATATACTGGATCTGTGTCAGTTAATTTTATGTAATGTTTAACTAGTGTTGTTTTCTCCAAACACTCACCAGGTAAGGCAATAGCCGACCTGTGATTTGCTAATATGTGTAAAAGCTGTGTGCGATGTGAAGGAAAATCATTTACTTTTACATGCTCACTTAATTCCTTAGTACTTTGCCTAAGTTGTAATTCATCAACAATGTGTATGTTGGCTAAGGGAGGAGATTCTTTTTCCACTTGTATGGGTTTAAGAAACACAAGAAAGTCACCTATGTAAGAACCTGGTTTTATGTTCACTGCCAGATCAACCTCGTTAAAAATTAGAGCTTCGATGAAGTTGTCTTTTTGTATCAGAGAGAATATGGATTCCATACCGACATTATTTATTCTACAGGTTTCACTTAAAAATATGATTTGATTTCCTTCATAGTTATTATTACCTTTCACTTGCACCTTTATGATAGCAAACCCCTTACTTGGTAAATGTCCCGTACATTTGACAGTGCCTGCCAGTCTAGTCTGTGAGTCACTGACCCTTGTCCCCAAGCCTACAGCTGTGCACCGCTGCTGACTCAGAGGACAACATGGGTACACGCGCCCTTGAAAGATAATTGACTGGAGTGAGATTGCAATGCTCTGGCAATTCTTTTAAACCCAAGAGGCCATCAGTTAGTAAACTGAAATTTTCACAGATATAAAAGATGCATTTTAGTTTCGGACTAGTTTGTAAAAGTGTAATAGGAAATTGTATCATTCCTTTAATGATTAATTTACTACCAGACAAGGCAGTTAAATTTAAATCTGATGTTTGGAGAGTCCATCGTTCCTGCGGGTTTCCTTCTAACAGCCGTTTAAGTGTTACTTCAGAAAGTAAGGAGACACAAGCTCCTGTATCCACAGCTAATGAGATATTTGTATTCCCTATGTTACAAGGAAGTGTAAGTACATCCACTTTACCCAAAGCAGCAACAAGTATATTTATTTGACTAGGTGCGATTAATTTGAAGTTTGTTTTTTGTTACAATCGTCACCTGTATTTGCACGTCTATTATTTACTTCATTTCTGGCATTCAACGTTATTCTACATTCATCTGTGTTATGTGTTACACTGTTATGAATAATGCAGAACTTATAACTTGGCTTGTTGTCACTGTCACTTACTCCCTTACTATTATCCTTACTTTTGGCATTAGAGCGATTATTCTTATAAAAGTAACACTTATCTTGGCTGTGTCCATATTTTCTACAGATTTTACAATAAGGCTTCTTCTTCACGCTCTCTGGTGTAAAGTTTGTAGTGTGTTGTGTTTGTGAAGTGCTATGGTGAGTGTCTGTGTCAGTGATCACGGCTACAGGTAGGGCTCTAGGTACGTTTAGAGGTTCTTTTTGACTAACCTTTGCTGCATATTTGACCAATCTGTCACTTGGTTTATATTCTATTTTAGCAGCTTCAAGCCTGGATTCCTCTGTTAAAAGTAAGGTATACTGTATGTACTCAATTAGCTTGTACACATTGTTCCCTGTCATGTTACCCTGTGCGTTCAACCACTCTGACCCTGTTAAGAGTTGTTAAGCATCGCTAATGGTCGAACCTGCTAACGCTAGAGCCGTACTTGAATTAGCTGTTCCACAGTTACTCACTGTCCTTCTAACCATTCTATGTACCCATGCTAGTGGACCGCCAAACTGCCCCCCACCGAAAACATCTATCAGGTCTTCACTAAACTGCTTAAAATTATTTAGATTATCTGGATCGGTGAAGGCAGTTGCAGTCAGCAATGTACTAGCTTGAGAATCTGGTTTAATGTGTCCACGTACGAACCTTATCTTTCCTTTGTCTTCTGTAATTCCTGCAGTAAGCATATTATCTTCACAAACCCTTAGAAAAGTATGGATATTATAGTTAACATCTTCCCCAGTGAATTCTTTCACAGTATGTGCTTGAGGCAAGACATTAATAGTAGGTGTAGTGTTAGTTGCCATTGTCGTTGAAGTATTAGTATTAGTTGTCATTGTGTGTGATGAAGTGTTAGTAGGGAAAGCCGTAGAGTAAGTACGTCCTGAGCGAGTTTTACTGGGTGAAATGTTTGTTGTAACACTAGTAAACAAGTCAGTTAGTGAGGTAGATCTAGTAAGAGAAGGAGTATTAGTTGTCACTCTGTCTTCTTTTATGTCTAAATCTAGTGCAAGAATATTTTTACTCAAGGGAGAACTTACACTTTCTATAGTACTTACGCTTAAATTAGTTATTTCTGTTGCATCGACTAAGCTTTCATTACTTTTAAATATTGATAAACTATGTTTAAGTTTACGAAGTGAATCCAGTGCGGTGCCGTATTTTCTCTCATTCATTACCTGTCACTCTGCTTGAAGAATAACAAAGGACACTCTTCTGTTTATATACGTTAAGGCGTACGCATATAATACCCACAATTATGAATACATATAATGTGTAATGAGGAAATATATTGTTAATACGTTTACATATAATATTATATCCTAATTCGATGATGTTAGGATTGTGTTATATATTTGTAATATATAATTATATGTACCTAGCTACTGACCATGGATCGTTGTTGTGGCGTTGATAATTAATTGGATTGTATTCCAGTACTTCCGTGTAGTGGTACCATTACCAAGCCAACGTCCTTCCGAGTCATATGGTTGCACTTCGTTGAGTTTTTAATAATCCCGTCTAGATGAAGTTTGAAGCTAATCACTTCCCTCAGCTATACTGCATGATTGAGTATAGAAGGTATAGTGGTGTAGTGATGTCGTACCAGACCACGCCCACGTCCTTCCTTGTGATGAAGTGTGGTATGGTAGCTGGTGAGTGATGAGTAGAGCGGTGACGTAATAACCCCTCCGTGTGTGTGGTGGTAAGTTCGATGACATCACCACTGTCTGCTACAGTGAGCTCGGGAGAGGCTAGAGTTTTGTTTAGAGTTGTGAAATGCTGAGTTAGCTGCTCAGACACTTTCCTCTCCTCTCTCTCTCTCTCGCTGCTTCTCTCTTAACTCGTCTTCACTTAATCTTCACTTAATCTTCACTTCTCTATTATTTCTCTTTTTAACCCTTTTATTAATTTGTGTTTATTTCTCAGTTTTCACTTGCTTTTTTAACTGTTGTATTTCTCCTTTGTTTTACACCATTTATTTCGTATCCACACCGCTGTTCATTAAATGTTCTGGAGCAAGAAATACCGTACTTACTCCAGACATGTGATGATTGATGAATGCGGTAGCTTGCGACTGGTTCCTGGTCTTTGTCTTTTTATTAGTCTTTGTAGTATTATTAGTCTCTTCGGAGTTTGATTTTAATTATATGGTTTTATATAATTATATGGTGTAGGAGAGGTAGCAAGCGTCTGTAGTTTGCACAATTTATTAATAACCCGAGTGAGTACAGTTTCACAAATATGTTTGGGGTTAGGTTTGTTACGTAGTGTTTATTATTGCTAATGACTTTACACTCTTGAAAAGTGCTCCACATATTTAATTCGATTCACTCACCTGTCTCGAAGCTTATATTAGGACTGTAACTGCACAGCCAGAAGCTAGATATTTTGTGACTGTATATATTATAATACTGTATTTTACTTGTATTTCATGTAGGCTGTATGTAAGTGTTTCAGTACTACTATTTTGTTATTTCTTAGAGATTGGGATAGTATTAATGGTATTAATGTTATTTGTTTTACGTATGAGAGTATGGGCACCATACCATCACTATAAAAGGCCAGTCGGGGTATTCATTGAGCAAATGCGGTGTTATCTATCAGTCATATCATCCTGCATTGTCGGCGATTTGTGGGGGAACGTGCTTCCCTCATAAGTTACTGCGATGCAGTAAAAGTCCCCTTCACACTCTCAGCTCTCTTAGGTGATGGGGATGGTGGTGTGACTGATAAATTGATGACTTTCTTGAGGGAGACCGAACTGATCAGAGTGATGTGACTTTTTATTACTATTGTTGTTACCATTTTGTATGTATTTTTTGCAATTATGAATATTATATGTGTTGTGTTGTGTATTGTGTATATATATGATGTATTAGCTAGGTTTAGCGATTGTCTAAAATAGGTTTAGCGATTTGTCTGTCTAGGTTTAGCGATTGGCTGGAATAGGTATTAGTCTAGTTAGCTATTGGTTGAGTAGGTACATAGATTAGTTTATTAGCTAGGATGTTAAATTAAGAAACATTTTATTTGTATAAAAGTACAAAATAGAAAAATTATTATATATGTTTAGTTTTAAGTTTTAATGTAATAATAATAATAATAATAATAATAGTAATAATAATAATAATAATAATAATAATAATAATAATAGTAATATATGCATAAAAATAATATGCAAAAAGTTAAAATTAAAATAATAAATAAATAAAATAAAAAAAATAAATAAATAAATAAAAAATAAAATAAAATAAAATGAAAGGCCTTAATGACCAACACCATGGTCGATAGGCCAGGAAAAAAAAAAAAAAAAAAAAAAAAAAATCATTGAGCAGTCTGCCTCCTGCTTTTGCTTCGCTCTTTGCTTAGGCGTATAAGTATTCTGTGGATTTCAGTGTGAGACACCAAGCTGGCTGTTTTGTGTATTCGTATGTATTCTTTATTATATTTGAATGTATTATAGGTGTATATATTTTGTGTGTTGTTATTACTTTTGGGATATTTGTTAGGTTGTGGTTTATTTAATATATGAGTATTGGTAAAAATCTCTTTGGTTATTCAATCCTTCACTCATGTTACATAAAGAGGGAAAAGCAGTTTGAAAAGGGGATTATTTTTGCTGTTACGTGTTTGGCCCTTCTGGCACGTAACAATTTGGGGGCCTGACCAGGGATCTCATCCCACTTGTGAGTTAGTTTTGTTTGAAGTTTGGTGCTTGAGTATATTAATTTTGTATTAATCTTTTAATCATGTCTTTTGACGCAGAAGAATTCATTAAGACACCGACTGTTGAACAGTTAACTGCATCCATGAGAAAGAGTGATTGGGTAACATAAGCTAACTTTTATAAGGTAGAAATCATGTTATCACTGGAAGCTTTGGATTTAATTGAGGATAAACAGTCAAGCGATAATCTTATGCAGTTAAAAAGATTGGAACTTGAAGATAAGAAAGCTCAAAGAGCACATGAATTGTTGCTTAAAGAAATTGAAGCCAATGAAAGAGAAAAGGAAAGACAATTTTTAAATCATAATCCAGCTGCAGCAATGAGTAATTCAAGTAACGACTTTGATGTTTCTAAGAACATAAAATTTGTTCCTAAATTTGATAAAGATAGTCCCGATGATTTTTTCTGTTTATTTGAGAAAATTGCCAAACATATGGAGTGGCCTACGTCTCGGTGGAGTTTCTTAGCTCAGTCAGGTTTTGTTGGTAAGGCTCGTTCTGTGTTTGTCAGCCTTAAAGATGACCAGTCAAGTAACTATGTAATTCTTAAGGAATGTGTACTTGGTGCTTATGATCAAATCCCTGAGAATCATAGACAGAAGTTCAGGAAGAGTAAAATAGAAGAGTCAAACTTACCTTGAGTTTGTGAGACATAAGACGAAATTGTTTGACAGGTGGTTAAGGTCCTGTAATGTTCATGACTATGATTCACTGAAGGAATTGATCTTGCTAGAAGAAATTCTTAGACAAATGCCACTACCCTGTTAGGTTGTATTTACAAGAAAGGGAAGTAACAGATGTTGACAAAGCAGCCAGTCTAGCAGAACATTATAGGTTGTCTCACCCTGATTCACATTTCAGAGCGAAGCAGAAGGGTAATGATGTTACCAGGAGAGCGTCTCACTTATATTCACAACAGGGTGGTAAGAGTAGTTTGAGTGGTGCCTCTTTACCTGACTCCTCTAGAACATTTGAGACTTCTAGTGAACTGCCGTTTGTTAGTAAACCTGCTACACCAGGTAAACAGTATACTTCTAAATTCTGCAGTTACTGCAAGAAATTTAATCATGTTATCAGTGATTGAAATATTTTAAAGGCTAAAGAAGCAAAGAAATCTAAAGAATCTGTTTTGACCACTAACTACAGTGATGGTGAAAATAATATAGAGTCCAGTGTCACTAAAATTCCAGACAAGTTTAAACCATTTGTATTTCAAGGTTCAGTTGCTATTAATGAACATGCCACTAGTTCTCCCATAACCATTTTAAGGGATACAGCTGTTTCACACAGCATCATTGTAAGGAATGCAATGCCTGATGTGTTAGATGACTGTTATACAGGGCAGAATATTCTCTTAAATGGAATCGGTGGTTGCGTATCTGTTCCTTTGGCTAAACTTTACTTGAAGTCGGATCTGCTCTCTAAAATTGTCACTGTAGGAGTTCAAGATTCTTTGCCAGTAGAAGGTGTTCAATTTCTATTGGGTAATGATGTTGCAGGTGGGAAAATTCTGCCTGATCCTATTGTAACGCCTACACCTTTTGAAGCTAGCCACGCGGTTCAACTTGAAAAATAATTCCCAAATTTGTTTCCAGCTTTTGCAGTCACTAGAAATATGACCAGGAATAATCATAATGTCCTTGATAACAATGTATATGGTTCCAATGTAAATGAAAACCCTAGTGGTTTCGATATCAGTTCCCTTTTTTAGGATTCAACAGTAGATTCAGAGTCTAGTAAGAATACACAAGTACAAGATGTAAGTCAAATTCCGGTAACATCTGACATGCTAAAGGAAGCTCAAGCAGAGGAACCTGATTTGAAGCAATATTTTGACAGAGATATTGAACATAAAGATATTGGTAATCATCCTCAAGGCTACTATTTGAATAACGGTATCCTTATGAGAAAATATAGACTTTGTCACACCCCTGCTGATGAGCCTTGGAATGAATATCACCAGATCGTTGTCCCAACTAAATATAGATCTGAAATTTTGTCCTTGGCACATAATCATATTAATGAACACTTGGGAATTGCTAACATATCATAAGATTTTGAGACCTTTTCTGGCCTAGGATTAAAAAAGATGTTTCACAATATTGTAAGATTTGCCACGAATGTCAAATAGCGGGCAAACCAAATCAAATAATCAAACATGCTCCACTAATGCCCATTCCAATATGTGATGAACCCTTCAACAAAGTTGTCATAGACTGTGTGGGTCCTCTTCTTAGGACACGTAGTGGTAATCAGTTTCTTTTAACAATAATGTGCACAACCACCCGATACCCAGAAGCAATACCTATGCGAAGAATAACCAGTAAACAGATTGTTAAGGCACTGACTAAATTTTTCACACAATATGGAATACCTCGCATAGTTCAGTCAGATCAGGGTTCACCTTTTACATCTAATATATTCAAACAGGTGATGGAGGAGTTAGGAGTGCACCAGCATCATTCCACTGCTTATCATCCGGAATCCCAAGGGGTATTAGAAAGGTTTCACCAAACTTTAAAATCAATGTTGACGAAGTACTGTAGTGAGAATAGTGTTGATTGGGACGAAGCTGTTCATTTTGTTCTTTATGGCATACGTAGTAGTAAACAGGAGTCATTGGGTTTCACACTATTTGAGCTGGTATATGGTCATGAGGTTCGTGGACCTCTAAAGGTATTAAAAGACTCATGGCTAGATGATACTCCCAAGAAATCACTTTTAACTTATGTTTTCCAGTTCAAAAGTAGGCTCACAAAAACATTGGAGTTTGCTAAAAACAATTTGCAAAGGTCCCAAGACAACATGAAATCTCACTATGACAAGTGTTCAGAGCAGAGAAGTTTTAAACCAGGTGATTTAGTTCTATCATTTTTACCCATTCACAAACGACCCTTGCAGTCACGATATTGTGTACAGTAAAGAAAAAAGTCAACGATGTAAATTATATAGTTAAAACCCCTGATTGCAGAAAACCTGAGAGATTAGTGCATATCAGTCTATTAACCCCTCCGGGACGGGCCAAGAATGGAATTACGCTCTGTGGTTACGGGCGCAATACTAACTTTTACCCTGCCTGTCCGGGTATTTCCCGGAAAATCACTCTACTTCTCTTACTCCCTACGTCTAAACTACAATACTGAACAACTTAAATTTGATTGTGTACTCACCATCAACTCCTCCTCTTTCCATTAAAACCAACCCCAGCTCTCTAGGACACTCCATTGCCGAGAAATCAAGTGAGGAATGGAGGTCACTTTTCCCGTGAGAGCGAGGCTGCGTTCGCTTTGTGAGCGTGGCTGTGACAAGGACTGGCGCGGGTGGAGGCAAGATGGCCGCCGGCAGAATGACGCAACACTTGCCTCCCCCGGGCGACACGTCGTACGGCTCGTGTGCATCCTACCATTACAGCCCCTGTATTATTTGTGTGGTTAGCTGACCATTCCAGAGTGGTTTTATGCCCTGGAGAGAAGCGTGGGAGTTATGTACAGTATTTACGCGAAACATTTTCAGTGTCATTCGCACCATTTGTTCATGTTCAACGTAAATATAAATGTGTCACTATCACTGTTATCCTTATTTTCTATATATTTTTGTATTTTGTTGTTTTAAATTTTTTATTATCATTTTTTCTATGCGTAAATGTGTCACTCTCACTTTTCTTATAGCCTAATATGTACAAATGTGTCACTATCACGTCACTACAGCCTAAAATATATGTACAAATGTGTCACTCTCACTTTTCTTATAGCCTAATAAGTACAAATGTGTCACTATCACGTCACTACAGCCGAAAATATATGTACAAATGTGTCACTCTCACTTTTCTTATAGCCTAAATAGTGTCACTGTCACCAAGTGTCACTGTCACTTTATTCGCATACTCCCATCACTTCCTGCTTCTATATATATTCCAATATATGGTAGTCTGAGAAGCAGTTTCCAGGGCATAACGGCACACAACATTCCTTGCACCAGAAGCGAGTTTCCTTGGACTTCTGGGGGTGACGTGTTGTGTGCCTGCAAACATAGCAGCGACGAGAGCCTGGACGTCCTGACGGCAACGGTGGCAGATTAGTGAGGTAGTGGCGAGCCATATAGCCACTCTGCTGCAACCTGTCAGGCCGTTGTGCCGCTGCCTGTCTGCCTTGCTGTGGTTGCACAGTGCTGAACCTCTCCAGGAGATGAGATATCAACTCTAGCTCGAATTCCCGGAGTGCCAACTTGGAGTCAGGGTGATGCTGGAGGTAGAGTATATAACAGTTCAGCACTGTGACATCAAGAAGGTGGAAGAAAGCCTTCTTGTACCACTTACAAGTTTTTCTCAGACAATCGATGGAACTCACCATCATGTCTGACTTATCGACGAGTCTCATATTGATGTTATAATCGAGCACAGCATCAGGCTTGTAGATGGTATCACCTGTGCCGCGCTCAGTCTTCCCAGAATCCTGCATCACGCCCCTGTTCACGGTGGTGAGCATATTGACGGGGCGTTTATCGTGCCATTTGATGGCCAGCATGTTCCCACATTTCCTCTTGATGCAGTCGCCCCTCCGGGTGAGAGGGAATGCTGGCCACCCCTTCCTGTTGACACGAATAGTTCCGCAGGATCCTGTTTGGTGCTGCAGGAGAAACTGGCTAAGTGCTGGAGAGGTGTAATAGTTATCAGTGTACAGGATGTGGTTGTTGTCAAGGTAATCCCCCATGAGTGCCTTGACAACACTCCCGCTGAACCCAAGAGGGTCGTCGGCCGGGACATCCACATCCGTACCTGAATAGAGTATAAAATCCAACACATAGCCAGTCTTACAGTCGCAGATGACATAGAATTTGATGCCAAATCTATGCCTCTTTGACGGGATGTACTGGATGAAGGACAGTCTTCCCCTGAACAGCACCAGAGACTCGTCGATAACCACTTTCTGGAATGGTCGAAAAAATGCTCGTATTTTCTCCTGGAGGATAGACATTACTGGCCTAATTTTCCACAGCCTGTCGTTCGGGTGTGGACCCATGTTGGGGGCGAAGTGCAGGTAGGACAAAATGTCCCTATATCTGTCCCTGGACATGTATTTCCCGAACGCAGGTGTGGATATCAGGGCGTGTGTGCTCCAGAAGTCCTTGAGGCGATGTTTCTTGACATGAGGCATCATCATGGTCAAAGCTAACCACACATACAACTCAGCAATATCGACGTTAGCCCATTGCAACATCTTACTATGTTCCCTGCCTGGTCTATTGCTGAGTTGCACAGAGAGTTGTTTGAAGGTGTTTATCTCCTGCATCATGTAAGTCATCAATATTATATCAAAAAAGGCAGTGAAATAATCTAATATTGATGACCTCTGACGACAGGGAAATGCGGCCTGTATACCTGAATGACTGTCGTCAAAGGCAGGTATATCAGGCGCAAATTCATCGCAATCCGTCCACACATAGGGATCAGCGGGTCTATGACGAGGTGCGCCGCGTTGCTGTCGTTGTTGGCGTTGTTGTTGTGGTGGTGGTGGTGGTGGTGCAGCGGTACCAGGGGCAGGCGAGAGTGAGTCGTCACCCCCCTGGCTGTCAGGCACGAGAGGAGAGGTAGAGTGTGGTGGTGGGGGAGGTGGCGTCAGGTCACGGGGGGGCGGGCTATCAGGGTCAACAGTAGGGGAGAGATAAGCTGCCTTTGTCCTCTTCCCCCTTCCTTTACCCTTCCCTCTTACTCCTACTCTCCTCCCTCTTACCACCACTGGTTGCGACGCATCCTCGTCCGACGAGGAAGAGGAAGACGAAAAATCTAACCTCCTCCTCGGCCTCTTGCCCATGGGAGTGGAGACGTAGCGAGGTTTGGAGGTTGAAGCAGGAGTAGACCTCTTCCTGCCTCCCACGCCAGATGTTGTAGGAATGAGAGACAAGAGAGTGTCTCCCAAACTACCTCCCACCCCACTGGTGGACGGAATTGCAACAGGGGCTGTAACCTCTGACACATCATGCAAGGCTGAAGTTGAGGGAAGAGCTGTGAGGGAAGTCACCGCTACACAGGCATCTTCCTCAGTTGATTCGTCAGCTTGCCATTCAGTATCAGAGTAGCTGTCCAGGTCGTCACTCCCATATGAAAGGTCTGCCAGATTCTCCAATTCCCGCCCTATTGCAGAATCTGACAACCTTGCAGGTGCATGACGCAATCTAGCTGGTTGCACCCGCGGAGTGGAGGTTACAAGAGAGGGTGCGCCTGGCAGCGCGGTAGGATGCACCGAATCGAACGAGCCCGTATTTTCTTCACTACGCCCAGCCATTGTCACGGTCAAGCACACACTGATTGAATGTGGGGATGAAAAGGTCTGGTGGTGAAATATAGCCAGATAAAAAAAAATCCCGACAAATTTGGCATTTTTCCCCATAAATTACCAAAAGCGGGATTTCCCGCTGCCCGGACTCTGTCGACAGAGCGGGATTTCCCGCTGCCCGGCCTCTGTCGACCGAGCGGGAAATCCCGCTGCCCGGACTCTGGGGGTTAAAGAGATGCCATACAAGTGACCAACATAGAATTGTTGCAGTTTTTGGAGATCAAGAAAATGCCGAAATGGAAGAAACGGAGAGTTCTACTATTCGTACCAATGTCAAATTGTGTAACTCGGAAATTTTGGCTAATCTCTCAAAAATCTTACAGCACCTGCCATATGATCATGCTTGTGTACTGGAAAAGCTGCTGAAGACCTTCCCACAGATCTGCGGTGATGTTCCACGGCAATGTCGGCTGGTGGAACACGATGTTGTCCTGGTGGAGGGTGCACAACCTGTCAAGCAAGCTTTCTATTGCATGAGTTCGACAAAGAGGAAGATTCTGCAGGAAGAGGTCGACTACCTGTTGGCGCATGATCTCGTCGAGAAGAGTGACAGCCTTTGGTCCTCCCTGTGCTTGCTCGTCCCGAAGCCTGATGGTAGCTATAGAATGTGTACAGACTACAGGAAGATTAATCGCCTCACTCTTCCTGACTGTTATCCACTTCCTAGAATTGACGACATCATCGACAACCTTGGCCATGTGAAGTTCATCACGACGATTGACCTACTACCAGGTGAAATTGACAGACAATGCGAAGAAGATTGCAGCCTTCGTCACACCAGATGGGTTATACCAATACAAAGTCATGCCATTTGGTCTCTGTAATGCTCCAGCAACATTTCAACGGCTAATGCATCTGGTGACGAATGAACTTTGTGGGGTACAGAGTTACCTGGACGACATAATCGTTTACAGTTCTACCTGGGAGGAGCACCTGACCAATTAGCATGCCCTGTTTCTCAAACTGTCTAATGCAAGACTCACCATAAACCTAAACAAGAGTGAGTTTGGTCATTCCAAGATCAAGTATTTGGGTCACGTCGTCGGGAGTGGAGAAGTCAGACCGGTGGCAGCGAAGGTGGAAGCGGTTCTACAATTGCCAGCACCCCTTACGAAGAAGGAAGTAATGCGGTTTTTGGGATCAGTGGGCTACTACCGCCGTTACTGCCGAAATTTTGCTCACGTTGCTGCACCATTAACAGACCTGCTCAACAAAAAAAAAAAATTTGTCTGGTCATCTGACATTTTGGAATTAGAAAAAATCAGAGGGTGAATACATGATGCGACCGACAACTGAAACCTTCATAATGGTATTGTACATTATGTTAAGTATATGATTACTGATTTTCATAAATTTTTGTTAGGAGGAACGCTTCCAAAGATTATCCACAGTGTATTGTGGGAACATTGCTCCCCACTTAGCAGCCATAGTTTACACCATTTGCTTTGGCGCTTTTTTTCCTGCATGTTAGCACCCCAGATAGACTGAGAAGCACAGAGTCCAAATGTTGGCAAGGAAGAGATGTTGTCATGGTGTTGGCTGTGTGTTAACTAAAGTTAAGATGGAAGGTAGAACTGAATAGTGTGTGGGCACACACAGTGGACTGCAGTCCGTCAGTTCTGTCGGACTGTCAGTTAAAACTGTGCGTGTATCGGGGGCTTTAGGGATCATTTCTCACTTGCTATCAATACTTTCCACAAGAACCCACATAGGCAACACATAGGGTTGATTCCACAGTGGTTGGTATTGATTTGTAAGCACGCAAACGAAAGAATGTTAGCCGTGTAAATGACTTATAGGTGAATTATTTAATGAATTTGATGAGTAAACTATACAGTGATCATCATTATCTAACTGTTGGATAGATATTGTAAATGTGGATACTCACCTCTTGGAAAATAATGAAGCCTTACAAGTGTGGTTGGTTGGGAAGCTAACAAACCAATACCACTGTGGAATCGACCCATAGTCACGTGATTGCCACCAGATCGCTTCCATACAGACCAGTGTTGCCAGATGCAGGGAAATTTCTCTGTTTTAGGGAATACTAAAGTCCACACAGGGAAATTATATTAAGAATGTTCAAAGGGTAAAAAGGGAAATTATAATCTAAAGGTGAAAGTAGGGAAATTTTGTCAAGCAGACCTGAAAACACTGATACAGACAGTCGAGTAAAAGATAGCTAGCTTACTTACTCAATATATCTTATAAGTGATTACCTAACCTAACCTAACCTAAAACATCACCTGCAGAGGGGTTGTTATTTAGGTTGAGTGTGGTGCCTGAAATAGAGATAATTAAGTGTTAATGACTTTAATTAGTGTAGTAATAATAATAATTAATTAATTATCTTGCTATCAACACTTTCCACAAGCACACACACGGGGAAATACGTTGTTCACATGCCTACCCAAGTGGCAACACATAGTCACGAGATTGCCACCAGATCGCTTCCATACAGACAGTCGAGTAGAAGATAAGGTATTATTACAGAAGTACAGTCGGCGGCAGAAGTCCTGTCGCCACATCTGCTTCACCGAGACGCACAGTGTTCATGGACTCCGACAAATACGCATGTTTTCTACATCTAATAATCTCGAGTCCATACATTGCGTGCCTCGGTGAAGCAAGTGAGGCGACAGGACTTTTGCCGCCGACTGTACTGTATTTTTGGGTAGAGCTGCGCAGTGTTACCACATCCGGCTAGGTCCCGGGAATTTGCCCTGGTCATTCTATGATAGATTACACCAGTTATATCCCTGTAGTTTGCCCAGGTTAGGTCCCGGTAGTTTGTTGTGGTTTAGGTTAGGTTAGGTCAGGTCAGGTTAGGGCCCCATCTCCGAGAGAAACACCATAGATGGAAAGTATCTTAGAATGGTCCAAAATAGTGGGTAATGATACTAAAATATACAATAGTGAATGAAGTACTTCTATATTAATACCATGAAAAGTGTCTTAGAATGGTCCAAAATAGTGGGTACTGATACTAAAATATACAATATAGGAATGAAGTACTTCTGTAATAATACCAAATATCTTATATGTGATTCCCTGGATTTATCTAACCTAACCTTACCTGACCTAACCTAACCTGACCTAACCTAACCTGACCTGATCTAACCTGACCTGACCTAACCTAACCTAACCTTACATGCAGGGGGAATCCTAATTAGGTCGAGAAGGGCACCTGAAATAGAGTTAATTATGTGTTAATGACGTTAATTAAGTAATGTTGATTATTAAAGATATTATGTAGTAGTAGTAATAATAATAATAATAATAGTAATAATAATAATAATGATTTAATGTGTCTTAATTAGAGATATAATTATGGTAATTAGAATATTTTTATATCACCATGGTTGTTTAATTAGTTAATATAATGAGGGTTTTTTAAATGAGAATTTTATTAAATTAATATATGGATGAATTTATGACAGAATTTTAATATTAGGGTGTGTTATGTTCCCTTTTTTTAATATATATGTTCTGGGGCAAGAAAGACCTTACTTACTCCGGACACGTGATGATTGATGATGTATGTAGCTGGCGACTGGTTCGTGGTCTTTGTCTTTTTATTAGTCTTTGTAGTATTATTAGTCTTTTGCGTCTCTTCGGAGTTTGATTTTAATTATATGGTTTTCTATAATTATATGGTGTAGGAGAATTATAATATATATATACACACACACACACACTCTCTCTCTCTCTCTCTCTCTCTCTCTCTCTCTCTCTCTCTCTCTCTCACATACATATAAATAGATACACATATACTCTCTCTCGTACACACACTCTCTCTCTCTCTCTCATTCATATACATAAATAAACACACACACTCTTTCTCTTTCTCACACACACAAATAAATATTCATAATTATGCACACACACACTTCTCTCCTAACTTACCCTCTCCACTCCCATACACACATCTTACAAATACACACACACGCTCACCCCTACCATCCCCACACATACACACACACACACACTCTCTCTCTCTCTCTCTCTCTCTCTCTCTCTCTCACATACACACCCTACAAATTGAATCCCCTCCACACACACCCACACACATACACTCTCTCACTCACTCTCTCTCATACACACATACCACGAACGAGAGGGGCGATAGTTTTATTGGCAAACTGAAACTGCATCGACGTCTTGAGAATTGTCAGACGAAAGCCGGGAATTTTCAAACAATATTCCTTCATCTGTGTGAAATTGAATTTCTTATCTTTAAACCATATGTATGTCAGTCCGTCTGGGCCTGTAATCGCTCCGAAGTCACTTTTCAAGCCAGCTGAAATTACGGAAAATAATTTGTTAATACTACGGTATTTTGTTATTTTAACGGTATTTTTTATTATTATTGTTCTTATTATTGTTATCATTATTGTTCTTCTTATTATTATTGGAGCTGTAATGGCTCCTACGTCACTTTTCAAGCCAGCAGAAATTACGGATTTTTAAATTTATTATTACGGTATTTTTGCTATTGTTGTTACGGTATTTTTTTAATTATTGTTATTGTTGTTATTGTTATTATTGGGGCTGTAATGGCACCAACGTCACTTTTCATGCCAGCTGAAATTACGGAAAAAAAGTGTTATTATTACGGTCAAGACCAATAAGACTAACAGGTCTTGTCATACAAAGGCAAATATGTGTCCCGCTCGCGCATGACGTCACGGCGAGTATACACCACAGAACAAGTTGCCAGACAGTGATAAACAGGCTCATTTTCTAGTCAATTGACAGTAGGTCAAAGGTGAGACAGGTCATCTCTCTATAGTGTCCACCAAGTGCCCAGTGTGAAAATGCCATGCAACTGCATGTGCAGTGTTTGGGTGTGATTCTGTAGGAAGAAAGGGTTGCAACATAAAAATTCATGTCTTCCCCACCGATACAGAATCCTGATCTTTTTCTCTTTGTGAGTGTATCGGTGTGTGTGTGTGTAGTACCAAGGTCAAGATATATATCTCTTGGCCTTGTGTAGTACAATGCTTAATTTTTAATGAAAAATCACACGGATATACTGCCATGTAGCCAAAATAAACACAAAATAGTAACTGGTAACTACTCAAGTGAGTTGCTGATGCTTTTACTTCTCCACGTTTATTTTTTTCATATTGCGGTCTTGTCAAGGTAAAGTAAAATGAAAATCTTAGCAGTCATCTTAACTGTTCGAATTGATGTGGAATTGTGACGGGTTTTGCATACAATAGGGATGAAATTAGACTTGGTGTCCAGTGTTTGGGAAGTTTCTGGCAATCACCTATCCCCATCTACCCCCACATTTCCTCCATCTATTCCCTAGAGACCACGTTTCTTCCACTCCAGGTGATGGATATTCATAAGTACCTCCCATTTGTCTTAAGCTACGGTCACACTGGCCATTTGTACCCTGGGAGACCCAAGCATAGAGTAGGATTGGATGCTGTCTCTTGTAAGTTTTTGGTCACACTACAGAAAGTAGAACCATTAGCCCAGTCCAAGGATATCAAGCTACAAAGAGCAGTGCACAATGGAGGACGAGGAATACATGCTGGCATCTATGACTATTTTTACAATTGCAGCAGCCTACGCTCACATAAAACGGAAAAGAAATAAAGTGAAGAGACTGTGGGTCAAACCGTGGATGGCAAGAAAGAGGAAAAGTGTGTATAACAACCTAATTCAGGAGATGCGCCTAGATGATGGACGTGGTTTTTGTGACTATCACGGAATGTCAAGAGAGAATTTTCAAGAGCTTCTGAACTTGGTATCATTGTTTTGGTAGCAGGAGTGTTCTCAAATCAAAGTTATAGGATAATTTTGTTATCGAGAAAAAAGGTATTTATGTATTCATTACGCTAATTTGATTTATTTATTTACTATTTGTCATTATTTTTCGAAATAAGTACAGTACAATAAATTATTTTCACTAACAATAGTTTTTAAGTTCCTTCATTCCAACCTTGGGCTTGGAGGCAAACGATTCTACTCGTGTCGGGATACATTGGAAATCTCCAAGCAAAACTCTCCAAGGTTGGACGAAAATCCACCTTTACAGTGGGATCCAAGCATTTTTTGGCCAGTGTGACCGCGGCTTTAGACTGCAAAACAAGTGTTCTATAACATCCTGATTTAGCCTATGTGTGCGTATATATGAAATGCCATATTTTTCTTTCAGCCTTTCATATAGTTTGGGAAAAGATTTGGAACACACAATAAGTCCTTTTTGAAACTGGTACATATTTTGTTTCACCTACAAACTTTCATTGACATGGCTGTATCAAACATATCATGCAAAACTTTGTTTTGTTGCTCCAAATGAAGTCCATAGCCATCCCTAGTGAATTTATTATTGAATGCAAATCTCGAGTTGAATAAATCAAACCAGCTGTCCACTAATCCCTCAGACATACTCGTCGATCAGCTGACATAAGCATAATTATTAGGTTTTATGTTAGGTGTAGGGTATTCTTCAGGATACATATATTAAACAGAGAAATGGGTAGCAGCAAAAGAATGCTAGCAAATAAAGTATGTGAGTCAAAAAAATGAGATGTATGACACTACTGTAATAAATGGCAATATATCAAGTTTGTTTGCAAATTTTATAGTTTACCTTTAACTTGCATGTTCAACTTAGGCTAATTGTGTTTAAACATGGTATGCATGAATGTTCAATGAATGGAAGGGAGATGAAAGGATGGTGAGGGCATATAGTTATCTTTAACTTAACTCCTAATCACCATTAGATCATTCTCATTATAATTTAATCACTTACACTACTCCTCTCACCACCTTTTTCATTTTTCATAATTGCTTCCTAACCTGGGTAATTTCATCTGATGATAACTAGAACAAAACGATAAAAGCCGACAGGATATTGAACAGAGAAAGAAGAAAAAAATTTTGTCACGGGATCACCTGTAGGCGACCTCACTCCCATACCTGTCACCATGTGAGGTGATTGGGGGCAGAGGCTGGGGGGGTTGTTGGGGGGAAATGGAGAGAAAATGGGGGATGAAGTCCACCACGCCATGACGTCACTACAGCTGCGCAGTACCACTGGCTGACAAGACCTGTTAGGGTAGTATTGTTAAACATTTTCTTCGTCTTCCCCCGAAGCGGCTTCTCGAGAAATCTTCTCGTCACGCGGTATTGTTAAAGCAGCGACGAAGCAGTTCTACGAAGAAGGACTACCAGTTAGGGTTGGTACGCCGGGAACTGCATTGTGGGAAAGAAACTCGTGAGGTTGGTATGCCTGAGGCTTGATTTGTAAACAAACCACCAGCCTGGTCCAGCCACCAGGCCTCATTCCACTGTAGCTACTTCTTTAGTACACAGCTAGAATATATCCAAGATAATGGAAGATTTGTACCAAACAACTAGGCCTACTGCTCCCAGAGTAAGCCCGATGAGTGCTATAGAGCGAGATTTGCTACTGGAACTGTTAGCGAAGAAAAAGATAATACATGTGAGGAAAACAGACAGAAAAATATTTGGTGCTAAGCAAGAAGCTTGGACACAAATTGTAGAAGAATTCAACGTCCAAGGTTTAGGACCCAAGAGGACACTCCAGCAATTGAAGTCTGCCTGGGAAAGAATAAAGATGAGGTAAGTGCTGTGCAAACGAGTTTATATTTGTTGTTTTTTTGGTTTAAATCAGCTCACTGTAGAGCCATACAATCAGTACACATTTTTTTTCTGAGAGAGCACAAATATTATTTCAAGATAATGCAGTAAATCACAGTGAGGAAGACTTTGGTAACTTAAGCTAAGTAGGAAGTTGCCCTTTTCAAAATAAAATTTGAATCTGTTGGTAAGGTTAGATCAGAAGTAATTTCCTACTGTATTGTGATAATGAATGATTAAGAAATAGTTCAGCAGAATATATATATATATATATATATATATATATATATATATATAGAGAGAGAGAGAGAGAGAGAGAGAGAGAGGTGCCCTCATGAAAAAAAAATAGAAGTATGGGCAATGCAGTTGTGTATCGTAAAATAACAAAAACTTCTCTATTATTGCCAAGTGAGGGAGTAACTAAAGGATAATAGTATGTTCAGTATTTTGCTAAAGTGAAATAATTGTTTACTTACATTTTATACTTCACAGGGCGAAAAAGGTAAAGGCTGACAATAGGAGGGAGTCAATGAAGACTGGTGGTGGTCCCGCTCCTAAAGATTTGCCAGAGGACGACAACAAGGTGCTAGACATTTTATCAGAAGAAATTGATGATATAGGCTGCGATTTCGATTGTGATGAACCGTCATCATCTGGTACGTTATTGCAAATACCATTACAAGTTAATATATTGTACTTAAAGAAATAATTTGGTTAAAGTATGTTAAATTTGTGCCAAATGCACTGCTTTCTCCTGAAATTTTGGTATGATTGCTGCAGTAGATGTCTCTATTTGCACTCAATATGTTAAACTCTGTTGAGATGTATTTATTTATTTATTTATTTTTTCTAACGTAGCATTAGCATGCAATCAAGCACAAGTCATAACCCTGTTTCATCACCATTGATATAATTGTTACTACAGTAATTTGTTAACCTTTTCTATAGCACCGGTGTTCATTGTGTACACTTATACACAGAAGACAATTTTAAAGAATGATACAAAAAGTAGAATTTGTGCAAACTAGAGAAATTGGATTTAATTTCCAGTGTACAGTTGAGGAAGTAGAAAGTGCATGAAAAATATGGCTGTATATGGTAGCATTTTGGTAATTCTTTGTAGTAAACCCTCGTATCTATGAACAGATCACTGGGAATCTAGAGCCAATGTAAGGTGGAATATGATTGGCTGAATTTTAAGTGGTGAAGATATTTCCATATACAATCATATTTTTCTTGCACTTTCTACTTGCTCAACTGTACATGGTGTCAGCTGGTGATGTGGGGCAATTAACTAGCAATATTAGAAAGATAGCACATAAAGATTCTAATAGGCATATGTGAAAAGGGGCAGTGACTATAAAAGTGGCCTATATTATTACAGGTTTTCTTGCCTTACATGCTGTTGTTCTGATTTCACTGCTTCAGGTTTCATCCATTCTTACCCAAAGAAAGACTTTTACTTTCTCTTTAATTAATTATACATTAATCAGTTTCTATTACCCATAACCTTTTTCCAGTGCAACAAAGACCTTCCTTTTTAACCTGTTTCCTCTGAGCCTGCATGATGTTTAATTTTCCACTCCAGCTGCAGTGGTATGGTACCAGTACCAGTACCCGGTACTAGATATGGTAAGTTTCAAGCCAACTATCAAGTACTCTGACTGTGGGCTTGACAATACCAGTGTCTCCATTAGACGCAACAAGTCACTTTCAGCTGTGGCCTACCGGTTTTCAGCAATTCCCAGGCTTTTCACTGTGGAAGGTGAGACTAAGATGTTAAACCAATAGACCAGTGGTACTCAATTGGCGGACTGTGGTCCATATCCGAACCCGAAAGAGCTATTGTGCAGACCCCAGCACCTTTTAAAAAATAATAATAATATTAATAATTAAATAAAATACAACATTAATATTTCATGAAAATTCACATAAGATTCTATTATTATGGGTTATTTCCAATACAATATTCATGATTGTTTTATAAATTCATTGTATTCTCCCCCAAACAAAAAAATTTCATCTGAACCTTTGCTACAGGGAAACCTGTACTTCTGGCCTCTCACAACAGGTAATTGAGTACCCCTGACGTAGACCTTTGTAGTAAAAGGTTGATGTTATAGATAAGTATCTGAGGTTAATCAATAAGGTTTCATGAAGGTAATGTTGACAGTGCCACTATACATAAATACTCTCTAAGAGGCATGTACACATTCTTACAAAATAACTATGTGTAGTATATAGGTTAATAATCTATATACCATATCCTGAAGGGGTGTATTGTTTACAGGTCGTAAGGGTTTTGGCACTCCTGACCCCAGCCGTTCTGTCATATTCTTTAACTATCCCTCGTTTCTTTCAATTTCCTTCTTCCATGCTCTCCCTCCTCACTATGATTGTTTTCTCTCATCCTACAGGGTTTCCCTGGCTCAGGTCTAATTATTAATACTGATATTCATTGGCAGCTGTTCGTGCTCCCCCTACATCGGTACCAGCGATTTCAATTGAAGTGGAGGAAGGTGTCCCTTTCTCACTGCCAGAGTTAGAGGAACATGATTATTGTGACATAGATGATCCACCTCCAACCAACTCAAGTATCAAAGACCTGGTGCCAAGGAACGCTCCACGTGACGGGGGAGCATTGGGACAGGAGCAGAGCTCGTCTAAACGTGCCTTCTCTTCTTCAAGGAAGAGAAAAACGGTGAGACGGTCTTTGCTCTTCCAAGAAAATGCCAGGGTGGCGGGTGAGGAGCATCAGTGGCAAGAGCACTGGCAGAAGAGGACAAAGCTGATAGACCTAGCAGCAAGGCGGGATGAGTTAGAAATAAAACTAATAGAAAAAAGGATTGCTAATGAGGATAGGGAAGCAGAAATTAAATCTGCTAAGTTGAAAACCCTGGAAATGGAAAAAGAAAAGCTAAGGTTAGAAGTGGAAATTTTGAAAAGGAGGTTAGCAAGAGAACATGCGTTCTATGAGTAATGACATTCGCTTGCCCTCTGCAGAAGTGTCTCCAGTCCTCCCTATTCCAACACTCCCTCCTTACTTGGTCAAGCCCTCCCCTGCCCTTCATGTTTCTCTCCCTTACATACTCTTCCACTCTGTTCTGCCATCTGACAGGTGGTCTGCCTCTCACACCAGGACCCACCACTTCACTCTCACACACCTTCTTCACAAACTCCTCATTATGCATTCTCTCCACATGACCAAACCACCTCATATCACATCTCTCATATACACTCTCATTACTTTCTCCATCCCATCTGGTAAGTCCACATGCTCCTCTCAAATAACTCATTTCCACAGCACCTATTCTTGACTGCTGGGCCCTATTCCATGTCCATGTCTCTGATGCATGAATAGTGATTTTTGTTTATGTTCTTTCTTGAGAAATAAAAAAAATTATTAAAGGCTTGTTTTTATTATATCCATAGTTCAAGAGTCCTATAAGCTCCTGCTCTCCCTCTTTCACACTCACACGAGACGTGAATTCCTGGTTTATTAGAACCACTATCCATGGCTAGGTGTATAATTCCTCAAGTTAACAATATTCAATTATGGGGTTTTAATTATTGAACAGAGATATGAATACTGTAGTGAAATTGTTTCCATAAAGGAACTTAAAATTAGCATAAGAGAAAAAAACAAAGGCTCAACTTACGCTAAACTACTTTATTCTCAATATAAACTATACACACTATATAAACTGTACAAACTACAATATAAACTATACTTTCCCCTGCTGTGGGGGGAAAGAATACCACAGCTGTATTCCCTGCGATTTATTTCTCTGCAAAAGAACTGGAAACAATAGAAAATACAATTAATGAAGAACTTACCAATGTATCAAAATGGCTTCTAGCTAACAGGTTGACATTAAATATCTTCTGGATATTTTGTTTGCTGGAAACCAGTGTATCAGGAAAAACATTCAAATAAGGTTGGGTAATTATGTTATTGAAAGAGTTGTCTCAACAAAATTTCTAGGAATGTCATTGATGAAAAGCTGAACTGGAAGCTACATGTTAACTATATACAAAGCAAAATTTCTCGGGCATTGGGTATATTGTATAAAATAAGGGAAAACCTAACAAAGGAAACTTGTATTATTCTTTATTATAGTTTAGTGTAACTTCATTTGACCTTGTGCAACACATGCTAATTCCTTATTGAATAGTTATAGGAGCTCTTTCAAAATGGTTTACCATTAAAGGAGCTCTGCCCTGCTATGTCCATGTGAAATTATAATGTATTTTGTATCTATTACTGGGCAAAAATAAATATTTTGACTTTGACTTTGAAAGACCAAAGTGATGAGAATTGCTAAGAGACAGGGAGCCCATATGAGAATAATGCTAGAAAATAAGAATTTAGAGACCACAGAAAAGAAGAAGTTTTTTAAAAATAATGCCTGATTATTTGTTGCCGTTTCACTCTTCCCTGCACAGTTTCATTTATATGAGCAGGTAGGACAGCATCATTATCGACATCAATCTCCTGACCCTCATCCATGACAACTCTGGTCAAGACAGCCTTGTTGTGGAGAACCATTGCGGCAACGATTATTGCCTGCGTAGTTCTCAAATGTGTCCGTACTTTTCCACCTAGGTATGCAAACCTCTTCTTTAAGACTCCAAACGCTCTCTCGACAGTGTTTCTGGTCCTGCTATGGCTCAAGTTATATGCCTCTTCATGCCGATCTCTTGGGTTTCCTAAAGGGGTCAGGATATAATTCCGGCAGGGATAACCACTGTCTCCAAGTAGATGGCCTGGAAATAACCCTTCCTCCAGCTCAGCACATATCCGGCTGTTGGAAAAAATCCGGCTGTCATGGACACTGCCTGGCCACCTTGCTACAACATCATAAAACATCAGATCTGGACCTGATACAGCTTGGACATTCAAAGAAAAATATCCCTTTCGGCACCTATAAACTTCAGAGTTATCAACAGAGGGCATTATAATTGGAATGTGGGTGCAATCAATTGCACCGATTACTCCTGGCATCCTGGCAATTCCCTGAAATTCCAGCATTTTTCTGCGAATACCATTACCAACAGGGAACCGGATATACTGCCTACACAGACTAGCAATTGCTCTTGAGACGGCCTTCAAGCACTCGCTAACTTTGGCTTGAGAGACATCAAAGCAATCTCCAACCGATATCTGGTGACCTCCGGCTGCCATACAGCGAATTGCAATCAATACCTGAAGACTGGGTGGGACAGGACAACCTGTACGGATAAATTTCAATCATCAGTAGCTCGCCCATTTACTTTATGCAGCTTATGCCTAAAATGCAAACAATGGTCTTTTGTCTTTATGTTCATGCTCTACGAAAAAGGCATTACTGCAACACAAGTGTAATAGCAAACTGAACATTGGGCACTGTGACACAAGGTAATACATTCAAAGTTAAGATACAAGTGTTGCTTCATATCTAAAAGAATGAAAGATTTTGTACATGCTCATTCCGGAGAATTTGTAAACCTGGTCCAACCACTCCTATATTGAACTTTGATACTGCACTTACAACACCCTATAAAAAAAAAATAATAATAATAAAAATAAAAAAAACATTAGGTTGTGTGCTAATCATGATAATGCTTCAGGTACCTCTCCTGTCATTGGCAGCTGGGAGTTGTTCCTGAATTTCTCCAATGAGTTCCACTACAGAATGCTTTGGGGGTCTGAAGCGGTCAACAAACTCTTCTTTGGTCATGGCCACAAATGGATCCATCCGATCTGGAAAAAGAATATTAGCAGTCAGAGTAAGGTTCCAAAAACCTGATTTTTCTATTGTACCTCTGCAGCAAATTAAAATTGATAAGCACTGTCCAGTTTCCTTTTCATACTCAGAAGATTAAGGACTAAAAGCAGAAATAGTACTCATATTTATCATCAATCTCAAACAAGATGACCGGACACATTAAAATCTTATAAACAAGAAAGAGGTGCAAAATACAAAGAAAGACATAGAAACAAGTGTGGTCTACTTTCAAAACTCATGCTTTATCCGGTATTTATTGAAAGAATTACCGTTTTGTAGCAGTGTTGCCAGATCCGGCTAGGTCCCAGTATTTAGCCCCGGGTCATTTCCTGTACTTTATCACTGTTATTTCCCGGTAGATTGCCCAGGTTAGGTCCCGGTAGTTTGCCCAGGTTAGGTCCCGGTAGTCTGATGCGGTCTAGGTTAGGTTAGGTCAGGTCAGGTAAGGTCAGACTAATTTCAAAGTGCCCCATTTGAATATGCCTTATTTTGGAAATGGGGCATTTGCAGAGGAAATGCCATAGAAGAAAATAGTCTTAGAATGGTCTAAATAAGTGGGTAATGAAGGTAGAAAAACCGTACGCGATAACGGTAATTCATTCAATATTTACCCTTTATCCTTACCTGGAACAATATAACGAGGTCGGCGTGCTCCATGTCTTTCAATCTCATATCCTGCTGCTTCCATATCAGCATCTAACCAATCTTCAAAATCGATAAGGTCCCACACTTGCTGGTTATGAGCCATTATTCCAAAATCCTGAAATACAGTTATTATCAATTTGGGCACTCTGTACTCTGATGGTACTGTATTTCTATTGAAAAGATCCACCTGGTTTATTTCATTAGATTTCAAATGTAGATCTGATAATTTTGTTTACTTTTAACCTAACTTAACCTAACTTAATCAAGCCCTGTCAGCATTATAACAAAGTTAGGTTAGGTTATACCCCATTTAAAGTAGGTTAGGTTAGGTATGGCTTGCTCAATAGAATGTGGCTAAAATTACAGTCTGGATAAAACTAACAAAGTTTGATTATCTAAACACAAACTCCCTCCTCAATAGTAAAACTAAAATAACCTTGTGTGCAAAATATGCTTACCTACTGAGTAGTAGACGAAAGAAATCGAGAGCAGTGAGAAGTTGAACAGCGCGCTATACGGTGTCAGCAGGATGTTTCTTCACTAGGTAGTAGGTACAATGGCAGTCTTTTACAACGTCATAAATAGTGCTTCTTTTGCCATGAAATATTGAAAAAACTCATAATAAAAAATACAGAAGCATATTATATACACCAGTGATCTAATAACTATAAGAATTTCGTTCATAATTATAATTTATATAACGAAGAGGTTGTGAAGAGGTGGTAGTGCTCCTTCTTCGTTTTCCAATAATATTTCCCTTTTTACCCTCTTCGTTTTCGCCGCGAAGAGACCTCCTCGTCATTAAAAGTACCATTTGTGCGACGAAGCAGCTCTTCGTCGAAAAAGTTTTTTAATAATACGACCCTTAGTGTTATTGGTCTTGATTACGGTATTATGTTATATTTACGGTATTTTTTTATTATTGTTATTTTTTTTTATTATTATTCTATTCTATTACTCTATGTATGTATGTACATATATATGCATGTATATATGTATATATGTATGTAATATCCTCACTCTATGTATATATATGTATGCATGTATATATGTATACTCACACAGCTTATATATATATATATATATATATATATATATATATATATATATATATATATATATATATATATATATATATATATATATATATATATATATATATATATATATATATATATGTTAGGTCAGGTCCATTCGGAACTGCTACTGGTAACCTGTAACCCATTACTACCTGCGTCAGGGCCGGGCCGTTGGCGACTACACAGGTACCC
Organism: Petrolisthes cinctipes; assembly: GCA_033782935.1. Lineage (NCBI taxonomy): Eukaryota > Metazoa > Arthropoda > Malacostraca > Decapoda > Porcellanidae > Petrolisthes > Petrolisthes cinctipes. The sequence goes on along the minus strand of JAWQEG010001325.1, from coordinate 1,628,693 downwards.
CCACCATATCCCGTAAGAGTTCTGGCGAGGAGGGTGGCTAGATACCCTGGTAGAAAGAAAATTAACATCTGTCTAAGGGCGCCAGGTCAGGAGAGCAACGACGTCCATCTAACAACCCGCCGTTGCCTTGCAATTACCCGTGTATGGGAAAGGCTTTAGGAGTCAACCTCGAGGAAAAATCTACTACCCAAGGACCTCACTGTCATCGTCCCAACTTGATAGGCCACAGTAGGTGAGCCAAGGGTGTAAAGGGTGGGGCCAGTACTGTGCACACTGCACTCCACCTAAAAGCTCCATTGCACAGGCTCGAAGGACACGTCCATGTCTAATAACCATCAACCACTCCAAGGCCTGTATCGATGGGAAATGGGTGAAAATGGCACTTGGATGATGACACTGGAAGCCACAGCCTCAATCTTGCATGCAGGCGGTTCAGGATATTACTAACGCTTTCAAGGCCCGTGTCGCACTGTTTTTCGGGAATAACTCTGTAACTAAAGGTTGGATCAGTATAATGTTTGGCCACGGGTTATTTCACACATTCCGCTAATTTTTGGTACCATATGGATTACCAAAAGTAAATAATTAAGGTAATTGTCCCCGAGAAATGCGTCATTTTTATTAAATTTAACACTGGGATACGAGCGATCATAGTGTGACGTATATACCACGTCAGTCCACAGGCTCCACCCATCCCCTTCTTTCTCTCCCTCACCCTACTCTCTCTCTCTCTCTCTCTTTCTCTCTCTCTGGTCTCGAACCTTTGTTCGAAAAGCTTTAGTCCTTTTTTTTTTTTTTTTTTTTTTTTTTTTTTTTAATTCATTGCGCCGTAGCGTCAGTCAATAGGCAGACAACAGTACACAAGGGTAAGCGGGACTCACGAGAACCCAATGACCACATACACACACAAGCACACACACATGCGCACACACACTCACATCACGAAAACATAACAGAATGAAGCACAAGCATACAGACAAATATTTTTATCATGACCTACTTAAATCCACCAAAACGAGGGTGGCGCACCAGAAGTTCCTCCAGAACCTGATGGTTCAGCAGGTGTCGACAAACCACATCAAGTGGCAGGCCCTGGGGCAGCAAGTGTCGAACAGTGGGGCAGGCTAGGCAATAGTGCTCTATAGTGTTAGCACGAGGCGCTCGACACAAGCGACACTCAGTGAAGGGAGGCTCACCCTGCATCCCAGCAACCTGCCACGGTGGCCGGTAGCCAAGCCTCAAACGAGCAGAGACTACATTGTGCCTCCGAACCATGAGGCCTCGACGACGGTAGGAATATTTGTGATGGCAGACAGACTCATAATGGGTGATGGAGATGCTGAAGGGCCTCTCTGCATCCCTGCGTCGCCGTACAGGGAGGAGAGCGGCGGAGCGGACTTTAGAGAGGTAACATGTCAGGGAGAGAGGACGTCCAGCACCACGAGGAGGCAGATGGCAGGCTTCCTTTGCGAGTCTGTCAACTGTACCATTGTGACGTAAACCTACATGGGATGGCACCCATAAAAATTTGACAGTCAAGTTACGGTGATGCAATAAGGCCAAAAACGATAAAATCTGCTGAATAACAGTAGAGTGTGTGGGCTGAACACTAGAGAGGGAATGAAGGGCAGGTTTGGAGTCACAAAAAATGGTAGCATTCACTCCACGTTGACAAACAACACTAACAGCATCCAGAATGGCATACAGTTCACACAATGTTGAGCTAGAGTGGTTACAGAGACGACGGCCAACCCAGCCCCCTGGAGGTGACTCCAGGTCAGGCGAGAAAACAGCACAACCTGCTGCACCATCCACCTGCAATGAGCCATCAGTGTAGAGGCAGTATGGATCTGTGATGGAGGAAGTCACTGTTTCTATGTGTTCCAGAGCCAACTGCTGCTGTAGAGAAGGCAGCTCCGACTTGGAAGTAGGTGTAAAGCTCACATCAGGTGTTGGTAGCATCCATGGAGGGGGCCCTGGGGGGACGTCTGCAACCATTATATCTATATTAAGACCACGGAGCACAGAGGAAACAGACCTTATAAGAGTACGTCCAGCAGGCAGTATGGGAGGGACCGGGTAGTTTGGTCTAAGAGAAGTCCTGACTAACTGAGAGTAATGGGGTGAAAGATGTGGGAAATGGAGGCACTTGACAGTGAAGCAAGTAACATTAGAATAAATTCTCTCCACTAATGGGGGAAGACGCAACTCACGCTGCATGTTCACTATCCTGGTCGACATTGGACAGCCGAGAATAATTCTCATTGCTCTATTTTGAAATTTTTCTAAAGTTTCCAGAGTAGCCCTAGGAAGTTGAATCAGAGCAGGGGAAAGGTAATCAACAACTGAACGGATAAAAGCAATATAGATGGTCCTGGCTACTGGGATGGAGATGCCCGAGGAGTTGTTAGATAGCCATTGAAGTGGTGTAAGTCGGTGCTGGAGACGACCCAATAAGTCCTGGACAATGGGATGGTCTTGAGGTCTGGCAGGGACAATCGGCCAAATATTGACTGGCGCACCCAGGTAGCAGTACTGGGAACACATGGGAATGACAGTCCCTCCAATGGTGAACACTGGCTGAGCTTGAGGAAGGCGGCAGGTGAATATTCTGCTCTTATCTGGGGAGACAATAAAGGAGTCAAGAAACCGCTGGAGATCCCTTGGTGAGGTAGAATGAACACAGATATCATCAGCATAGCACGTAATTGTAGTTATAGGAATATCAGGGAGAGAAGTGAGCAACCGATGCATCAGAATATTAAATAACAATGGGCTGAGAACACCACCTTGAGGCGTACCAAGATGAAAACTGCGCAAAGGACTGAGTGCACCACTGAAAAACACACAGGAGGTCCTGTTACTCAGGTAGCCCCGAATCCACCGTAGTAGATTACCCTTTATCCCAAAGTCAACCAGTTGATCCAAAATGACGTCTCTATTAGCAACATCGAAGGCACTTCGAAGGTCAATGAAGGCCACCACACTGTCCCTGGAAAGGCGAGAGTACAGGTCGACTAGGCAGTGATGTGTGCTCCGCTGGGGAAGGAAACCAAACAGCCATGGAGAGAGGCGATCCTGCAGTCTGTACATGAGACGATTGAGTAAGATTCTCTCCATAACCTTACAGAAACAGGAAGTAAGGGAAATAGGCCTGAACTTCGCAGTGCCGGGCTTAGGGATGGGTATTATTGTGCTGCTGGTCCAGGCTCGTGGTACACAACCGTCACGAAGACAAAGATTGTACAGTCGAAGTAGAGGGTTCCCAGGAACTTGTTGAAGTAGGCGCAGCACAGCATAAGTAATACCATCATCACCAGGGGAAGAAGCTCTACCCCGAATGAGAGCACGGCGCAACTCCTCCTCAGCTATCTCCTCTGCATCATCGTCATCATCTTGTAACAGAGCAGACATTAGACGTAGCCGATGGACAGCAGCACGGGAAGCGAGTGCATCTTGTATGTGGATGGGTAGACTGGCTGGGGAAGATTGTTCTGACCAGGCATCGACAAGTTGTTTGGCATAATCGGCAGGAGTGTGATGACGAGCAGTGGCCGGTGTCTTTTTAACAACCCGACGGATGAGGTGCCACATAGAAGCCACACTTGTTTGCTGGTTGATGCTGTCCGTGAACCGCTGCCAAGACTCAGTGTGAGCACAATCCTGCAGGGCAACTAAAGCGTCCCTAGACATCTGGTAACGATGGAGTAGGTCAGGGGTTGGGTTGGCTTGAAACAATAGGCCATCACGTTCAGCCTCCTCCTTTGCCTCCTGTATACGTGCATCCAGCGTCCAGGAGTGGGCAGTATGGCGATGCTGGAGGTGTGGCCGGGAGACGTATAGCCTATAAAAGTCATGAGTAGCAGATACAAGATCAGAGTACAACTGTTCAGCTGATGATATGTCAAATGTAGGGAATACATGGGCCATAAATAAGATGTAAGTCGGGCAATATTTAGGGGGCACAGCAATACGCAAACGAGTGGCTGAAGCACCTGACCCAGCAGTTAGAGAATAATGAAACCGAAGAGCAATGTGATCAGAGAATAAGTCTGGCACGGAGAAGCACTGGACCTGAGATGCTATCAGGCCAGACGAGAGGATGTAATCCAGAGTACCTCCCCGGCAATGAGTGGCACCACCAGTGTCCCAGTGTGTCAGATGATGCTTGCGGATGTATGAAAGGAGACGAACACCATTACGATTAATAGAGCCAGTACCATCACCCAAATCAGAATGCCGAGCATTAAAATCTCCCATATACACCATACCACGCACTGTTGGAGAAGGAAGAGCCTCAAGAGTGAGTCTAGCTGGGGCAGAATAGACATTACATAGTTGGAGTACTCCATTCCCAGGTAGAACCTCAAATAGCTGAAAGGTCATGTCAGGATCAGTGGAGGTACGGAGAAGGCGATGTGGCAAGGAGCTATGTATGTAAGTCAGGAGACCATTCCTTACCAGATGAACATATGGCACATAACCTGAGAGGGGAGGAGCTTGCCCAAGAGCGAGCGGCCGTCCTGGAAATGCTTCCTGGAGAAAAATAACACTGGGATGATGACGAAAAACATAGGCCTTGAGTTGAGTGTGGTGATACCACATACATTCCAGGAGATGACATCCAGCCGGCAATCACTAGCGAACTTTGTATTTGGAGGTAGAAGTCCGGTGAGTGGGGGCAGATGAGCGACCTGGAGAAGAAGATGGACCAGGAGAAGGGACTGACTCGAAAAGCTTTTCAAGGCGAGATGCAACAGTATCCATCTTTTCGGTAAGGGTAGTGACAGTTGAGATGATGGCCTGCTGAGCCTCGACCAAGGTGGAGAGTTTGGAGTCATTGGCAGCCTGCGCGGCAACCAGCCCATCAATCCTGGCTTCAAGGGCAGAAAAGCGGTTTTCAAGAGCCGTACATCGTGCCATGAGGGTAGCAACAGACTTGCGGAGGGCCAGGTCTGGAGGTGAGGCAGGGTTGGTAGGAGGAGCAGACTGGGGAGGTGGTGGTGGTGGTGGTGGAGGCGGAGCAATAGTAGAGACACGAGCCTGGACCTTACGTCGAGTACATCCATGCCACACGTTAACCCCTGGCTGAAGGCATCGTGGACACTTCCATCGAGACGTATCTTCAGGAGGTGAAGGCTCAGAGGTGGAGGCAGCAGGACGTGATGGTTCACCCCTGACAGGACACGTCTTGGAATCATGGTCGGCTGCACACCATGCACACTTCGGCCTGGCAGAACAGTACCGGGAGATATGCCCAACTCCCCAGCACCTGTAGCACCAAGGCTGGTCATTATGAAGTTTCCTCACCTCACACGGTGGAAGACAAGGGAGGAAATCAAAGGAAATCTCATTTGGAGGTGGATCGGGTTGACTCCAGACAACAACAATACGGCTAATGGGTGAACCATCTTGGAAAAAACGACGGGCAAAGTACACACCAGGGTATCCTTTGGCAAGTTTCGGGTCAACATCAATAGGAAAACGGGTGAGGATGTAGCTGGGGAACTTACGAGGCCTCTCAGGTGAGTCTTCAAGAATGAGAGGCAGAGATAAAAATTCACCAGCCTTCACTCTATCAATGATGTCCTGACGCTTCCTAGAGATGTAGACAAACCGGGAGGTGACAGCAGCCATCTTGACTTCAGCCAGTTCACGCTGCAACTGGAAGGCCCTGTTGACATCAGACAACCAACGCAGCTTTGTGTCTGTAGATGGGTTTCCAGAGAAGGAGAGTTTGACATAGGCATCTCTCGGGGCAAAAGCAGGAAGGTTGGACGAGGGCAAGGAGTTGGTATACAAAGAAGAAACACCAGGGTGAGGCAGAGAAGGTACGTCGTGCACAGCTGAAGCACCCTTGGCAGTCTTGGCAGCTGGAGGTAAACAGTCCACACCATCGGAATCCTGCGAGGAGTCGGACGAGGCATCAACAGGTCGCTTGGTAGAGGTTGAGGAGGTGGACGGCTGCAACCTGAGCTGCGGAGTGACCGAGGAGAGGGGGGGAGGGTTGCGAGAAGGCAGCTCAGGCCAGTGATCCTCAATTGGAGACTCGTCTTCCTCCGACATTGCCAAGTCGGCCTCCAAGCAGGAATCCGCACTCTCCATCAGGCCAGGCAAGGCCTAGATGGAAAGGAAACAACAACACAAACAACTAAACACTCAATCAGCCAGGGACACACACACAGACAATCACAACAAATCTATACACAGAACCACAACAGACAAACAACACCAGCAACACCACAGAAACAGCAACACACAAACAAGAACTCACAAACAACACAAAAAACACAAACAAGAACTCCAAAACAACACAAAACAACAACACAAACGAGAATGGAAGCAGAGCGCCACGAGTACGTCCACACTCCACCTGTTCTGGAGCGAGACTGAGCTTTAGTCCTAAAAATATGTATAGGTATATAATGCTAGCAGGCATTATGTTTTAATGTTATTGTTATCACTTTTTATCATATGGTGATACATAACAACGAGAATATATATATGGTAGAGTTGTGTACGATAACGCCAGTGCTTGACGGGATAGTAATGCTTTGTTGGAATTCAGGAGTGGTGTGTTTCATTCGTGTGAAATGGGTACACATGGACGAAGAGCTTTACACACATTCAGATGCTGTGTGAGAGCCAACGGTGTCCGTCATGACAAAGATGTTACATTGTCCACGTGGCTGTAGGAACGCTTTTGTCATGCGTCTGTACTCTATGTACAGTTGCACACAGATGACTCGAGGCCACCTCATCCACCAATATGTTGGTGTTGTATCTGGTAACAGTGGCAACTATAAATTGAACCGAAATTCAGTCGTTTGCTCGGGCGAAACAAACCCAATTATAATTTGTCAATATGCGGGTTTAACTGTTCTCTAATAAATATCATGTAAGTAAACGTATTATATTGATGATGAGTAACATGTTATAAACATTATGGATACATTACAACAACACTATTACAACACATATATCCAAATAATGATACATTCATTCATGTGAGAAACACGATTTTCGAATACTGCATCAGTACCGAAACCAGTTTGTCTCACATGAAATAAAGCTTCAGTATTTAATTATATGTGTTGTAATAATAATTAACCCTACGTCCGCCTAGATCTGTCAGTGACACCATCAGATAATAGTTTACCAATACACATAATAAATGCTTCCAATATATATTTATATGACAAAGCTTGTGACCGTGGTGTATTTTCGAACAAAGTTTCGAGACCAGAGAGAGAGAGAGAGAGAGAGAGAGAGAGAGAGAGAGTAGGGTGGGGGAGAGAAAGAAGGGGATGGGTGGAGCCTGTGGACTGACGTGGAATATATGTCACACTATGATCGTTCATGTCCCAGTGTTAAATTTCATAAAAATGATGCATTTCTTGGAGACAAGTGCCTTAATTATTCACTTTTGGTAATCCATTATAGTGCCAAAAATTAGCGGAAGGTGTGAAATAACCCGTGGCAAAACATCATACTGATCCAACCTTTAGTTACAGAGTTATTCCAGAAAAACAGTGCGACACGGGCCCTGAAAGCGTTAGTAGTCGTCTGATTGTTGACCTGAGACGACAACATCATCCGGCAGCACCCTGAACAACCGAGCAGCCCTCTTCAGGGACAGCACTGCTTGCCTCACATGGCACATGGGGAGGGGCCTAGAAAAGGTGGCCTAATGAAAGCTATTCTCACTTAGCTCAGTTGGTTAACCGCGGTCAACAGGCATCTTCTCAAGTGGTCGAACAGCAAAAAAGAAAGAAAGGAAAGAACTCTCCTCAAAGGGTGCAAAAGGATTGGAACTGGCATGCTGGAACATCAGAACCATGCTTGACACAGCCAACAGCAGTCACCCAGACCGTAGCTCCGCCCTCATCGCACTTGAACAGGCATGGCTGAACATCGACATTGCTGCTCTCAGTGAAGTCTGCTTCCCAGAGGAAAGTTACCTCAAAGAACAAGGCGCCAGATACACCCTCTATTGGTCGGGAAACCAACAACAAAAAAGTATCACTCAGGCATTGGATTCATGGTCAGAAACTCAATCGCCTCCAAGTTTGAAACCCTGCCAACATGTTACTCTCACCGTATCATGTCCATGCGACTCCCACTGACAAACCAACAGTATGCTACACTCTTCAGTGTGTACTCCCCAACTCTCCTAGCAGAACCTGTAGAAAAGGACAAGTTCTACTCTAACTTGCGCAGTCTCCTTCAAAACACCCTCGCAGACGACAAAGTCATAATCCTTGGGCCAAGACTAGCAAGCCTGGAAACGAGTGCTTGGGAAACATGGCATTGGAAACTGCAACGACAACGGGCGTTTACTACTGGAGTTTTGCACAGAGCAGCAACTTGTCATCATGAACACCATCTTCCAGCAAAAGGACAGCCTGAAAACCACCTGGATGAATCCCCGGTCCAAACACTGGCACCTCATCGATTACTTCCTAGTGCGCCAGAGAGACCTCAAAGATGTCCTACACACGAGAGTGATGCCCAGCGCAAAATGTCACACCGACCATCGCCTCATCCGCTGCAAACTCAGGCTTCATTTCAAATCTAAACCGTAGAGAGGAGGACCTCCAAAAAAGAAGCTCAAGGTCAGCAACTTCCAGTCATCCAAAGTGGAAGCTGACTTCCAGGCAGGTCTACAGTCCAAGCTCAGAGATCAAAATTGCCCCGCAGATTCCTTTCCTGAAACACTGTGGGAACATTTGAAAACAGCCATCCTGCAAGCATCTGAAGAAGTCCTGGGGTGTTCACTACAAAGAACAAAAACTGCTTTGACAAAAACAATGAAGAGATCCAAGAATTGCTGGCTAAGAAGAGATCAGCTCACCAGACCCACCTAGCACAACCATCTCATCCTGAGAAGAAAGCTGCCTTTCGTCTTGCATGTAGCAACCTCCATCGCAAGCTTTGAGAGATCCAGAATGAGTGATGGACTAACCTTGCAAAGAGAACTCAAATCTGCGCAGACATCAATGACTACAGGGGGTTCTACAAAGCTCTTAAGGCAGTATACGGCCCTACCTACCAGGTTCAGAGCCTCTTGTGCAGTTCTGATGGTCAGACGCTCCTTGCGGACAAGGCATCTATTTTAAGCCGCTGGTCAGAACACTTCCAGGCTCTCTTCAATAACAACCGAGTCGTCCAGGACTCAAAAATTCTCTGTGCCCCTCAACAGCCAGTAAAAACTGAACTGGATGAGCTACCTACCTTGGAAGAGATCACCAAAGCTATTGAACAACTGAAGAGTAGCAAGGCAGCTGGGGTTGATGGCATCCCACCAGAGATCTGGAAACACGGTGGACCACCACTACTCAAGAAGCTCCACAAACTCTTTGTCTGTTGTTGGAAGCAGAATAAACTACTGCAAGATCTCCGCGATGCAGTCATCGTCACCTTGTACAAAAACAAAGGTGAAAAGTCGGACTGCTCCAACTATCGAGGAAGAACCCTACTCTCAATCATGGGTAAAACCCTTGCACGGGTGCTCCTGAACAGATTGGTGACCACTATTGCTGAAGACCAACTCCCAGAGAGCCAGTGTGACTTCAGAGCCAACAGGGGCACTACAGACATGGCGTTCGTCCTCAGGCAACTCCAAGAAAAGTATCGAGAGTAAAACAAAAGACTCTACATAATATTTGTCGACTTAACTAAGGCATTCGACACTGTGAGCAGACAAGGCCTGTGGAAATTCATTGAAAGTCTCGACTGTCTTCCAAAGCTCCTTAGGATGGTCATCCAGCTGCATAAAGGTCAGCGTGGTCATGTCAGACTCAGCAATGACCTCTCAGAGCCCTTCGCCATTGTCAATGGAGTGAAGCAGGGTTGTGTCCTGGCACTGACTCTCTTCACCGTCTTCTTCAGCATGATGCTCAAGGAGGCCACTGAGGACATTGATGACGAAGACTCTATATCTACATCCGCTATCCTCTCCTCTCGATGGCAGTCTTCTCAATCTCAGGTGAGTACAGACCCACACGAAGACCCTGGAGCAAATTATCCATAATCTTCTGTTTGCCGATGATGATGCCCTCATCGCCCACACAGAAAGAGCCTTGCAGCTCTTGACATCCTCCTTCGCTGAGGCTGCCCAGTCTTTGGGCTTCAGGTAAGCTTGAGGAAGATGGAAGTCCTCCACCAGCCTGCACCTCTGGATGAATACCGCTCTCCCCACATAACCATTGACGAGACCAAACTGAAATCAGTCCATCAGTTCACCTACCTGGGGTGCACCATCTCATTGGATGCCAAGATTGACAAGGAGATCAAAAACAGATTTTCCAAAGCAAACAGCGCATTCGAGAGACTATACAAAAGGGTCTGGAACATCAGACAACTGAAGAGGGGCACAAAGATCAGAGTTTACAGTGCCGTTGTGCTCACAACACTTCTCTATGGCTCTGAGTCGTGGGTCATTTATCGGCAACACCTGCGACTTCTCGAGCAATTCCATCAGCGCTGTCCCCGCACCATCCTCAAAATCCATTGGCATGACTTCGTCACCAATGTCGAAGTCCTGGAGCAGGCATAGATTGCCAGCATAAAAGCCAAGCTGCTAAAATATCAACTACGCTAGGCAGGCCATGTCTTCAGGATGGAGGATCACCTACTGCCTAAGATCGCTCTGTATAGCGAGCTCTCCACCGAGACAGAGGGGCGCCGAAAGAGCTATACAAAGACACTTTTAAAAAGATGCTCAGCGCCTGTCTCGTTGACCACTGCCAGTGATCATCTCATGCTGCAAACCGTGAGGTCTGGCGACACACGACCCACCAGGCTGTCTCTGCCTTTGAAAACTCTCGCAGGGCCAGTCTGAAAAATAGGAAGCAAAGGATAAAGTACCAAGAAACACCAGCACCAAGTCTAGACCAGAACTTCACCTGTAGCTGCTGTGGCCGGACTTGCCTGTCCCACATTGGACTTGTCAGCCATGTGAGTGCCTGCAGCCGACGTGGACCACCCCCTTAACTGTTCTTCGTTCGCAAAGCAAAGCCATGATGAGAAGGTGATGATGTATGTATATATGCATGTATATATGTATGTATGTATATATGTATAATCCTCACTCTATCTATCTATGTATATATATGTATATATGTATACTCACACAGCTTATAGCCATACACAGTGCAACTCTCTTCAGTCAAGTCCAAATCTGCAGGTCCAAGATCAGATATTTGACATGACTGTCCGAAGAAAGACCAACTCACACAGGATGACCCAAGGACGAAGCAAATCATTTTACACTGACCTGATGAGAGAGAGAGAGAATTGTTTATTTTCAATATTATCATTATTGATATTATTATTATTATATTTATTAGAGAGACTCTCTCTCTCTCTCTCTCTCTCTCTCTCTCTCTCTCTCTCTCTCTCTCTCTCTCTCTCTCTCTCTCTCTCTCTCTCTCTCTCTCTCTCTCTCTTATATATATATATATATATATATATATATATATATATATATATATATATATATATATATATATATATATATATATATATATATATATATATATATATATATTTTCTCTTTCTAACACACACAAATACTCCCCCTCCCCTCTCTCTCTGACACACACTCTCCCCCCCCCTTCTCTCTCTCTCTCACACAGAGTCCCCCTCCCCCCTCTCTCTCTCTCTCTCTGTCTCTCTCTCTCTCTCACACACACACACACACACACACATGCTTACAAGCTGAATTCGAGTTGTAAGTCTGAGAAGGCTTGGAAACTTTAAATGTGTTGTCAGGCACTATCACAATCCTCTGGTCAATTTCCTTCGTTCCTCCAACCTCCAGCACCGAGAGGAGGAGCAGGAAGGTTCAGGGTGCCACCAACCTCCGTCCTGGAACCGCCATCTTGATTCTGGGGGGGTTGGAAGGGGGGGAATATGGGGTAAATAAAGAAAGGTAGAGGTTGGTTTATTATTATTATTGTTATTGTAGAGATCGAGTGAGAGTGAGAGAGAGAGAGAATATATGCCCCACCCCCTCTCTCTCTTTCACACACACTCTCACTTTCACTCGAGTTATTGGAGAGATCGAGTGAGAGTGAGAGTGTGTGTGAAAGAGAGAGAGGGGGTGGGGCATATATTCTCTCTCTCTCTCTCTCTCTCTCTCTCTCTCTCTCTCTCTCTCTCTCTCTCATATACTTACATACACATACACTCTCTGTCTCTCACATACATACACATATATACACACGCTCTCTCTCTCTCTCTCTCTCTCTCTCTCTCTCTCTCTCTCTCTCTCTCTCTCACACATACACATATTCTCTCTCACAACATACACACACTCTCCCTCTGGACACACACACACACTCTTTCTCCATTTCTCTCTCACACACACATACACATACACTACCTCTCTCTCTTTCACACACACACACACACACACACACACACACACACAAAAATTTCAACACGCATATTTCAACACACTGTGATTTATATGTGCATGAAAAACACTTTCTGAATATGTGTGTGTGTGTGAATGCTGTCTGTCTATCTGTGTGTGTGAATATTTCAGTGTGTGCATGTGTGTATGTGTGTGTCTGCTGCAGCAACTGCCTCAATTAACCAACGGGTGGCGCCCCAGTGCGAACTAGATCTGCGGCTCTAAACACAGGAAATCACAGGACTTACTCTACAATTTGCATAAAATAGTAGAAGTGAAATTTACACACACACACACACACGCACACATACTGACGCACACACAGGACAACACACACACACACACACACACACATCTCAATACACATATACACACACAGGACAATACACACACACACATCTCAATACATATATACACACATCTCAATACATATATACACACACAGGATAATACACACACACTTGCTTACTTAAGGCAGTCCATCGTAGCCGATGACGACTCTCATTTCTTCCTTTTTAGTGATAAGATTAATGATGAGGCTGCTTTATTATTGTTGATGAGGCACCCGCCTTCTGTGAGCATTGGTGTGGCTCACCAGTCCAATTCTTGATCTGCACACCCTCCCACAAGTTGGGCATGTCCACTGGGGGTTGGGTGCAACAGGGGCATCTCTAGCGGCGTGATGCCTTTGTCTTTTTATAGTACGTTGATTCGTAAGCTCCTGTTTCATAGCAGCAACCCCTTGATTGGTTTTAATTCTCCAGGTGGGGCCATTATTTGCAAGGGCTTCAAGGTTGGAGGATGGAATCAGGTATTTCTTCAAGGTTGATTTTGTTTGATCTTTGAATCTCTTTTTAGGGCCACCATGTCTTCGGTGGCTGTTTCGTAGCTGTCTATAAAGAATTTGCTTTGGCATTCGTTCGTCTGGCATTCGGATAACATGCCCAAGCCAGCGTTATTGCCACTTTGCAATGATAGCCCCTATGCTAGTAGTATTTGCTCGCTCTAGGATCTGGGTGTGCGGCAATCGATCTTTCCACGTGAGACCTAGTATCTTTTGGTGACAAGAGATGTGGAAATGCTCCAGTTGTACTAGATGACGACGGTAGGTGGTCCAGGTCTCTGCCCCATACAGCAGTGTAGAGATACATACTGCCTCGTAAACCTGAACTTTAGTTGTCAGTTTCAGGTATTTATTGTGAAAGACTTTGTGCCTTAGCATGCCGAAGACACGTGATGCTTTATTGATCTTATCTATAACATCATTGTCGATCTTGGTGGTTGAGGCTACGATGCTGCCAAGGTATTGGAAAAAGGGGACTGTCTGTAGTTCAGTACCCTTGATGTTGAAGGTACAGCTCCGGACAGATCAAGGGTCTACACTTCTTCTACCAGCGAATTGGTTTGGGCCTGGTCGGATCTGGTAACAGTTGCAGGTGGAGGGAGGGGGGGGATGTTAGTGGGAGAGGAGGAGAGAAATGTGGGCGGAGCTATATAGGAGGGTAAAGAATGATCAGGTAGAGAAGCTGTATGTCAGGAGGAATAAATGAAGCATACACTGTGAACGGTATCGAATCACCAACTGTTTAAAGCAGGGTTCTTCAATCTTTTTCAGTCGTGACCCAGTTTTTACTATGACATCATTCTCGCGACCCATACAGAAAGATATTTTACAAATGATCAGAATTATCAACCTAAAAAAATACAAGGCCAGACGCTGAAACATAATATTTATGATTAAAAGGCATTCTAACCAGAATTATAAACACTGCCTCACCTACCCTCCCTCTCTCTCTCTCACACACTCATTCAAGAAGGCTAATATTTGTGCAATGATTTTGTTTTATTTATAATTAAATATATGAATATTCGATTATAAAAGTATGTTAGATGGATTAATGTATGAACTTCATATTTATTTTATTGTCACGAATATTATTATTCTATTTTAGTCATGTATTTATTTTTGTGAGCCTGCGACGCAGTTGGGAGGAATTCGGGACCCGTAATTTGAAGAACCCTGGTTTAAAGAAGTGCATACTGCATTAACGTAAGTGGATATAGAAGAGAAGAAATGTGATGATTTGAGGCGAGGGTGAGGGGGAAGAGGGTAAGAAAAATGAAGGTGATTAGTTGAAAAGTAATAAAAAACAAATATAATTAGAATATCTGTTACATTATGTCCTTTAAATAAAGGCACTGTCTTTTGTTCACCATCGTAGTGGGATAGACTACTGAATATATATTATCCTTTGGATATTAGACAGCTATCCCTGTATTCCTTTTATCCCTCCCCGTAGTTGAGTATTGCCTGTAATGATGTGGGCAATACTTTAAGGGTTTTGACGCTTCTTCGGCCCCAGCCACTAGCTTACATTTCTTCAACTGTCCCTCCTATCTTCCTATTTCCTTCTTGCCTGCTGTCACACCTCTCTATCACCTTTTCCTGGTGCTATTTGACCTCGCTGTTGCGCCACCTAATATCAATCAAATCCCTCGTGCTTGTAGTCCACCTTATTTATCACCTTCTCCCAAGCCCAGCTGCTTTTTTTTTTTTTTTTTTTGGGCAGAAGACGGTTTAATTTTCTAACTTTTTTAATAATCATATTTGTCAACAAATTCATTAAGCTGTTTACCAGGATTTTTTCATCTAATCATGCATTTAAAAGTAATCGATGTTAAACTTGAATAGGTGCCGCTATATGGCATTTTCAATAAACTTGGTCTAATTTTATGCATAGGCTATACATATTACAGTATCTCTCATGTAACTGGCAACCTTACTTATCCTCCCTACTGTCTTATCCCTCTCTCGCTTGTCCTTCCCTCCTTTCTTACCGTTTATCTTTTCTTTCTCATATTTTTAACCTTCTCATTCGTTCTTAAACAGTTTTAATGACATAGGCCTTTCTCCCTTATCACTTATAGTTCAATTATATGATTCGAAAAACTGCGGCTGAGATTATGTTGTTGATCGTATTTTGGTTCTCAATATGTAGAGGTTGATTGATTGATTGATATTAGGCGTCGCAACAGGGAGGTCATATAGCGCCAGAAAACGGTGATAGAGAGGTGTGACAGCAAGCAAGAAGGAAATAAGAAGATAGGAGGGACAGTTGAAGAAATGTAAGCTAGTGGCTGGGGCCGAAGGGGCGCAAAAACCCTTAAAGTATTGCCCACATCATTACAGGCAATACTCAACTACGGGGAGGGATAAAAGGAATACAGGGATAGCTGTCTAATATCCAAAGGATAATATATATTCAGTAGTCTATCCCACTACGATGGTGAACAAAAGACAGTGCCTTTATTTAAAGGACATAATGTAACAGATATTCTAATTATATTTGTTTTTTATTACTTTTCAACTAATCACCTTCATTTTTCTTACCCTCTTCCCCCTCACCCTCGCCTCAAATCATCACATTTCTTCTCTTCTATATCCACTTACGTTAATGCAGTATGCACTTCTTTAAACCAGGGTTCTTCAAATTACGTGTCCCGAATTCCGCCCAACGGCGTCGCATGCTCACAAAAATAAATACATGAATAAAATAGAATAATAATGTTCGTGACAATAAAATAAATATGAAGTTCATACATGAAGCCACCTAACATATTTTTTATAATCGAATATTCATATATTTAATTAAAAATAAAACAAAATCATTGCACAAATATTAGCCTTCTTGAATGAGTGTGTGAGAGAGAGAGGGAGGGTAGGTGAGGCAGTGTTTATAATTCTGGTTAGAATGCCTTTTAATCATAAATATTATGTTTCAGCGTCTGGCCTTGTATTTTCTTAGGTTGATAATTCTGATCATTTGTAAAATATCTTTCTGTATGGGTCGCGAGAATGATGTCATAGTAAAAACTGGGTCACGACTGAAAAAGATTGAAGAACCCTGCTTTAAACTGTTGGTGATTCGATACCGTTCACAGTGTATGCTTCATTCATTCCTCCTGACACACGTCTCTCTACCTAATCATTCGTTACCCTCCTATATAGCTCCGCCCACATTTCTCTCCTCCTCTCCCACTAACATCCCCCCTCCCTCCACCTGCAACTGTTACCAGATCCGACCAGGCCCAAACCAAGTCGCTGATGGATGGGGTGTGGACCATTGATCTGTCCGGAGCTGTACTTATGTCTTGTTCTTGGGTGGCTAACTGCACTAGAATTTCGGTTTTGCGTGTATTAATTTGTAAACCGAAAGCTTGGTAGATATTATGCAACGTGTCTAGGATACGTTGCATTGCATCAGCTGTGTGAGTCACAAGAGCATCATCATCAGCATATTGCAAATCTACCACCTGTTTAGTAGTTGTTTTGGTCTGTGCTTGGAGTCTGCGGATGTTGAATAGACTTCTATCAAGTCTGTATTATATTTGTACACCATCTTCCTCTCTAAGCGAGGTCTGCAGAAGTTTCATTACCACTGAGATAAAGAGGTTGAATAGTATTGGGGCCAAGACGTCCCCCTGCTTCACCCCCACTTCTACAGGAAAAGGTGTTGATTCCTTGCCACTTATAGTAACTTTAGCTTCCACACAAGAGTGGAAAAGTTCGATCATATTGAGAAACTTTTCTGGTACTCCATATTTTAGTAGGATTTTCCACAGAACTGTGTCGAACGCCTTGGTCAGGTCAATAAAGACTATATAAAGGTCTTTGTTTTGTTCAGTGCACTTTTCTTGAATTTGTCTTGGGGAGAACACCATGTCTATGGTTCCCCTTTCCTTCCTGAATCCACACTGGGATTCAGGCAACACTGACTCAGAAACACTAGAGAGCATGAATCTTGCCAGTACTTACCGGCCACGGAGAGGAGGAAGATGCCACGGCTGTTGTTGCAATCACTCCTCTCTCCTTTGTTTTTGTAGATGGGAATGATTGTAGCATCGATCCAGGATTTCGGGATGCGTTCTTCATTCCACAGGGACTGTATAAACACAAGTAGACGCTGTTTTAAGAGATACCCTCCACACACACACACACACCCACAGAAAGACGGACAATATATACACACACACAGAAAGACAGACAATACTCACACACACACACACAGAAAGACAATACACACACACACGCAGAACAATACACACATACACAGAACAATATACACACACGCGCACATCTCAATACACACACACACACACATAGGACAACACACACACACACACAGAAAGACGGACAGCATATACACACACACAGAAAGACAAACAATACTCGCACGCACACACACACAGGACAATACACACACACACACACACACACACACACACACACACACACATACACAGAACAATATACACACACGCGCACATCTCAATACACACACACACATAGGACAATACACACACACAAACACAGAAAGAACGACACACACACACACACACACACAGAAAGAAAGACAAACACACACACGCACATGTCAATACACACACACACACACACAGAAAGAAAAACAAACACACACACGCACATCTCAATACACACGCACAGGACAATACACACACACACACACGACACACATATACACATACAGCAATGCACACACACACGCACAGTTTTTCTCTCTCTCTAGATTAATATCTGCATGAAAAACACACTTTCTGATTTGTCGTGTGTGTGTGTGTGTGTGAGAAAGAGAGAGAAACTGTGTGTTTGTGTGTCATTGTGAGTGTGTCTATATTTCAGTGTGTGTGTGTCATTGATTTAAGACGTTTCTAGCACACTTAAGAAAACCATGTGTGTGTGTGAGTGTGTGTGCGTTGCTGTATGTGTGTCATTGTGTGTGTGTGTGTGAGTGTGTGTATATTTCAGTGTGTGTGTGTATTTCTGTGTGTGTGTGTGTGTGTCATTGATTTAAGATGTTTCTAGCACACTTATAAAGCCACGTGTGTGTGTGTGTGTGTGTGTGTGTGTATTGCCATCTGTGTGTGTGTGTGTGCGTGTATATATATATATATATATATATATATATATATATATTGCCATGTGTGTGTGTGTTTGTAGGTATCGTGGAGTGGAGACGTGTTACATTTAGCAAGAAGATTTTGGGCTTTATGCCTATCGACTCATGGTGTTGGTCATTAAGGCAGTCAAGTCTAGTTACATCAACACATCTTCCCCCAGCCTACAAGGTTGCTATCCTTGCTCTTACAGCCGGGTACCTACTTACTGCTAGGTGAACAGGGACATAGGGGGCCTGGAAAATTGTCCAACAATTCCACTGACTACATTTAGCTCCGATTCCCAGTGTGAATTCCCGTGTTAATATACAGACTCCCAAACGCTCATAAAGCTCCGTAAGTGGCGAAGGAACAAGTTGTCAGGGTTTTGGATTTCTGGTGTAGCTGGACTTAGTCGCAGTAAAAGTGAATAATTGAAATTCCCAGGCTTTACCCTTCATTTGACCTTGTTCCTGATGTTTGTGCATGCATGGCTCCCCCCCCCCCCCAGCCATCCCACCTCGGCCACCTGAACAGCTGACTAACCCCGACACAAATTCTAAACTGACACAATGTCACGTACTAATTTACCCCCTCCAGAGCAATCATGTGTTATATGCCCTAGGCTCTGTGTTTCGGAATGCATAAAGTGTGAAACATGTGACAAATATCTCCACCCAAACTGCTCTAAATTACCAGCATATGCGCTAGTCAATTGGTTCACGACTCGACATAAATACAAGTGTGAACATTGTGTTTGTACCTCGATTGATGACGAGGATTATGATCGAAAATTTGCTTTCGTCTCTATTCTTCTCATCAATGAAGCGGGAACGAAAATAACAATGATCAAGAAGTTAGTGTTTGTGAACAGCCGTTACAAGCAATAATTTACGCTGCCTCTGATAACCTACAAAAGGATATTATAGAGAATGAAAATAGCAGTGATTAAGAGGGTAGTGAGCAGTCACTACAAACGGCCTCGGTTGATCCTAACAATCCTAACCCTCCGGTCAACCCAACCTTGCCTTCTACCACAAACACTTCTAACTCTAATAATACAAATAATAGTGTTAGAAATAGTAATGATAATAAGATCAAAATCTGCAAATTTTATAAAACTCATTCTTGCAAATACGGACGCTCAGGAAAAAAGTGCAACTACGCACACCCTAAAATCTGCTACAAGTACAGAATTTATGGTCGGGACACAAAAAGGGGTTGCACATCTCAAACTTGCACCCACTATCATCCCGTTATATGTAAAAATTCAGAAAAAGACAGACTTTGCCTACACCTATAATGCCCTCATCTTCACCTAAAAGGCACTCGACGCTACCAACCACAATCCCCTACCCCACCCACACCTATACACACGGACACTAATAAACCAGGTCGAACATACCCTCCCACCACACACTCCCACACATATCACCAGCAGTCTACCAACCAACCTACCAGCCAATATCACCATAACGATGACTCACAACATATTAACCAATTTTGTTTTATTCTCAGACATCCAAGAGATGAAGTCCCAACTAGCACAATTAATGAGGCTTTTGCCAATACAAAGGGACCAGAATTTCAGCTCATAACACCAGCATCACCCAGTCCCCCTACCCAACATGGCTGACCCTCCACCGTTCCTCCAACGCCAGTATTAAGTAACATCATAACAGCAAACATAGAGGGTTTGATTCCATATAGCTTCAAAGAAAAGTTACCCCTTATTAAGGAATTAATGACAGATTCTCACGCCCTACTTGCATCCTTTAGCGAATCCCGTTTAAACCATAACATCAAAGATGCGGAGGTTCATATCAATAACTATAATATCATACGCACTAACCGCACTAACAGAAAGAAAGGTGGTGTCATTACATACATAAGACAAGAACTCATACCCGATATCCAAGTTCTCCTCTCCACCTCCAACTCATATACTGAGGCCCAAATCATCTATATAAAGAAGTTAGACCTCATCTTCACCATCATTTATCGTCCACCAGATTGCCCCATCCAAGCCTTCTCGAAACCATCAAAACCATTTCTGCTCTATTAGATATCTTTACTCCCCAGCCTATGCTGATCAAGGGAAATCTTAATCTACCAATTATAGATTGGTCCACGTACTCCATTAATGGAGACTCATCCAGTGACCGGTCTCAGGCACTACATCTTCAATCTTTTGTCCAAGACTTCTTCCTCACCCAGGTAATACAACACAAACTAGTCAAAACAACATCTTTGACTTGCTTTTTACCAACAACGAGGACCTCATACACAACCATGATGTCTTAATAACCAACATGAGTGATCATTATCTGATCAAAATCACCACCAACATTAACTTTTCAGTGACAAAACCAAACTATAATAAAGTACCTGAATTACCTACCAACTTCTCAGACCTCAACTTTTTTAGTCAAGACGTGTCATGGGATGGTATATATGCGTTCATCCTCTCAACTGACTGGTCTACCTCCCTAGACCATCTCACCCCTAACGAACAACTAGACTTAATACTCGATACTTTTCTAAAAGCCTTTATTCAAAATGTACCACCGAGGTCAAGCAGAAATGCCAAGACTTCAATAATACCAAAAGACAGAAGGATTCTCATGGGAGAAAGAGGCAAATTAAGAAGGAAATTGAACACTACTACTAACAACGACAGGTTTGCACAATTAAACTAGCAAATTTCAAGCATTAATGCAGCCCTAGTCGACTCCACTTCATGCGAGCTTGCTCACAAATAAGCAATGGCCTTGAAAAGTTTCAAAGAAAACCCCTCGACACAAACTAGGCTACTCGTACTGAACAATGTTGATGACTAAGGCAAAGTTGCCATGTATAACTTTTGCTGCGAGATAATATGCAGTGCGATACGCACTAGAGACCCTATATAGAGAGACTGGAGAGCCAAAATTTTTGCTGCTAGCTGATTGGCTGGTTGAATGGGGTGCCATGTTTGCTCTTACTCGTCTCTGCCTGATAGCAGGTTCGGCACAATGTATATTTTGCCTTGACTATGATGCGTGACTGATTACTCGGTAGAATATATATATATATATATAATATTTTATTTAGATAAACCAGCAGAGATAGCTTTTAATCGATCTTCAACTCAACATAAATATTCCTTGAAAACTTCCGTAAGCCTTACAGAATGCCGAATCAGTAATATAATACTGTACTTAACCATTCATCGCGACAACAGATTCCCTCATATTTATGTGAACAGCATGTAAACAGTAGTGTGTAAACGTTGGTAATACTCCTACGGAAACCATTTTCACACAAAAATGAATTAAACTAATCATAGTATCAAAGGTTTCACAGATACCCTAAACACATTGACTACTGCTGTCATCTTTCAGTCAAACGTCTCGGTTTAGTAGCATCGTCTGGCAACTGGTTACGTCCTATCATGTGCTTTAAATAACGCCTACATGACGTATAGTAGGATTTATAACTTCAGGTATCTTATAGTATTTAAAATATATACCTGTATATGGAAAGAATGCAATTTTTGTCAACATTTTACCCACGAATGTCAGCAGGAGATTACTAGCTGGTAGTATCTAGCAACTGTACATTTTTTCTATACTAACTTGAGAGGTATCGCGGAAAACACGAAGTATGAGCAAGAATGGTGGCTGTCCAGTCTCTCTTATATAGGGTCTCTAATACGCACTGTCTTAATCAAATCTCTCATTTTTGAGGTAATTTCCTCAGATTATCGTAATTTGGGGTAATTTAAGTTATAGTTGTTGCCATCAAAGGTGATTTCCATAAACCATCAGTTCTTCTTTGGAAGTTGTACTGCTTGTACAGCCGGCTCCACTGCCGCGAGGGCCACTGCAGTGTTGTCAGCACTCCCTCTCCCAGGCTTGAACCACAAACTTCGGTCCGAGACACACATCTGAAGCACTCACTAGTGAGAGAGAAGGTAATGATGGTTGGTAGGCTTGTATGCTGAGTGAAACGAATGACAATGAAATAATAATCTGTATGTGAGCAATTTTGTTTTTAGGTGGATGCAACAATAGGCACCAAATGATTCCTGATGTATTATTTTGCTATATTTCATAGTGCGGAATATTACATTGTAATGCTTGATAAATCAGGTTTTGATTAACTATTAAGATGCACCTGTGGCTAGTTTATGGATGTTCTGATAATATTGACATATTAAGTAGGAGAGCCCTTTTCCTTGCTCCGGGGTAAAACTCAGCACTCTGACATTTGCGAGCAACAACCTCTACCTTACTGACCTCGCTGATACTTGAGGAACAATTACATAAGAATTGAGAATATTAGATAATCCAAGCGTAGGCAACATGAACTATCCATCATCTGGCCCCTTTAATTATTACCTCAAATAAAACCGGGAAAGTAAATCCTATTTGCTGGCTGTAATATATTCGCATTGCAAGGACGAAAACTGAAGTTTGGTGGTAAAACTAAAATTTCAGGTTTAACAGGTGTAATACATTTATTTTTCCCAGGAAATGGAAATAACCTTGTAGACGAGGCTGGTGCAATTCTTGTGCAGGGTGCAGATGAACATCCCTTGGTTTCCACCTCCATCTTATCTCTACCTTTACTCTTCCCATCTCCCTCTCTCTCCCTTCGGCCCTTTCCTTTACCACTTAGTCTCCATATAATTGGTCTTGGGGCTGTATTTAATAAGACAGATATGTTTTAGTGTAGGTTGTTCTCCTTGTCATCATTTATGCTTTCCGGTCCCGTCTTCGATTTATTAAATGAATGTCACTTGCTTACTAAACTGTCACGTTAGACCTCATTCACTCGAACTAACAATTCTCCACACACAGACAAAAGCGATCATTTTGCCAGTCCTCCTCTCGCTCGCCTGCCTCTGCCTGCATCTGATCCGTATCTGAGTTGAAAAATGTCTGTGTTTTCACTGCTCATTCGCCCAGGAGTGAACCGCGAACTTCGATACAAGAGAAACGTCTGAAGCATTTACTAGTCTCGTCGCCTCGATGCCCGACCGGCTGTAGGTCTTTGTGAAGGAGGGAGTCTGGGCGCGATTCTGATTACATTGCATTCAATAGTAAACAAATAATTAATACTCATGTAAGCTTAAGGGTAACAACCGTAAAGTTATGTATGTTCTTATCACAGTATTTGCCTCGCATTTCTGCAAGGCAATAATGAGGAATAACGTAAGCCTTAATACGATAAATACCAGTAATTGCCCAGATAGATGTGCTACATGTTATTAATTTTAGTACTAAATTCTCTAAAGGAATGTGCCACCTGCCATGCATTGGGTTCCTGCATGAAGAGGGCTTGGGTATTCAGTTTCCGTCCTTGCAATGTGAATACATATCAGCCAATATATAGGATTTACTTATCCCGATTTATTTGAGGTAATAATTAAAGGGACCAGATGATGGATAGTTCATGTTGCCTACGCTTGGATTATCTAATATTCTCAATTCTTATGTAATTGTTCCTCAAGTATCAGCGAGGTCAGTAAGGTAGAGGTTGTTGCTCGCAAATGTCAGAGTGCTGAGTTTTACCCCGGAGCAAGGAAAAGGGCTCTCCTACTTAATATGTCAATATTATCAGAACATCCATAAACTAGCCACAGGTGCATCTTAATAGTTAATCAAAACCTGATTTATCAAGCATTACAATGTAATATTCCGCACTATGAAATATAGCAAAATAATACATCAGGAATCATTTGGTGCCTATTGTTGCATCCACCTAAAAACAAAATTGCTCACATACAGATTATTATTTCATTGTCATTCGTTTCACTCAGCATACAAGCCTACCAACCATCATTACCTTCTCTCTCACTAGTGAGTGCTTCAGATGTGTGTCTCGGACCGAAGTTTGTGGTTCAAGCCTGGGAGAGGGAGTGCTGACAACACTGCAGTGGCCCTCGCGGCAGTGGAGCCGGCTGTACATGTAAAATCATAGCTTTCATTTGTCAATTTGTAATAATTATAACCACTAAAATTACGTATCACTAATGTACAGTATGCCACGTGCTTACTTTATCCTCATATGATCATGTATTTCAGTATCTATGGTAATTTCACACAGTTTCAGTAATGCATACTACAAAGTAAATATTAGATTAGATTAGACTTTAATTTTATATATAGAAGTGAGTTCTTGACTGGAATGTCCCATGCAGCAAGAGGGAAGCATAAGGCTACTCGTAACCTCTCCCCTTCGCATGTCATAATTGCTTGTCTCCTCATAAAATTATATTGTATAATTATGTATTTCAGCATTCCTCTTTTTTTATTAACCTTTTGTTCTTAAACTAATAATGGAATAGTCATGTTGGAAAACAATGTGCTAGGCCCTACTATTATATTGTACTCTACTTGTATTTATTTCATCTATTGTATAACTTCATAATATAATACAGGTACTTTACATCTATATATCAGACTCTGAGACACACAGTCACACACTGTTCTTGTTAGTCTGCCAGCTGGTGTCATTCTCGAGTTTTAAAGACACGCCGCTTAGAGTCTCTTGAAGCGACGTTGTACACTACGAGCACAATAATCATTCGCAATGCAGGATCAAATAATTAACAGAAGTATGTCGAGTGTCACGCTTCAGAAATTATATAGGAGAGAACATTTTCCATTATGCTTCTTCACTAACTGCTCTCTATATTCTACTATTAGTCATGTGGCAACAAAATATTGAGAATATATATTTGGTACATAGAAACTTTTCATGACGTCATTGTCAAGCCCTTCTTGCGTCGTGATTGGCTCGGGCTGGCTGATACATCTAGCCGTTGATTGGCTGGCGGGGGGTATGGTGCTGACTCAATATACAGTTCGTAATAATGCAGCCCGGAGTGGTAATTCACAATGACGTCAAGAGCAGCATGCTGAGAAAAACCTACTTTTTATTGACAGAAAGTATTTATTATGGACGTTTCGGAGGCGACTACCTCCCTCTTCAGCAGTACAGAGTTGAACACTGTACTGCTGAAGAGGGAGGTAGTTGCCTCCGAAACGTCCACAATAAATACTTTCTGTCTATAAAAAGTGGGTTTTTCTCAGCATCACATTAGCCCGTGTGTATGGATCCGAGATCCGTCAGTGACGTCACGAGTAGGGCTACGGAGGAGATAAGCCAAGGCCGTCTCTATGTACAGGCCGCAGTGTGAATATTGTGACGTCACACCAACAGTCATAGCAAAAGACGAGACTCTCGTCGTGCTCGCGCTGATAACTGGATGGCCTTCTCTGCTCTACAGACCCTATATAAAATATAGGGTTTCTACTCTGCTCTATACCACCCTTCATCATTAATTACTCAATGTAAATTCAATGTAAATTCAAACTACCCCACCATACACTGTACACCTAACTTAGGAGAACAGTTGTTAACATACTACGTTAGTTATAGTTAGTTTCCATTATCTCACTAGCTTTTGGTTGATAGTATTTAAACTGTCTGAATTACATTCAATAATAAAATGCACTATATCATAGCTTATTGTGTCCTGCTTAATTAAACAGGCCTGGATTTTTTAGATTATGTTATTATAGTAGCATACGGGTTTCAATTACTGTATAATGAACAAGAAAAATTCACAATGCCGTGAATGCAGAAGTCTAGTGAAAAACCCACATTTATTTGTAATTTATTGATAAAGATATACGACTTTTCGGTTACATCACGTAGCCCTCTTCTGGTATGAGTGAGGACAGGTAGTGTAAACGAATATATATGTATACCTCTCATAGAGGGGTAGGGGGGAGAGGCGGAAGGGTCACGTGATAGGCAAGAGGAGGGGGGAGGGGAAAAGAGAAGTTGGGAGGTGGAAAGAGAGTAGGGGTGGGTGATTTCACGCAGCAGGAAGGAAACGGAGGTAGAATGGGGGGTGGGGAGGCGGAGAGGACGAGCTGATAATGGGAAAGGAATGAACATCGGGGCAAATAAAAAAAAAAATACCTGGAATGGTAATGGAGGAAGTGGAACAAAACAGAATACAGTCACATACAAATAAAAATAGAACTATAAGTTACACAGTACTGTGTGTTATATGGATGTGCCTTTGACCTGAAGAAGCAATAGCGAAACGGCGTCAATAAAGGCTCCTTGTCATAGAGTGTTGTTCTTACCATTTTGCCAAGCAAATGCTTATTTTAACTCAACGTTCTTCATCTCACTAGGCTCTATCAAAATAAATTTTAACAGTTCGTCTTGAAAATAAATAAGAAAACAGAGGACAAAATTAACAACAAACGATAACACCACTTTACTATCTGTAAATGTAAATCGTTATAAATTTGTATATAATTATATAAAAAGCATATAACCTATCCCTATTACTAAGGTAGAAATGAATATTTGAAGCCTTACAACGAATCACAGCCCGTGAAGCAATGCCAGGCAGATCCCCTCCCATCACCATCAGTTGGCTGATGTATGACAACCACAACTGAGAATAAAATACAAGTTATTCCAGTATGCGTTATAATTCTGTTCCTCATTAACAATGTATGCTACTGTTCTTCATATACTGTATATATGGCAAATAAACATAATATATTTAGTTCACCACAATGCTCTCTTGTTTAGATATAATAAGGTTATATTATCACTTAACTTTCCTAGCAACTTATCGACCAATCATCTCCGTCGTTATATGTTCAACTCTCTACACCTCCGTCACCTCCTTGTGGGGTAGGGTGTAGAGGAGCCCAGGGTGATAAAGAAACTCCCTTCCGCAACTGCACCATACCGTAGAAGTATAATTTAATCTGGAATACAGAGTATAAAGATAATGAAGCATTATGTGATAAAGAAACTATTGCTCATAACTGTACATACATTTATTATGCAATCAGTGGAATGGTATGATATTCTTTCGGAAATTACAAAGCATAAAGCAAATGACTACAATATCCGACCCAAGTAATACTTCTATACTAGAAGGTGGATGTGTCAAAATCCTGTAAGTTTTTCCCAAGCCAATCAACCTCTCAATCTGTACTGGTGACTGGCGGTAGGATACGGCGGAAGTGTTGTGTTGTCCACGAGAAACTTAAAGAAATGAGCTTTGGTTGATCTTATACCAGGGACTGTCTCCTCTAAGTAACGGTACAAGATGCCAGTAATTCCTTTCTAGCCTTTATTTGATTATTGCTCTAAAAAACAACTCAATGTAGATATATTAGCGTGCATAATGAATATCTAATACAACGAAATATAATATTACGCTCAATTCAGCAAATCACTACTCAGTAAAGAAAATATGGGTTATTTTATAGCGACAAGTTTGCTACGTTAATTAGATTTTCTATTTACTATGGCTATTAAATAAACGCTTTTCCTTAAATCTGTATTTTTAATGCCGAGTATGATATGTATATGTCTCAAAGAAATAAGAGATATGCACAGTAATAAATTCATAAGTATACATAAATCACGATAGCGTTTGAGGCCTTCATCTGGGTGGTGACGATAATCAATATGGCCAACAGCTTTTCCGAAACTCCCCAATCTCACATTGTTTTGCTTACAACTGGGCTTGCAGTACCCATGAACAATATTTTTATCCTTACATAAATTGACGTGCATTTAACAAATACAAGTTAATAATTAAAATATTTGAATAAATTAACACCTTTATTTGTGCACAAGTACTTAAATATCATATTTTCATGATATGATGAAAAGTCAACAACATTATACACGGAGAACAACACGGCCGTCCTTCCATAAAAGATGACTTGAGTTAATCTTTGCTGGATCCGTTCCATGTCTTGCCCGGGATGGTAGAACAGCACCTGGTTCACATATACACGACCGTTCGTGACGTCACTGACGGATCTCGGATTCGTACGTAATGTGAACCAGAGTTCTAAAGAGTAGTTGATTATGTATCTGAGTTTGTTAGGTTAAACTGTTATGAATGAGTGGTAACCAGAGGAACTGCTGAGTCATCATGCATCTATTTCTCCATACGTGCAAGAATTACAAAAGATTTTTTAATGGATTATAACACACTCACACGTTCTTTCGCCATTGGTCTAAAATCGCTAAATGAAAATTTCATGGAGTGACGTTACTATTCTTTCTCTTACCTCCTCCCCTCTTCTCCCTCCTCCTACTCCTCCTACTCCTCCTGTACCCCAGTCCATCTGTACTCACCCCCCCTCTCTCCCACTCCTTACTACCCTCCTCTCTGTCACCCCATCACTGATTCCCTCTATCTTCCTGTCTAAATTCTAATAAGTCTCACTATCCATGTCCTTCGCCAATGTTTTTTACACTGAAGTACTGAAAGTAATTATTACTAAGTAGTCTAATGTTTTTTAGTCTGTCTTAAGGGTGAGCAAGACCTTCTGTGTGTTGATATGAGTCCCTTTCTGTATTTTGGTATGTGTCCTGTTATGTGTGTGTGTGTGTGTTGTTTCCTTCTGAGTTTTGATATGTGTCCTGGTGTGTGTGTGTGTCCTTTTGTGTTTTGTTATGTGTCCTGTTGTGTGTGTGTGTGGTCTTCTGTGTTTTGTTATGTGTCTTGTTCTATCTATCTATCTATCTATAGCTCCGATGCCTCGTTCCCGGAAGGGAGTGGCCACGACAGAAGAGTTTCCAGTTTTCCCTGTTCCCTCACTCCCTCCTCACTTTCTCTATCTCCCCTCCCCCCTAACACTTCTCTCTCTCACATATTCGTCCACCCTGTTCTGCCATCTAATTGGTGGTCTGCCTCTCACACCAAGTCCCACAAGTTCACTATCGTACACCTTCTGTACAAACTCCACATTTTGTTTGCATTCTCTCCACATGTCCAAACTATCTCAGTGTATTACGCTTCACTCTCTCAACCACTACACATTCAATACCAACTGCCGTCTCACCCATACCACATCTCTCATATACACTCTCATTACTTTCTCCATCCCACCAAGTAAGTCCACATGCTCCTCTCAGATAACTCATTTCCACCGCACCTATTCTAGGCTGATGAGCCCTACTCCTTATCCATGTCTCCGATGCATATGTCAGTGTTGGCAGGATTATACTATTTATCAGTCCCTTTTTCACTTCCATATTCACACTTTTACCCTTCATAATCCTCCCCAGTGATATTATGACTTGCCTGCCCCTCACTGCTCTCTCCCTGATTTCTCCTTCCATGTTTACACAGAACTGTTCCCAGTTACTTGAATTCCCTCACCTCCTCCATCCTCTCACCCCCTAAAGTTATCTCACATTCAGTCCCAGTTGGTACAGCAAAGTCAATTACTTCTGTATTGGTCCTCTCAAATACCATCACCTTACTCTTACCAACATTCACCTTCAGTTTTCTTCGCTTACACACGGACTGAAACTCATCCACCACCCTCTGTAACTCCCTTTCACTCTCGGCCAGCAGCACAGTGTCATCCGCAAGTAAGCTTGCAACCAAGGACCAATCTACTCCATTCAACCTCAGTTTCGCACCCAGGCCCTCCACCTTTGCCTTCATCTCTCTCATGCAACCATCCAAAAAGATATTGAACACCCATGGTGACATGACACATCCCTGCCTCAATCCTACACTGATATGAAAGTTCTCACTCAAATCACCCTCGACCCTCACACAAGCTTTTGCCTCTCTATAGAAAGCCTCAATCCCCTCCAGCAAGCGCCCACCATCACTGTATATCCTTAATACATCTGTCATAGCTCTCTTATCAACTCTATCGTATGCCTTCTCCAAATCCATGAAGGCAGCATACAACTTCCTACCCTTCCCAATATATTTCTCCACTGTTGATTATATTGCAAAGATCTGGTCCACACATCCTCTACCCTTTCTGAACCCTCCCTGCTCCTCACTGACTTTATTCCCAGTTACTTCTATCAGTCTCTCACTAAGAACCTTCCCATATACCTTCCCCGGTACACTAAGAAGGCTATTCCCCTTTAGCTACCACACTCATCCTTACTCCCCTTACCCTTGTACAGAGGCACAATTATGGCACTCCTCCAGTTCTCTGGCACCTCTCTCTGTCTCCAAGCCAATGTCTATATAAGCAGCATGCATTCCACCACTTCCTCCCCCCCACACCTCAGCATCTCTGCAGATATCTCATCCACCCCTGGTGCCTTTCCCATCTTCAACTTTCCTATTGCTTTCCTAACCTCTTCCCTTCCTAATTCTTCCTGTACATCCTGTCGTCTACCACCTGCCTCCATCCCCATGCATGTCACCACCGCTTTCCCTGCCGTCCCCCCATTCATCAAACCATCAAAATGCCTCTTCCACACTTCTTTCACTTCCTCACTTCTACTCACAGTAACTCCATCCTCTCTCTTCATTCTCATGCTACCAGACTTTCCTTCACCTCCTTCCAGAATAATTTCTTGTTTTCTCTAAACTTCTCACTCAGTTTCCCACCAAACTCCTCATCCACTCTCCTTTTGTTCTCACTCACCGTCCTCTTCACTTTCCTCTTACACTCATTGCATTCCTTCTTCCATCTCTCTTTCACCTCCTCTGTCACATTTCTCTGCAGAGCTCTCCTAAAAGCCTTTTTCTTATTCTCTACTGCATCCTTCACTTCTTCAGACCACCATGCACTCCCTTTCTTTCCCCTCTTTTGTCCTTTGTACCCCACCACTTCTGCTGCTATCCTACACACTAAAGTTTTGATTGTTTCATACACATCATTCACTTCCACTCCCTCCCCTATCCCCATCCTTGCATCCCCCAGCACCTCACCCACCCTCCTCTTATATTCCTCCCTATTTTCTGCTTCATCTAATTTCCCACTAGCCTCCTCCCTCTTGTTCCTCACCCCTTCATCCCTCCTACCATATTCCCACTTAGCCCCAACCTTCATCCTTACCAACACCGCAAAATGGTCGGAGCATTGGACGGTGTTAGACTGGTGTATGAGCCCGATGGTAAGGCTGCATTGCTTGCAGCTCACTTTGATAACAAGCAGTCTAGGGAGTCTGTGGAGTTGCCCTCCACATGTCACCCATGTCCTGGTCTCTCCTCATGTGCCTTTAGGTCAAAGGGAGTTAAAAAAAACTCCATCATGAGTTGGACTCTTATGGTGGTATTGACCCCTTGCGAATGTTTCCTCTGTTCTTTAAACAGACGGCTGATGTCCTAGCTCCCCGCCTCAGTGTTGTCTTCAGGAGACTACTTCGTCTTGGTAGTTTTCCTGAATGTTGGAGGTCTGCTAATGTTACCTCAATTCCCAAGGGCCCTCCTTCATCTTCAGTTGGCGATTACAGGCCGATTTCCATCACTCCTGTGTTGTCTAAGATGTTTGAGAGGCTGGTAGCTGTGCGTTTAAGTAACTTCATGGAACGTAATGGTGTATTCCCACCCTCACAGTTTGCATATCGAAAGGGCCTTGACATGTATGATGCCCTTCTATGTATCTCTCATGTACTGCAGAATGCTTTGGAGTGGGTCGTGAGGCTAGACTGGTGCAACTTGACTTTTCTGCCACGTTTGATAGGGTAAACTATCTAGGTATCCTCAACAGACTCTGTTGGTGTTGGTGGTTCAGTACTGTCTGTCTTGTCACAATTCCTCACTGCTCGAGCCCAGTATGTTGTTGTGGATGGTTTGCGGAGTGGAAGAGTGGAATTAGTGTCTGGGGTGCCCCAATGTAGTTTCTTAGGACCGTTATTGTTCCTACTGTATACCTCTCAAGTCTTTAACATCTTGGAGAATGACCTGTATGGTTATGCAGATGACTCCACTCTCATTGCTGTTGTGCCGACCCCTGGTGCCAGAATTTCTGTTGCTCA
This sequence comes from Petrolisthes cinctipes, assembly GCA_033782935.1. Lineage (NCBI taxonomy): Eukaryota > Metazoa > Arthropoda > Malacostraca > Decapoda > Porcellanidae > Petrolisthes > Petrolisthes cinctipes. Next base: position 1,596,523 of record JAWQEG010001325.1, on the reverse strand, counting down.
TTCATCGTGACCTGGATAGGATTAGTGATTGGTACAGGTTATGGGGTATGAGGTTGATTGCTGGCAAGACTAGGACAATGGTCGTCTCTAGGTCTCACACGGTGTATCCTTTATCGTCACCCTTGATTCTTGAAGGGAATGTATTGGAGGGGTCTGAGAATTTGGTTATTCTGTGTGTTACATTTGATGCCATGCTGACTTTTGAGAGGCTTGTTCAGTCAATCACAAGGTCTGTCTCCCAAAAGTTGGGTATAATGTGTAGAGCTTGGCGTGTGTTCGGAGATCACTCATTGTTACTGAGGTGTTAAAACTCCTTTGTGTTGCCTCTGTTGGAATACTGTTCTCCAGTAAGGTGTTCAGCAGTTGATTGACATCTCAAGTTGCTGGATAGGATTGTTTCCAACGCTAATTTTCTTACCATCGTTCTGTTGCATCATTGTGCATGCTGTTCAAGATCAGAAGTAATATGCTGCATCCTCTTAACTACTCTCTGCCACCTCTGTATGTTCCAGCTCGTGTCACTCGTGGTGCATTGGACTCCCATAGGTATGCTTACGTATTGCCACGCTGTAGAACCTGTCAGTACAGTCAATCGTTTGTCCCTAGGTCGGTGTCTCTGTGGAATGGCCTTGATGAATCTGTCTTTGATGGTGTAGGACTGGCTGGCTTCAAGAGTAAGACTAATATGTTTTTATTAAGCTAACTGTTCATATTTCATTCTCTAAGCTGTCTTCTTTTCTTCAGGTTGGATTCATGGGGCTGGGGTCCTCGGATTGATAGAATGCTTGCATTCTCTCCCAGATTTGTGTTTCTAGTCTATTTTTAATAATAATAATAATAATCTTACCTCTCATCACTTTTGCATCGACCACATCCTTCTTTAATTAAGTGATCTTGTATTTGCTTTAATTAATCATGTATCTTATTCGATGTATTGTCATAATTTTACAAAGAAATTTTGAAGTACTAACACTTCCCTTATAATACAGTGAGATACATAGTATAAACATCAATTAATTAGACATTTTTAAAACGCAGTATGAGAGTTTGGACTGGTCCGGTCGGGATGGCATCGCTCACTGTTTATGTTTTTATATGTTTTCCACAATTTGTGATAACTACATGAATTTACAAGTTTGTTTTTGCTGTAAAAATGTACATTAATGTTTTTATACTATATAGCAAGCGTTCCCAATGGCTAATAAAATAATCACGTAGAGCACGAAGTAAATAATATTAATTAGCGAGCAGTGGCAACATCTTTGCTCCAGCTGACTGACTGTCGACTGCGTGCATTTGACTTATTTGTCACTCGGTTGTATTTCAAAGGTTCTAGAGATATATACATGTAAGCTAAGATGATAGCCATTTGTTCATTAGATAGAAGAGGAATTGTAGGTGTAATTCCTATTAATAACTCAATTTCAGGGTAGTTGTCGCTTGACCCATTGTAACAATTAGCCACCCATATATACATATACATACATACTCATATATACATACTGTGACAGGAAATTACGAATGTTGTTAATTAAGTGATGTTATTATCAATACTGGTAATTTAATTTTACCTTACCCAAACTTCTTTGGACGCTTGTTGTGTTGGCTTCAACCATCATCAGCAGAGGTTAATCTATCCCCTATTATTCCAACTTCCGTCAACATAAATTTATTTGTAGGGTTTTTCATTATATATGCATTTTAATAGTATTAGCAGAATTGTAGGTGTACGAAAACAATCAATTTACAATTACTTTACTATATTTATTAACTACAGTCAAGCACCAACAATTAAATTAATTAAACAATTAATAAATTAATTACCACACGCATACACTTCCACAAGAATTGAAAGCTAGCTAGTTAATATTGCAATAAATAGAGTTATGGTACTCATATGTCCTCGTATATTTTTTTTTAACGATTTTTCTACGGACTTCCTTCGATAATCCTAGCTTACTTTAATTTATTGATTAAGCAAAACTAACACTGTGATCAATTAAATATTTAGGTGCTATTTCAAGACTTTCCTACTCTATTACTTTAATTATATTCAAATTCAAGCTACACTGTAACTTGAAGATCGCTTCCTAGACTTCAGTTATAGATTATGTCCTTGCACCTGTTTCAATTTTCAATGTCATTACACAACGTATCACTCGTTACCTACCTTCGGTACGAGAGACTCTAAGGTAAGTCCTTCTACCGACCTCACGAGACACCAGCTTCCCATCCTACCTTATTTTAAATTTTTAATCAATTGTCTGTTGCAATTAATTAATAATATAACCTTGAAACCTTGAAATACTGGTAATTTACCGAGCTATTCGACTTCCGGTTATCTCTTCGTCACGAGAGACAAAGGCGAAATAAGAGAGATCAAGGACGAGCAACTACGTACAGTCGCGAGCTGATGGGATAGAGACACGAGCACACTCATCATGGGGTCGCTTCTACCTGACGAGTTATGGAGGAGTTTGAGAGGAAGAAGGGGGGGTATGGAGGGGCTGGTGGAGGTAGAAAGAGCAAGAGAGGCGCCAATAACTGTGGCTGTGGGTCTTTCTTTATCTTAATGATTTATGGTTGACTTTGGGCGAAGGGACTAATGGAGATGGAGTTCACAATAACAAACCTATGTATTGAATTTTAGCATGGTCATCATAATTTTAAGAGTACTCTCATATATAAGAACAGTATTGTTCGATATCAGAACTGTAATGACATCAGATGAGATGGGTGTCTATAAAACTTGACATATTTAATGAAATTGCTATAATCAATGATAAATGTGTTTCAACAATAATTAATATTACACAAAATTATGAGAACCACAAATATCCATATTTTTTATGGGAAAAGAATATTCTGTGGAACGGAATGAGACAGAATCTCTCCTGCAGAATATAGGCACATTTCTGGTGAAGTGAGGGTTCGAGTCATGTGAACCGCAGTTCTCTTTACACACACACACACACACACTAAAGGAGCTTGATCCCACACCTTGTAGCCTTCGCAGGCTTACCAAATTAATTAACACACGGGAATAAAATAACTTGTTCTACGTTACATATAGTGTATTATTGGATTACAAGTAAATTTCTGCCCATAATAAGGAAATAATCAACACGTAGGCATAGTAGAATAAAGCTAGTTACTGTTTGTGAAGCATATGATAATCAGTGCTGACAACCTTTGAGGTGTCAGCCTTCATGGCAAAGTTAGTGAGACTCAAAAAGTTATTATGCGTCCAATAAAATGTTCTAGATACTGTGTGTATTTATCCTTGAAAATAATGGCTACCGTCAAGTAACTACAGTGATAACATTAAATTATTATATTGTTGTTGATTGCAGAGTGTTACTCACTGCTGTGTGTGTGTTTTTTTTGTTTTTTTTCTGTTGAAGCGAGCCCTACAAATTTATAATGACGAGTATTTAAGCGCAAACAATAATACAAAGGATTAATTAAATTGAGGACTACCATCTTACTATTACTTTTAATACTTACTTTATGATATTATTACTGCACCTTGTAAGCCGCAATATTTATATTATAAAACTCTTAATAGTGACAACATTAAAGTAAAAGACAATATACAGAAATATAAATTTCAGTTCCATTTCTATAAAACATTACATATCTGTCTTCCGTTATTCTTAGGGTTTATAATTGTGAATTTAGATGCGGCCTATATATGTGTCTAGCTTTCACCCACACGACTTAATTATTAATGTTGGCAATCTAGCAAACCAATGCATTTTGAGGGACAGAACTGTAACATATTATTCTCCCAACACAGAGAATATATGTTTGTCACCTTTGATTCGTCCAGGTTCAATAGAAACAGTGGATTTGCGGTAAACTTTAACTTAATCATTTGGTTATGTAATTATTGATGAATGTTATGTTACGATGGATAACAATGTTTTTATTACTTTAAACTTTTAAGCTAACACTCACACAGTTTACAATGGTGAGTTTAGTGTGGCGAAATAATATCAGTTATATATCCAACTCGAAAATATTAATCAGTTATTACATATCTCTATGTCCGTCTAATTCGTATACACAACTAATTCAATTAATCCTGCAATATCTTCACTCACGTCGCTCATACATTCATCCCCAAACACCTTCATTCCTCCTTCTCGTTTCTCCCTCTCACCAGTGAATGCTTCGAATGAAACTTTCAGTGGATGGTGCGATATTTCTATATCAGTCAGAAGTGGCAACACTCCACCATAACCTCCCCCATCTGTTCCTCTCTCTCTCTCTCTCACCCTTCCTCCATAACTCGTCAGGTAGAAATGACCCCATGATGAGTGAGCTTGTGTCTCCATCCCATCAGCTCGCGACTGTACTATTGCGGACAAAAGTTTCTTTTTACTCCGGGTGATAAGTCCTCACGACTGCTGCCCCTTTTCTGGCCGGCAGGTTGCTGTTGGCTCGAGAACTACACCACCGTGTAAACCAGCAACCAAACAGTTGACTGTCTCGGATTCGGATAGAAAGTAATTTACCCCCCCCCCCTCTCTCTCTCTCATGTGTATAGCATATACAGTAAATAAATGCATTAGATGATAGGTAATATCAGGTGCAAAACAAAATAATTACTATTGCACAAGAAGATAACCCAGTACTACTATTTGTCAGAAATCACACAAAAGCTGAAATATTACTAGAATAAACTGAATCATAGTTCATACTATATAGTGTGATTTTAAGCCCACAGAAGCATGCAGTAAAATGAAAAATGATATACCTCATTTAAAATGGAATGGGAGCAATGACCCTTTGAAAGTAATGTTGGCTGTGTTCACTATTATGGTATCTTTTCAAGGACTCGGTCTATAGCATACGGCTGTCTCATGACCGGACCACTGTTCGATTCATGCACTTAGATTTACTCCATATAACCTGTAGTTCTATATTTGCAGCACCTATATGTAATATATCCATTTATATATGTTTTTATATTTACTTTTTAAGTCAGTCATGTTTCCACTAGTTAAAAGAAAGTAACTTTTTTTTTCCCCCGGACAGTCCATAGGACATCTTATTCACAAAAGCAAAGTTCATTCTTTCTTAAGATAATATTTATTTTCTTCTTAAGCGTTCATTCATGCTCAGAAATCAAAATATAAACTCATACTAATAGAATAGCAACACCATTCACTGTTTCGAAATGAGCCTGAAACACTATGGGAGATTAGTAATGCAAGCATACGAGCAAGTGCAAACTCTGATATGCCTAGTGAATACAGGCCCTGGCTACGTGTAAAAGGAAAATGGTATATTAATGATACAGTCAGCGTTCAATATGTTAAATACTAGTACTGGCATTTTCTTCTTGTTTAGTTATTACTTGCTTTGCACCTGATATTACCTATCAACTAATGCATCTATTTATATGCTATACATTTCCTATCCGAATCCGAGACAGTCAACTGTTCGGTTGCTGGTTTACGCGGTGGTGTAGTTCTCGAGCAAGCAGCAACCTGCCGGCCAGAAATGGGCCAGCAGTCGTGCGGACTTATCACCCGGAGTAGAAAGAAACTTTCGTCCGCAATAGTACGTGTATACTCGCGAAGGTGCAAAGCCGAACTGATTCAAAAACCCGGGGTTGCTTGGCGGGGTGGTAACATTACGTAGACACAGCCAACGATACACTCCAAGCGATACACTGGCTAACTTAACATCCTATTCTATACAGACATCAGTTATACATGCAATTCTAATTCACAATGCATAAATAATTCACTACACTTCTCCACTTCACGATATCATATGCAATTCAAGGAATTAATCTTACTCATCATTATTAATTCCTTCGGTATAATGATACGAGCGAGAAATACCGACGAGTCGACAGTTGAGAAGTAACGGTGCAGCTGAAATTTCCCCTCAAGGCAGTGTTCAAATCTTGTACCTCGGTACGGTACAGCTGGGTAGCTACTCATAACCAGTAGATTATACTCAGACTGGCTTATTTAATTAAACCCTATTCTCTATGCTACAATATTGTTATTATTATGCCACGAGCATCGACTCGTAACACATATATACATACTCATCGATACTATAAATGGCAAACCGTCTCTCCTTTTTTTTTTTTTTTTTTTTTTTTTTTTTCAATATTAAAAAAAATGGGGACTAAAGGCCACGGGCCCGCTCACTGTCCCCATCAGTATAGTCGCTAGAGGGAGTGTCCAAAATCATGTCCAATTTCGTTCGAGATGCCTAGACACATTGCGTTTGAAGGAACATAAGTCGTAGTAAGGTGGAAAGATGGATGAAGGTAGAGTGTTCCAGAGTTGACCAGTTGTGTATATGAAAGACTGAGAGTACAGGTTAACTATTGCATTAGGGAGTTGGACAGAAAAGGGGTGAGAACGAGAGGCTTGACGAGTGTTGCATGCTCTCCTGAGGGGAGGAAGCATACATTGAGAGAGTTCAGAAGAGCAATGTCCAGTGTAGTAGCGATAGAAGAGAGAAAGTGATGCAACATTGCGGCGAAAAGAGAGAGGTTGTAGTGAATCAGTAAGAGGAGGAGAGTTGATGAGACGAAAAGCCTTTGATTCCACCTTGTCCAGGAATGTTGTGAATGTTGAACCACCCCACACATGAGAGCCGTACTCCATACAGGGGCAGATGAGACCCCTGTACAGAGACAGCAACTGTGAGGGGGTGAAATAATCACACCCAACTTCTTTGAGGCGGTTTTAGCAAGAGAGGTAATGTGATCTCTCCAAGAGAGATTATGAGAGAAAGAGACTCCAAGAATATTAAGAGAGGGGGAAAGGTTTAGTTGTGTGTCATTGAAGGAGAGGGGATAGTTATCAGGAAGATTAGTACGAGTCGAAAGATGAAGGAACTGTGTTTTAGAGGCATTAAAAACAACAAGGTTCTCTCTGCCCCAGTTAGAGATGTGGGAAAGATCAGAAGTCAGGCGTGCTACTGCATCATCACGTGATGTGGAGAGGAGCTGCTGGGATGGACGGTTGTCATAGTGAGTGGAGTAGTGTAGGGTGGAATCATCAGCATATGAGTGGATAGGGGAAGAGGTACAGGTAAGAAGGTCATTAATGAACAGGAGAAAGAGGGTGGGTGATAGAACAGAACCCTGAGAAACACCACTATTAATAGACTTGGAAGAAGAACAGTGACCATCTACAACAGCAGCTATAGACCAGCCAGAAAGGAAATCAGAGATAAAGGTGCAGAGAGAGCGATAGAAACCGAATGAGGGCAGTTTGGAGATTAAGGCTTTGTGCCAGACTCTATCAAAAGCTTTGGATATGTCGAGGGCAACAGTATAAGTTTCACCAAAGTTCCGAAAAGAGGTTGACCATGAATCAGATAGGAGGGATAGAAGATCGCCAGTAGAGCGTCCTTGACGGAAACCATACTGACGATCTGAAAGAAGGTCGTGACAAATAAGGTGCTTATGAATTTTGGAGTTTAGAACAGATTCGAAGACTTTAGATAGACATGAGGTCAAAGCAATGGGGCGATAGTTGGAGGGTTGGGAGCGGTCACCTTTCTTCGGAACAGGTTGGATCAGAGCAAACTTCCAGCTAGAAGGAAAAGTGTTAGATGATAGACATAGACGGAACAGTTTGCCTAGGCAGGGTGTCAGTACGGAAGCACAGTTCTTGAGAACAACAGGAGGAATCCCATCAGGCCCCTACACCTTCCGAGTGTTAAGGCCAGAGAGGGCAGAAAATACTTCCTTTGAAGAGATTCTGATGACAGGCATAAGTAAGTCAGAGGGGGGCGGAGTTGGAGGAATAAAGCCGGAATCGTCCAGTGTGGAGTTAAAGGCAAAGGTTTGAGAGAAGAGTTCAGCTTTATCAGGTGAAGAGATGGCAACATTTCCATCAGGAAGGATGAGAGGAGGGAAAGAGGAAGAAGTAAAGTTACTGGAGAGATTTTTGGCTAGATGCCAGAAAGAACGAGAGGTGGAAGAGTTGGACAGATCATTGCACTTGGCACGGATGAAGGATTTTTTGGCTAGTCTGAGAACAGATTTGGCACGATTCCGGGCAGAAATATACAGAGCACGAGATTCATCAGTTTGAAGGCGTCGATACCGTCTGAAAGCTTCCTCCTTGTTGTGGACAGCAGTAGAACAAGCGTGATTAAACCAAGAGTTTCGTGAATTAGTAAGAGGGAAAGAATATGGAATGTATGCCTCCATGCCCGAGAGGATCACCTCTGTGATGCGTGCAGCACACTCAGAGGGACCCCGGCCACGAAAGCAACAATCTTTCCATGGGAAATCATTAAAGTATTGCCTCAGATCATCCCAGTTGGCAGTGCTGTAATGCCACAGACGCCGCTTCCTGGGAGGGTCTAAAGGTGTTATTGGAGCGATAGGACAGGATACTGAAATAAGATTGTGATCGGAGGAGCCCAAAGGAGAGAAAAGTTCAACAGTATAAGCAGAAGGATGAGAGGTTAGGAATAAATCAAGAATATTGGGCTGATCTCCAAGGCGGTCTGGAATACGGGTAGGGTACTGAATTAACTGCTCTAGGTCGTTGAGGATAGAAAAGATGAAGGCTTGTTCACCAGGTGGATCAGTGAAGGGAGATGAGAGCCAAAGGCGGTGGTGAACGTTGAAATCTCCTAAAATGGAGATTTCTGAGAAAGGATAGAATGTGTTCCTCTTTTGAGGTAAGATAGTCAAAGAATTTTGGATAGTCAGTAGAGTTAGGAGAGAGATATACAGCACAGATGTATTTAGTTTGAGAGTAACAGGTTAGCCGAAGCCAGATGGTTGAGAATTCAGAAGAGTCTAGTTCGGGAACACGAGAACAAGTGAGGTCGTTGCGTACGTATACGCAACAGCCACCTTTGGCACGAAACTGGGGATAGAGAAAGTAAGAGGAGACAGAGTAGGGGTTGCTGTCACTTGATGCTGAGATCTGGGTCTCGGTGAGGAAGAGAAGATGAGGTTTAGCAGAGAAGAGGTGGTGTTCAACAGAAGAGAAGTTAGAGGAAACACCACGAATGTTGCTAAAGTTGATAAAGAGTGAGTCAGTCAATGGTCCAAGGCATCTCAGGGGGTCGTCAACAAAGGGTCCAGGCTGAGAGGAGTTTATTGACCCATCCCCAGGGGCCTCCGATGCTTGATTTTTAATTCCTTTCATATTTGTATAATTTTGGGGGGATATAATTTGGACAAAGGGTGTGGTGTGTAGCGTGTTTGTGTATATTGTGTAAATAGAGAGAGAGTGATGTCTTTGGGAGTATGTTGGACTACTCTCAGTGTATGTGAGACACGAAAAAAGATCAGAAAAGGTGGACAGACAGGTGAAACGGGAGTTCCAACCCTCCCTATCACCAGTCCAGCGTCTACCCTAGGAGTACTGCCCTGTTTGGCTGGTGTCTTCAGCCTCCTCCTCTCTTACTCGAAAACGGTTACACCTACATCCAAAACCCATATATATTCTGAATCACCATCACCAGGCGCAGGTTTTGGTATAACGAACATGACGTAAGTCGACGTAAAAATTACGTTAAAATGTCAAATATTCTATTTATCGGTTAAAACCATAAAGTCGAACTGCTAAAATCGCGCACCAAATGTATCGCTCGAACAGAAGCTCGAACAGATTTATTCCGTTCAAGCCGCTAAAAACGCGTGCCAAATGTACAGCTCCGGAGAGATCAATGGTCCACACCCCATCCATCAGCGACTTGGTTTGGGCCTCGTCGGATCTGGTAACAGTTGCAGGTGGAGGGAGGGGGGGATGTTAGTGGGAGAGGAGGAGAGAAATGTGGGCGGAGCTATATAGGAGGATAACGAATGATCAGGTAGAGAGACGTGTGTCAGGAGGAATGAATGAAGCATACACTCTGAACGGTATCGAATCACCAATAGTATAAAGCAGGGTTCTTTAAAAATTTTCAGTCGTGACCCAGTTTTTACTATGACATCATTCTCGCGACCCATACAGAAAGATCTTTTACAAATGATCAGAATTATCAACCAAAGAAAATACAAGGCCAGAAACTGAAACGTAATATTTATGATCAAAAGGAATTCTAACCAGAATTATAAACACTGCCTCACCTACCTCTCTCTCTCTCTCTCTCTCTCTCTCTCTCTCTCTCTCTCTCAAGAAGGCTAATATTTGTGCAATTATTTTGTTTTATTGATAATTAAATATATGAATATTCGATTATAAAAATATGTTAGGTGGATTCATGTATGAACTTCATATATATTTTATTGTCGCGAACATTATTATTCTATTTTATTCATGTATTTATATTTGTGAGCCTGCGACCCAGTTTGGAGGAATTCGGGACCCGTAGTTTGAAGAACCCGGGTTTAAAGTGCATACTGCATTAACTTAGGTGGATATAGGAAAGAACAAATTTGATGATTTAAGGCGAGGGTAAGGGGGAAGAGGGTAAGAAAAATGAAGGTGATTAGTTGAAAAGTAATAACAAACAAATATAATTAGAATATCTGTTACATTATGTCCTTTAATTAAAGGCACTGTCTTTTGTTCACCATCGTAGTGGGATAGACTACTGAATATATATTATCCTTTGGATATTAGACAGCTATCCCTGTATTCCTTTTATCCCTCGTGCTTGCCCCGTAGGGGGGTATTGCCTGCATTAGTGATGTGGGAAATACTTTAAGGGTTTTGGCGCCCTTTCGGCCCCAGCCACTAGCTTTTAGTTTTTCAACTACCACTCTTTTCTTTCTATTTCCTTCATTCTTGCTGTCTCGTCTCTCTATCACCGTACAGATAGATACATACATACATAGATACATACACACACACACATACATACATATACATACATACACACATAGAGATAAATGGATACATACACACAGACATACACATAGGCATAGAGATATACATACATACATATACAGATAAATACATACATACATATGTATACATACATACACATAAATACATACATACATACACACATACACAGACACAAAAATACACACACACACGTACACGCAAATAACATGGGATCGATAACCCCCGTGTGTGTGTGGCTCTCTCTCTCTTTATGTGTATGTGTGTGTATCTCTCTCTTTGTGTGTGTGTGTGTGCGTGTGTTTCATTGTGTGTGTACGTGTGTGTTTCTCTCTGTATGTATGTACTCACACACATACAGAGAATAATACAGACACACACACACGGAGAAAAACAAAGACACACACGGAGACAAACAAAGACACACACACACAGAAAAACACACATACACACACACGGAAAAAATAAACACACACACACATGGTTAAAAACAAACACAAACACACACGGTTAAAAACAAACACACACATACACATGGTTAAAAACAAACACACACAGAAAAACAAACACACACACATACGGAAAAAAATACAAACACACACACACACACGGAGGAACACACACACACATCCCTTGCGACATGAACATATATCATTTACTAATCGCGCACACACACACACACACACACACACACATACACATATGCATACATACACACACATACATACATAGAGATATACATACATATATACATACAGAAATATATACATACACATACAGAGATACATACACAAACATATATAGACATACATACATATACATACACAGAGATACATGTACACACACACACTGAGCCCTCTTTTTCATTGTGTGTGTGTGTGTGTGTGTTTACTTCTCCCCCTCTCACTCTCTCTTACACTCTTTCTCTATCTATCTGTCTGTCTCTCTTACTCTCACACATTGTCTCACTCTTTCTCACACTCTTTATGTCTGTCTGTCTTTCTCTTATTCTCTCTCACACATTCTATCACACTTAATCTCTCTCTCTCTCTCTCTCTCTCTCTCTCTCTCTCTCTCTCTCTCTCATACACACACACACTCTTTCTCACAATCTTACTCTCACACTCCCTCACTCCCTCTCTCTCACTCTCGTACTCTTTCTCACTCTCTTTCTCATTAAACATGAATATTCAAACCCTATTTTCCACCCCTGATTCCACACACACACATACACACACACACACGTACATAACATACATACATACATACACACACACACACACACACACAGAGACACGTACATAACATACATACATACATACACACACACACACACACACAGAGACACGTACATAACATACATACATACATACACACACACGCACAGCTCCGGATTGAATTTCTTGGTACAGTCAGCACTGCCAACACCTGTTTATCTGGGGTTCAGAGTTCGAGTATGTTGACTCGCTTGTCTGAAGCACACACACACACACACACACACACACAGATTAGGCGTTGGGGGTAGGGGGATAATAACCATTCATATGTGTGTAACCAACTACAGGGTAGGGGGTCTCTTACAAACAACAAACTCAGGACTATTTAGCCGTCAGTGGTCACATGACTTTCTCCGAACCATCGCAAAAGGCACCCCCTACTCAGCCAGAACTGTCAGACTCGAGTTACAGTCCAACATTTTCTCATTGAGTGTACCCAGTAGAATGCTGCTCGGCGGCAATCGTTCCCTTTGTATTTCTCTCAAGGTCGTGTCACCTCCCTGTTAGACCTCCTCAATGAGTCTACCTTGTTCTCTATCACACGTCTCATGGTTTTTTTTTTCTTATCCCAAGCACAACTCGTGCCCAGCATGCAATACAATACAATACCATACCATTCCGATCCGGTCCTCCTCTGATTGTTTGATCTGTTTCGTCTCTCCAACTGTCCCATTTGTTCTCATCTGTATTCTCAATGCTTGCAGTCCCTCCTCTCTGTCAACCCTCGTTCTATTAAAGCTTTTACGCCTTAGGAGGGTTCCATTTCACTATGATCACAGCTTAGAGGAAGAATAAATATATTACATGAAATATGTAATATAACATGAATTAATAAATATAATCTTTAGGATACAAACTTGTTATCTAATACTTTATTAAAATACTTATAATTTTATGATAATTTACCTCTAACCACAGTAAGACGGACACACTGACATGGATCATTATAAGAGACTGAAGTTCTGAGTAAATACACTACTTAATGCATTGTCTCCATCCATTACCGGCCATAAATCCCTTGGCATGCTTGCTGGTATAATTTTACTATTACTCTCTACATCTAGTAAGTAGTATGCCCTGTAACATCGACTGACATAAATAATGAGGTTAGGCTATTATGTTGTGAAGAAATTGATTAGCGGGTGACACGTGGACATCTTTTAACGTCCATAAATTCGTATATATACCGGCCGAACCCCCATTAGGATATGCAAGTTAGTAAATTTAGTTATGCTTGTATATTTCAGTCGGAATGAATATCCTGCTGATCAGGCTGATATCATAAAGTTCACCTCACACAGTCGGTTGAACAGAACTGGAGGGAAACCTACTTACTTACTATACAATAATTATCCACATTACTAGTTATAAGACAGTAAAGCTTATATATGAGTAGCACTTTATTGACGTGCTGCAGTGACGTTCATATTTTGATTAGAAGTATTTACTAAAGAAATATATAATGAGTTGGTATCTCAAAGATTTTTCCAATATCATCTTGTATCAAATATATCATTTAAGCTATTATTTCTCTTCCTCTACCTGTTCAGAAGTTAAACACATATGAATAAGAATGAATGGCTATCACCGTGGAGAGGGATATCTACCCCCAATACCTTTTTAATTCTCCTCCCCCTTTCTCCTCAACCCCCCCCCTAATCCTCTCTTTTCCTCATACAAGCGAGTCGAGATACTCGAACTCTGAACCCCAGATAAACAGGCGTTTTTATATTATCTATTTGGAGTATTTACGGGTGATAGGGTAAGTTTTTCTTTGTATAAGATTGTACTTAGTGGCCAGGCCTAGATTATCAATGAAGATAATGGTCGTGGTAGTAAATTTCTTTTGGAAGATGGTTTATATGAACAATAAAAATAATTATTATAGTTAGAGGTTATATATGAACACTAAAAATAATTATTATAGTTAGGTAAATAAGTGGAATTAGGGGGAATAATTAAAACCCTAGGTAGATTATAATAGGGACGGAAAATAAGTAATGATTAAGTAAATGAAAAATATTAATTGGCGTACAGGGAATAACCTGCATTTATAATTATAATGTATAATTACGAACCTATCGTTCCTATAATAGTTCCAGCATTTATTAGTAACTTACTTGGAAAATTAAATTTGTTAGGATGGTCCATTTTCCTGCTTGCAGAACAATACATGCCTTGTATATGTATACTACGTAATATAATACATTAACAGAGAAAGAAGGCAATGTATTTGAGTAAGGGAATATGTGTAAATGGTAATATGTAACTGAATATACACCAGTAGTGGTGGAACTGATAAGAATGCCATAATTATAAATACGAAGGACTACTTTGCTTGAAGGTTGGGGTTGAAGAAGAAGGGAGAAGGGAGCACTACAGGCTGTCCCTTCCTCATTCTGCTTCCGGCTTTTGGTTTGACAGGTAAGAGCGAGCTGAAGCTCTTGTTGTCCCTTATATATATATTGTATTGTGAATATTGTGTATGGTGAATTAGTTAGTCCAGTGATGGAATTTAAATAACTGATGAATATTGTGTGTTAGCGTAAGGACATAGTAACTAATGTATGGGTTTTTTTTCATTCTGCTCCTGGCTTTTGGTTTGACAGCTGGGAGAAACAGCCAATTATTAGCAAACAAACCCTTGAGCAACTTGACACACATGTGGTGAATAATACTAATAATAATTGCTGGCAATTCACAATCCGAATATTATTACAATTAACAACTACAAATGGCAATTAACAATTACAAATGGCAATTAACAATTACAAATGGCAATTCACAATTGAAATAATAGGATTAGAATATTGATGTTTGGGATGTGATTTTTAAAATATTGTGATCATTGCTTTTGTATGTGGATTTAAGTGTGCTTAGATCTCTGTCAAATCAGCGAGATACTGAATGCTTCATAACCTGGGTTTGGCAGAGCGAGGTTTAGGAAATATTAACAAGGGAGGGGGGTAATATTATAGTATTATATTATTATTCTATTTACATTAATGTCTTCCTGCAATATAATTGTAAATATACTGATTTATAATTAGTTGAGTATTTCCGTCACCAATATTGACAAATAGACTGTGATCCTATATAGATATTAGTTCTCAATTCACAACACTGATCGTACTCCCGCTAAAATCGTAGTCTGGGTTGACCACTCACGTGCCTAAATAAACTAACGCTACGCTACTTTTCCAGTGTGTGTCCTATTTAGTCCTCTGTCAACTTGATCTGGTGGCGGCAGCGTACTTTGGGCTAAAGAGGGACTGGACCTGTCCTTTGTATGATTTATTTTTGGTATTCGCAAGGCAAGTCCTGTTCCTCATCAACTTGTCTCTTTTTTTTTTCTTTTTTTTTCCAGACCGGGTTCATCCAGCGATAGGATATGGTAGCATACACTGGTGGCTTTTTGTTTTGTTATGACAGTGGGGTTTTGTGTTTTCCTCCCAATTTAGAATTTAATTGGCAATGAGTAAACTATATAATTAACAGGGGAACAAAAATCTTCAGTTACAGCAGCGTGTGTGGAAGGTGCGGCAGGAGCGGGAGAGAGGAAGACCCTTGCTGGGTGGAGTCCCGAAGCATAGTGGCTGAGCGTTGGCAAGGACAGTCACCGGCTGGGCTTGGTAGGCACCCGCTCGCAGACAAACAAGTGAAGCTAAGGATGAGTGTGCAAGTAGTGAATGGGATATCCTAGTGCTTGGACCACTACAGTACCAACCCCCCCAGGAAACAGGATTGATTGATTGATTTATTGATGCCATTAGGCATCTGGCAGCGCAACAACAATGGTCATATACCGCCCAACATATAAAGGTCATCTACATCATTAATAAAATATGTACAAAAATTAAATAATTTTCACTACCTCAAAAGGGAGAAGCAGCATGAATAAAACCCACGTCTTCCAAAAGATCATATATTAATGAAATAACCTATTTAAGTTAGATATATACAAGAATTGAAATATTAACGAAAGAAACATTAAACTTTAACTGCCTAAAAATTAATAGCCATAAATACAATAAAATTTACAATTTGTGGAGAAGGCCAGCCTCCTCCACATAGGAGAGGGTGTTCCCTCCCACACAACAAGCCTCCTCCCCGAGCACATGGGAGAGACTGTAAGAACCGTCACCCTTCCGGTACTCGGAGAGGTGCCTACGACGAAGGTCCCCAAGGCTGGGACACTCGACAATAAGATGCCGTACTGTCAAAGGGACCAGACAATCATCACAGTAGGGAGGGTGAGCCCTCTCCATTAAAAAGCCATGAGTCAATAATGTGTGGCCAATGCGGAGACGGACAAGAGCCGTCTCCCACCGGCGGGACAGGCCACTGTAGCTCCACAATCCAAGGCGCTGGTGGATGTCATGGAGCTTGTTAGCCCCGATGGCGTCCCATCTGTCCTGCCAGCAGGAACGAACGGTAGCATCTATGTAGGGTCGAAGGTCCACTGCAGGAACAGGATGATACCTGGCAGGAGGCCGGGAATTGGAGACCACAGCCTTAGCCAGGGCATCAGCCCGCTCATTCCCATCAACACCCACATGGGCCGGGACCCAACAAAAAGTGACTTTGCGGCCACGACGACCCAGGAGGACAAGCCACTCAAGAATGGCCAACACCAGGGGATGGGTAGAGTTAAAATTGCACAAGGCCTGCAAGGCACTACAGGAATCGCTAAAAATAGTAAACGAAGGCTGAGGGAGAGTAAAAATCACTTGGAGGGCATAAAAAATGGCCGAGAGCTCAGCAGTAAAAATGGACATGACAGAAGGGAGCCTGCCTCCACGGCAAAAGTCAGGAAAGACAACTCCAAAGCCAACTCCAGCATCAGACTTTGACCCATCAGTGTACACAGGGATGGATTCCCTGTGAGTGAAGGCATGTTCTAAAAAGAGGGAACGAGCCACTGGAGGAGGAAGAAATTCCTTCTTGTCTGTAAAGCAGGTGCAGGGGAAAACTTCTGGAAGAAGCCATGGAGCCACCCTGGGGACCCTCACAGGACAAATCTGAAAGTCATCTATGCCCATCTCCTCCATAGCCTTCCTGACCCGGAAGCCAAAGGGCCATGGTGCACGAGAATGTAAAAGGTAGTACTGAGACATGATATCAGATGACACCGCCAAGCAAGGTAGGGTGTCAGGAAGTCGATGTAATCGATGCCAACAACGAACCATCAAGGACTGGCGACGGAGATCAAGAGGTGGCTCATTAGCGTCCACCAAGAGACTGGAGATTGGGGACGACCTGAAGGCTCCGGTCGCCAGACGTACTCCAGCATGATGAACAGGGTCTAAAACTCTGAGACGGGCATCGGTGGCAGAAGAGTACACCTCACACCCATAGTCGAGTTTTGACCTAATAACAACATGGTATAGGCGGAGGAGGGTGGCCCGATCAGCCCCCAAGGATGTATGGCTCAGGACCCTCAACAGGTTAAGAGTCTTGAGGCAAGAGACCTTAAGTGTACGTAAGTGGGGAACCCAAGTCAAACGTTTGTCAAAAAGGAGACCCAAAAAGCGAGTCTCCTCAACACATCGTATCCGATGACCATACATGAATAAGTCCGGATCCGGGTGGATGCCTCGGATGCGGCAGAAGTGCATAGCAACTGTCTTGGAAGGAGAAAATCGAAACCCATGAGAATCAGTCCAACGTGACACCCTGTCAAGGGCAAGCTGCATGCGCCGCTCTGCCACTGACATACGGGAAGCAGCAAACCAGACTGCTAGGTCATCAACGTACATCGAGTTAGCTATACCGTCTGGAAGGGATGAGGCAATGGCATTAATTGTTACTGCAAACAATGTGACACTGAGGATGCTTCCCTGGGGGACGCCCTCCTCCTGTGCAACAGATGCTGAGTGGGTTGTACCAACCCTCACAGAAAAACTGCGACCACTGAGAAACTCCTTAAGAAAGCGTGGAAGGCGACCCCGCAGGCCATATAAATGGAGTTGCTGCAGGATGCCATATTGCCATGTAGTGTCATAGGCTTTCTCTAAATCAAAGAATACACAGACAAGGTGTTGATGTCGTGCAAAAGCCTCACATGCAGCAGCTTCAAACCTGACCAGAGCATCTGTAGTGGAACGGTATTTACGAAAGCCAGACTGGGACGGAGACAGAAAATCACCCCGTTCCAAAAAGTATACCAGTCTGACATTCACCATCTTTTCAAATAGTTTACAGAGACAGGAGGTCAAGGCAATTGGTCGATAATTGAGGGCAACACCAGAGTCCTTGCCCGGCTTGAGAAAAGGAAGGATGGTAGCAACCCTCCACCCAGAAGGGAAAACACCCTCCAGCCAGATTCTGTTATATACAGCTAAAAGAAATGAGATCGCTTCTTCACCCAAGTGTCGTAACATTGCATATGGGATGTTGTCTGGCCCAGGAGAAGTGTCGCCGCAGAGAGAGAGAGCAGAATGCAGGTCTCTCAGGGTGAATATATGGTTATAACTTTCATTCTCGTTCCCTGTGAAATCCAGGACTGTACGCTCCTTGGCTCTTAACTCATGCCTGACAGCCAGAGGTCGAGAGTCACGGCTGGAGACCTTTGCAAAAGCCTCCGCCATGGTATTGGCCACTGTCAAATCATCCATGATCTTAATTCCATTGACCTTAAGTACAGGTGGAGAACTAGGAGAAAACTTCCCCGCCATCTTACGGACACTCCTGAACACTTGGGTGAGTGGAGTTTTAGTATTAATTGAAGACACATAGGCCTTCCAAGATGCACGTCGGGCCTCTTTTAAAATTCGTCTGGCCCGAGCCCTTGCCCGTCGAAAGTCCTCTAAAAGAGTTGGGTCCCCACGATTGCGACGAAGGCGAGAGAAAGCAGCGTGCTTCTCCCGCACAGCAGTGGTGCAGACTGGTGACCACCAAGGGACAGGACGTTTGGGAAAGTATCCAGAAGTTCTAGGGATAGAGTTGAGAGCAGCAGAGTGGAGCATATCAGTGAAATATGTTACAGCCTCGTCAGAGCTACCGAAATCGGCTACAGAAGAGACCGAAGAAGTTAGCTCTCTAAAAAACTGCCAGTCAGCCTTCTCTAATTTCCACCTAGGAAGACGAGACTGTGGTTCGAACTTGTTACCTTCTAAAAGTATAGGGAAATGGTCACTGCCATATAAGTCAGGCAACACTCTCCAAGTAAAATCCAACGGAGCACTGGGTGAGCGAAGGGAAATGTCAATGGCGGTAAAAGTCCCAGTAGGGCTATTAAAATGTGTCACATCTCCCGTATTTAAAACCCCTAATCCCTCATCCTCAATAAAAGAAGCCAATAAAACACCCCTGGGGTTGACCGAACTGTCACCCCACAGAGGATGACGACCATTAAAATCACCCAATAAAATAAAGGGAGATGGAAGGTCCCGTACAAGATGGTTGAGATCACCCCTCTCAACTGTAACACTGGGAGGAAGGTATAGACTGCATACAGTGTACGGGCGGTCCATAAAAACCTTAACTGCAACAGCCTGGAGCGGAGTGTCAAGCTCCAGGCTCGTGCATGGAATATCTCGGCGAACTAGGATGGCAGAGCCACCATGATGACCCTGCCCTTCAAATGAATTGGAATAAAATGCTGAGTATGCTGGAGGACTGGCAGGAATGTAGTCCCCACGCATTGTCTCTTGGAGAGAAACACATGCAGGAGAGAAGCTAGAGAGAAGAACGCGCAGTTCCTCCCAAGAAGCACGCAAGCCACGGCAATTCCACTGAAGGACCTTGAACGGTGTTACTTTAGTACTGATTTTTGGGAAGCCTCACGGAGGTACTTCCCACTACCACCTCGACCTGAGGGTTTATTCAAACAATAAGATTTGTCTAATCCTGGGCCACTAGAAGAAGAGCGAACCCGAGGAGTAGTACTTGGGGGAGTAATTGGGACCCGTAGACGAGTCCCTGAAGCATCTGATATGTTAGAAGAAGATGAAGGTATATGAGATGGGATATTCTTTGAAACAAATACATTGGTTCTGTCCTGTACAGCAGTGGTATCACTGACACAGGCAGATCCATCAACATCCATAATACAGGTGGTAGAATCACTCCGCTGCTCAAGCGGAAGAGAAAGTGAATCTTTTGAAGTCACAACATCCGTGGCATCCACATTAACTTCACGCCCCTCTGATGATCCCGAAGGAAGCTTGCGAGGAGGAACTTCTGTTGAATCAAGAGATTCATCAGAGCCACGAGAACGCTTCTGGTGAAATTGAGAGGAAACTATGGATGAGTCCACAGAGATGGTTGTCTCACAAGGTGGAACATCTATAGAGTCAAGTGCCTCAGAGGAACCACGAAGGCGTCTCTGTGGCAGTTTAGGTGACTTAAGTTTCCTTTTGGGAGAGCGTGTGGCAGCGTGAACCTCTACCACATGGACACCTTTGGCAAAAGTCTGAGAATTGTCATCAGTTGAAGGGTCACCAGAATGAGTGTCTGATAAAGTTTCCAAGACAGAGAAACTATTATGTAGAGTAACCTTAGAAACGTTCTCACTAGAGCAAGAAGCAGCTGCCTCTTGAGAGGGTTGAGAGGGTGCTGCAACCAATTTAGGGCGAAGGGAGGAGGCATATGTCTTCACACCACCATCCTTCTGTCGCCTGAAGTTGAGTTGCCGTCTGGCACTACCTATGCTAATGAATTGAGTATTAGTTAAGTGGAGGATATCCTGCTCAAGTAGGTACATCTTACATTGGCGAGAATGCAAGGGGTGAGAATCTCTGCAGTAAAAGCAGTAACTCTCTGACCGACACTCAGAAGTAAGATGTGAGTCAAGAATGGTTGTTGCAGTTCCTTTTCCCATGACCAAACTCATAACAACAGAAACACTGTAGGGGACGCTCAACAAAAGGCTTCACCTCAAATGAGGTGGGGTTAATGTTAATGCGATCTGGGATATGCGAGCCATAGAAAGTGAGGATGATCATATTTTTACTGCCTTTCATCTTCGTTACTCGTTGGACACTGTCTGGGCACATAGCGAGAATGTCCTCTTCAGAGAATTCATACAGGTCCTCATTATATATACGCCCCTTGCTATAATTAAATGTTCGATGTGGTTTAATAGATTCAAACATGCTATCAGAAGGACAGGGGAGATTGAGGAGCATCATGGCCTGTGTAAGATCTTTGGCTCTGATTAAAACTCCCTTACCATATTTCTTTATGTGGCCCATTGGTAATAATCCAATTTCTTTCTCAAGATACCGGGAAGCATGGATAATGTTACCACGTCCCTCCCTGTAGTAAGCCACAAACCAAAAGGGTGTAGGAACCCGACGTTCCTTTGGGACATGCTCTACAGAGTCATCAAATATATTAGGGCAGTAATCATTGTCACTGTCAACTACATTGATGGACCGCATCATCTGAGTTTTACAATGAGTATCCCCCACCGTCAGAGAATCTTTTGCCTCAAATGCTGCTTTGGCAGCAGCATTTGTATTGAAAGTAATATAGCACCGATTAGACCTACAATCACTTTCATATGTGATTTGGATTCGAAGGACTACTCCAAAGCACTTAAAAATGGAGTGGATAGCGCCATAGGAAAAGGATGCAAGTACATTCGTTAACATTAACGTGTCCAGATCGCTAACAGGGTTCTTCGACACAACACCCGACCTGCTAGGTCTACTCTTATTTGCAGCTTTCTGCATATTACCACGACCAGAGAGTGACGTCTCGAGGGCCTGGTCGACCACCGCTCGAGGAAGAGATTGAGGCTTTTCTGTATCCATATATCATTGATTTGTTGTTTTTGGCTTCAGGAGCCAAGAGCTACTACCTGCCGGGCAGATGAGGGGACCGAGCGCTGGTCGCCGTGGGCGGGGTACCTCTTCCCCCACGGGGCCACTCGTTTTAAAAAGCAGTCCCAATGGCTCGAAAGTTTGCCCACGACGGTGCTGAGACCCCCCTCCCCAACATCTTCCGGCCCAGACACCCAACCATCCAACATAGGACGGCCCCTAGAGGGCAGTCCCTCCGGAGGGCAGCGCTGTTGGCCCGTACTGGCAGCCTAATGCATGGGAACCATTTAGTCTGGTCTCTCACTGGCGACCTTACTAGCATGGGAAGCCCTCTCTCCCCGAAATCGGGGCAGAGCAGGGGCCGGAGCCCCCTCTAGTCTAGCTCGCCAGGTCTCAGAGACACGCAAGCCCCCCCACCACGTCAAGGCGGTTCCCGTTGGGGGGGCCAGGAAACAGGAGGAAAGGTCGATGTATGGCACATAAGATACATGAAAACGAACAAAAATACATGCAAACATGGAAATAGATACATACATAAATAAAAACATACAAAAATAAAAAGATAGATGTTTTGCACAGAAGTATATGGGTAATATGTGCATTGTAAAAGGTAGGAGCAAGTGTGTGTATTAATAGTAATGGGTGAGAGTGTGTAGCTCCATATAGAGTGTGTGCGTGTTTGTGTTGGATAAGGTGGCAATATATTTGGCGGGCGCCATATGGTGCGTCCCGACAGAGAAGTGAATCCCTCTGGAACCAAAGCCGGCTAGTCCCGTAGCATATCCTGAGGCGAGGGTGGTGTCTCAGGGCGTTGTGGTGTTTGTGGCGTGAGGTGAGGGCTAACGGAACAAGGAGGCGTGGCAGGTATAACATGAATGACAGGCAGCTTGTCCTGAGGGAGACTACAAGGGATTACAGTAATCAAGGTAAGGTCAGGTGCGGGGAGGTTAGGCAGAGGAATAGGGTCAGGTAGGGTGTAGTCAGGTAGCGAAGTAGTGTCAGGTAGGGTATGGTCAGGTATAAGGTTGTCAGGCAGTGGTATAGGGTCAGGGGTGGAGGAATAGGGTCAGGTAGGTGAGGGGAGGAGGTAGGTGGTATGTCGGATAGGGTAGGTGACCTAAGTAGGTCAGGTAAGGGAACAAGGTCGGCGAGAGGCAAGGGTAGGGAGGAGAGGGCATGTTTGGGTTGGGTAGGGTGAGGAGTGGGTGGATGAGGGAGATGGGGTATCTTTTTTTTTTTTTTTTTATCTTTCGACACTGGACATGGGCTTCATCAACTGCTTCTCACACACACACACGTCACGACTTCCCAACTGGTACCCAGCCACAGAGGGAAGGAAGTGAGGGTAATTCCCAAATACTGCAGCTGTTATGGTACCAGCGAGGGTGTTTTAAGACATTCGGTGGCCGTATAGTTAGTGCCTCAAACTCAAATCGGAAGAGTAAATATTCTCAGGCCCTCATCTGAGAGGATCGATCTCTCAACCTCCAGGTTACGAGTCCAGAACACTAACCACTCTGCCACCTCCCCTACATTCTATCCCCTTTTATTCCAACTTCCGTCAACATAAATTTATTTGTGGGGTTCTTTCGTTATATATGCACTATAATAGTAACAGAATTGTAAGGTGTACGAAAATAACAAATTTACAATTACTTTACTATATTTATTAACTTCAGTCAAGCACCAACAATTAAATTAATTAAACAATTAGGAAATCAATTACCACACGCATACACTTCCACATGAATTGAAAGTTAGCTAGCTAATATATCGCAATAAATTGAGTTAGGGTACTCGTATGTTCTTTCCAATGGTCTCGTATGTCCTCGTACGATTTTTCTCACAGAATTCTTTCTATAATCCTAGCTTACATTATTTTATTGATTAAGCAAAACTAACACTATTTATTAGGTTCTATTTCAAGATCTTCCTACTCAATTACTTTTATTAATATTCAAATTCAAGCTACACAGTAACGAGTTCGGAATCTAAAACTTGAAGATCGGTACATAGACTTCAGTTAAAGATTATGTCCTTACACCTTTGAATTTTCAATGTCAATACACACAGTATCACTCGTAATTCTTACCTTAGGTACGAGGTAGACGCTAAAACAAGCCTTCTACCGGCTCGACGAGAGAGAGACCAGCTTCCCTCCTACCTTATTTAACCAAGTGTCTGTTGCAATCGATTAATAATATATAACCTTGAAGCCTTTGGAATAACTGGTAGTTTACGAAGCTATACAACTTCCGGTTATCTCTTTGACACGAGAGACAAAGGCGAGATAAGAGACAGCAAGTACGAGCAACACGTGTGATATCACTCGCGGTGTAGGCTGAACTGATTCAAAAGTGGCTGGCTGGTGTTACATATCACCGCCACTCTACAGTTGGTGGCGTGTCTGGCGGCGATGCACTGGCGCCATGCGCATTTGTTCGAATGCGCACCTATGCGGACTAACTTGACATCCTATGTAATTATACATACATCAGTTTTACAAGCAATTTTAATTTATGACGTATAAATAATTCCCTATGATTTTCCCACTTCACGATATTATATGCAAATCAAGGAATTAATCATACTCGACAGGCTTAATTCCTTCGGTAATGATACGAGCGAGAATTACAGATGAATCGACAGTTGGAAAGGGACGCTAACTAACGGTGAGCAGAAATTTCCCCCCCAGGCAGCCCTCAAATCATGTAAATCAATATGGTACAGCTAACTATATACACATCACCAGTAGACTATACTCTGCCTGGCTCATTTAAGCCCTATTCTCTATGCTACGAATATTATATTATTGTGCCATGAGCATTGACTAGTGACATTCGCACAACAAGGAGACATTGCTCCACGTGTTGTCTAATAGAATTATAAAGTGGTACGATGCATTGGATGTATAACTCTACACTAATAAATTCATCCACACTGACTCACTCTTGTATGTGTCAATTACTCTCACTAAGTGTGTATTCACACTTGCCAATGAGTGAAAAACTCCAACATTTACGTTAAATTTCAATTCTCAGGAGAAACTCCGTAGCAAGATGAACAGCCTGGTGATTTTGCTCAGTTCAATTTGCACACATTTAAGCAAAATATTACTGTGGTGTATGTAATACATTGTGTATCTCTTCGTCACGAGAGACAAAGGCGAAATAAGAGAGATCAAGGACGAGCAACTATGTACAGTCGGCGGCAGAAGTCCTGTCGCCTTACCTGCTTCACCGAGACGCGCAGTGTTCATAGACTCGAGAAATACGCACGGTATCTACACTTAATAATCTCGAGTCTCTGAAGATCGCAAGCCTCGGTGAAGCAGGCGAGGCGACAGGACTTTTGCCGCCGGCTGTACGTGTATACTCGCGGAGGTGCAAAGCCGAACTGATTCAAAAGCGGCTACCCAGGGTAGCTTGGTGGGGTGGTAACATTACGTAGACACAGCCAACGGCACGTGTCTGCAAGCGATACACTGGCACCACAATGTTTGAACGTGTCTATGCTGACTAACTTAACATCCTATTCTATATACACATCATTTATACATGCAATTCTAATTCACAATGCATAAATAATTCACTACAATTCTCCACTTCACGATATCATATGCAATTCAAGGAATTAATCTTACTCGGCATGATTAATTCCTTCGGTATAATGATACGAGCGAGAAATACCGACGAGTCGACAGTTGAGAAGTAACGGTTCAGCTGAAATTTCCCCTCAAGGCAGTGTTCAAATCTTGTACCTCGGTATGGTACAGCTGACTAGCTACTCATAACCAGTAGATTATACTCTGACTGGCTTATTTAAATAGTAAATTGTTTGAGATACCCATATGTGGATGATTATTATTGACCGCGACTATACATACATATAAAAATACGTACATACATACGTATATACATGCATACTTACATACAGTACATACATATATATATATATATATAAATACATACTTACATACATACATACATATGTACACTCGCGCACCACAGTCTCTAGCCCACCTGAGTTTGGGCCTGAGATATGGTTCGTATCCTTTCTGGACGACAGCCCACTCCAACGATTAATATGCCACACAAGCACGAACATACATTTCGAGCCGATACAAGCTTGACTCCCTGTTTGACATGTATAATTAATTGTTTTTTTAAGGCTACGCAATCATATTTTGGCTGTGTGAATGACATTTATGTATATAATTATTGCAATATACTATCCCCATAATTTACAATAAACTACTAACGCTTTCAGGGCCCATGTCGCACTGTTTTTCGGGAATAACTCTGTAACTAAAGGTTGGATCAGTATGATGTTTTGTCACGTGTTATTTCACACCTTCCGCTAATTTTTGGCACTATAATGGATTACCAAAAGTGAATAATTAAGGCACTTGTCCCCGAGAAATGCGTCATTTTTATGAAATTTAACACTGGGATACGAACGATCATAGTGTGACGTATATACCACGTCAGTCCACAGGCTCCACCTATCCCCTTCTTTCTCTCCCCCACCCTACTCTGAGAAGGAGAAAAGCATTGAACTCCCTTCTTCCTTCCTCTCCAACCCCCTTCAAGCAAAGTAGTGACCATCGTATTTCATTTTCTGGCATTCTCATAAGTTATACCATTAAAGGTGTATATTTACTTACATACTGTACTTTACACATATTCCCTTGCTCAAATACATTGCCTTCTTCCTCTGTTAAAATATTATATTACGGTATTATATATATCCAAGGTATGTATTGCTCCACCACTCAGAATAGACCATCCTAACTAAAATATTTTTTTAAGTTACAGATAAATGCAGTGACTATTACTGTAATATCATAGGAACGCTTTGTTCGTAATTATAAATTATAATTCTAAATGCAGGTTATTCCCTATAATTCAAATAATATTTTCCATCCCTATCAATCTCACCTAGGGTTTTAATTTTTCCTCTATTTCACTCGTTTACCTAACCATAATCATTATTATTATTATTCATATTTAACATCTAACTATAAACATTATTTGTACTGTTCATATGTAAAATCTTCACACGAAGTTTACTACCACGACCATTATTTGTCATTGATAATCTAGGCCTGGCTACTATGTACAATCTTCTAACAAAAACTTACCCTATCACCCGCAAATACTCCAAATAAATATATATATATAAAAATAGGAGTAAAACACACGTCCAACCTACCTAGCTGAAATTTACCGTGAAAATTATTTTATCCTTCACCTTTAATTCCTAAATCAATTCTCCCCTTTTACTCTTTACACACATACCTATTGTCACTATCACTACACCTAACTGAATAACATTAGACACCCTATTCATCCAAATTTGTTACACCTAACTGAACAACATTAGACACCCTATTCATCCAAATTTGTTAGTCAGTGTTGATTCACTGCCAATTGTTTCTCCTCCAGTCTATAGACTGGATTTCCTTCCAGCAGAAAATAATTCTTTACCCTACCTCACATGTTAAAATACCATAGATATTATTGACACATCGTCCCAGTCAGTCTCCAATGTCAATTCCGTAACCCAGGGAGAACTTCCATAAGGTTCTACCGTCACTCAACCCACCCGGGATTATCCCAAACATGATCTGAGTTTTCATACATTCTATTACCCCATTCATTTTCATTCACTCCTCCATTCAAACCTCAGATCCAGCAAGGCATGACAACCTGGAATGCAGTAAGTGATACATGGGCCCTGATAAAGGTACTGACTGTATCCTGGAAGAGCCCTATGGAAATGGTGGGGGTGTATTTCTACTCCCCACCATCACCACCTCTTCCCATTAAAACTAAGTGTCACCTAACACCTATAATTCTACAAACACAAACATTATTATGAGCTGGTTTCATGACTTCAGGTTTAGGGAACCATGACGTTTTCCAACTTTAACAACTTTTCCTCTATTTTCCCTTACTCTTAATTTTCACAATTATGTTTTTCTCCCCATTTTCACTTTCCCTTTTTTCCTTTTCCTTTTCTAATTTTCCCTATATTCATTTATCACAATTATTTCCTATTATTTGGTTTATTTTCTAACTTTCCTTTTGTACAAGTTTTCCTTTTTCTTTCCTATATTTCCTCCAGGAGTCTCCTGGGAGGTCGTCTATGACGTGGAGGAAGTACTATATCCTCTTCCTCATATTGTTCATCATTTTCTCCCATTTCCCCAAGTTCTACTATTATTTCACTGTGGTTCATATAGGGCTTGAATTTTTCTGCAGCCCTCTTTTATATTTTTCCCAGTAAATGGGTCCTCCAATATATATATATTAATCCATGATGGCTAAAAACTACCAATGGCCCTCAGTCCCGGGCACTCGAAAGAGAGAGGGTGCGAAGAATCTCCCGGTAGCTACGTGGAACGTTCGGACAATGAATGAAGAAGGAAAATTAAATATGTTGGTGATGGAGATGAAGAGACTTGACATAAAGATAATGGGAATATCAGAGACGCACTGGGATGGGAACGAAGAAGCCTTCACCGATGACGCATACACCATAATAGCCTCAAGTCGAAGAGATGGAGTTAGAAGACAGGGTGTAGCACTGTTGATAGAGACTGAAACTACAAAAAGTATGACAAACTATCAACAAATTTCAGAGAGACTAATGGGAGCAAGTTTTAAGATGAGAGAGGGTCTTTTAGATGTTCTCCAAGTTTATGCCCCTGACACTAGTTACCCAGATGAAGAATACCAACGATTTCTTGATGATGTACAAGCATATCTCGATAGAATACAAAGGAACAGTAAAATAATATTGATGGGGGACTTCAATGCAAAAATAGGAACAGAAGCAAATGAAGTGTGGCCAGAAGTAGCGGGCAAATATGGCCTTGGAGATAGAAATGAAAGAGGTGAAATGCTAATGCAATTCTGTGCTATCAATGGACTGGTAATAAGTAACTCCTTTTTCAAGCATCGACCAGGAAGAAGAGCAACCTGGATCTCACCTGATGGACGGACTAGAAACCAAATTGACTACATCATTGTAAGCAGAGAAGTAATGAACAACACTAAAAACTCAAGGGTGTACAATTCGGCGGATGTGGGCTCGGACCACTCCCTGTTGATGGCAAACATAAATATGAAGATGAGGAAGCCACGTAAGAGCAAAACAACTCCCAGACGGTATGATGTAGAGAAGTTGACAGATCAGGAGATAAGAAATGAATTTGTTGTAAAGATTGGCGGCGCTTTTGAAGCATTGATAGACCGAATGGAAAACCAAACAGTGCAAAAAGCTTACGAAGAATATGTGAACACTACAAACAAAATAACTGAAGAGACAGTTGGTTACAAGAAGAAAAAGCAAGTTGAGGGAATGCCAAAGGCACTCGAAAACAAATGCAATGACAGAAGAGAGGCTCGATTAAAATACCTTAAACAACCATCTAACAACGAACTACGAGAGAACTACAGGACAATAAACAGACAAGTTAAATCAGAAGTGTTGCAACAGAAAAGATTAACAATGGAGAAAAAGGTAGAGCAGTTAGAGAGAGATTTCAAGAATAACAACAGTCATAATCTCTTTAAGACAGTCAGAGAACTGGAAAAGAAACCGTATAGACAACTAAACACAATTAAAGACAAAAATGGAACGATTCAATGTGAACAAGAAGAGGTCCTTAGATGTTGGCAAGATCATTTCACCACACAGCTGAACACAGAATTTCCTCACAATGACGAAGCACCAAACGATGTTCTGGAAGGTGATGCGGAAATTAATGATAACCCACCCACTGAACATGAAGTGGAAACATCAATAAAATCCCTGAAGAACAAAAAATCCCCAGGATGGGATAATATTACTGCTGAGGTATTAAAGGCTGGTGGGAGGTACATGGTAGAGATGCTACAATGTCTGTTCAAAAAGGTATGGGATCTTGAGGATACGCCTGATGATTGGTCTAAGCTGTTAATAAACCCTATACACAAGAAAGGTGATAAACAAAACCCAGAAAATTACAGGGCAATATCCCTAACATCGGTACCCTGTAAAGTATTCTGCAAGATAATTCTTTTGAGAATAGAGGGCATATTAGAAGAATCCGCGAGTGAGAGCCAATTTGGATTTAGAACAGGAAGAGGTACAATAGATGCAATATTTATTGCTAGACAGATACTGGAAAAGGCAAGAGAGCATAATGTCCCGATACATTTCAACTTTATCGACTTCAAATCAGCTTTTGATACTGTGTGGAGGGAAGCTTTGTGGATATTTCTGAGCTCTGTGGGTGTCAATCAAAGAATGATTAATGTTATAAAGAAGATGTATGAGAATACACAGTGCTCTGTGATGATCGGTGGTTCTATGACAGAGTGGTTCTGTGTTAGAGTTGGTGTTAGACAGGGCTGTATCTTATCACCCGCACTGTTTAACCTGTTCTTGGAGTTTGTGATGAGAGAGCTTAAGAGCATAGACAGAGAGCTAAACTATAGAGAAAAAATGAGCCTTGACATAAGATACGCTGATGACACTACTTTATTGTCGGTTATCTTTGGGAAGCTTGGATTATCCACACAAGAACTTGAAACAGCATGCATGAAGTGGGGACTGAAAATAAACAACAAGAAATGCAAGATTTTAACAGATGGAGATGATAATATTAGAATAGACGGAGAGGAGGTGCAGAGGGTTAATGAGTTTGTCTTCCTTGGCAGCATGCTACCATTTACTTCAAAGGATGTAAACAGAAGGATAGCTTTGGCATCGGCAGCATTCGGAAGACTGCAGAGAACTGTGTGGTCCAGAAGAGACATTTCACTAAAGCTCAAAGTCAGGCTGTACAAGAGTTTGATCCTACCAATAGCAATCTATGCAGGAGAAACTTGGACATTAAGAGCAGAGGACACAAGAAGACTAGAAGTGTTTGAAATGAGATGCCTGAGAGCCATAATGGGTATAAGAAGAATACAAAGAGTTACTAATGAACATATAAGAAGAGAACTAAATGTGAATGAAACAATCACTGAAATAATAAGAAGGAAACGGCTGAAATGGTTTGGACACACAATGAGAAGACCACCAGAGAGTTACATCAGGAGAGCGTATTGGGGAGACTTCACAGCACGGCGACCTAGGGGGAGACCACCTAAACGATGGAAGGACCAAATTCCTGAAGATCTTGGCCTCCCTCTGCATCGATGTGAGGAAATGGCCCTGAACAGAGGAGACTGGTGGGAAGGAGCTGTCAGAGGAAGACGCAGAGCAAGGGGTCGATATGACCTACGCCCTTAAATAAAAAAAAAAAAAAAAAAATCCATTTCTTACAAGGGCCTTCCATTTTGGGTTCAGTTTGGCACAAGTACCTGGTAACTCTGTTTCTGTTTTTACCCACACTAGTGCTCCTTATTCTAATTTTTCATGTTCTCTATTTTTTATTGGCCACCGCACGATACCTTCTAAGAGATACCGTACTTGCTTCTTGAATTAGTTGTTTGAGCCTCCCAGTGTTGTCTGCATCAGATTTGATGGTTAGTAGTGGCGCTGTGATGTTGCGTGTTGGATATCTTCCGTGTTGGATATATACGGTGTGACTCTGGTACTGCTGTGGACGGCTGAATTCATGACCGTTTGGCACTCAGCTATCATGGTAGGCCAACGCTGTGGGTAGCCCTCATGACACAACTGGGCCAACACCGTCTTGAGGGTCCAGTGTATCCTTTCGATCATCCCGTTGGACTTGGGATGGTAAGGTGTGGAGAATAACAGCTCCACCCCATGCTGGTCTGCCCAGGTTCGCATTTCTTGGCCGGTAAATTCCCTGGCGTTGTCACACAGCAACGATCTAGGGCTACCAAAGTCTGTAACAAACTGGGTGAGCCTAGCTACAATTCCCTTGGCGTGTTTAGGTTTTAGTGGGTAAAACTTAGTACATCGTGAAAAGTGATCAATGATGGCTAAAATATAACGGTTACCATCAGCTCCAGAAGTCATATCAGTCAAGTGTATAGCAATTCTTTCTAAAGGTTGTATTATTGGTGGTGTTACGGGAGCAGTTCAGCTAGTCAAAGTCTAGGGGTATATTTTACGAGAATCCAGAAAACTACTACCGCACATGAATATAAAAGGAGATTGTAAAGTCAGTAATGGATTTTTAATATGGTATATTAATTAACATGAAGGAATAAGCTACACAAGTTAAACAAAATGGCCCAGAATCCCACCTACGTAACCTTATAATAATAATAACAATAATACAACAAGGTAACAATAACCAGACACTAACCACAATAAGTTAGAATAATGTAAATGCTGGAGCAACCTAAATTATGGAACACATGAGGAAAATTATACAATACCAAACTTGGAGGAACAGGAGAAGATCCAGGAACCACATTGTTCACAGACTGACTGACTTCTCCTTCCTTGTTGGATTTCTTGGCTATCAACCAGTGGCATATAGCCAAAGGTCATTAAGCCAATGGTTCCATTTTATTATATCAATCTATATAAGGTCATAAAGTTTTTGTCTCCCTCAGAAAACTCATTAATTTGTTTATAATATTCTTGTCATCTGACAGAATATTTTCTATGGTGAAAGCCATTTTTTTAACTTGAAATTTTATTTTTATTTTACTTCTTTGGTTTTTATATTTATTACAAAAAATTACTAAATGATTTATAGACATTATAGAATTACACTCTATACATTGAGGTGGGAATTGTCTATTAACGTAGGGTTCGAGGTTTGTTACCCATGTGGCATTGACCCTTAGACGGGCCAACACCACCTTGTCCCTGCGACGACGCCATGATGACGTAGCCCAGGGTTCAATAACTTTTTTTACTTTATTCCTGATGTCTAATCTGGTCCACTGCCTTTGCCACAGGCGATGAATTCGAGACTTAATGAGGGAAACAAAACACCTGAGATCCGTACGAACTGTGCAATGGTCCAGATCAACAGTTGACCCGGCTAGTATATCAGCCTGTGCATTGCCATAGATACCATAATGTGAAGGTACCCATATTAGCTTGATTGATTTATTGGCACAAAACAGCTTAGAAATGATATTACCATGTATTTCGTTGTTAGTTGTATTTAAGGATTTAATAGCTTGAATACTTAATGAATCAGTAAAAAGAACTATCCTATCTTGGGTAGTCGATAGGGCAAAATCCAAAGCTTTATTAATAGTAAAAAGTTCTGCAATAAAAATAGATGTATGAATCGGCAGTCTGAATCTTAACTGGCATTCAGTCAACCACACACCTGCACCCACACATTCATCCGTCTTGGAACCGTCGGTATACAGATGGAAATATGATGGATGTCGAACAATTATTTCACGAAACCTTTGGTGTACCTCCACCTCCAGCACCCGGGATTTAACCCCTGGCAGCCAGGAATCCACAATAGTGAAGGGGGGTGTTACCCATGGTGCAATGTTTACTAAAACCAGGGAATCGATTGTTGATAATTCTATACCGACACACTCTACGACGTTGTTGAGTCTTGCTCTGAGGGACCTCACGCCAGTGCCCTCCGGGGCCATGCGACGCCCAGGCGGATAACTCGGCCCTTCTGGGGGCCTACTGCCATGGCCTCCCGGCTGCAAATGCCTCACCAAGGCATTACCGGGAGGATGACTCGGCTCCCCGGGTACCTGAACTTGGGGCCTGGTCCCCATTGGCCTCACGCCAGTGCCCCCTGGGGCGCAGGGGTTCCCGGACGGACGACTGGAAAGGTGTGACCCCTCCAAATCTCGTTGAACACCTGCAACATCTTGATCATGGAATCATGATCAAGATGCTTTATCATCTCATACCGAATCTCATCGGGTCCTGGGGATGTCCCACTACAGGCTCCTAGGGCTTGGACAAGCTCTTGCATTGTTAGATCACTGTTGTAATCTAATTCATCTCCTGTGGCAAAGTCAATATGCTGCAGCTCTGATGCTTCCTTGATGGGCAGGAAAGCTGGATGGTAATTTTCAGAGCTGCTAGCCAAAGAGAACTGCCTGGCGAGGGCGTTAGCAATGTCTCTAGGTTCGTCATAATTGATGTTATTAAAAGTAATGTTGGTATTTTATTAGAGGTTTTTTTCTTATTTAATTTTCTTACAGTGGACCAGACTTGGGAAATTGATGTTTCACTGTTTATATTAGAGACAAAGCATCGCCAGGAGTCTCGTTTGGCTTGTCTGATGGTTCGACGAGCCCTAGCTCTCGCAAGTATATACTTGCAAAAGTTCTCATCACTAATGTGATTTTTGAAAAGCCTGTAGGCTCTATTCCTCTCACACAGTACCTTGCAGCAATCTGGCGTCCACCATGGAACTCTATGCTTTGCGCTATCTACCGTAGTCTTAGGAATTGTTGCCATTGCGGCTTTGAGGATATTATCTTGAATATTATTTACTTTATCATCAATGGTTTCTCCAACAATTTCAATATTGACACCCTTTGTGAAGGACACCCAGTCTGCTTTTTTTACGTTAAAGAAGGCTCTTTAATAGTGTCGCTTTTAAATTTAATCAAAATAGGAAAATGGTCACTTCCCAATGAGTCATCAATGGGTAGCCACTGGCAAGAGGCTGCAATTGATGGGGAGACCAGAGATAGGTCAAGGACGCTAAAATTACCAGTACTATCATCAACTCTCGTCGGACTACCGTCGTTCAGAAGAACCAAATTGGAATCACTGATTAGCCTAGCCATCTGCTCCCCCTCTCCGTCATCCTGTAGGGAACCCCATAAGGTATGATGAGCATTAAAATATCCTACAATTAATTTTCTACAGGGCAGACTGTCCTGTAGATCAAAAACATCATCATAAGTTACTGTATCAGGAGGACAGTAGACAGAACAGATAGTCAGGTAGGTGAAACCGAATTTCACTCTGCAAGCGACACTTTCCAGAGCACATCAGTGAAAGGGAGGTTATGGCGGATGTAGATTGCCACTCCACCTCCACCCCTCCCCCCACGGTCCCTCCTAATTAACCTGTAGTTCCGAAGCTGAACAACCTCGTCTTCGACTTGGTCGTTCAGATGAGTTTCCTGAAGGGCAATAATATCGGCAGCATAAGAACAAGCCAAAAGTTTGAGTTCATTTAATCTCGCTCTAAGACTTCGACAGTTCCATTGGAGTATGGTTAGCGCGAAGATTATCGCTGTTTATGGGGTTTCTTGGGGCCTTGTTCGTCTGGCCGAACATTTTTGTGCTGGGAGGGAAGACCTTCTTCCTCCCCTGCACTTCCCGGGGACCTCCCGCGGGCAGGTTTCTTGATGGTAGCCTCCAACGCCTGTTCCTCTCCTTGAGGTACAGAGCCAGTCCTCGAACGGCTCGTCTCGCGACGAGCCGGACGACTCCCGGATGTAGGCTTCATGGGAGTCACCTGAGCGAGAACATGAGATTTTGAAGCTGATACGGTATCATCAGCCTTGTGGTGTTTCTTTTGTTGGGTTGATTCAACAATTTCTGCTATTGTCTTTGTCAAACTTTCTACTTGAAGCGTTAATTTGCTTACTGTATCCTTTAATTCTTTAATTTCATTATCTTAAGCCTGGATAGTCAAGTTAACATCAGTTGTATTTACAGGAGCAGTGGTGCCAGTCATAGCTGCAGCATAGGAAACTGTGGGAGTTTGGTTAACCCCCTCCACCTTCCTCTTTGCCTCACCATAACTGGCATCATGAGCCCATTGCTTCAGTCTCCACTTTAAGGCTCCTGCAGTCACCTGCTCTTGCCCGGTGGGGGCCGCCACAATTAGCACACCTGAGAACTGTCTCTGTACACAACTCCGTCTCGTGACTACCTGCACATTTACCACAAGTGAATGAATCTTTATTGAAGCACCTCAATGCTGTGTGTCCGATTTCTGGCAACGGAAACAACGCATCGGTTTCTGAACTATTTCCAATCTTAACCATGTCCGGAATCTGGGCTGAAGCAAAAGTCATGAAACATAAGCCAAATTTCTCTCTCTTGTTCTCTCTCATCCTGGTCATACTTTGAACATCAACAACGCCTTGGTCCTTCATTCCTTCCAAAATGTCTGCCTCATTCAGAGCGGCCCAATCCCTATGGAAAATGACGCCTTTACAGGTATTTGGCCGCACTAGAATGGTGGCTTTCCCCTTCAAGTTATGAATTTACGTCAGTTTAAGGAGATCTTAACCTGGGATGCCTTCAGTACTTTCACCAGGAGACTACCATCACGTAACATGTTAGCAGAAGCAAGACTGCCACCTACTTGACCCAGCGTTGCCACCGTGACCACACCGAGTGTGGTTGAACGCTTAGTGAACGAACCATGATGAGTCTTCTTGTTTAATGTGCTTCCTGTTTATAGAGAATGGCATTACAAGAGGTACGACTAATGTACATAAATGGTCGCTTTTTCTCAATTGAATAGCTAATATTTCCGACTCGGAATATAACTGATGTTCCAGTATTTACATTTTATTATGGTTTGGAACATTTTGTTTTTCCTTCCCTAGTTGTCCCTCATTTTCTCCCGGGAAATACAGTAACGATTGATTTTATCCATACCTTGAATGTGCGTATTTTTTTATGCAAATGCAGTATTTAATTAAAATCACAACGAAAAGATCATGTAAAAAAAGAAAAATCTGTAACAACTCTTTAATTACAAATAATAT
The DNA here is from genome assembly GCA_033782935.1 of Petrolisthes cinctipes. Classification (NCBI taxonomy): domain Eukaryota; kingdom Metazoa; phylum Arthropoda; class Malacostraca; order Decapoda; family Porcellanidae; genus Petrolisthes; species Petrolisthes cinctipes. The sequence continues at coordinate 1,560,015 of JAWQEG010001325.1, read as the reverse complement.
CATAAACCTTGAGTTTCACAAATATACCATTAATATGTATGACAAATGTAAGAAAAATCAAGTACAATTTAGATATGTATTTGAATAATTGCATTTAACAACATTATCAACAGGAGAAGTGAGAAATCAAATATATACTGAAATAATTGAATAAACAAAGAAACGAACATTAATGTAGTGTGTACATCGACCCAAATACATTGGCAGAGACCCGACGGGTGTGGGGTATGGGTATAGGTCTGGTAACAGTGGAGAAACCTGCCAAATATTCAATAAACTGTACTTGTTTAATACCTTCTTAGCTGTTTGGCATTATCATTATAATTGATAATGATCAAAATTGTAAGAATAATAATATATAATAAAGGAATCAACAGCTACAGCACTGAAGGCTACGTTTGGCAGAAGGTTTTTCCACTGTTACCAGACCAGCACCCAAAACCAACACCAGTCGGCTCTCAGCAAATTTATGGAAAATAATAACAAAAATAATTATGACTTAAGAATAGCATTTATCATATCATCTGTTGGCTTGAAATTATAGCATGCCCCGTGGACTTTTACTGCCTCAGAAACGAGAGTCAGTGATTGCAGTGCAGGCACTTGGAGACGATTCCGGGTATATGTTTTAATTAAATTCATTTTAGAAAATATTCGTTCTGCAGCAGTATTAGAAGTTGGCAGTGCCAATACTTGCAATGCAAAGAGGGCAAAATTCTTAAACTGTTTTGTACCTTCATTGTCTTCTAACTCTCCCAATTTTATATAGAAATCATGGATATCAGAGGTGTCGTTCTTGAGATAGGCTAAGTTAGGTGTACTGTCCAAATTCCTCCATTCATTATCTAGGTCTTGTAAACTTCCTACATACAGCCTGGGTACAAGCTTTACAAAATCTGACAAGGAGGGCATCAACTCCCTACTTTTGCTGTCTAGTACCTTATTTTTACCTAAGAATGATGCCATATACCACAAAGGTGAGTTAAGGTCAAACCTCTTTTGTATTTGTTGGCACATAGTGATCATAAATTCTCGACAGTGGGATCGGACATGGTCAACCATACCTTGATTACGAATGTACACGTCTGTTTGGAGAAGGCCGTGGATAGCTGATCCTAAGTAGATCTGATTTAATGGCAAATGATTAGAACTTAACATTGGATCAAATGTCATCAGATCAGCTTTTTCCACAACATGTCTTCGACAGAAGTATCCTAGGAGGTTTCTAAAGAGCTGAATTATGGGGTCATATAGCAAATGTACAGTTGGTGTATCTCTCTAAAATAGTAAGTTAATTTTTGAAAATGTTGGCAAAATGAAATTAAGAAAATTGTAGTACAGAAATACTGAAGGATCCTCGAGATCTTTTACAATAAATTCCACCAAGTTCGTTTTCTATAAAAAACAATTTGAGTGCAGCCCACTGCTCAAGGATTCTCTCTCCTGCTTTATGTAAAGAAAGCCATCTGGTTTGACAAGCATGCAAAATTTTGTGGGGTTTTAATTCTAGGAATAATTGTGCCTGTTTAAACTGGTGTTGTCTTTTTGAGGTATGGGAAAAGTATGAATATATATTCCTGAGAAGATCTTCACAATGTCTAGGTAGAGTTTTTGCAGCCTCAGACGCACATAAATGTATACTATGGCAATGCACCTGAAGGTTGTTATACCTGGCAAGTCTGCTCTCAGTCGGCTGGCTGGAGAATTATTGTCCCCCATTAGGTTGGAAGCACAGTCAGCTGCAAATCCCACAACATTGCTCAGAGGAATGTCATATGCAGATAAAGTTTTCAGCAGTAAAGTATATAAATGTTCCCCAGTTGAGCCCACGCATTCCTTGTTGTCGTCATCATATACATCAATGAGTTCCAAGGTGCCAGTCTTCATCGTTGTCGTATCTGTATCATAATATTTAACAACCAACGTCAAACATTTAGTGGTGCTGACATCCGTGGACTCATCAATGATTACAGAAAACTTATGACCTTTGAGCTTACTTACCATTTCCAAAGTTACACATTTACCAATCGCTTTTGCTACCTGAGTGCATTTGGTTTTCTTCATGCACATTCCTTGTGCGATTGGCGAATCTGGAAACATGGTTTTGCATAGTTCTACCAAATGATCTGCAATGGTGAATGGTAAGTTATGCTCAGCTATAAAGCATATTAACAAGATCTTCGCTAATGCTATGGTGTCATTAAGACGACGGCATCCATCAACTGGCTCAACCTCCTGTACATCCCTCGCCCTATCTTCCTGCCTCTGCAGCATGTGTGCCTCATTGGTGATGTGTTGGCTACGTGTCTGTAATGAGATACATACTAATAGCCTACGTAAGGCGGTGGGATGGTTGATATAACTCGATGCTTGTCAAGAGAACAATATTAAAACAACAAAATAAAGCTTTGATAGTGTACTGTCTCTTAATAGTGGAAAGTTCGGCATTGAATTCTTTGTTGCATACTGTGCAGTAAGCTCTCTCTGCATTGCCGTCCACCCGTGACAACCAATGCCTGAACTCCTCATTCACCAACCATTCGTCTCTCAGTTTTCGCTTGGGAGGCATGCTAACCTTTAAATTTATATCAATATTAGTTCAAGGGCCTGAGATACGAATATTATGAATGCCGGTATACAAAGGAGGCCTACAGATAAAACACGAATGATAGACATGTTCGTTTTCTTTATAAATTTCTCTGAGAGAAAACTGATTTAATAGCTTTGAGGGGAACTCAATATCATTCAGTGCATTGAATAAAGAGGTGATAAATAACAAAACTATATGCCCCTCACACACCCGTGACTTACCTTGATGAAGGCCTTGAAACAACTAACTTCCCTCAAAGTTTGTAAGTAAAAAGAAAACTCTCATAATGATCCGAAGATGGAAATAAATCAATATGATACTCCGGTCGTGAAGGTGTTTGTCATGAGAATATATCATTGACATAAGGAAAGATTGATAATTGCAAGACACATTGAGGCATAAAATGAAAAGATATAAAACAATGTAGAATGATCATTTTAAATACAGCAACTTTCTTGTTTACTATTTAAAAACGTTAAATTAAAATGTGGTGGTTCCCAATGTAGTCGAATGTGGACGAACTCCAACTTGACCACGGTGGGTTGCCACACGTCGTCAAAAAACCACGTTTACACAGAAAAAAACACAAAACGGCATCCCTGACTTGACCATCAAGGACCTTTTTGACGATAAAGGGGTTAACATTTTTGAGAGACTGACCCTCATCTACACATCTAATATTTACATAACGAGCATTCATAGGAGGAATTTTAACATCAATTTGTCTCTTGTCTGTCTGCTGTAGGGGTTCCATTATTGTCATCCGTTGTCCTAGTTTGGTCCTTGGTCGTTAACCTCCCTCCTTGAGGAGGAGGGAGGCTAGTCGGGGCATCGGACTACGTCCGACCCTTCTCCTATCACACTCACCTACCTCCCTTAACTATTGTATCAACCCCCCAAAAATGGACAATAATTTAGGGAATAAAAGTTACCTTTACTCGCCCACCCCACCTTGTGGTAGCCTGGCGGCGTTCTCCAGTACCAGCTAGGGGATCGAAGTTTGTGCGGAAGAAACTTCCCCACCACCGAACCTGCCTAATGCGAGGGGTGGTGTAGTAGGAACCCACCTCCCAAGCGAATACCGTTGCTCAGCCAAGAGACAACCGTAGGCCCAGGAGGTCGCACGGAAAATGTGGAAGAAAAAGTAGTTTAAGAAAAAGAGGTGCCCAAATGACGCACCAGACTACTGGGCCCCCCTACCACAGGGTATCCCCTGAGGCAGCGAGTGCTGCGGGTCTGGTGTGGGGAACAACTAGCTACTATCTACCATAAACTGCTGGTTGTCCTCCATCAAAAAACAAAACACTGAAGGTGCAGCACAGCAGTGCAGCAAAACGCTGCAAATTTACTTTACTTTTTAACTCTACACCAGGCAAAGAGGCAACAGAGTACTGCTAGTAAGAGGCCTCGGTATACCAAGGCATCACCACGGACAGTACTGTATTCTGTTGTCGTTATGCACAACGAGGACGAGGTCTGGACACAACAAAGTCTGGACGCATAATAATGTGTGACTTCTCCCAAGAAACCCTGGCTTTTATAGAAAATCTGCCATGTTCGAAGTCAGTTTTCGGAACCAGTAGTGACTATGAATCTGCTCCACTTCCTTCCCGTTTAACCTTATATAGAAATACCCTAACCATGAGCCGGCGAACAATTATTACAATTATTAGCTCCTGCTTAGGATACTTTCATGATACTAGTTTCCGTAACATAAAATAAAGCATATGGGAATGTATATAAAGATAGTACATGATTTTACTGACGAGATAATGCATCTGCTATTAAGTTATCTTTTCCTTTAATATGCTTTATTTCAATGTTGTAGGGTTGTAACGAAAGTGCCCAGCGTATCAGTCCTTGATTTTTGTTTTTCATTTTGTTCACAAACTGTAAGGGATTATGATCACTGTATACAGTAACAGTAAATCTAGCATTGGATACATACACGTTAAATTTCTCTATGGCCATCAACAAGCCAAGTGCTTCCTTTTCAATGGTAGCATAATGTCTCTGATGAGGTTTAAACTTAGCAGACATATAACATATAGGATGTAGAACGCCAGTAGTACCCTCCTGGAGTAATACTGCACCTGCTGCATGTTCACTGGCATCAACTTGAATACTAAACGGAGCGTTGAAGTCCAGTGCTCGTAGTACTGGAGGAGTTATCAACACACTGCGAATAGCGTCGAAGGCGGATTGGCACTCTGGAGACCAAACGAACTTCCTCTTAGGGCTGATCAACGTGGTGAGTGGGGCACACACCTCTTGAGAAGTTGGGGCAGAACCGTCTGTAGAACCCCACAGTCCCGAGAAATCTACGGAGCGATCTTCTGGTAGTCGGAACAGAGTAGTTTCGAAGGGCCGCCACTCGAGCTGCGATAGGAGTAACGTGACCTTGGCCAACCACATGACCCAGATAAGTTACTCGAGCATGACAGGGGTATCTGAGTTGGACAGGGGTATCTGATAGTAACCTCTTAGTAAATCGATCTTACTTACAAACTTAGCTGATCCAATACCGTCTATAATATCATCGATCCGGGGCAATGGGAAAGAATCTGGACAAGTGAGAGAGTTTACCTTTCTGTAGTCTGTACACATACGGTAATTACCATCAGACTTTGGGACCAGAACACACGGTGAAGCCCATTCACTGTCACTAGGTTCTACTCAATTATTTTCAAGCAAAAACTTAACCTCAGTTTTCATCCACTCCCTTTTACTAGGACTAATTCTGTAAGGACTCTGTTTAATTGGACAAGCAATAGCCACAAGATTGATATCATGAGTCACTAGGGAACAATGCTTTGGTACATCATTAAATAATTGGGGAAATTATTAAATTAAACAACACATCCGACTTAATTGTCCTTATGGAAGGTGGGACAATTTATCATCCAGATTTGACAATATCACAGAATTAGTCACCTTTACCTCTGTGTTTAATGAACCCTCTGAACTCTCAGATTCAAGCTTGCTTTCACAATCCTCCTTACTCTCAGTCGCTGTACGTTTAGACAAACATAATTAAGGATAATTCCTAGCATAGTATGGTTTAATCAGGTTAATATGAACTAATCTTTCTTTCTTTCTTCTATTTGGGGTTTCTATCACATAATTTAAATTACTGGCTTTTCTCTTAATCTTAAAGGGACCACAGAATTTAGACTGCAAGGGAGCCTTGTGAATAGGTAAAAACACTAACACAATGTCACCCGGTGAAAACTCTCTATCTTCAGTTTTCAAGTCATAACCTTCCTTCATCCTACCCTGTTCTTTCGCCAAGTGCTATCCTACACACTTCCTGTAATCTATTCATAAAATTCAATACATACCGAGATAGTGACTCTTCCTGTTCATCACTAATCCAACACTCCTTCATTACCTTCAGTGGTCCTCTCACTTCATGACAATAGATTAGTTCAAATGGAGTGAATCCCAAAGATTCCTGGTAACTGCTCCGAACTGCATAAAGTAAAAGATGAACACCTTCATCCCATTCAGACTCCTGTTCCAAACAATATTTAGTCAACATACTTTTCAAAGTCTGGTGGAACCTCTCTAAACTGCCTTGAGATTCGGGATGGCATGCAGTTGCAAAATAATGCTGTATGCCAAGCTCTGTCATAATCTGTTGGAATATTGCAGAAGTAAAATTACTACCTTGATCTGATTGTACTATCCGTGGTATGCAATACTGAGTAAAAAACTTTGTCAATGCAGAAACTATAATTTTAAAAGTAATTTTCCGTAACGGTATTTTTTTTTTTTTTTTTTTTTTTAATTCATTGCGCCGTAGCGTCAGTCAATAGGCAGACAACAGTACACAAGGGTAGGCGGGACTCACGAGAACCCAATGACCACACACACACACAAGCACACACACATGTGCACACACACACACATCACAAAAACATAACAGAATGAAGCACAAGTATACAGACAAATATTTACATCATGACCTACTTAAATCCACCAAAACGAGGGTGGCGCACCAGAAGTTCCTCCAGAACCTGATGGTTCAGCAGGTGTCGACAAACCACATCAAGTGGCAGGCCCTGGGGCAGCAAGTGTCGGACAGTGGGGCAGGCTAGGCAATAGTGCTCTATAGTATTAGCACGAGGCGCTCGACACAAGCGACACTCAGTGAAGGGAGGCTCACCCTTCATCCCAGCAACCTGCCACGGTGGCCGGTAGCCAAGCCTCAAACGAGCAGAGACTACATTGTGCCTCCGAACCATGAGGCCTCGACGATGGTAGGAATATTTGTGACGGCATACAGACTCGTAATGGGTGATGGAGATGCGTCGCCGTACAGGGAGGAGAGCGGCGGAGCGGACTTTAGAGAGGTAACATGTCAGGGAGAGAGGACGTCCAGCACCACGAGGAGGCAAATGGCAGGCTTCCTTTGCAAGTCTGTCAACTGTACCATTGTGACGTAAACCTACATGGGATGGCACACATAAAAATTTGACAGTCAATTTACGATGATGCAATAAGGCCAAAAACGATAAAATCTGCTGAATAACAGTAGAGTGTGTGGGCTGAACACTAGAGAGGGAATGAAGGGCAGGTTTAGAGTCACAAAAAATGGCAGCATTCACTCCACGTTGACAAACAAGACTAACAGCATCCAGAATGGCATACAGTTCACACAATGTTGAGCTAGAGTGGTTACAGAGACGACGGCCAACCCAGCCCCCTGGAGGTGACTCCAGGTCAGGCGAGAAAACAGCACATCCTGCTGCACCATCCACCTGCAATGAGCCATCAGTGTAGAGGCAGTATGGATCTGTGATGGAGGAAGTCACTGTTTCTATGTGTTCCAGAGCCAACTGCCGCTGTAGAGAAGGCAGCTCCGACTTGGAAGTAGGTGTAAAGCTCACATCAGGTGTTGGTAGCATCCATGGAGGGGGCCCTTCGGGGACGTCTGCAACCATTATATCTATATTAAGACAACGGAACACAGAGGAAACAGACCTTATAAGAGTACGTCCAGCAGGCAGTATGGGAGGGACCGGGTAGTTTGGTCTAAGAGAAGTCCTGACTAACTGAGAGTAATGGGGTGAAAGATGTGGGAAATGGAGGCACTTGACAGTGCAGCAAGTAACATTACAATAAATTCTCTCGATTAATGGGGGAAGACGCAACTCACGCTGCATGTTCACTATCCTGGTCGACATTGGACAGCCGAGAATTATCCTCATTGCTCTATTCTGAAAATTTTCTAAAGTTTCCAGAGTAGCCCTAGGAAGTTGAATCAAAGCAGGGGAAAGGTAATCAACAACTGAACGGATAAAAGCAATATAGATGGTCCTGGCTACTGGGATGGAGATGCCCGAGGAGTTGTTAGATAGCCATTGAAGTGGCGTAAGTCGGCGCTGGAGACGACCCAATAAGTCCTGGACAATGGGATGGTCTTGAGGTCTGGCAGGGACAATCGGCCAAATATTGACTGGCGCACCCAGGTAGCAGTACTGGGAACACATGGGAATGACAGTCCCTCCAATAGTGAACACTAGCTGAGCTTGAGGAAGGCGGCAGGTGAATATTCTGCTCTTATCTGGGGAGGCAATAATGCCACAGTGAGAGGAGACCAAAGAGAAGGAGTCAAGAAACCGCTGGAGATCCCTTGGTGAGGAAGAATGAACACAGATATCATCAGCATAGCATGTAATTGTAGTTCCAGGAATATCAGGGAGAGAAGTGAGCAACCGATGCATCAGAATATTAAATAACAATGGGCTGAGAACATCACCTTGAGGCCTACCAAGATGAAAACTGCACAAAGGACTGAGTGCACCACTGAAAAACACACGGGAGGTCCTGTTACTCAGGTAGCCCCGAATCCACCGTAGTAGATTACCCTTTATCCCAAAGTCAACCAGTTGATCCAAAATGACTTCTCTATTAGCAACATCGAAGGCACTTCGAAGGTCAATGAAGGCCATCACACTGTCCCTGGAAAGGCGAGAGTACAGGTCGAATAGGCAGTGATGTGTGCTCCGCTGGGGAAGGAAACCAAACAGCCATGGAGAAAGGCGATCCTGCAGTCTGTACATGAGACGATTGAGTAAGATTCTCTCCATAACCTTACAGAAACAGGAAGTAAGGGAAATAGGCCTGAACTTCGCAGTGCCGGGCTTAGGGATGGGTATTATTGTGCTGCTGGTCCAGGCTCGTGGTACACAACCGTCAAGAAGACAAAGATTGTACAGTCGAAGTAGAGGGTTCCCAGGAACTTGTTGAAGTAGGCGCAGCACAGCATAAGTAATACCATCATCACCAGGGGAAGAAGCTCTACCCCGAGAGAGAGCAAGGCGCAACTCCTCCTCAGTTATCTCCTCTGCATCATCGTCATCATCTTGTAACAGAGCAGACATTAGACGTAGCCGATGGACAGCAGCACGGGAAGCGAGTGCATCTTGTATGTGGATGGGTAGACTGGCTGGGGAAGATTGTTCTGACCAGGCATCGACAAGTTGTTTGGCATTGTCGGCAGGAGTGTGATGACGAGCAGTGGCCGGTGTCTTTTTAACAACCCGACGGATGAGGTGCCACATAGAAGCCACACTTGTTTGCTGGTTGATGCTGTCCGTGAACCGCTGCCAAGACTCAGTGTGAGCACAATCCTGAAGGGCAACTAAAGCGTCCCTAGACATCTGGTAACGATGGAGTAGGTCAGGGGTTGGGTTGCCTCCTGTATAAGTGCATCCAGCGACCAGGAGTGGGCAGTATGGCGATGCTGGAGGTGTGGCCGGGAGACGTATAGCCTATAAAAGTCATGAGTAGCAGATACAAGATCAGAGTACAACTGTTCAGCTGATGATATGTCAAATGTAGGGAATACATGGGCCATAAATAAGATGTAAGTCGGGCAATATTTAGGGGGCACAGCAATACGCAAACAAGTGGCTGAAGCATCTGACCCAGCAGTTAGAGAATAATGAAACCGAAGAGCAATGTGATCAGAGAATAAGTCTGGCACGGAGGAGCACTGGACCTGAGATGCTATCAGGCCAGTCGAGAGGATGTAATCCAGAGTACCTCCCCGGCAATGAGTGGCACTGCCAGTGTCCCAGTGTGTCAGATGATGCTTGCGTATGTATGAAAGGAGACGAACACCATTACGATTAATAGAGCCAGTACCATCACCCAAATCAGAATGCCGAGCATTAAAATCTCCCATATACACCATACCACGCACTGTTGGAGAAGGAAGAGCCTCAAGAGTGAGTCTAGCTGGGGCAGAATAGACATTACATAGTTGGAGTACTCTATTCCCAGGTAGAACCTCAAATAGCTGAAAGGTCATGTCAGGATCAGTGGAGGTACGGAGAAGGCGATGTGGCAAGGAGCTATGTATGTAAGTCAGAAGACCATTCCTTACCAGATGAACATATGGCACATAACCTGAGAGGGGAGGAGCTTGCCCAGCAGCGAGCGGCCGTCCTGGAAATGCTTCCTGGAGAAAAATAACACTGGGATGATGACGAAAAACATAGGCCTTGAGTTAAGTGAGCTTAGCATAACTGGTGATACCACATACATTCCAGGAGATGACTTCCAGCCGGCAATCACTAGCGAACTCTGTATTTGGAATTAGAAGTCCGGTGAGTGGGGGCAGATGAGCAACCTGGAGAAGAAGATGGACCAGGAGAAGGGACTGACTCGAAAAGCTTTTCAAGGCGAGATGCAACAGTATCCATCTTTTCGGTAAGGGTAGTGACAGTTGAGATGATGGCCTGCTGAGCCTCGTCCAAGGTGGAGAGTTTGGAGTAATTGGCAGCCTGAGCAGCAACCAGCCCATCAATCCTGGCTTCAAGGGCAGAAAAGCGGTTTTCAAGAGTCGTACATCGTGCCATGAGGGTAGCAACAGACTTGCGGAGGGCCAGGTCTGGAGGTGAGGCAGGGCTGGTAGGAGGAGCAGACTGGGGAGGGGGAGGTGGGGTGGTGGTGGTGGTGGAGGCGGAGCAATAGTAGAGACACGAGCCTGGACCTTACGTCGAGTACATCCATGCCACACGTTAACCCCTGGCTGAAGGCATCGTGGACACTTCCATCGAGACGTATCTTCAGGAGGTGAAGGCTCAGAGGTGGAGGCAGCAGGACGTGATGGTTCACCCCTGACAGGACACGTCTTGGAATCATGGTCGCCCGCACACCATGCACACTTCGGCCTGGCAGAAGAGTACCGGGAGATATGCCCTATTCCCCAGCACCTGTAGCACCAAGGCTGGTCATTATGAAGTTTCCTCACCTCACACGGTGGAAGACAAGGGAGGAAATCAAAGGAAATCTCATTTGGAGGTGGATCGGGTTGACTCCAGACAACAACAATACGGCTAATGGGGGAACTATCTTGGAAAAAACGACGGGCAAAGTACACACCAGGGTATCCTTTGGCAAGTTTCGGGTCAACATCAATAGGAAAACGGGTGAGGATGTAGCTGGGGAACTTACGAGGCCTCTCGGGTGAGTCTTCAAGAATGAGAGGCAGAGATAAAAATTCACCAGCCTTCACTCTATCAATGATTTCCTGACGCTTCCTAGAGATGTAGACAAACCGGGAGGTGACAGCAGCCATCTTGACTTCAGCCAGTTCACGCTGCAACTGGAAGGCCCTGTTGACATCAGACAACCAACGCAGCTTTGTGTCCGTAGATGGGTTTCCAGAGAAGGAGAGTTTGACATAGGTATCTCTCGGGGCAAAAGCAGGAAGGTTGGACGAGGGCAAGGAGTTGGTATACAAAGAAGAAACACCAGGGTGAGGCAGAGAAGGTAAGTCGTGCACAGCTGAAGCACCCTTGGCAGTCTTGGCAGCTGGAGGCAAACAGTCCACACCATCGGAATCCTGCGAGGAGTCGGACGAGGCATCAACAGGTCGCTTGGTAGAGGTTGAGGAGGTGGAAGGCTGCAACCTGAGCTGCGGAGTGACCGAGGAGAAGGGGGGGAGGGTTGCGAGAAGGCAGCTCAGACCAGTGATCCTCAATTGGAGACTCGTCTTCCTCCGACATTGCCAAGTCGGCCTCCAAGCAGGAATCCGCACTCTCCATCAGGCCAGGCAAGGCCTAGATGGAAAGCAAACAACAACACAAACAACTAAACACTCAATCAGCCAGGGACACACACACACACCCACACACACACAGACAATCACAACAAAACTATACACAGAACCACAACAGACAAACAACACCAGCAACACCACAGAAACAACAACACACAAATAAGAACTCACAAACAACACAAAAAACACAAACAAAAGCTCCAAAACAACACAAACGAGAATGGAGGCAGAGCGCCACAAGTACGTCCACACTCCACCTGTTCTGGAGCGAGACTGTCTCCGTAACGGTATGGCTTCTGGGTACCTAGTAGTACCACACATGATGGTTAAAAGATATTGATTACCTCTTTTTGTCTTTGGCAAGGGACCTACACAATCAATTATTATCTTTTCAAAAGGATCATGAACTGCAGGGATGGGTTTTAAAAGGGCTGGTTTAATTATTTGATTCGGTTTCCCCGACATCTGGCATATATGACATGTCCTACAAAACTCCGAAACCTTTCTCAAACCTGGCCTAAAGAAATGCTGAAGAATCTTATGATAAGTCTTACGAACACCCATATATCCTCCTATGAAATCATGGGCCAAGCTCAAAACATTTCTTCTATAACAGGATGGTACAACAATTTGATGCCTAACATTTGCAGGGGCATGAACAGGCCTAAACTTGCGCTTTAGAACACTAGACTTAAGGTAAAAGCAGGTTGGAGTGTCTAAGGCTTCGTGTTCGGCAACAGCTTTAGCAAATATAGATGACAAAGTGGAATCTAATTCCTGGGCTTTGATAAGCTCATCACGACTTACAGGTACTTTGCAGACTATATCCTCTATCTGCTTACCAGACTCACTTCCACAAGGACCCAAATTTCTTTCAGGGCTAAATAACCCATTAATTCCAAAGTCCTGTAATTCCTCAGAAACAGAGGTAGAGTTTGAGGTAGTTGTGTCATTAGTGTCCCTGTTGGCCTTCACCATACCACGTGTAACTACACAGGAGGGAAACAACTTAGGATATTCCTTCTCTATCTCAGTAGTGTTATTATCTTTGGTAGGAACAGGACACACAACGGGATTTGGCACTATCTTTTCTCCAGCAATATCGTTACCAAGTATGAAGGTTACATCAGAAATTGGTAGAGAATCCTTAACTCCAACTGTGACAAAATTAGAAACTATTCCTGCTTCTAACCATAACCTGCAAAGAGGTACCGAGACAGTTCCACCAAAACCCTCAAGAAGGACACTTTCACCAGTGTATAAACCATCCGCTACAGGAAGCGAATCCTTCAATATAACACTTTGTGAAGCTGCAGTATCCCTCAAAATACGAATAGGGTAGGTTTCTCTACTGTCACTAATGGATACATATCCATCAAATATAAAAGGCTTAAATGACCTAGCAATATCACATTGTATTGTTTCTGGAATAGTATGGTCAGGAGGCCCTGTCGAACTAAAGGAAAGAGTAGTGTGCTTTGGAGTCTGTTCATTCTTTAGCAATTTTGGACACCTTGCAATTACGTGTCCTGGCTTCTTACAGTAAAAACAAGTCACACTGCTCTTGCCTTGAGCAAATTCTAAATGACGTAAATCATTAATGGGTTTGAATCTCTGAGTAATATTGTTCGAGCATGTACTCTGAGAATTACTTCTCCCAACCACAGCCCCTGTATTCTGAGCCACAAAATAAATATTCTTTTTAAACGAATGGCTTGAATTAGGCCTGTGAACAAAACCAGAATGAGTCAGTGAGAAATTCTCAGCCAGTGTGGCTGCCTGGGTCAAACTTCTTACCTCCCTTTCCTCCAAGTAACCACTAACCTCACGGGGTATTGCCCTTTTAAATTGCTCCAACATTAAAATTTCCCTAAGATCCTCATAACTAGTTGCATTTTCTGACTGAAGCCACTTTTCTCCTACTTTAAATACAGAATGAGCGAACTCTATATAAGACTGGTTATTACTCCACTTTATAGACCTAAACTTCTGTCTACTTGATATCAGGTGTTACTTGATAAGCCTTCATAATTTCATCTTTAACAATGTAATAATCTTTAACTTGGTCACCCGTCAATGCAACATACACAGATCTAGCTTTTCCAGTCAGTGCTGTCTGAACCAGTACAGTCCACTGCTCTTTTGGCCACTTTAAAGACTCTGCTATTTTCTCAAATTCCAAGAAAAACTCATGGGGATCTTCTTCATTAACCCCTCCGGGATGGGCCAAGAATGGAAATACGCTCTGTGGTTCTGGGCGCAATACTAACTTTTACCCTGCCTGTCCGGGTATTTCCCGGAAAATCACTCTACTTCTCTTACTCCCTACGTCTAAACTACAATACTGACAACTTAAATTTGATTGTGTACTCACCATCAACTCCTCCTCTTTCCATTAAAACCAACCCCAGCTCTCTAGGACACTCCATTGCCGAGAAATCAAGTGAGGAATGGAGGTCACTTTTCCCGTGAGAGCGAGGCTGCGTTCGCTTTGTGAGCGTGGCTGTGACGCAATCTAGCTGGTTGCACCCGCGGAGTGGAGGTTACAAGAGAGGGTGCGCCCGGCAGCGCGGTAGGATGCACCGAATCGAACGAGCCCGTATTTTCTTCACTACGCCCAGCCATTGTCACGGTCAAGCACACACTGATTGAATGTGGGGATGAAAAGGTCTGGTGGTGAAGTATAGCCAGATCAAAAAAATTCCCGACAAATTTGGCGTTTTTCCCCATAAATTACCAAAAGCGGGATTTCCCGCTGCCCGGACTCTGTCGACAGAGCGGGATTTCCCGCTGCCCGGCCTCTGTCGACCGAGCGGGAAATCCCGCTGCCCGGACTCTGGGGGTTAAATGTTGGGAATAAATGAACTTGTCTGGTGACATCAAAATTATTAGAGTTTGTTTGCACACCGTTATCAATTTGTAACTGTAATAGTTGTAATTGAAACCGTCTTTCCTTTTCTCTCTCTTCCATTTGTCTTTCAAACATTGCTATTTCATGTTCCCTTCCTTTATCTACATCTGCATCATTACTACACAATATTAATGCATCAACATCTACTATCTCTAGTTCTACTAACTTCCTCACCACTGTGTTTACAATTTTATCCTTCCTCCAACTTCGTTTACATGAAATACTGTAATTATCTGCTATTGCTATATAATCATCTCTTTTGATAGCTTTCCCACAAAGAAGAGCAGTAGATGGGTTATCTTAAAATTCTTTAACATCGAACTCTTCTATGACAGCTACATAGAATTATTTAATACAATATACCTACAATCATGAAACAACATAAATAAGGATACAAGTAGATAGGATCCCGGACAGGCGCCCCAAATTAAGTTACGGGAGCAGTTCAGCTAGTCAAGGTCTAGGGGAATATTTTACAAGAATCCAGAAAACTACTACCGCACATGAATATAAAAGGAGATTGTAAAGTCGTCAGTAATGGATTTTTAATATGGCATATTAATTAACATGAAGGAATAAGCTACACCAGTTAAACAAAATGGCCCAGGATCCCACCTACGTAACCTTATAATAATAATAACAATAATAATAATATCCTAACAATAACACAACAAGGTAACAATAACCAGACACTAACCACAATAAGTTAGAATACTGTAAATGCTGGAGCAACCTAAATTATGGAACACATGAGGAAAATTATACAATACCTAACTTGGAGGAACAGGAGAAGATCCAGGAACCATATTGTTCACAGGCTGACTGACTTCTCCTTCCTTGTTGGATTTCTTGGCTATCAACCAGAGGCATATAGCCAAAGGTCATTAAGCCAATGGATCCATTTTATTATATCAATCTATATAAGGTCATAAAGTTTTGTCTCCCTCAGAAAACTCAGCAGTTTGTTTATAATATTCTTATCATCTGATAGAATATTTTCGATGGTTAGAGCAATATTTTTAATTTGAAAATATTTTTTAATTTTAATTCTTTGATTTTCAAATTCTTTACAAAAAAATAATAAGTGACTTATAGATAATATTGTGTTGCATGATTGACAATTAGGAGGAAAAGTTCTATTTATGTATGGTTCAAGGTGGATGAACCATGTGGCATTGTGCCTGAGGCGGGCCAATACTACATCGTCCCTGCGGCTACGCCATAATGACGTAGCCCAGGGTTCAATGACTGTTCTTACTTTATTTCTGATGTTTAATCTGGTCCACTGCCTTTGCCACAGGAGATGAATTCGAGACTTAATGAGGGAAACAAAACACCTGAGATCCGTACGGACTATGCTAAGGTCCAGATCAACAGTTGACCCGGCTAGTATATCAGCCTGTTCATTGCCATAGATACCATAATGTGAAGGTACCCATATTAGCTTGATTGATTTATTGGCACAAAACAGCTTACTAATGATATTACCCTGTATTTCGTTATTAGTTGTATTTAAGGGTTTAATACCTTGAAGTGAACTTAATGAATCTGTAAATATAACTATCCTATCGTAGGCCGTCGATAGGGCAAAATCCAAAGCTTTATTAATAGCAAAAAGTTCTGCAATAAAAATAGATGTATGAATCGGCAGTCTGAATCTTAACTGACATTCAGTCGACCATACACCTGCACCCACACATTCATCCGTCTTGGAACCGTCGGTATCCAGATGGAAATATGAAAGATGTTGAACAATTATCTCACGAAACCTCTGGTGTACCTCCACCTCCGGCACCCGGGATTTAACCCCTGGTAGCCAGTAATCCACAATAGTGAAGGGGGGTGTTACCCAGGGTGCAATATTTACTAAAACCAGGGAATCGATTGTTGATAATTCTATACCGACACACTCTACGACGTTGTTGAGTCTTGCTCTGAGGGACCTCACGCCAGTGCCCTCCGGGGCCATGCGACGCACAGGCAGATAACTAGGCCCTTCCGGGGGCCTATGGCCATGGCCCCCCGGCTGCAAATGCCTCACCAAGGCATTACCGGGAGGATGACTCGGCTCCCCGGGTACCTGAACTTGGGGCCTGGTCCCCATTGGCCTCACGCCAGTGCCCCCTGTGGCGCAGGGGTTCCCGGACGGACGACTCGGTCCCTCTGCCAGGGGCCTAGCGCCATGGCCTCTCGGGTGCTGTTGCCGAAGCAAGGCATTCCCGGGGAGATGACTCGGCACCCTGGATTTTTTAGCACAATATATTAGAAGTTGTTGATCTCGTCTGAAACGGAGGGGAGGCACTTGTGACTCCACCTCTAGACTCTCGATTCGAGTGCAACGTAGGGCTCGAAGACACACACGCAAACACGCATTCTGCACAACATCCAAACCTTTCAACACAGACTCAGATGCCGAACCATACACTATTGACCCATAATCTACTCTAGATCTAATCAGGGATATATATAGCATTAGCAATGACTTCCTATCTTCTCCCCATTGGGTACCAGAAATGCACTTCAGCAAATTGAGTGCTTTTAAACATTTAATTTTTAACTGACTGACATGGACTCGCCATGTCAGTCGACTGTCAAAATGCAGTCCAAGAAATTTAGTAGAATTTTGAATAGGTAGGGGGTTGTCACCCATAGTCAGCCGGACGTCTGGCTTCTTCCTATGAGTGAAAATAACCCCTACACTCTTTCTTACTGAAAACTTAAAACCCCACTGGAGGCCCCAATTGTGAATCCAATCCAGTGCCAATTGGATCCGAGTTGCCGAAAACTCTGCATTACAGCTGGAGTGCCATATCACACAGTCGTCGGCGTACAGTGAGTATTTAAGATTTCGAGGAGGAGCTGGTAGAATGTCAATGATCATACATAGAAATAAGGTCGGAGACAGAACACTCCCTTGGGGGACCCCATTTGCCTAGACAAATATGTCCGAGAAAGTGACTGTTTCCGAAAAAAGCTTAACAGAGAAATTTCTGTCAGAAATGAAATTCTTAACAAAAAAGGGCAGGTTACCGCGTAATCCCATTGCATATAGTTTCCTGAGGAGGCCATGTCGCCAAGTCATGTCGTAGGCTTTTTCAATGTCTAAAAATACTGCAATCAAAAATTGTTTTTTGGCAAATACCTCTTGAATTTGAACTTCCACGTTCACTAGCTGATCGAGCGTCTGGCAACCTTTACGGAAGCCACACTGCTCTTCAACCAGCAAATTCCTGGAATTAAAAAAATGCAATAGCCTACGATTAACAATTCGTTCCTTGACCTTGCATAAGCAACTTGTGAGCACAATAGGGCGATACGATGAAGTCGATCTGGGGTCCCCCCCTCCTTTCGGTATGGGAATGACATGTGCAAAGTGCCACGAGTTTGGAAAGGTGTGACCCCTCCAAATCTCGTTGAACACCTGCAACATCTTGATCATGGAATCATGATCAAGATGCTTTATCATCTCATACCGAATCTCATCGGGTCCTGGGGATGTCCCACTACAGGCTCCTAGGGCTTGGACAAGCTCTTGCATTGTTAGATCACTGTTGTAATCTAATTCATCTCCTGTGGCAAAGTCAATATGCTGCAGCTCTGATGCTTCCTTGATGGGCAGGAAAGCTGGATGGTAATTTTCAGAGCTGCTAGCCAAAGAGAACTGCCTGGCGAGGGCGTTAGCAATGCCTCTAGGTTCGTCATAATTGATGTTATTAAGATAGATGTTGGTAATTGTATTTGATATTTTTTTCTTATTTAATTTTCTTACAGTGGATCAGACTTGGGAAATTGATGTTTCACTGTTGATACTAGAGACAAAGCATCACCAGGAGTCTCGTTTGGCTTGTCTGATGGTTCGACGAGCCCTAGCTCTCGCAAGTTTATACTTGCGAAGGTTCTCATCACTAATGTTATTTTTGAAAAGCATGTAGGCTCTATTCCTCTCACTGCAATCTGGCGTCCACCATGGAACTCTATGCTTTGCGCTATCTGCCGTAGTCTTAGGAATTGTTGAGGATATTATCTTGAATATTATTTACTTTATCATCAATGGTTTCTCCAACAATTTCAATATTGACACCGTTTGTGAAGGACACCAAGTCTTCTTTTTTTACGTTAAATTTAGGTGCTGAAGGCTCTTTAATAGTGTCTCTTTTAAATTTAATCACAATAGGAAAATGGCCACTTCCCAATGAGTCATCAATGGGTAGTCACTGGCAAGAGGCTGCAATTGATGGAGAGACCAGAGATAGGTCAAGGACGCTAAAATAGTGCATTTGTCGCGGCTTCTAGCCGCTTAAATTGTATTTATTGGTTTGTGAAACCAGTACAGCTGGTTGCTATAGAATAGGCCCCTTCACAAGCCCAGGCCCCGTGTAGGCATAATCTGGGTTGGAAGGGTCAATTCCGTGACGTTCATCAGAAGTAAATAAAATTCAAATCTGGCGCTGTACTGATAGTGGAGCCACCTGGTGGTGGTGAGGTGAGGTATTAAGCCCCTCCTCCGCTGAATACCGCTCGTCCACTCCAATGAGAAAGAAGTGAGTGCCTGCCGCATCGGGAGGTGGGTGGGACAGTAGAAGCTGTACTGGTTTCACAAACCAATAAATACAATTTAAGCGGCTAGAAGCCGCGACAAATGCACTATTATTGGTATAGTGAAACCAGTACAGCTGGTTGCTAAGCATGCGATGCGGTAGGTGGGAGGTGAGGTGGAGGCAATCACGTGCTAGTTAAGAGTGGTTGAGAGCGGAGGGCAGGAAAGGTAACCGAGCCCGGTGAGGAAGCAGCTAACGCCCCTCCCGACACTGGCTAGGTGAATAGCCGTGGTGGGGGAGAAGTAGCTTATACCATATAACCGTAGACCATTCTGTTATAGATCAGAATTGTTACACATAAAGTCTTTATAGGTAGACTCGAGGGTTCGGGCCTAGGAGAGGA
Organism: Petrolisthes cinctipes; assembly: GCA_033782935.1. Taxonomy (NCBI): domain Eukaryota; kingdom Metazoa; phylum Arthropoda; class Malacostraca; order Decapoda; family Porcellanidae; genus Petrolisthes; species Petrolisthes cinctipes. The sequence goes on along the minus strand of JAWQEG010001325.1, from coordinate 1,540,497 downwards.
GGGGGGGAGGTGCCCATGGCCACCCCCCCCCCCCTTATTCAAGTCTTCTGAGTTAGGGCTATGGCCCTCGCTCAGGTAATGTGATCCCGAGGGGATGACGGAGGACACTAGGATCCAGATATCCTGTGTAATAATATCTCCTGTCACTCATAGTAGTAAAGTAATTGTTTGGAAAATAAATACACAAGAATTCCGTAACAATGTAATTTATTTTAGTATATACCGTAGACTATTCTGTTATAGACCAGAATTGTTAACCAACTAAAGTCTATATAGGCAGACTCGAGGGGTCAGGTACAGGAGAGGGGGTGCCCCCGGCCCCCCCCCCACCCCCCCCCCTTTGTTATTAAAGTCCTCTGAGCTAGGGCTATGGCCCCGGCTCAGGTCATGCGATCCCGAGAGGATGAAGGAGGACACAAGGATGCAGTAATCCTGTGTTTAATATATATATCCAGTCACCCATCCGATTGACCTAGGGAAAAGAGGGTTACCGGACCTAGAGTTGTAGAAGAGGTGGTCCGGAGAAGCCCCTCTCGTCGCCTCCACGTATGTAGAAACGCGTGGACTGGCCAGAGGGGGTGGAAACTTCCAGCCCTCAGGGACGAGGGTACTGCGAGAGGGCCAATCCTGTCGTCAGCCTGCTCGTTCTTAGCCAGGAAAGCGGGAGAGGGGGGGATAGTTAAAGAAGTAAGGTTAGGGCTTACAGATGAAAAGGCTGTGTGACGGGTAAGGGCTGCCAACTGAGAGGCCCTGTACCCTGTAGCTAAGGCGAGCAGGAAGAGAGCTTTCTGGAGGAGGTGACAAACCTCCAGAGGAACCCCTTCGAAGGTCAGGTAGGAAAAGGACGCAGTGAAGGGCCAGGAGGGAGTCTGGGCCCGCCATTCTCCAGGCCCTAGTCCCCGTGTTACGAAAGGAGGCAAGGGCGGGGGAGTTTTGGGTGCGGGCAGAGGCGGGTGTCTCCCGACACAGCTCAGCCCCGGGGCGGCACACACCGCGCGCCAAAGGGTCGTAACCCTTGGGCGTGAAGCAAGGTGCGTGAGGCGAACAGTGGAGGTGGCCGACCATCGTAAAGCGATTTCCCAAAGCTAGGGTGGTAGCTGCTGTGGAAGGGTTGTTACGCATATAATTTATTATCATTATATACGGACAACTTTCGGTTAAAACCAGAAAGAGTTACAAGTCGTAAGTCTTTAAAGACACCCTCGAGGGGATGGGCCAGGGGGTCGAGGACCCCCCCCCCCATTTTTGTTGTTAGGGTCCTCCGAACCTAGGCTATGGCCTAGGTTCGGGTAAAATATCCCGAGAGGAGAAAAGAAACACCAAGATGTTCTAAACATGAGACTGTACAGAATGGAGATGACGTAAGGGATGTCTGGTGACAGAAGGTAAGTCGTCCGACCTTTTCCATTCGGGCGTACCCTCCCCCTTTTCTGTCTCCCACGGGGACCCTGTGGTAAGGTGGGCGGAGTCCCCATTGCAACACAGGGGGTGAGGGAGAGCGAGTGGAACAGATACCTCGTCTTGAAGGATGAGGTGGATGTCCCGCCCCCCCCCCCAGATCCTGTACCCGCTCCCCGCGGGGACTCGGATAGAGCAGGTCCAGGAACGGGTCCCGCCGCCTCCACCATGGTAGGTGGGGAAGGGCGCGTGGCCTACGGACAAACCAAAAAGTTCGTCCGCTTCCCGCTTCACTAGCCCGTCGTGCCTCCTCACCCAAACCTCTGGTTGAGAAGGATCGGGAGACTACGCACCCGTCTGACCTCCTCTGAAGAGTGAGTTCAGGACGAAGGAAGAAAGGCCCAAGAGTAGGGAAGGTACCCGTCGTCCACAGGATGAGGCGACGGGAAAGGGGGAGGAGAGGCAGCCAGCTCCTCCGCCAGGGTGCCCCCCGGGGACTCGAGACCCAGAGAGATTGGGGGAACGGGAACGGCTCCAAAATCCCCAGGTGGACTCGAGTCCCCTACCGGCGACGCGGCAGGGAAGGTGAGAAGGGCGGGTTCAGGAACGGGTACCGTTGCAATAGTGGGGCTGTGGGGTGGCACATAATCGGCCGGCTCCCCCACTAGGGAATGAGGCGAACCTTAAATCTCACGAGGCTGTCTGGGACAGTGTCGAGAGTGTAACGCCAGGACCGTCCTGAGCACTAATACAAGGCATCGACCAGGGAAAGCTGAAGCCCCAATATCCCCTCGCCCCCATCCCCTAAGTGGAATGCGTGCGATGAAAGGTTAAGGACGTAGTTAAGAAGCCCCCATTGAGTGAGTATGGTGTACAAGACACAAATCTTGCTGCTCCATGTCCCCCTGTTATGGGGATACAAAACAGGTGATCCGAGGCGAGGACTAGGGTAGCTGTAATATCATCCTTGAGAGCTTGGACATGACACCAAGAGTGACATGTGCAGCTTGGTAGGACGGTAGGCAACAACCGGAGCCGTATAGTTTATCAATGGTTTGTTTGAATTTGGTAAGGACCACCGAGAGGTGAGGAAACTACTTTGAAAACCTTCCAGCCAAGCAGAACAGAAGACTGGTGGGTCAAGCAGTTACCTGTGGGAAATTATGGGGGACCCACAGTTGCCCCACCGCTGGAAGACATACCTCCATTGAAAACCTACGTCAGCACAGGGTAGGGTGTCTCGTTCTTGGTAAAGAATGATTCACGTTTCGGAGAACCCTGGTGACCACCTGCGAATCATTACGGGAAAAGAGGGACGTAAAAACGTCACTGTCAGGGAGGCCAGTGACTGGAAAAACCTCCGAGTTTGAGTGTTGTTACAGTTCTGAGAACGTTTTGAAACGTTATCGCATTCGCTCTCCTATTTCCCTCACGCGGCAAAGAGGCCGTGTGTTACAAACTCTCATGAACTAGCTGCCGTAGGCTGAGTCCCAGGTACCCCCTAGGCTGGGACCCCAGGTTCAGGTCCAGCTAGCCACTAGGTTCAGGTCCAGGTAGCCACTAGGTTCAGGTCCAGGTAGCCCCTAGGCTGAGGACCATGTCGCACTAGGTTGAGCCCCGGGTAGCGCCCTAGGTTGTGCATAGGTAGCGCCTTGGCTGAGCCCGAGGTAGCCCCTAGGTTGTGCACAGGTAGAACCTTGGCTGTGGTCGAAGCCTAGCTGGCTAGGTCCCAGCAGGCCTCTCAGTCAGTACCCTCCCGGGTTGTTGGTTGAGCGGGTCCTGCTATTGGTGCTAGGTTGTGCATAGGCAGCCCCTAGATAGTGGAGGAGACTGGCTGGCCAGGTCCTCGCAGGCTTGTCAGTCAGTACCCTACCGGGTCCTTGGCTGAGCGGGTCCTGCTCTTGGCCCTAGGATGTGCATGGGTAGAACCCTAGCTGGCCAGGTCTTAACAGGTTTATCAGTCGGGACCCTACCGGGTCCTTGGCTGAGTGGGTCCTGCTGTTGGCACTAGGTCGTGCATGGGTAGCACCCTAGGCTGTAGTAGGAGCCTAGCTAGTTAGGTCCTAGCAGGCTTGCCCGTTAGTACCCCCCCGGGTCCTGGGCTGAAAAGGTCCTGTTCTTGGCACTAGGTTGTGCCTGGGTAGCCCCCTAGCTGGCCAGGTCCTAGCAGGTTTGTCAGTTAGTACCCTACCGGGTCCTTGGCTGAGAGGGACCTGCTCTTTGGTACTAGGTTGTGCATGGGTAGGTCCCTAGGCTGTGGTCGGAGCCTAGTTGGCAGGGACCTGCAGGTTCGTCAGTCGGTACCCACCGGGTCCTTAGCTGAGGAGGACCTGCATTTGGTGCTACGCTTGCTCCCTCGGGAGCGGCTCTTTGAGCGCGTCCGCGTGGGAGAAGGAGCCTTTCCTTGCTGGGCCCTGGTACCTGGGAGGTGACCAGGGGTGCAGCCCGACGGTCTGACCCCCCCTGCTGAGGTGGAAACCTCGGGGGGGTTATCAGAGCCGACTAAAGGAAGGAGAGGAGGCCTCTCGGGGTGCTAGGGACCCGAAACCCTGTGGACCTGAGGGCGAGACCTCCTCCTGGACTCGTGCTTGCACCCCCGAGAGCGGCTCGAGGAGCTCGCCCATGGGGGAGACGAAGCAGCTTCCCTGCTGGGTCCTGGTACCGGTCAGGTAGCCAGGGGGGCCAGCGTGGTGGTCTGGCTCGCTTCCGGGAATGGTGGGAAACCATGGAAGGGAGGCACAGAACCATCCAGGGAAGGCGATGGGGACTCGGAGGGGTGCTAGGAGTTAGATCCTCTGTGACCTCGAGAGGCACGTAGCAGGAACGTACTCCTGGGAGTGCAGAAGCATGTGCGGGGTGAACAGTGGTGATGCACGTCGAGGAACAACCTCACGGTGCAGCCAGAAGAAGCACACAAGGCACAAGTGGACTGCGGGAGAAAAAAGGGGGTTAACACGTGAACCCACGTGTACACACATGGAAAAACACAAAACACCCCGAGGGAGGAAAACACTAACTCCCAAGGCAAAACACTAAACCACACATACTCACCCCCACACTGCTGGGGAAAAACCCCGCAAACACGGTCCCCAAAAGCCGAGAGTAGACCCTAGGAAACCCAAGGGGGGAGAGGGTTTAAAAGGAGGAACTTGTTACTCTACCAGAAAGTAATAAGCTTCTCTTACCCCCAATAAGGGCAAGCACAAAGTAAGAGTTATGTAAGAAGAAAGATAGAAAGTCTTACTACCCTACCGCATAACTATAAAAAACTGTACTGAAATGTGAGAAATGAGAAGGTACTGTATGTTGAAAAAACAGTACTGCACGAAGAAGAATGCTACAACGCAGACAAGAACAGTACAGTAGTAGCAAGAAGTCAAGCAGGTGTAGTGAGTAAAACGTTGCTTGGTAAGGCAGCTACAGAAGTGCAGGCAACATTATCAGAATAATATCCTAAGACACTAAAAGAGCTGACAAGGAAAAACACCAAAAAGGTGCAGAGGTCCCAAGACACAGAGTAGAAGGGACACGTGCAAAAAATAAAAAACCTCACTCCCCACAGGGTTAAAAAACCCGAGGAGAAAAAACCAAACAAGTACTCACCGCACACGGGGGAAGACAGTCACAGCGTGAGCGCACACACCAATCAACACACACACGGGGAAAATCCCCACACAAGGGGCTAAACACGCACACGTGTTCGCACCATGTGCAGAGAAAAACACAACATACAGCCTTCCACACTACACACCAAAGGGTCGCAAGCCTAGGGGGTGAAGCAGGGTGCGTGGGGCGAACGATGCTGGTGGCCAGACTGCGGGAGAAAAACTCACAAAAAAGGGGTTAACACGTGAAGCCATGCGTACAAAGACACAAACAAAAATAATAGGACACGGGCAGAGGGGGATAGCAAGCCCCCTCGGACCCGGGAACGAACCCCAAACAAAAAACCCCACACGCACCAACCCGGGAAACCACCCCCCCCCTCCCCCGCGGGGGCTGGGAAAGAACCTCTGGTCTGCAGGCCCCAAAGGAGAGGCACAGACAGCCTGATGGGCAATTCCCAGGGTAACAAACAAACTGGGAAGACACCAGAAAAAACCCCAAAAATACGCTGGGAAGGGGAAACGAGAACCTGGCACAATCCTCGCTCCCCCCACCCCACGTAACACTAAACCACACTCGGGGGAAACAACGATAAGGGGCTAAGTAGTCCTACCCCCGCACCACGTGGGGAGGAAAGAGCCCCACGTGGGGAGGAAAGAGCCCCCCGTGGGGAGGAAAAAACCTCGCTAACACCAAAAAACCCCGAGGAAAAATACACTAAATGACGTGTACTAGTGGCAGGAGGAAGGGAGGCAGGACAGGGAAGGGGAAAAAACCCCGAAAAGTAGCCCCCAACAAGCTAGCCTGAGAAGAAACACTCCAGGCTACAAATATTGGAAAAACACCCAAAATTAAATAAAAAACCCCCGCCTGGGAGAGGAAGAGAGAACCAGAGCACAATTCTCACTCCCCTTTACCGAGAGGGGACACATAATAATCGGGGAAGGCAAGAGGAAGGGCTGCAAAGACCCCATGTGCTCACCACGTGGGGTGAAGTCCCACGTGGCGCCCACTAACCTCGCTAAAAACCCCAGAAACCCCGATAAAATACACACGAAGAATGTACTAGTGGCAGGAGGAAAGGTGAAAGGGGGGAAAAACGGAGAAAAACTCCGAACAAAGGGGCTGAAAAACCCCCCTTCGCTAAGGAAAAAAGAACTAAGTCCTAACGAAGAAAAAACCCCCATACACACCTAAAACCCTCCTAGAATACACACACGATACATCTGCAAAGCAGGCTAGCCACTAGAACACAAAAGAAAATATTAGCAGGAACACGTGAAACAATACCATAGCGTAGCAGCGAGGAGCGTAGATGTTGACTGAAATGTGTTCCGCGACAGAGTGGACGAGCGGTATTCAGCGGAGGAGGGGCTTAATACCTCACCTCACCACCACCAGGTGGCTCCACTATCAGTACAGCGCCAGATTTGAATTTTATTTACTTCTGATGAACGTCACGGAATTGACCCTTCCAACCCAGATTATGCCTACACGGGGCCTGGGCTTGTGAAGGGGCCTATTCTATAGCAACCAGCTGTACTGGTTTCACTATACCAATAATTACCAGTATTGTCATCAACTCTCGTCGGACTACCGTCGTTCAGAAGAACCAAATTGGAATCACTGATTAGCCTAGCCATCTATTCCCCCTTTCTCTCATCCTGCAGGGAACCCCATAACGTATGATGAGCATTAAAATCTCCTAAAATTAATTTTCTACAGGGCAGACTGTCCTGTAGATCAAAAACATCATCATAAGTTACTGTATCAGGAGGACAGTAGACAGAACAGATAGTCAGGTAGGTGCCACCGAATTTTACTCTGCAAGCGACACTTTCCAGAGGAAAATTACAGGGCACATCAGTGAAAGGGAGGTTATGGCGGATGTAGATTGCCACTCCACCTCCACCCCTCCCCCCACGGTCCCTCCTAATTAACCTGTAGTTCCGAAGCTGAACAACCTCGTCTTCGACTTGGTCGTTCAGATGAGTTTCCTGAAGGGCAATAATATCGGCAGCGTAAGAAAAGCCAAAAGTTTGATTTCATTAAATCTAGCTCTAAGACTTCGACAGTTCCATTGGAGTATTGTTAGCGCGAAGATTATCGCTGTTTATGGGGTTTCTTGGAGCCTTGTTCGTCTGGCCGAACCTTTTTGTGCTGGGAGGGAAGACCCTCTTCCTCCCCTGCACTTCCCGGGGATCTCCTGCGGGCAGGTTTCCTGACAGTAGCCTCCATCGCCTGTTCCTCTCCATGAGGTACAGAGCCAGTCCTCGATCGGCTCGTCTCGCGACGAGCCGGACGACTCCCGGATGTAGGCTTCATGGGAGTCACCTGAGCGAGAACATGAGATTTTGAAGCTGATACGGTATCATCAGCCTTGTGGTGTTTCTTTTGTTGGGTTGATTCAACAATTTTTGCTATTGTCTTTGTCAAACTTTCTACTTGAAGCGTTAATTTACTTACTGTATCCTTTAATTCTTTAATTTAATTATCTTTAGCCTGGATAGTCACGTTAAACATCAGTTGTATTTACAGGAGCAGTGGTGCCAGTCATAGCTGCAGCATAGGAAACTGTGGGAGTTTGGTTAACCCCCTCCAACTTCCTCTTTGCCTCACTATAACTAACATCATGAGCCCTCATGTATGCCATTGCTTTAGTCTCCACTTTAAGGCTCCTGCACCAGCGGTTTCTTGACTCCTTCTCTGTGGTCTCCTCTCACTGTGGCATTATTGTCTCCCCAGATAAGAGCAGAATATTCACCTGCCGCCTTCCTCAAGCTCAGCCAGTGTTCACTATTGGAGGGACTGTCATTCCCATGTGTTCCCAGTACTGCTACCTGGGTGCGCCAGTCAATATTTGGCCGATTGTCCCTGCCAGACCTCAAGACCATCCCATTGTCCAGGACTTATTGGGTCGTCTCCAGCGCCGACTTACACCACTTCAATGGCTATCTAACAACTCCTCGGACATCTCCATCCTAGTAGCCAGGACCATCTATATTGCTTTTATCTGTTCAGTTGTTGATTACCTTTCCCCTGCTTTGATTCAACTTCCTAGGGCTACTCTGGAAACTTTAGAAAAAATTCAGAATAAAGCAATGAGAATAATTCTCGGCTGTCCAATGTCGACCAGGATAGTGAACATGCAGCGTGAGTTGCGTCTTCCCCCATTAATCGAGAGAATTTATTGTAATGTTACTTGCTTCACTGTCAAGTGCCTCCATTTCCCACATCTTTCACCCCATTACTCTCAGTTAGTCAGGACTTCTCTTAGACCAAACTACCCGGTCCCTCCCATACTGCCTGCTGGACGTAGTCTTATAAGGTCTGTTTCCTCTGTGCTCCGTGGTCTTAATATAGATATAATGGTTACAGACGTCCCCACAGGGCCCCCTCCATGGATGCTACCAACACCTGATGTGAGCTTTACACCTACTTCCAAGTCGGTGCTGCCTTCTCTACAGCGGCAGTTGGCTCTGGAACACATAGAAACAGTGACGTCCTCCATCACAGATCCATACTGCCTCTACACTGATGGCTCATTGCAGGTGGATGGTGCAGCAGGTTGTGCTGTTTTCTCGCCTGACCTGGATTCACCTCCAGGGGGTTGGGTTGGCCGTCGTCTCTGTAACCACTCTAGCTCAACATTGTGTGAACTGTATGCCATTCTGGATGCTGTTAGTGTTGTTTATCAACGTGGAGTGAATGCTGCCATTTTTTATGACTCCAAACCTGCCCTTCATTCCCTCTCTAGTGTTCAGCCCACACACTCTACTGTTATTCAGCAGATTTTATCGTTTATGGCCTTATTGCGTCATCGTAAATTGACTGTCACAATGGTACAGTTGACAGACTCGCAAAGGAAGCCTGCCATCTGCCTCCTCGTGGTGCTGGACGTCCTCTCTCCCTGACATGTTACCTCTCTAAAGTCCGCTCCGCCGCTCTCCTCCCTGTACGGCGACGCAGGGATGCAGAGAGAGCCCTTCAGCATCTCCATCACCCATTACGAGTCTGTATGCCGTCACAAATATTCCTACCGTCGTCGAGGCCTCATGGTTCGGAGGCACAATGTAGTCTCTGCTCGTTTGAGGCTTGGCTACCGGCCACCATGGCAGGTTGCTGGGATGCAGGGTGAGCCTCCCTTCACTGAGTGTCGCTTGTGTCGAGCGCCTCGTGCTAACACTATAGAGCACTATTGCCTAGCCTGCCCCACTGTCCGACACTTGCTGCCCCAGGGCCTGCCACTTGATGTGGTTTGTCGACACCTGCTGAACCATCAGGTTCTGGAGGAGCTTCTGGTGCGCCACCCTCGTTTTGGTGGATTTAAGTAGGTCATGATGTAAATATTTGTCTGTATACTTGTGCTTCATTCTGTTATGTTTTCGTGATGTGTGTGTGTGTGCGCATGTGTGTGTGCTTGTGTGTGTGTGTGGTCATTGGGTTCTCGTGAGTCCCGCCTACCCTTGTGTATTGTTGTCTGCCTATTGACTGACGCTATGGCGCAATGAATTAAAAAAAAAAAAAAAAAGGCTCCTGCAGTCACCTGCACTTGACTGGTGGAGGCCGCCACAATTTGCACGCCTGAGAACTGTCTCAGAACACAACTCCGTCTCATGACTACCTGCACATTTACCACAAGTGAATGAATCTTTATTAAAGCATCTCAATGCTGTGTGTCCGAATTTCTGGCAACGGAAACAACGCATCGGTTTCTGAACATATGGTCTAACGTGAACTATTTCGTATCCAATCTTAACCGTGTCTGGAATCTGTGCTGAAGCAAAAGTCATGAAACATAAGCCAAATTTCTCTCTCTTGTTCTCTCTCATCCTTGTCATACTTTGTACATCAACAACGCCTTGGTCCTTCATTCCTTCCAAAATGTCTGCCTCATTCAGAGCGGCCAAATCCCTATGGAAAATGACGCCCTTACAAGTATTTGGCCCCACTGGAATGGTGGCTTTCACCTTCAAGTTTTGAATTTGCGTCAGTTTAAAGAGATCCTTAACCTGGGATGCCTTCAGTACTTTTACCAGGAGACTACCATCACGTAACTTGTTAGCAGAAGCAAGACTGCCACCTGCTTGACCATCAAGGACCTTTTTGACGATAAAGAGGTTAACATTCTTGAGAGACTGACCCTCATCTACACATCTAATATTTACATAACGAGCATTCATAGGAGGAATTTTAACATCAAGTTGTCGTTGTCTGTCTGCCGTAGGGGTTCCATTATTGTCAGCCATTGTCCTAGTTTGGTCCTTGGTCGTTAACCTCCCTCCTTGAGGAGGAGGGAGGCTAGTCGGGGCATCATCCATCCGGGGCATCGGACTACGTCCGACCCCTCTCCTATCAAACTTACCTACCTCCCTTAACTATTGTATCAACCCCCCAAAATGGACAATAATTTAGGGAATAAAAGTTACATTTACTCGCCCCTTCCCCCCCAGTGGTAGCCTGGCGGCGTTCTCCAGTACCAGCTAGGGGATCGGAGTTTGTGCGGAAGGAACATCCCCACCACCGAACCTGCCTATTGCGAGGGGTGGTGTAGTTAGAACCCACCTCCCAAGCGAATACCGTTGCTCAGCCAAGACACAACCGTAGGCCCAGGAGGTCGCACGGAAAATATGGAAGAAAAAGTAGTTTAAGAAAATGAGTTTTCCAAATGACGCACCAGACTACTGGGCCTCCCTACCACAGGGTTTCCCCTGAGGCAGAGAGTGCTGCGGGTCTGGTGTGGGGAACAACTAGCTACTATCTACCATAAACTACTGGTTGTCCTCCAGCAAAAATCAGATCACTGAAGGTGTACACAGCAGTGCAGCAAAACGCTGCAAATTTACTTTACTTAATTACTTTACTAGAGCAAAGAAACAACAGAGTACTGCCGGTAAGAGGCCTCGGTACACCAAGGTAACTCCACGAACAGCACTGGTGTTTGTTGGTGCTGTGCACAGAGAGGACGAGGTCTGGACTGAGCAAAGTCTGGACGCATAATGGGGGCTGACTTCTCCCAAGAAACCCTGGCTTTTATAGAAAATCTGCCATGTTCGAAGTCAGTTTTCGGAACCAGTAGTGACTATGAATCTGCTCCACTTCCATCCCGTTTAACCTTGTATAGAAATACCCTAACCAGGAGCCGGCGAACAATTATTACAATTATTAGCTCCTGCTTAGGATATTTTCATGATACTAGTTTCCGTAACAGTAGCAATTCTTTATATTGTTGGGAAAGACCTTTATTATACTTATATTGCTGGCAATTAAGACATTGTTTAATATAGTTTACTACATCAGACCCTAAGGTAGGCCAATAATATAGTTCTTCAGCTTTATTTATAGTTTTATATTGTCATGAGCTAATTCTAGTGCTACCTTTACTAATGTTTTAGGTACTACCACAGTATAATAGTAACTATCATCTACAAATTTTTTTACATAATGTAATATCCCCTCATTTAATTCAAATTGATCTAAAGTGGCTCAGGCTATTATTCGCCTTGGCACTTGACCTCCCTCAAAATATTCTATTAATTCATTCCATGTGACATCATTTCTTGTGCCTGCATAAATGTTTCCTTTATTAACCCCAACCATGTGAATACTGGTGGGCGTGATATTACCCATACTGGTCTAGATAATTGGTCTGCTACCACATTGTCCTTCCCGTTTACATATTTAATCTGGTAATTGTATTCCCTCATTTCTAGCATCCATCTTGTAACTCTTGGTGATTTTGTTCTTCGTCGGAAAATACTGGTTAGTGGTTGATGGTCAGTTTGTATTATAAATGTTGTTCCTCACAAATAATGGTGATAATGGCGACAAGCCAATACCACTGACATAGCTTCCTTATCCGTGACTCTATACCTTTTTTCACATGAATTTAGTTTCTTTGAGAGGTAACCCAACGGTCGGACTGTCTGCTACTTGTACCTGATGTAAGACCGCTCCTACATACTCGTCACTAGCATCCGTGATTAATACTAGAGGTAATTCTGGTTGATATTTAGTAAGAATAGGTGTCATTAATTTTTCTTTTAGTTTATCGAAGGCTTCTTGACACTTATCAGTCCATTGAAAAACAGTGTTAGCCAACTTAGCCCTCGTAAGTTTGGTTAGGGGTGTGGCAATTTTTGAAAAATTTGGTACAAAGCTCCGGTAAAATCCACACATTCCGATAAAACGCCTGACTTCCTTCACGTTCCTAGGCGGTAACTGTTAACTAATTGCCTACAAATTCTTAGGATCTGGCAAACTACCATCCTTAGATACCTTATGTCCCCAAAATTTTACTTCTCTTTTGACAAAATCACATTTGGTTAAGTTGAGTTTTACACCCTGTTCACTGAATAATTGAAATAATTTCTGAAGGCGTTGCATTAATTGTGAAAAATCATCAGCCCATAAAATAACATCATCCAAATAATTTTTAACCCATCCCTCATATAATAAAGGTGTTAATAGTTCAGCCACTTTACGGGAGAATATGGCTGGTACACAACTTAACCCAAAGGGTAACCTTCGGAAACGGTACAATGATACCCCATCCGTAAAGGTAGTTAAGTCCCTAATTTTTTCATTTAATTCCCCCCCAACGGGAACCACCTTGACGTGGTGGGGGGGCTTGCGTGTCTCTAAGACCTGGCGAGCTAGACTAGAGGGGGCTCCGGCCCCTGCTCTGCCCCGATTTCGGGGAGAGAGGGCTTCCCATGCTAGTAAGGTCGCCAGTGAGAGACCAGACTAAATGGTTCCCATGCATTAGGCTGCCAGTACGGGCCAACAGCGCTGCCCTCTAGGGGCCGTCCTATGTTGGATGGTTGGGTGTCTGGGCCGGGAGATGTTGGGGAAGGGGGTCTCAGCACCGTCGTGAGCAAACTTTCGAGCCATTGGGGCTGCTTTTTAAAACGAGTGGCCCAGTGGGGGAAGAGGTACCCCGCCCACGGCGACCAGCACTCGGTCCCCTCATCTGCCCAGTAGGTAGTAGCTCTTGGCTCCTGGGGCCAAAAACACTAAACCAATGATATATGAATACAGAAAAGCCCCAATCTCTTCCTCGAGCGGTGATCGACCGGGCCCTCGAGACGTCACTCTCTGGTCGTGGTAAGATGCAGAAAGCTGCAAATAAGAGTAGACCTAGCAGGTCGGGTGTTGTGTCGAAGAACCCTGTTAGCGATTTGGACACGTTAATGTTAACGAATGTACTCGCATCCTTTACCTATGGCGCTATCCACTCCATTTTTAAGTGTTTTGGAGTAGTCTTCAAAATCCGAATCACATATGACAGTGATTGTAGGTCTAATCGGTGCTATATTATTTTCAATACAAATGCTGCTGCCAAAGCAGCATTTGAGTCAAAAGATTCTCTGACGGTGGGGGATACTCATTGTAAAGTTCAGATGATTCGGTCCACAAATGTCGTTGACAGTGACAATGACTACTGCCCTAATATATTTGATGACTCTGCAGAGCTTGTCCCAAAGGAACGTCGGGTTCCTACACCCTTTTGGTTTGTGGCTTACTACAGGGATGGACGTGGTAACCTTATCCATGCTTCCCGGTATCTGGAGAAAGAAATTGGATTATTACCAATGGGCCACATAAAGAAATATGGTAAGGGCGTTTTAATCAGAGCCAAAGATCTTACACAGGCCATGATGCTCCTCAATCTCCCCTGTCCTTCTGATAGCATGTTTGAATCTATTAAACCACATCGAACATTTAATTATAGCAAGGGGCGTATATATAATGAGGACCTGTATAAATTCTCTGAAGAGGACATTCTCGCTATGTGCCCTGACAGTGCCCAACGAGTAACGAAGATGAAAGGCAGTAAAAATATGATCATCCTCACTTTTTATGGCTCGCATATCCCAGATCGCATTAACATTAACCCCACCTCATTTGAGGTGAAGCCTTTTGTTGAGCGTCCCCTACAGTGTTTCTGTTGTTATGAGTTTGGTCATGGGAAGAGGAACTGCAACAACCGTTCCCGGTGTGGTAATTGTTCTGCTCTTGACTCACATCTTACTTCTGAGTGTCGGTCAGAGAGTTACTGCTTTTACTGCAGAGATGATCACCCCTTGCGTTCTCGCCAATGTAAGATGTACCTACTTGAGCAGGATATCCTCCACTTGGCTAATACTCAATTCATTAGCAAGGTAGTGCCAGACGGCAACTCAAATTCAGGAGACAGAAGGATGGTGGTGTGAAGACATACGCTTCCTCCCTTCGCCCTAAATTGGTTGCAGCACCCTCTCAACCCTCTCAAGAGGCAGCTGCTTTTTGCTCTAGTGAGAACGTTTCTAAGGTTACTCTACATAATAGTTTCTCTGTCATGGAAACTTTATCAGACACTCATTCTGGTGACCCTTCAACTGATGACAATTCTCAGACTTTAGCTAAAGGTGTCCATGTGGTAAAGGTTCACGCTGCCACACGCTCTCCCAAAAGGAAACTTAAGTCACCTAAACTGCCACAGAGACGCCTTTGTGGATCCTCTGAGGCACTTGACTCTATAGATGTTCCACCTTGTGAGGCAACCATCTCTGTGGACTCATCCATAGTTTCCTCTCAATTTCACCAGAAGCGTTCTCGTGGCTCTGATGAATCTCTTGATTCAACAGAAGTTCCTCCTCGCAAGCTTCCTTCGGGATCATCAGAGGGGCGTGAAGTTAATGTGGATGCCACGGATGTTGTGACTTCAAAAGATTCACTTTCTCTTCCGCTTGAGCAGCGGAGTGATTCTACCACCTGTATTATGGATGCTGATGTATCTGCCTGTGTCAGTGATATCACTGCTGTACAAGACAGAACCAATGTAATTATTTCAAAGGATATCCCATCTCATATACCTTCATCTTCTTCTAACATATCAGATGCTTCAGGGACTCGTCTACGGGTCCCAATTACTGCCCCAAGTACTACTCCTCGGGTTCGCTCTTCTTCTAGTGGCCCAGGATTAGACAAATCTTATTGTTTGAGTAAACCCTCAGGTCGATGTGGTAGTGGGAAGTACCTCCGTGAGGCTTCCCAAAAATCCGTACTAAAGTAACACCGTTCAAGGTCCTTCAGTGGAATTGCCGTGGCTTGCGTGCTTCTTGGGAGGAACTGCGCATTCTTCTCTCTAGCTTCTCTCCTGCATGTGTTTCTCTCCAAGAGACAATGCTTGGGGACTACATTCCTCCCAGTCCTCCAGCATACTCAGCATTTTATTCCAATTCATTTGAAGGGCAGGGTCATCATGGTGGCTCTGCCATCCTAGTTCTCCGAGATATTCCATGCACGAGCCTGGAGCTTGACACTCCGCTCCAGGCTGTTGCAGTTAAGGTTTTTATGGACCGCCCGTACACTGTGTGCAGTCTATACCTTCCTCCCAGTGTTACAGTTAAGAGGGGTGATCACATCCATCTTGTAAGGGACCTTCCATCTCCCTTTATTTTATTGGGTGATTTTAATGGTCGTCATCCTCTGTGGGGTGACAGTTCGGTCAACTCTGGGGGTGTTTTATTGGCTTCTTTTATTGAGGATGAGGGATTAGGGGTTTTAAATACGGGAGATGTGACACATTTTAATAGCCCTACTGGGACTTTTACAGCCATTGACATTTCCCTCTCCTCACCCAGTGCTCTGTTGGATTTTACTTGGAGAGTGTTGCCTGACTTATATGGCAGTGACCATTTCCCTATACTTTTAGAAGGTAACAAGTACGAACCACAGTCTCGTCTTCCTAGGTGGAAATTAGAGAAGGCTGACTGGCAGTTTTTTAGAGAGCTAACTTCTTCGGTCTCTTCTGTAGCCGATTTCGGTAGCTCTGACGAGGCTGTAACATATTTCACTGATATGCTCCACTCTGCTGCTCTCAACTCTATCCCTAGAACTTCTGGATACTTTCCCAAACGTCCTGTCCCTTGGTGGTCACCAGTCTGCACCACTGCTGTGCGGGAGAAGCGCGCTGCTTTCTCTCGCCTTCGTCGCAATCGTGGGGACCCAACTCTTTTAGAGGACTTCCGACGGGCAAGAGCTCGGGCTAGGCGAGTTTTAAAAGAGGCTCGACGTGCATCTTGGAAGGCCTATGTGTCTTCAATTAATACAAAAACTCCACTCACCCAAGTGTTCAGGAGAGTCCGTAAGATGGCGGGGAAGTTTTCTCCTAGTTCTCCACTTGTACTTAATTAAGGTCAATGGAATTAAGATCATGGATGGTTTGACAGTGGCCAATACCATGGCGGAGGCTTTTGCAAAGGTCTCTCCAGCCGTGACTCTCGACCTCTGGCTGTCAGGCATGAGTTAAGAGCCAAGGAGCGTACTGTCCTGGATTTCTCAGGGAACGAGAATGAAAGTTATAACCATATATTCACCCCGAGAGACCTGCATTCTGCTCTCTCTCTCTGCGGCGACACTTCTCCTGGGCCAGACAACATCCCATATGCAATGTTACGACACTATGTGAGGAGGCGATCTCATTTCTTTTAGCTTTATATAACAGAATCTGGCTGGAGGGTGTCTTCCCTTCTGGGTGGAGGGTTGCTACCATCCTTCCTTTTCTCAAGCCGGGCAAGGACTCTGGTGTTGCCCTCAATTATCGACCAATTGCCTTGACCTCCTGTCTCTGTAAACTATTTGAAAAGATGGTGAATGTCAGACTGGTATACTTCTTGGAACGGGGTGATTTTCTGTCTCCATCCCAGTCTGGCTTTCGTAAATACCGTTCCACTACAGATGCTCTGGTCAGGTTGGAAGCTGCTGCATGTGAGGCCTTTGCACGACATCAACACCTTGTCTGTGTATTCTTTGATATAGAGAAAGCCTATGACACTACATGGCAATATGGCATCCTGCAGCAACTCCATTTATATGGCCTGCAGGGTCGCCTTCCACGCTTTCTTAAAGAGTTTCTCAGTGGTCGCAGTATTTCTGTGAGGGTTGGTACAACCCACTCAGCATCTGTTGCACAGGAGGAGGGCGTCCCCCAGGGAAGCATCCTCAGTGTCACATTGTTTGCAGTAGCAATTAATGCCATTGCCTCATCCCTTCCAGACGGTATAGCTAACTCGATGTATGATGACAACCTAGCAGTCTGGTTTGCTGCTTCCCGTATGTCAGTGGCAGAGCGGCACATGCAGCTTGCCCTTGACAGGGTGTCACGTTGGACTGGTTCTCATGGGTTTCGATTTTCTCCTTCCAAGACAGTTGCTATGCACTTCTGCCGCATCCGAGGCATCCACCCGGATCCGGACTTATTCATGTATGGTCATCGGATACGATGTGTCGAGGAGACTCGCTTTTTGGGTCTCCTTTTTGACAAACGTTTGACTTGGGTTCCCCACTTACGTACACTTAAGGTCTTTTGCCTCAAGTCTCTTAACCTATTGAGGGTCCTGAGCCATACATCCTGGGGGGCTGATCGGGCCACCCTCCTCCGCCTATACCATGTTCTTATTAGGTCAAAACTCGACTATGAGTGTGAGGTGTACTCTACTGCCACCGATGCCCGTCTCAGAGTTTTAGACCCTGTTCATCATGCTGGAGTACGTCTGGCGACCGGAGCCTTCAGGTCGTCCCCAATCCCCAGTCTCTTGGTGGACGCTAATGAGCCACCTCTTGATCTCCGTCGCCAGTCTTTGATGGTTCGTTGTTGGCATCGATTACATCGACTTCCTGACTCCCTACCTTGCTTGGCGGTGTCATCTGATATCATGTCTCAGTACTACCTTTTACATTCTCATGCACCATGGCCCTTTGGCTTCCGGGTCAGGAAGGCTATGGAGGAGATGGGCATAGATGACTTCGAGATTTGTCCTGTGAGGGTCCCCAGGGTGGCTCCATGGCTTCTTCCAGAAGTTTTCCCCTGCACCAGCTTTACAGACAAGAGGGAATCTCTTCCTCCTCCATTGGCTCTTCCCTCTTTTTAGAACATGCCTTCACTCACAGGGAGTTCCTCCCTGTGTACACTGATGGGTCAATGTCTGATGCTGGAGTTGGCTTTGGAGTTGTCTTTCCTGACTTTTACCGTGGAGGTAGGCTCCCTTCTGTCATGTCCATTTTTACTGCTGAGCTCTCGGCCATTTTATATGCCCTCCAAGTGATTTTTACTCTCCCTCAGCCTTCGTTTACTATTTTTAGCGATTCCTGTAGTGCCTTGCAGGCCTTGTGCAATTTTAACTCTTCCCATCCCCTGGTGTTGGCCATTCCTGAGTGGCTTGTCCTCCTGGGTCGTCGTGGCCGCAAAGTGACTTTTTGTTGGGTCCCGGCTCATGTGGGTGTTGATGGGAATGAGCGGGCTGACGCCCTGGCTAAGGCTGTGGTCTCCAATTCCCGGCCTCCTGCCAGGTATCATCCTGTTCCTGCAGTGGACCTTCGACCCTACATAGATGCTACCGTTCGTTCCTGCTGGCAGGACAGATGGGACGCCATCGGGGCTAACAAGCTCCGTGACATCCGCCAGCGCCTTGGATTGTGGAGCTACAGTGGCCTGTCCCGCCGGTGGGAGACGACTCTTGTCCGTCTCAGCATTGGCCACACATTATTGACTCATGGCTTTTTAATGGAGAGGGCTCACCCTCCCTACTGTGATGATTGTCTGGTCCCTTTGACAGTACGGCATCTTATTGTCGAGTGTCCCAGCCTTGGGGACCTTCGTCGTAGGCACCTCTCCGAGTACCGGAAGGGTGACGGTTCTTACAGTCTCTCCCAGGTGCTCGGGGAGGAGGCTTGTAGTGTGGGAGGGAACACCCTCTCATATGTGGAGGAGGCTGGCCTTCTCCACAAATTGTGAATTTTATTGTATTTATGGCTATTAATTTTTAGGTAGTTAAAGTTTAATGTTTCTTTCGTTAATTTTTCAATTCTTTTATATATCTAACTTAAGTAGGTTATTTCATTAATATATGATTTTTTGGAAGACGTGGGTTTTGTTCATGCTGCTTCTCCCTTTCGAGGTAGTGAAAATTATTTAATCTTTGTACATATTTTATTAATGATGTAGATGACCTTTTTATGTTGGGCGGTATATGACCATTGTTGTTGCGCCGCCAGATGCCTAATGGCATCAACAAATAAATTAATAATTTTCATTTAATTAACTCAATTTGGAAGTATGCATCTTTTAAATCTAAGGTCTAATTATAAAAATATGTTAGGTGGATTCATGTATGAGCTTCATATTTATTTTATTGTCACGAATATTATTATTCTATTTTATTCATGTATTTGCTGCCACCAGCCGGAAAATATTTCGTACTAGATCATCTCTCTCTCTCTCTCTCTCTCTCTCTCTCTCTCTCTCTCTCTCTCTCTCTTGCTTGTATTTTTCATTTTCTTTACTTTCTAAAACTAATTTTAAGATTTTTTTTTTTTTTTTTAATACCGTACTTTTCGCTTTTAATCCCAAAGATCATATTTTGTTCAGTTGTAAAATCGCGTCAACGAAAATAATAGTCATTTTTACCTTCAGACATGTTTAGTTTACCAAGGAGTATTTTCTTCCTGCTAGTGTGTGTGTGTGTGGATAAATACAGTACAGTTGTAGACACATGAAACATATATGGTACACTTCAAACGGGCCACTCATCAAGCATAGAATATGACGTGTCGCCTCTACACACAACAAACGCCTCCCCAGCGTGGTCTTCATCTCTGAACAAAACGCAACAACAACAGCTTGAGAAGGTTCAGAAGAGGGCATGCAGAGTCATACTGGGCCCTGCCTACACCAGCTATAATAATGCCCTCACCACCCTCAGTCTGCCCAGGCTGACAGCCATGTATGAGCAAGCCCTTAGCAAGTTCGGGGAAGGCTTGCTACGTAACACACGCCACCGTCACCTCCTACCACCTGACGCCCCCCCACCAGCCAGGGCTACCCGACACCAAAACAAACTGGTGCCGCTAAGAGCCCCTCGCACTGACCGCTATCGCAAGAGTGCTGTTCCCACTTTAGTGCGAAAAATAAACACCTAGATTAGTATGTCTCCAAGTTGTAGCCTTTAGATCTTAGAATTAATATTAATGCAATCTTCCCCTCTGTAAATTTTCAGTCTCTGACTGCCATGTAAATAAACCGTTAATTATTATTATTATTTATTATTATTTATCCTACTCACTGAGGGGCACCGTTTCAAGTGTGTCTGTACCTGTCTATCTATCTGTGTGTGTGTGTGTGTGTGTGTGTGTGTGTGTGTGTCAACTACTGCACCATATTTACATTCCTCAGCAACATTACTTATAGCCATCACCAGGATCAATAAGGTCTATGTGGTAACTGTATTTATTACTGCTGTTTACAGATGTGGTTAAAGTTCCACTTTATATCGTTTGATTAATTTTTGTTGTTGCATTTCTACCGTTCATCAGGACTCACTGCATTTCACTCTCGCTATGGCTGTTACACAAGTCGTAAATAGTAATGAAGAGAGGGTATCGGTAGTACACACACACACACACACACACACAGAAAGAGAGAGAGAGAACGTACTCACGTATTGTCTCTCTCTCTCTCTCTCTCTCTCTCTCTCTCTCTCTCTCTCTCTCTCTCTCTCTCCAGCCAAGGCCTCCTACTTTCTTCCTCCCACCACCATATAGTTCATAATAATTTTCTCCACACACACACACACACACCTTCAATCAGTAGCTCTTCATTATATCAACAAAAGGTTCTTCCCATAATGGAGGAGGAGTAAGTAATAATTATGATCGCCGGAGTACTTTCCTGATGTATACATATTATAGTGGCGCCATACGCACCACTCCGTATTCCTCTATATATTTTCCATGTGCTGGTACGCCGCTCCCTGTTCCTTTGTACTCTCCCCATCCCAGACATGCCACAGTCTGGCCGTTTGGTTAATCCCGTCCCCTGGCTCAGCTTAACGTACTCTTGGGAACCCAGCCACCAGCCTCCTCCAGGTATGAACCAAGGTTGGTGCAGCAGGTCAGGTGATGGCGTGATCACGTGAATGATGCTACATACGGGAACCTGAAGCAAGGAGATAAAAGAACGGAGCGGCGCTTGTATAGCGGACTATCCAGCGAGCTACCGAGGTGGAAGGACCAGCTCTATTCCTGCCGTCGTCTCTCACCAGCAGTCCACGTGTTCCATCTCCAACCACACATTGTACCCCTGCTCTACACTACTACACAAGCGATACTGCAACTACCGACTCTCCGCGACGCTACATTGGCAGACTGGCCTTCCCCATATCATATGTACTGCACTCTTGTATATTACCAACAAATGGAGAGGAAGTGATTCATCCAAACTATGTAAGAAAACATAAGAGGACTTTAGTATACGTGTTGGGATCTTTTTGTAGTATACATTGGAGGAATTAGTAGCCCTTAAATTCTCAGACATAAAACCACCCCCTTTAACACACATAAGGAAGTGAGGAAGGATGAATAATGAAGGTTTGGTGTGTTGCGGGGATTATTTACACCAGCAATGTAATAATGTTGTACTGTACAGCAAAAAAAAAATAATAATAATAATAATATTTAATAATGTTTAATCTCCCTGTACTGTGTAGGTACGAATTTTTTTTTTAAGATTCCCATCTGTTGACTGAAATAATGTAATGCAGTAAGACTTCTCGCTATATGCGTTTGTATCGTAGTGTAGATATTCACCTTTATGTAGATGTGTTTTGTGTTGTGGAGTCAAAATTTACGTGCATACATATTACGAAATTCTGCTAACTGACAGACAGATAGACAGTCAAGTAAACAAAAAACAAACAAGCAAACAGAACCTTCTGGCGGAGGTAAAAATGTGTTACGATAGACGGGGGATGGACGATGACCCGACAAGCTGACAGGAGGCGTGAAATACTGAATGAAGGGAACATGGTATAGGGGAACTCTCATATATCCAACTGTCAGTATACTGTATATTTCCACATGTCATCATCACCTTCCACTGGACGTCAAAGGTTGAACGGAGGAAGCATCATAAAGGACTGCTCGTGTTCCTCCTTCTCCTCTATCTCATATTTCTAGCCACTTTCTTTCAATTCTTCAACTGTCCTTCCTCTCTTTTAATTTCGTTAGTGTTTCTTGTATCTATCACGTTGTCCCTCGTCCTACACGTACAGGGTATATTTTCCATGCAGGTCTAGGGTAGTCTTCTTTCATCCTCAAATCAATCATATTTCCAGCTATATGTGTACACTTCCATATTTCATCACCTCTTCCTCCCGCTGGACCAACGTTACAAGGGCTCACTTGTTTTTATATATAGGTTTGTATATTGGAAGTAGGGTTTCATTTCCGTGACGAGTTGTGTGTGTGTGTGTGTGTGTGTGAAGTGCTGGAAGGCGAGTGTGCGTGTGTACGTGAAGGCGTGAAGGGTATGACGGCCGTATTGTTAAACTCCACCTTCCCCGCACTGGGAACGAACCTCTTAAAGGGTTCTCTTCTGGAAGAGGGTCCTTCCCGTAACGTTAAACTCTTCCTCTTCTTCACCTTCATTGGGGCCCTTCGCGCCAGAGTTGGTAATACTTGTATTTAAAAAAGAGTTGTCAATGCGCATCCAGATCGTCAATTTCTTGGTTTGTTTACATTTCGCCAGCTACGTGAGTGTCCTGAGTTTACCACCTCGTCACTTTTCACCGCTGTTAGTAAAGGTAATGACCGTTTTTGTTAACTTTATTTTACTTTTAAAGAGTTTTGAGGTTAAACTAACCTCTAGGTATCATTAAATAAGCCGATATTTACCTTCATTAGTCAAAAGAATGTCTACCAAAACAACCGCATTGAGGCATTTGCCCCACAGTGTATTCAAATTTTTTATTATCCTATATTTATTAAGGTGGACCTATTATGATGAGTTTTTTATGCTTATTTTTGTTATATAATGACAGAGCTCCAATAAAATTAGCTTAACATTATATAGTTACCATATAGGAAGCCCTGATTTGATGATTAGTTTGTTTACAATGGGCCAAGGCCTGGTGTGGTAAAATTATATAAATATTAACATTAATTTATAGCAGATTGTTAGAATATTAGGTCTAAAGTGATAAAATTCTACTGTCACAAATTGGAAAAGCATCAACTACAGAGAAGAAAACTATCAATCTTATTACAAAAAGTAGCAGCATTAATTATCTAAATTATTACCTATTTATTTACTTTATAAAGCATGTGAGGTATTAGAATAAGCCTATAATGAATAAAAAAAATATTTTGTTACCAAGTTAAGTATTACCACTAGTCTAACCTAAATGTATGCTTAAGATGACATTACTGTATTGTTATTTATAATGTCCATATTCCAGTTTTCATAGCTCCTCTTCGTTGTCCCCTTCGTGGAAGCACCTACCAGCACCTACCACCTCGTCACTTTTCACCGTTGTTAGTAAAGGTAATGACCGTTTTTGTTAACTTTATTTTACTTTTAAAGAGTTTTGAGGTTAAACTAACCTCTAGGTATCATTAAATAAGCCGATATTTACCTTCATTAGTCAAAAGAATGTCTACCAAAACAACCGCATTGAGGCATTTGCCCCACAGTGTATTCAAATTTTTTATTATCCTATATTTATTAAGGTTTGATGAGTTTTTTATGCTTATTTTTGTTATATAATGACAGAGCTCCAATAAAATTAGCTTAACACTGTATAGTTACCATATAGGAAGCCCTGATGTGATGATTAGTTTTGTTTACAATGGGCCAAGGCCTGGTGTGGTAAAATTATATAAATATTAACATTAATTTATAGCAGATTGTTAGAATATTAGGTCTAAAGTGATAAAATTCTACTGTCACAAATTGGAAAAGCATCAACTACAGAGAAGAAAACTATCAATCTTATTACAAAAAGTAGCAGCATTAATTATCTAAATTATTACCTATTTATTTACTTTATAAAGCATGTGAGGTATTAGAATAAGCCTATAATGAATAAAAAAAATATTTTGTTACCAAGTTAAGTATTACCACTAGTCTAACCTAAATGTATGCTTAAGATGACATTACTGTATTGTTATTTATAATGTCCATATTCCAGTTTTCTGAAAGAATGGATTGGCAACTGCAGTTATTCGCTGATTGGGATGACCAAGAACGTCTGGATGCAGAGATTAATGCCCTCGTCGGTGCGAGACGTCGTCCTCGCAGAATTGTTACAGGTAATATAGTAGTACTTATAATGTGCTTCCAATTTATTAAATTATGTCTTCTTAAATAATATCTTGCTGTCAAACCATTGAAGGTTGCAATGACAGAATTAGTTTATCTTGGCTTGATGTCAAGCAAATTACAGCTTGCTCAAAAACTTAATGATATTTGAATGTAAAGGCTGAATTTTAAGAGGAGGAACTCATTGATTGTTCAGCTTTCTTAACAACTGAAATACTGTAATGAACTTTACCACACCTAACCATGACAAAAATATTTTGCAGATCGGATGAATCCCTTCACATCAATGAGCGATGATGAATTTGTGGATCGATTTCGGCTGAGAAAGGTTTCTGCAGTTACTCTTCTTGAAGAAGTTAGAAATGAGCTTCCTGCTGCAGCTGATTTGAGAGGTAAATTTTCACATTCTGTACACTAGTTTGTTACTCATATTAGCATACAGTATAGCATTTATTAAAGTAAATGCTAAATTTTTTTTTTTTCGTCTAACCAACCATAATATCTGTGTTACAGTGTTATAATTAGAATTATTATAATTAACCAGAATGAGCATATGCTAGTGGGGTATCATTACTGTATAGTACAGGGGTGTCAAACACGCGGCCCGTGGGCTTGCCACACATCTAAATGCGGCTCGCGGCACATTTTCTGCTCCAGATAGTCGGCCTGTCTCATGTTTATAACTTTACACGTAAATACAGGTGTAGATAAAATTTACCTTTCTTTCTTATTATTATTTTCATTATTATTATCATTAATCCATTATTATTATATTACTTCCTTAATATGTGGTATTGATCTGTTGATAATTATCTGGCCCGCGTACTGTATACTCTAATTAAATGTGGCCCGCTGGGGTAAATGAGTTTGACAACCCTGGTATAGTACACTGCATTGTTTCTCAACAGGATGTCCAGTGCCACCTCACCTCCAGCTTCTGATTGCCATAAGATGTATGGCCACGGGTAGTCATCAGGTGACCATAGGTGACTGCCATGATGTGTCCCAAACCACAGTCAGCCAGTGCCTGAAGATTGTCTCCAGAGCAATTGCCAGTAGGAGTAGACATTATATATTGCCTCCTGCTGGTAATGACTTGCGACAAACAATTCAACAATTTTACAACATTGCTAGGATTCCAGGTGTAGTAGGGGCAATAGATTGCACACATGTAGAAATTTTACGACCATCAGTTGAAAATTCAGAATTGTTTAGATGTAGGAAAGGATTCTTTTCATTAAATGTACAGGCGGTGTGTGGTCCAGATCTCCGTTTCCACAGTGTTGTAGCACGCTGGCCTGGGAGTGTCCACGACAGTAGAATCTTTCATAATAGTAGGTTGTGTGCTGATTTAGAAGCTGGGTTGAATCCCAGGTATCACTTACTTGGTGATAGTGGATATGCCCTTAAAACATACCTCCTTACTCCTGTGGCATCTCCGAGTGATGCTCATGAGGAAGCATATAATTTTTCTCATGCAGCAACCAGAAACACTGTGGAACGGGCATTTGGTGTTCTTAAAAGGAGGTTTAGTTACTTAGGAAAGAAAATTAGAACAGGGTTAGAAACCACACAAGCAATCATTGTTGCTTCCTTTGTACTGCACAATATAGCAGTGCAAACAAGACTTGTTTTGCCTGAAGAGGGGGAAGTGCAAGAAATCCCTAACAACCATGCCTTGCAAAATGTTGAATTGCAGGTACAGGGGCATAGAAATATGGCAGGGAGGTTGAAGCGACAAAATATAATAAGGGAAAACTTTTAATATTTTTGACATGTAACAGTTTCCGACTCATTACTCTCATTTCTTTCCCATCGATATCCATCCCTTCCAGCATCCTCATGCCTTACTTTACCTACTGTATAATAAAAAATATATATAAATCAAGTTTATTATTTTCTTAATGAGAGTGAGTAATTGTATAACACTACCCTTTCAATCTCCTGTTGTATTATGTGGATGTTTAAAATATGCCTTCATGTCCAACTTTTTTCTGTCAAGACTTGTGGTCAAACTGTCCAAGACTCAAACATCTGCACTAACCACCACACATCAACCTCCATCATTGAATTGTTCCACACTTGAGACAGCTTATAAAAAAAAAAAACTGATAGGTTCGTTGACATGCCTTTCCCATTCCTGTCCAGTTTTAGGAGAAATAAACATCATGTACTGCACAATATTTATTCATTTATTTATTTTTTGTGTTTGTAGCTGCTTATAGGGTAGAGAGTGGGAGTGAATGATGTGTATGAAATGTTTAGGAAACTAGTAATGAGGACAGCAGCAGAGGTAGTGGGATACTAGACACAGAAGAGGGGCAAGAAAGGGAGTGCTTGGTGGTCAGAAGAAGTGAAAGATGCAGTAGATAAGACAAGGAAGGCATATAGGAGAACATGTCGGAGGAAGTGGAAGAGAGAATATTACAATGTATGTAAGAGAAAAGTGAAGAGGATGGTGAGTGAGAGTAAAAGGAGAGTAGATGAGGAGTTTGGTAAGAAACAGTGAGAAGTTTAAAGAAAACAAGATATTTATATATAAATAGGTAACCCCATCTCTGCTGCCTTTGCCTCAGCAATTTGCCTGGTGATTTTAACTTCTTTTAATTTCTCTTTCAGAATTTCCTCATTTAATTTCTTGCTCTGCTCTGCCTCTTGCAGCCTAACTTCTGCCTGTTTTATTTGCAAATCAATTAGGGTTTGCCTATGGGTACTAACTTTGCGGTGCATTTCTGCATCCTCCTCTGTCAAGTTTTTTATCATTTCTTGACTTGCATAATTATTGTCATCATAGAGAGACCTCCTAAGCCTGCGTCTTTTTCTGGTCGACGCTTTCTCATGGACACTCAAAGGAGTATCCCTTGAGGGTCCAGGAGTCACCATAGTAGTGAGAGTCGCTGTAGGCAGTCCCTCCGACAGGTTGACAGGCTCGTGATCATCTGGATCGACCTCTATGGTGACGGCCTCTTGAATGTAAGTCCCAGAGTAGGAGTTGGCTGTTAATTGATAGGGAAGATTAGCTTATGTATAGAAAACATCTTTTATTGTGAAAAAAAATCAGTTATTGGCACTGTAAATGAGGCATGATTTTCTTTTACAGACAGGTATGGTAACATATATGCCAAGTGTAAGAAGTCATAGGAAAGCTAGTAATGAAAAATTGCAATATCATACAAAGTACATAATAGGCCTGTGGAGATGAAGCACACATTTTTTTGTTAGCCAATTCTAAGTCTAACTTCTCTCAACTCAAGAGTTTAACACAATGTTTAAGCCATCCAAAAGAAGTTTTGGGATTCACAAATGGGGACTCTAGCAGCATATTACAGAAATGTAAGCAGTTAAGGAAAAGAACAAAATGACAGAAAACCAATTTCAAGGGTATTTATTAGAATTATTGAAAACACCAAAGTAGTGAAGCACTGAAAAGCAGGAAATATATGAAGAATTAATTATTTATATATTCTTAAAGAAAGCAGGTATGATAAAGCAGCACACACTACAAAATTACTACTGGGTGACTTAAAAATTATCTTACAAGCTTTGGCAAGGCAAAACACATGCTTATGGGATTGTAATTCCTTACCTCCCACACCGAAAGTCTTGCTAAAGTAGATGAGTCGACCATGTAGGTGCGACTTTGCTGAGAATAAGGTTACTTTAATTCAGATAGATGATAATTATTGAAACAGCTTAAGTTTATAATTTATTATTATATACACTTATTCAAAAAATTGACATCAGGCGAGGGAGCCCCTAAGGGAGCTTCAGAAACCCCTGGTCTATATATTGCAGCATAAATTGTAATTATAGCAAGGATTTTTTCCATCCAATATTTAATATAAAGTACATATAGTCTAGCACAGTCCATGACACGTAATATATAAATGTACAATATACAGTAGGCCTAATGCTTTTGGTTGTGAAAACTAAAAGACTGGAGTGTGCACTGCACCATGTGATAATTTCATTGGATTACACATTCCTCAGATTATGTGAAGGATTCATTTTTCTATTATACAATCTCAGCAATAACTATGGTCAGACTGATAACTTACCTAGAGCTGGTAAGGCATCGTCATCAAAGTTACACCCCAGGTCATTCACCTCGGGTGCAATGAGTGCGAGCACCTTCTCTACATCCTTAGGGACGTCTGGAGGGGGTGCCCCACCGCCAGTTTTCTTCTCCTCTCTCCTATGGACACTGTGTTGTTGTTTAGACCTAGACATGAATAAATAAACAATAAACACAATGCAAGCCTTGAGTTCATTCTTTTGTGAGACGAACTGTTGTTCGGCACTCAAAGAATTTGTATTGGAGATGAAATAATAAAAAAAGTATGGAAATCTGTTGAAAATATTATATACATATAATGTATTGTAAAAAGGGCTTTCAAAGTACGGTTCAGCATATAGCAACTTACTTTGTTTTCATGCGTTCCCAAGCTTTCTGAAGCTGTTTCTTTGAACGCTTGGACCCAACGTTCATTGCATTGTACTTGCTCTCAAGTCTGTCCCAAGCCTTATTTTTGAGACCTACAACCTTCCCATTGGTCTCCCTGTTAGTGATAATGGGCTCCTCCTCAATCATTGACAGCAGCATATCCCGTTCTAGTTGGGACATAGGACTCACCCTAGCTGCTGTCTCTATAATGGTGCCTTCCATGCTGAGGAAGAAATACAAAGATTAGCATTATTCCTATCTACCGTCTGCATATGCAATAATAGAATTTTATCACTTTAGACCTAATATTCTAACAATCTGCTATAAATTAATGTTAATATTTATATAATTTTACCACACCAGGCCTTGGCCCATTGTAAACAAAACTAATCATCACATCAGGGCTTCCTATATGG
Organism: Petrolisthes cinctipes; assembly: GCA_033782935.1. Classification (NCBI taxonomy): domain Eukaryota; kingdom Metazoa; phylum Arthropoda; class Malacostraca; order Decapoda; family Porcellanidae; genus Petrolisthes; species Petrolisthes cinctipes. The sequence continues at coordinate 1,511,492 of JAWQEG010001325.1, read as the reverse complement.
TAACTATACAGTGTTAAGCTAATTTTATTGGAGCTCTGTCATTATATAACAAAAATAAGCATAAAAAACTCATCAAACCTTAATAAATATAGGATAATAAAAAATTTGAATACACTGTGGGGCAAATGCCTCAATGCGGTTGTTTTGGTAGACATTCTTTTGACTAATGAAGGTAAATATCGGCTTATTTAATGATACCTAGAGGTTAGTTTAACCTCAAAACTCTTTAAAAGTAAAATAAAGTTAACAAAAACGGTCATTACCTTTACTAACAACGGTGAAAAGTGACGAGGTGGTAGGTGCTGGTAGGTGCTTCCACGAAGGGGACAACGAAGAGGAGCTATGAAAACTGGAATATGGACATTATAAATAACAATACAGTAATGTCATCTTAAGCATACATTTAGGTTAGACTAGTGGTAATACTTAACTTGGTAACAAAATATTTTTTTTATTCATTATAGGCTTATTCTAATACCTCACATGCTTTATAAAGTAAATAAATAGGTAATAATTTAGATAATTAATGCTGCTACTTTTTGTAATAAGATTGATAGTTTTCTTCTCTGTAGTTGATGCTTTTCCAATTTGTGACAGTAGCATTTTATCACTTTAGACCTAATATTCTAACAATCTGCTATAAATTAATGTTAATATTTATATAATTTTACCACACCAGGCCTTGGCCCATTGTAAACAAAACTAATCATCACATCAGGGCTTCCTATATGGTAACTATACAGTGTTAAGCTAATTTTATTGGAGCTCTGTCATTATATAACAAAAATAAGCATAAAAAACTCATCATAATAGGTCCACCTTAATAAATATAGGATAATAAAAAATTTGAATACACTGTGGGGCAAATGCCTCAATGCGGTTGTTTTGGTAGACATTCTTTTGACTAATGAAGGTAAATATCGGCTTATTTAATGATACCTAGAGGTTAGTTTAACCTCAAAACTCTTTAAAAGTAAAATAAAGTTAACAAAAACGGTCATTACCTTTACTAACAGCGGTGAAAAGTGACGAGGTGGTAGGTGCTTCCACGAAGGGGACAACGAAGAGGAGCTATGAGCGGCCCCGCGAAATTTCATTCACGAGCGACTCTCTCCTGGGTGGCAAATTTTTAACGGTACGCTTTCCTACACAAACGGCTCTCTCCCACCACCAGCAACCCTCTTGCACGAAGGTGGAGTTTAACAATACGGCCGTGAGTGTCGTACGCATGAATGACATCTCGTGCGTGCGTGTGTGTGTGTGAGGTGGTCGGAGGTGGACCGGGGTGCGACAGGGTGACCTTCCACAACTCAAATAACCCCCTTGCATAACTACGTTGTGCGGGATGCTCGGTGGACTATCTCCTGGCAGTAGTGGTGGTTGTGGGTTGTGATAGTTATGGACGAGAATATTGATTGTGGTTATTGACGAGAGAGGTGTGGTGGTGATAGTGGTTTTAGATTATGATAAAAGTATGGTTGTAATTTTGGGTTGTTGTCGAAAGAGAGGTGTGATGATGTGACACTAGAGTGATGTGTTTGGGAGTTACAAGTTTGTTGGTGATAGGGGTTGTAGATGAGATAGGTGTGGTGGTGAATAGGGTTGTAGATGCAGAGAGAGACAGAGAGAGAGAGAGAGAGAGAGAGAGAGATTGAATGTGTATATTACCATGTACAGTTTCGTCCAAAAGTTTGTGTAACATTCGTCATGGAGGGTGCATGTAGAAGACGTGTCAATCATCTTTCTGGACACAAAGTCATTTGGTCAAACCTCAGGAGACTTGGTTGATATCACATCACACCACAATGTTACTTTATGTGTCATTAGTAAGAGTCACTACAGGTTATTTATTATTAATGACCTGACATATAGTAGGAACGGGAAACTTTCATGATCCACGCAGAAAGAATAGAAGATTTAGCTATACGGCACCTATTGGCGACTCTCTTCTGCATGAATTAAAAACAAAGCCAAACAAGCACTGTACACACACACACACACACACACAGTTGTGGTAGTAGTGGTAAGTGTGGTTGTGTGACAGTTGTGGTAGGAATGGTGGAAGTGACAGCTGTAGTAGGAGTGATTGTTGTAATTAGTTTTGTGTTGTGGCGTGGCAAATTTGATGTGACAGTATAAGTCAAGGTATCGTATAAAGAGAGGAGTTGAGGGAAGGACTTGTGAAAGAGTGTAGCAGTGAAAAGTGAGGTGTGACTACAAGTGGAAAGGTGCGTCAAAGGGAGAGGGTCTACAATAAGTGTGAATGAGATATGGTGTGGCTGAGGAGGCTGACCTTTGAACTGCTACAGCCACAAAGAGCAGTAAAGGCGGAAAAGTAACTTGTGAGGCAGAGGAGGGCAACGAGACCATTATATGTGCAGAGATTTTACCTCAACCGTGAAGAATAGGAAGGGCGAAGAAGGAAGGGAGATTATAGTGAGAGAAAAATTCTTTATGAAGATAATGAATATACAAAAAGCCTGAAGGTGTAGGAATAATATATATATACATATATATTTATGAAAGTTATGAAAGTGTAGGTTATGTTTGAATGATATATAAAGGTACGAAAGGTGTAGGAAGTCGTAGGAAAGGTATAGAATGGTGTACGGCGTCGTTGGGAAGGTGTAGAAAGGTATGAATGATGTAGGGAAGGTGTAGAAAGGGAAGAAGAGTGTAGTAATTATTATATTGGCGAACTTTCACTAGTGTCTGTGGTCCAGTACTTCCGGTGACGTCACAACACAACACCTGCTTAGAAAACACACACACATACACACGCTCTCTCTCTCTCTCTCATATAAATTTACATGCATTGGTTCATCTACATTATTCACTCCGAAATATTATCAAAATTAATTGCAAACCATTATTCTTCTTGTTACAGGTGTTAAATACGGCGAAACGTGCCACTCTATCTAGAAAAACACGTGTGTGTGTCGTGTTGTGCATCAGGATACAAGCTGAGGTCTGGCTGGGAAAAAGGAAGGAACTTCATGGGTCTCTGAAAATATTGCTATCTACAATCGTCACAGCTCTTCTCATCGCAAAGGTAACAGAGTGGTTGGGAGGGAGAATATTTTTTTATGGATTTCGAAGTTCTTATTTATTTATTTTTTATGTTTTTCGATTTAGCTTACTATATTTTATCTTATTTTTTTTTTTATCTATTTACTTATTTTTTATATGCTGCTACCAAATCCAAACAGACCTTTAAATTATTGTTTTTTCTTTACCCAGACAGAAGAATATTTTTTTTCGGATATTTAACTATCAAACTAAGAATTTATCTCGTATTACAATGGTATACAATTTAAAAGATAAATCATTTCACTCATATGCGTTGTGATTATATAAAAATATACAAAATACAGTTATTGTAGAATTTGTTCCCTTTTTTAACACAGTTCTAGGATAGTTTTTGCTGGCTGTACACTCACGAAAAAGTATCGGTCCACCTGGTCACCATGTTTCTGAAAGCGAATAATTATTAAGTCACATGGAGAGTATTATCGTTTGGGTTGGTAATGGTGACAGTGAGTTGCCACCATTCTCTCATCATAACACATTAAATACTGTTACTGCTACAGTGCTGTGTGTTATATAAATAACACATTAAAGGAATGTGCAGAAACTAAAAAAAAAAAAAAAAAAAAATCGAAAGTTTGAACATATAATATAGCTTTCCCTTTTACCCTCATTCTCTTCTCCTAACTCTAGTAGAAAACGGACCTTGATCAGTGTTAGAGGAAATACCCTTATATAATTATTACTATTGAATAAAGATCTATAAACAGAATTCTCAAACGACACGGTCATAATTACTGTAAAAAGTATATAATATTCTTATCTCATTATTATTTCATTTCCCACATCAGATCCTTTAAAAACATTAGGCAGACCTTTGGAGGAAGTGACAAGGATTAGTGATGGTATTCCTCGAGTATTTTTACATCCCTCTGCCATGTTAAGGAGAGGATACAGTGTTGGTAAATCCGGAGCAAATTATTCCTCCAAACTATTCCAAGCAACAGGCCACCATTATTTTTGTTCCTCTGGTTCTGTTTTCTGGCATACTTTGGAGGAATCAAGGCGCTCCAATGTACCAAAAGTAGGCTATACTCTCCCCTTAAGGTGGTAGCATAGTGTTGGTAATCTTGAAGCAACTGATTCCTCAAATATATTCCAACAACAGGCCACCATTATGTTGATTCATCTGGTTTTGTTTCCTAGCATATTTTGGAGGAATTATGGTGCTTTAATGTATCAATGTTTACGGTGAAAACACTTTTTATGGGGATTATTTGATGTCAAACAATTGGAGTGCTGCTGAGCCCTCCATATTGTGTCAAGAAACAGACCAAGTCATAATTTCTCATGTAGAATCTGTTTCATGGTATAGGTTGGAGGATTCTGTAGCCCTCCATTTGTTCTTTGATGTACTGCAATTAAATCTTGTTGAGTTTGGATACAAGAAAACACACACACACACACACATACACACACACACACAAGAATAACAATGAAAGGTATAAATAAAACACATTATTTTGAATTTGCTAAGAGTTCATGGGTTGTGTTGTGATATAATACAAATGTTGGTGAAATGAACATAAATTTCCACCAAACAACAGCCAAGGAACGAAAGTCAGTGTTACATAAATAAGGAAGAATTATCGGCCACCATTTAAGGGGAGATTCTCTTGTTAGCAAATTTGAAGGCTTCTGATTCCTCCAAACTATGCCAGAAAACAGACGCCCTCAATGGTAATAATAGGGGATTTATTTGTTTCGGGGAATAGTTTGGAGGAATCCGAAAACTTTCAGTTCCCAAACAAGAGAATCTCCCGTTTACACCAGCGATTGTACTTGACTGGGTGGATATCTATTTAGGAAACTTACAACACTGAACGCGTGCTGCAATAAGAATTTAAAGAACCGAATCCAGACATAAAATATATCCGATGCTAGTAAAGAAAAAGACTTGAGGGAGTTACTCAAAAAGAGTTGGGGAAGGAAACTATAGGAATTAAAGGATACCTCCAGAATATGCTATGATACAGTCAACCTTGACGCCTATTGGAGTAAGAGTTGTGTGGGGAAGAAGGGTGTCATGGTGTATCCCCTATGACAATTGAAGACCATCACCCAAATTATGCAACCCCTGGGAGTGAGTGAGAAGGAGTTGGTTGCGTGTGTTGCGTGGAGGGAAGATCGTCTCCAGTAGTAACACGAGGAAAGCCAGAACCAGACCCAGAAAAAAGAGGTAAAAGGCCCCCTGCATGTGTCCCAGCTTCAGGGCAACTTGCTGGCTCTCTTCCTCCTGTGATTATAGAGTTAACCATTATTATTATTATTATTATTATTATCTAATGCACTGTTTTATTAAAGCTGTGTGTGTGTGTGTCACAAAACTTTTAAATTTGGAGACACAAAACAACAATAAGTGTTCTCTCACGTAAAGCAGGACTTCTTGTCTTGTCTCCCTGATTCCTTTCTCCAACACCTGTTCAATCCAGTAGGCCCTCAGCCCAGCATCTTCCAGGTAGTGCATTAGCTCTGAGAACCGTGGGTAGAAGGGCGCACCGTCCCTGTGTGTTATAGATGGAGGCAACGAGTGGCTGAATACATAAATTGATTGATAAGCGACTGATTAAGTAAATTATTCATTGATTTAGTGAGTTCTTTTATTTAGCTTGCATGTTATTAGTTGGTTTGTGAGAGATCGATTGATAACAACGATCTAATAAAACTCCAACAGGCCAGGTCATCTATATTATAAATGGCAAACCGTCTCTGTTTGTCCGCTTATAACTCGAAAAGGGTTACACCTACATCCAAAACCCATATATATTCTGAATCATCATCACCAGGCGAAGGTTTTGGTATGACGTAACATGACGTAACTCGACGTATAAATTACATCATCTACTATAAATCCGCTAATAAAACGGTTACACTCCCCAAACTATATATTCTGAATCAGCACCACCGGTAAAGGTTTTTATGACGTAACATGACGTAACTTGACGTAAAAATTATGTTAAAATGTCAAATATTTTATTTATCGGTTAAAACCATAAAGAAGAGCTCGAACGGAAATCTTCCGTTCGAGCTGCTAAAATCGAGCAGAAGCTCGAACGGATTTTTTCCGTTCGAGCCGCTAAAAACGCGTACCAAATGGACAGTTCGAACGGAAACTTTCTGTTCGAGCTGAAGAAGGCAAAAAGGCTATTTGGAAATTCAGTCTGTCTCGGGCCTTCAAGCTGAAAAGACGTATGTACACTCACGAGCACTAATTTCTGCTCATATCTTGTCATAGCGTTAATTTCATCGATGGTTTCCAGAGTGATATGTATCCGGTGGATTAATTTCCCTTTTTGCTCTTCTACTTGTCCTTGAGAGAGAGTGTGTTTTTTACTTGTCTTTTCTTTTGACTGGGACTTTACGACCATATTACAAAGGTAAATAAAGCGAGACTGACATGAGATCGTCTTGGCCATACAGTGTGTACTACGATACTGTTTTAGAAGAGCCATCATTTACACAGGGGAAATTATTTATGGCTAATCACTAAGGCGGGGTAGACTCTCTCCCCAGCTCGGATCCCCCTCTTCCCTCTGTCCAGTGTAGGGGGTGGAAAGAAGGATCAAACCCTGAGCAGAAATTAGTGCTCATGAGTGTACAGTCATGGCTGATAGTGCTGAACCAGGGTCCAAGGAGTGTTGGAGAGCAACTGAACAGAGTTCGAAAAAGGGAGTCTTCTAAACCTCTCTTAGCGTTGAGAATGGTTTGGAAAATTAACTGGTTCAAATTCTGTTTAGTTGCTCTCCAACACTCCTTGGACCCTGGTCCAGCACTATCTGCCATGACTGTACTATATCGTCTTTATACACTGTACGTATGGCAACTGGCAAGCGGCCTGAGATCGCGGAATATTATTAACTAATGCAACAAGACTGAAATGCTCTCACATATTATAAAGTTAATATTGACTATTTCTAAACTCGAGAGTGCATCTTTCCCGGGCAACACCGGGTACCTCAGCTAGCATTATATACGTGGGAAAAAAAAAAAAAAAAATCTGAATGAGGGTGAGATGTGGTTAGGTGTTATCCTCGTTTGTGAAACATGTTACGCTCTCAGTCAAGTGGCTCTTTGGTTTTATCTGTGTTTCTTTTTATTTACCTTTTTATTAATACTTTTCTTTTTGTTTTTTGCTGATCATAGTCATGTCAATGAATATAGGAACTGTTGGGAACGTTGGAATGGTTATAAGCAAAAGACTAGCCAAATTATTTATTATTTCTACGGACCCTCGCCTAAATTTCCATCCCAAGAACTAAGGCTAAAAAAAATAGCCAAACGCACGATAAATGATCATCTTTGGTCGTGAAAAATGCTTTATTATTGTTGGACCCATCGCCAATAAAATATTTGTATAGACCCTCACCAAACTATATCTTTGTCGATCCTCACTTAAAATGATCTTTGTCGAGCCTCACGTATAATTATCTTTGTTGACCCTCACGTAAAAGTATCTTTGTTGACCCTCTAGTAAAAGTGTTTTTGTTGACCCTCACGTAAAATTATCTTAGTCGACAGTCTAGTAAAATTATCTTTGTCGACCCTCACGTAGAATTATCTTTGTCGCCCCTCACGTAAAATTATCTTTGTCGACCATCTAGTAAAATTATCTTTGTCGACCATCTAGTAAAATTCTCTTTGTCGACCCTCACCTACAACCATCTGGGTCTCGCCTGAAATTATCAGTGTCGACCTTCACCTAAAATACCATCCCAAGAAGTGGACGGTTGAGAGGCCCCTCTTGCCGATGTAGAAAGGTGAGCGTCCGTTGGCGTCGGTGAAGTGGGACCCCACAGTGAAGCGTATGAAGTTCCTGAAGGCGAAGAACGAGTAGCCCCCCTCCTGTACCTTCCTCAGGCCCTCCTCCCAGCCTAAGATCTGCTTGTAAAGTTGAGGTGGGATGATTGTTCGTCCATTTTCTCAGTCCATGTACAGTTAGTAAAGCTTAAAACTCCTCATATCATGTCGTCTGCTGCAGCCACAGAAGGCTATTTAAGTTGACAGACATGTCATTCAGACTAACAATGATTGTATGATAGGCTGAGATAGGTATCTGGTTACTCCCATCAGAGGGGAGTGCGCAGGAGGAAAAGTGGAGGGGGTAACAGAAGAGGAGGAGGGAGGGGGAGCACATCAACGTCTCACACACACACACACACACATTGTTTTTCAGCAACGTATATTCAATTACATTTAAAAGTAATTAGACGTTACTGCCCCTCTCGTATAAGATGACCTCAAAGTACTTTTTTTAGAGTTAATGTCATAAGGAGACCCAACGAATCATTTCATCACGTGGCATATCAGGAGTAATCAATATCATCCATGGCAGTTATTGTAAATGAAAGTTTCTTTTATTCGACTGAGCTGAACAGATTTGCTCAGAGATATGAAAAAACGTTTCATAAGTTCTTTCTTTATTATTACTTATCCCACTCACTCCTCCTGTCTATTACCGACTGTAATCTATCGAGCAAGCAAGTCTGCCACATTTCCTTATTCCTCCACTTGTAATCAGTTTTCCTATCCACGTTAACCATGTGCTTTATCTTCGTCAGGGTATAGCCAGCTTCATGTTGAGCTACAATCTTACCTCGGATATACGAAAATGAACCAGATAATTCTATTATTCATTCTCTGTTCCATTGGTGCAGGATTCAGCTCGATAAAACACACTCAGTCGTTACTCAATGAAGTATGCTTATTGTTGATAAAATCTCTTACATTCTGTACAGAAAATAGTGAATCATGATTACAGTGTATACACACATCAGAACAATATAATAAACGATTATGGTTATAAGTATGACTTCTAGGTGATCAGACTGTAAGTTGCAATAATGAATATCTTCTCAGAAATATAACTCGTTGGGTCTCCCAATGAAATTAATTCACAAAAAGTACTTTGAGTTTATCTTACAAGAGAAGGGCATTAACATCTACTTACTTTTAAGTGGTAATTGAGTAGACGTAGCTGACACAGTGTGTGTGTGTGAGACGTTGATGTGTTCCCCCTTCCTCCTCCTCTTCTGTTACCCACTCCCCTTCTTCTGTTGCGAACCCTACTTCTGATGGGAGCAATCAGACACCATTGTCAGCCAATCATTCACATCTTGTTAACCTGGGCAACGGGTCTGTAAACTTAAATACAGTATAGCCTTCTGTGGCTGCAGCAGACAACATGATTTGCGGGGTTTCAGCTTGACTAACTGTACACACACTTAACGCCCAATTACAATATGTTCATATCTAAAGCCCCTTCAACACGAGAGGCAAAAAGACGGCGGACTCTCGCCTTCTACCAGTATTACCAGATCAATTAGTCCCCGGCAGCCATTAGCCACCCACCCAGAAAATTGGTATCAATGTCTGCCCGTCGTCTTTTGCCTCTCGTGTGGAAGGGGCCTATCATGGAATAGGGTATCTGTACAACAAACATTGTCATTGATAAAAATCTCTCTGGCATTCCCAGAACACACACCTTTCAATTCTTCAACTGTCCCTCCTTTTCTGCTATTTCCTTAGTGCTTGTTCCTCCTCTTTACCTTGGGCTACTAGATTTTCTGGCATAACACAGTCTTCCTTTTCCTTTTGACACTTTTCTATCTCCTTCCTCGTACTACTGAGTCTTTCCTGTCTATCGTGGTATTCCTTTTTCCTCTTCAATCCCTAAAACACACCAACTCACCTCTAAAATTGAATTAGCTTTCTGCACAACGGGGTCCTGTGATATGGTGAAGTACTCGACAGGTGCACCCTTAAACAGAGTCTCCTCCGTGCCCCACCGCCACCCTTTCTGAGCCACCATGTCCTCGAAGGAGTCTATGGGCGCCGTCTTGCCCTGCACGGTGAGGTGGGCAACGAGGGAGGACTTGAACCCCGTCGTAATAACCTCACAAAACACCAGCCACCAACCCACCAGCAGCTGTAATATGATGGTGGTGTGTGTATACTATGAGTAATATGATGGTGGTGTGTGTATACTATGAGTAATGTGAAGGTGGTGTGTGTATACTATGAGTAATGTGATGGTGGTGTGTGCATACTATGAGTAATATGATGGTAGTGTGTGTATATTATGAGTAATCTTTACATAACTCTAAGATCATAAATAAAGCCACGAATTTGGGTGAATATGACTGTGGTTATTCAAATTAATACATTGTTTTAATTAATTAAATTTAGTAAACAATAATATAATCATCTGGAGCAAGAAACTTGAAATGAGCTATGCGGAAATGGACACGAGATAATTATATTGGTAAGTGTAAACCGGACATAACATTTTATAAGTAAGTGTATATATACAGTACCGTACCTGTCCTGACACACTGAGGGAAGGATCGAGGTGTGTCTGTTCCAATATGGCACCCCAGCCATACATTAGAGCCATACTGAAGGATATTCCACGCCCACCTTCTGCCACCATCTTCGTCCACACCAACTGTAACGCCCACATAATGACACTCCACCCTACCACAGCCACAAGGAGACTCAACCACATCTCATCTGTAGTGAGAGTAGTAGTAATTGTTGTTGTAGTGAGATTAGTAGTTGTGGAATTAATTGCATTAGTACTAATACTAAGTAGTGGTGATGGTGGTATTATTATTATTAGTAGTAGATTGTATATTTCCACAGTAAGTATTACTTTTCCTATTATTATTATTTGCTGAAGATGCTGACAGTTTGTGTGTCTATGATCAGCACGACTTTACAAACTCTGAGACACTAGTACCGTATTATACCTGAGAAGGGTCTAACGATAGCCAGGTGCTGTGGCAGGAGGGCGGGTTGTAGTGACGTTACAATCATATCGTTTGAAGGGTGGATGCGGAGGTAGTCGATCACCTTGAAGCGGGAAGGTGTGGGTGCCGCGGAGGTACACAGGTCAGCCTCTTCACTGTGTAGCTTACCCATCATGCCGAAAAACACACCGTCCTTGTCTGCTCCCCAGGTACGGTTTGGTGCATCGCGGACTTTGTACCTGAGGTGGATTGATTGAAAAGGGGAAGACTGCAAGGCCATAAAGATGTTATGCCACAAGAAAGAAAAATGTAGAGACAGCCAGCACGTAGGAACCGAGTGACAGTGGAAGATAAGAGAGTAAATGGTTCGGTTTTCTACCAAAATGGTAGAGAAGAGATAAAACCTTCATGGTAAGAAATACTGACATTCGAGGAAGACAATTATTATAGTGCATGCTAGATGCGAGACCGACTAGTGATTTTTTTTCATGGAATGGACAGGATAATGCAACCGTAGTGAGTTACATCTTATCTATAGATTTTTTTTTATTTTCTTGCTGTTGCTGTGCATATTATGACATAAGTTTTTATTTTAGTTTTCTTGGAGTTACATCTTACGTGATAGTGATCAATGTTGGTGTTTTCTCGGAGCTGTTATAAATCTTTACGTGATATTAATTTTTGTTCTTTATTTTTCATACAACATTTTACATCATATTGAGCATTCTAGTGTTTTCTTAAAGCTAGATCTTAGGTGATATATTTGTGTGTGTGTGTGTGTGCATGTGTGTGTGTGTGTGTGTTAGTGTGTGTGTGTGTGTGTGTGTGTGTGTGTGTGTGTGTTTGTATGTCCTTTCTTTTTGCTATAGCTTACGATATATTAAGTTTTTTGGTGAATGTTTGGAAGATGCGTACGTCCACCGAGTCAGTGAAAGTAACTGGCGTCTCTGGTTCCTCAGTCTCTCTCACAAAGGCCACGTAAGGGAAGTAATTCACAGCTGTCATCCGCAACACGTGACCTTGGAAATTCCTGAACTGGTCTGAGGGGAAGGAAGTGAACTGTTAGGGTACCAGTTTGGAACACGTGTATGAAAGAGAGAGATGGGAGAAGGTGGGGGGTATGGTGATGGAGTTGTGTACTAACCCTGGAATAATTGGTGTTGTTGTTGTACTGTACCGTCCGAGGTCCACGTACCAATAAACTGTACCGCTGCTTCCCCGTCGTCACAGTACAGACAACGACGGTACACAAACACACCTTCACCTGTCTCATGGCTTGTGATGTGAGGTGTGAAGGCTGAGGTGGACGTGGAATGAGGTATGAGGGTTGAGATGGGCGTGGTGAGAGGTGTGAAGGCGAGGTAGAGGGCTTGGGCAGTGTTACGTAGGCTGGGGTGAAGTAGGACCCTCTTTACGTCTTCCCTCAAACCCACAGCAATCACCACCACCTCAGACCGCTTGTACAGTCCAATACGCTCCAGGTGTCTGTATGAAGGAAAAGTGGAAGCTAGAAGGATTATCGGTACGAGATCATTATAGTATTTAGTTTAGACTTTGATATATAACTAGAGCGGTTGGAAGGGGAGAGAGAGGGAGGGACAGCTTTGTGATGAGAGAGAGAGAAAAATGCATGACTGAAATTGTCATGACATGCTGAAGGTGAATCCAGGTCGAAATGTATTGTGTAAAAAGTACAATACAATGGGACACTCAGAAGGGCTCCTTCCGGCTAGCTAGATTTGACTCAACTTGAATCAGTCAACTGATTGTATCAGGGAGTGTGGCATGATGTCACGTGATTTAAGTGTGCTGCCACATCGTCGTATAAATTTTCTTCTGTACCGGTTAAAACTATATATAAATTACATATAATATACCTACATGTAAGGTAGTGAATCATACACCATGTACAGTCTGCGGCAAATGTCCTGTCACCTCACTTGCTTCAGCGAGGCACGCAATGTTCATAGACTCGAGATTATTAGGTGTAGAAAACGTGCGTATTTATCGAGTCCATGAACACTGCATGTCTCTGTGAAGCAGGTAAGGCGACAGAACTTCTGCCGCCGACTGTACAGTCTGTTACAGTTCCGACTGGGCCACCCAGTATTGAGAGATCGTAGATGTGGCAGGAGTGTGTGTGTGTGTGCTCGAAAATTATACGGATCGTCAACACTCTCCCTCTGTAGTGAACATGACTCTGCCTCAAAGTTCATTCCATAGATGGCGCTGTGTAGTTGTGGAAGGAATGTGGACTGCAGGGTTGAAGTTTCGGGAAACAGCTATGCCAATGAGTCATGAGCTCTCAGGCAGAGTGGTTGAGGAATGCTATTATGGAAATTTAACACTATATTACACAATGAGTAGGTGAAGCTAAGGTAAAGTTGTTCGTAGCCTGAACAGTGAATATTTTTTCTAAATGGATTTCATGTTTAGCATGCAACATTGCATTGTTTTCTTGTTTTCTACCAACTAAGATCGAACAGATAGGTTGCTTGCTTTGGCCATCATATTTTGGTAAGCATTATCTGATGTTCACCTCTGATTTTGTATTTTATTTGTAAGTCACGTTACAGTGTATTACATGCATAGTAAAATTCCTTCATTACTAAATACTCTCTCTCTCTCTCTCTCTCTCGTAATATAAACGTTAAAGTCTACTGTAATCTCTCTCTCTCTCTCTCTCTCTCTCTCTCTCTCTCTCTCGTAATATAAACGTTAAAGTCTACTGTAATCTCTCTCTCTCTCTCTCTCTCTCTCTCTCTCTCTCTCTCTCTCTCTCTCAAATGAACACTAACTTATCTTATCCAGTCTCTTTAGATATGAAATCGTATGGAGATTTAGGACCAATTCCACAGTTGTTCGTTGTAGTTTGTTAGCGCCCAAACGAAAGAATCTAAACTGTGTAAATGACTTTTGACTGATTTATTGGATTAATCTGATGAGTAAAGTTTACAGATATTGTAATAATACTAGTGCTTGATAGTTTTGGTGAATAGGTATACTCAGCTTTTGGGAAATAACGAAGGCTTACGAGTGTGTTTGGGGAGGAATCTGACAAACAAAATGACTATGTGGGACCGGCCCTGACTCCTTGACATTCTACGTTAAAAAAATAAGTGTCGAAAATGTGATCTTTTTGCCAATGATAGATTCTTCTTCACCTCCTTCTAACTTCTTCACTTTTCTTATCCTGTTCTTTCTTCACCTTTCCCCCATCATTTATGTTCAGGACCGCTGCCCCATCCACACAGCCCACGCAGTGCAGGAGTGGTTTAGAGGCAGAGAGGATGTGGAGCTTTTAGATTGGCCGTCTAAGGGTGCAGATCTAACCCCTTAGAGAACGTGTGGGCTAATATGGTCAACTGCTGGGAGCCAGAGATGGAGCGGAGACCCGAGGCACTAATGGCTCATACCCAGGCTCAGTGGGAGATGTTCCGCAACAAACCTAACGAAATTCGACGCATTGTGGCCTCTGTGCCCGATAGACTGCGTGCCGTCATAGAGAAGGAAGGTGGCTGGACTGGATATTAATTGTCAATGTAAATAAAAAATTATTTTGTTTAAATAAATGTTGTTGGGTTGTCAAGGATTGTATAACTCCTACTTTGCCTATTTACATTTATAGAGTGTTCCTGTCTATTGAAATTATGAACCTGTAAAGATGACGAAAGTAGAGAATAACCAGAGTTTTATCTCTCCTCCGGCCAACGAGGGTTCAACCGCCGATTTTACGGCTGGTTAGCATATTTCTCGAATTTGGCTGGAGAGCAAGAAGTGCTGGGACAAAATGAAGGAAAATTGCGCCTAACATTTAGGAATAAAAGTAACCATAGGAAATTTTTTAAATAGTCTCATGGTCTTTCCCAGCTCATTTTACTACTTGACTGCATTTCAACCCAACCATACTTAATCTAACCTAACTGAACGGATTGCATTGACCAAGCCAGACTTGAAATATATGCCTTCGGATAGGGGTCCCTCTGAGTGTGCAGCGTGTTTTAAGATGTGATCTCAGGCACGGACGCGAATATTTCATATTTCTTTATAATGCAAGTAAATCTTGGTTTAATCACGTGTTCTGTCTGACTTTTACTAGGAGCTATATTTCTTAAGTATTATTACACATACAGCATGATATCGGTAATGTCAATTTAGACACATTCTTCTTTAATTTGTGCAGCTAACGTTATCCATTCATTACTTGATGACTCGAGAGAAAGATACACAGAATAAGCGAGAGGGATAGTTTCGGAGTAATTTCATAATTCGTAAGATTTATGGTAACGGGTGATACAATAAACAAAGTATCAAAACCTTTAGGATTTTATCATTATAAGGAGTCGTTACTCTGAAACGCTCATCAAATACTGACTGGCAAACTACATTCCTAGCTAAAATAATGACCCTACGTATCCGTCTGCTCAACCGGAGCGTTCCAACAAAGTTCACCTTGCCCACCTAGGCTACTTTCTGAGACTACCATTATCTCTGGAATAAATCCATCATTATGTGAACAATGTGCAAATTTGGTAGATCACCTACTACTATGCACACATTAATGTATCTATTAGCAAAACTTGGGGTAATCTATTAGTAGGTTAAACACACGTTTGGTCATTAGGAGTGATCCCTCTGCCCCGTTCACCTGTGGGTTCAAAACAAGCATAACCCAGTTAACAATCAATGCGAGTTGATTATCACTGGCAAAACGATCACTTATTTCGACACTATTAATTTGTTTATTAACGTAGATTGTCAGGGAGCCAGGACTGATTCCACAGTCATTTTGTCAGAGTCCTCCCCAAACACACTTGAAGGAATTTTACTATGCATGTAATACATTGTAACTTGACTTACAAATAAAATACAGTCTCACCCCAACCTTCCTGGAGTGAAGACGTGTTAAAGTTAAAGTTAAAGTTGCAGGGTTTTAGTTCTGGTATCTATCTCTGATGAGATACTCTCCAGAACGTCAGCCAGGCAAGCCCAACTCCCCACCATGGTGCCCAGCCATGGCAGTGTTCCTGGCGCTCTGCCTGTGTTGTTGTTTGTGTTGTTGTTTGTCTTGTTTCAACGTTCTTGTTTGTGTGTTGTTGTGTCTGTGGTGTTATAGGGGTTGTTTATATTTTCTATCTCGTTTTTTGTTGTGGTTTTGCTGTTTGTGGTATTGTTGTTTGTGGTTTATTTGTTTTATTGTGGTTCTGTGTGTGTATGTTCGTGTGTTCGTGTGTGTTCAGTTGTTCGCTTCCCATCTAGGCCTTGCCTGGCCTGATGGACAGCGCGGATTCGGATGTGGGTTCCTGCCTGGAGGCCGACTTGGCCATGTCGGAGGAGGATGAGTCTCCTATCGAGGATCACTGGCCTGAGCTGCCTTCTCGCAACCCTCCCCCCCTCTCCTCGGTCACTCCACAGCTCAGGTTGCAGCCTTCCACCTCCTCAACCTCTACCAAGCGACCCGTTGATGCCTCGTCCGACTCCTTGCAGGATTCCGATGGTGTGGACTGTTTGCCTCCGGCTGCCAAGACTGCCAAGGGTGCTTCAGCTGTGCACGACGTACCTTCTCTGCCTCAACGTGGTGTTTCTTCCTTGTATACCAACTCCTTGCCCTCGTCCAACCTTCCTGCTTTTGCCGTAAGAAATGCCTATGTCAAGCTCTCCTTCTCTGGGAACCCATCTACGGACACAAAGTTGCGTTGGTTGTCTGATGTCAACAGGGCCTTCCAGCTGCAGCGTGAACTGGCTGAAGTGAAGATTGCTGCTGTCACCTCCCGGTTTGTCTACATCTCTAGGAAGCGTCAGGATATCATTGATAGAGTGAAGGCTGGTGAATTTTTGTCTCTGCCTCTCATTCTTGAAGACTCAACCGAGAGGCCTTGTAAGTTCCCCAGCTACATCCTTGCCCGTTTTCCTATTGATGTTGACCCAAAACTTGCTAAGGGATACCCTGGTGTGCACTTTGCCCGTCGTTTTTTCCAAGATGGTTCCCCCATTAGCCGTATTGTTGTTGTCTGGAGTCAACCAGATCCACCTCCAAATGAGATTTCCTTTGATTTCCTCCCTTGTCTTCCACCATGTGAGGTGAGGAAACTTCATAATGACCAGCCTTGGTGCTACAGGTGCTGGGGTGTGGGGCATATCTCCCGGTACTGTTCTGCCAGGCCGAAGTGTGCATGGTGTGCTGCCGACCATGATTCCAAGACGTGTCCTGTCAGGGGCGAGCCATCACGTCCTGCTGCCTCCACCTCTGAGCCTTCACCTCCTGAGGATACGTCTCGATGGAAGTGTCCACGATGCCTTCAGCCAGGGGTTAACGTGTGGCATGGATGTACTCGACGTCAGGTCCAGCCTCGTGTCACTACTATTGCTCCGCCTCAACCACCGCCACCACCACCTCCCTAGTCTGCTCCTCCTACCAGCCCTGCCTCACCTCCAGACCTGGCCCTCCGCAAGTCTGTTGCTACCCTCATGGCACGATGTACGGCTCTCGAGAACCGCTTTTCTGCCCTTGAAGCCAGGATTGATGGGCTGGTTGCCGCTAGGCTGCCAATGACTTCAAACTCTCCACCTTGGTCGAGGCTCAGCAGGCCATCATCTCAACTGTCACTACCTTTACCGAAAAGATGGATACTGTTGCATCTCGCCTTGAAAAGCTTTTCGAGTCAGTCCCTTCTCCTGGTCCATCTTCTTCTCCAGGTCGCTCATCTGCCCCGACTCACCGGACTTCTACCTCCAAATACAGAGTTCGCTAGTGATTGCCGGCTGGATTCATCTCCTGGAATTTATGTGGTATCACCAGTTATGCTAAGCTCACTCAACTCAAGGCCTATGTTTTTCGTCATCATCCCAGTGTTATTTTTCTCCAGGAAACATTTCCAGGACGGCCGCTCGCTGCTGGGCAAGCTCCTCCTCTCTCAGGTTATGTGCCATATGTTCATCCGACACGCTGGGACACTGGCGGTGCCACTCATTGCCGGGGAGGTACTCTGGATTACATCCTCTCGTCTGGCCTGATAGCATCTCGGGCCCTGTGCTCCTCCATGCCAGACTTATTCTCTGATCACATCGCTCTTCGGTTTCATTATTCTCTAACTGCTGGGTCAAGTGCTTTAGCCACTCGTTTGCGTATTACTGTGCCCCCTAAATATTGCCCGACTTACATCTTATTCATGGCCCATGTATTCCCTACATTTGACATATCATCAGATGAACAGTTGTACTCTGATCTTGTATCTGCTACTCATGACTTTTATAGGCTATACGTCTCCCAGCCACACCTCCAGCATCGCCATACTGCCCACTCCTGGACGCTGGATGCACGTATACAGGAGGCAAAGGAAGAGACCAACCCAACCCCTGACCTGCTCCATCGTTACCAGATGTCTAGGGATGCTTTAGTTGCCCTGCAGGAGTGTGCTCACACTGAGTCTTGGCAGCGGTTCATGGACAGCATCAACCAGCAAACAATTGTGGCTTCTATGTGGCACCTCATCCGTCGGGTTGTTAAAAAGACACCGGCCACTGCTCGTCATCACACTCCCGCCGACTATGCCCAACAATTTGTCGATGCCTGGTCAGAACAATCTACCTCAGCCAGTCTACCCATCCACATACAAGATGCACTCACTTCCCGTGCTGCTGTCCATCGGCTACGTCTAATGTCTGCTCTGTTGCAAGATGATGACGATGATGCTGATGATATCTGTGTTCATTCTACCTCACCAAGGGATCTCCAGCGGTTTCTTGACTCCTTCTCTGTGGCATCCTCTCACTGTGGCATTATTGTCTCCCCAGATAAGAGCAGAATATTCAGCTGCCGCCTTCCTCAAGCTCGGCCAGTGTTCACCATTGGAGGGACTGTCATTCCCATGTGTTCCCAGTATCGCTACCTGGGTGCACCAGTCAATAATTGGCCGATTGTCCCTGCCAGACCTCAAGACCATCCCATTGTCCAGGACTTATTGGGTCGTCTCCAGCGCCGACTTACGCCACTTCAATGGCTCACTAACAACTCCTCGGGCATCTCCATCCCAGTAGCCAGGACTATCTATATTGCTTTTATCCGTTCAGTTGTTGATTACGTCTCCCCTGCTCTGATTCAACTTCCCAGGGCTACTCTTGAAACTTTAGAAAAATTTCAGAATAGAGCAATGAGAATAATTCTCGGTTGTCCAATGTTGACCAGGATAGTGAACATGCAGCGTGAGTTGCGTCTTAGTGGAGAGAATTTATTCTAATGTTACTTGCTTTACTGTCAAGTGCCTCCATTTCCCACATCTTTCACCCCATTACTCTCAGTTAGTCAGGACTTCTCTTAGACCAAACTACCCAGTCCCTCCCATACTGCCTGCTGGACGTACTCTTATAAGGTCTGTTTCCTCTATGCTCCGTGGATGCTACCAACACCTGATGTGAGCTTAAAACCTACTTCCAAGTCGGAACTGCCTTCTCTACAGCGGCAGTTGGCTCTGGAACACATAGAAACAGTGACGTCCTCCATCACAGATCCATACTGTCTCTACACTGATGGCTCATTGCAAGTGGATGGTGCAGCAGGTTGTGCCGTTTTCTCACCTGACATGGAGTCACCTCCAGGGGGCTGGGTTGGCCGTCGTCTCTGTAACCACTCTAGCTAAACATTGTGTGAACTGTATGCCATTCTGGATGCTGTTAGTCTTGTTTGTCAACGTGGAGTGAATGCTGCCATTTTTTGTGACTCCAGACCTGCCCTTCATTCTCTCTCTAGTGTTCAGCCCACACACTCTACTGTTGTTCAGCAGATTTTATCGTTTTTGTCCTTATTGCATCATCGTAACTTGACTGTCAAATTTTTATGGGTGCCATCTCATGTAGGTTTACGTCACAATGGTACAGTTGACAGACTCGCAAAGGAAGCCTGCCATCTGCCTCCTCGTGGTGTTGGACGTCCTCTCTCCCTAACATGTTACCTCTCTAAAGTCCACTCCGCCGCTCTCCTCCCTGTACGGCGACGCAGGGATGCAGAGAGGCCCTTCAGCATCTCCATCACACATTATGAGTCTGTCTGCCGTCACAAATATTCCTACCGTCGTCGAGGCCTCATGGTTCGGAGGCACAATGTAGTCTCTGCTCGTTTGAGGCTTGGCTACCAGCACCGTGGCAGGTTGCTGGGATGCAGGGTGAGCCTCCCTTCACTGAGTGTCGCTTGTGTCGAGCGCCTCGTGCTAACACTGTAGAGCACTATTGCCTGGCCTGCCCCACTGTCCGACACTTGCTGCCCAGGGGGCCTGCCACTTGATGTGGTTTGTCGACATCTGCTGAACCACCAGGTTCTGGAGGAACTTCTGGTACGCCACC
The DNA here is from genome assembly GCA_033782935.1 of Petrolisthes cinctipes. NCBI lineage: Eukaryota > Metazoa > Arthropoda > Malacostraca > Decapoda > Porcellanidae > Petrolisthes > Petrolisthes cinctipes. The sequence continues at coordinate 1,491,321 of JAWQEG010001325.1, read as the reverse complement.
CTCGTTTTGGTGGATTTAAGTAGGTCATAATGTAAATATTTGTCTGTAAGCTTGTGCTCCATTCTGTTATGTTTTCGTGATGTGTGTGTGTGGTGTGTGTGTGTGTGTGTGTGTGTGTGGTTGTAGTCATTGTATTCTCATGGGTCCCGCCTACCAGTATGTATTGTTGCCTGCCTGTTGATTGACGCTACGGCGCAATTAATTAAAAAAAAAAAAAAAAAAAAAATACGAAATCAAAGGTGATCTCAAATTATGCTTACCAAAATATGATGCACAAAGAAAACTACCTATCTGCCCGATCCTAGTTAGTAGAAAAATAAGATAACAATCGTTGTAAGGGAAAGTCTACCTTATTGATAGATTATCAATCTCTCAGGTTCATACTGGATGCGGAATTATACCATCTAGTTCATTTTCATATGATTCGAAGTTTATATCGAGGTTTCATATTTTCTAGCTCTTGCTGTATTGCTTGTCAGTCTCGACTCCAAACCAAGCCTACGTCATGGACTGCCTCCTTCAGACTTTGAGACTGGGTCGTGGAGAGAGTGGATGTATGTTTTGTGCTCTCTCCTCTAGCTGCCAGGGCCTGCCGCACCGGCAGTAGTTTCTTTTTTTTCACCCTTCTGGTGACGACTAGGATTAGCTAGTATTCATTCCCTCCATAGCTGGTAGTAGATATAGTAGGTGTCTATATCTTTATATTGAGATCAACTGTGCCTCCTGCCTATGGTGGACTCCCCCACTGATAGCTCTGGGAGTGGTTTAACACAGTCGGACCACCTTAGTGTGGGTTGAGAGGTTGATCTCAAACATTAGTTAATTAGGGCTGGTATTATCCCTTTCTGGTGTTTTCTTTTCCTCTTCCCACTTCCCCCCATCCTTGGGGGAAGTGGTTACTATGTTGCCTTCCCTCCCAACCCCTCCTCCGCATAGCGGAGGAGGCGGCCATGACCGACCACCACCACCACGAAACGACGGACGAACCGAGACTCGAACACCCCTTGACAAAGACGTTAAAAATGCCTCATTTGTTATGCTTCATGCCACTGGTTCGGCCCCACTAGCCGGCCTCAATCCTTTCATTGTTCAAAAGGTAATTGATGGCTGGGCTGGTGAGGTTGAATCAGTTAAAAAACTTGCATCTGGAGACCTCCTTGTCAAAACATTCAATTCAAAACAAGTAGCAAGTTTGCTGAAATTACGTCAGATCCACAATTATGAAGTAGAAGCCAAGATTCCTCAAGCCATGAATTCCTGCAGGGGAGTAATCACCTGTAGGGATTTAATGATGATGGAAGAAACTGAAATAATTGAGGAAATGAGGAACCAAGATATAATTGACGCTAGATTCATAACTCGTTTAGAGGATGGTATGAGGAAGAAGACTGCAACACTCATTTTGACTTTTGGCAAAGTTTCACTTCCTGAAACTGTCAAAATTGGTTATGAAATCGTTAAAGTAAGACCCTTTATCCCCAACCCTCTTAGATGCTTGAACTGTCAGATTTATGGACATGGAAATCGAACTTGTAAGGCTTCTTCTCGAGTGTGTGGCAGGTGCGCGACGCCTGGCCATGCTGAGGAAAAGTGCACATCAGTGGAGCTCTCCTGCTTTCATTGTAAGGGTACTCACTCCACTTCCTCGAGGGATTGTCCCAAGTGGAAGCTGGAGAAGGAGGTCTGCTCGGTGAAGGCAGTGCGAGGTATCTCCTATCATGTTGTGAGGAAGGCGGTGATGGGATCGCAAGCGACCCCATCACCCAATGTCTCGTATGCATCGGCGGTGATATCTCGACCCGTGATGTGTACTATTAGTACTCAGACTGAGTCAGAGCCGAGCGAACAGGCTGAACAATCTACTTCTACACCTACTATTATTACCCCCTCTAAGACTATTACCCCATCTACTAACTCCTATTCTCAGGCTGCAGCTGCTTTGCAGTCAGAGAAACAAAAGAAGAAGTCAGACAAGTATGACAAAGTTAACTACACCACCCTAAAACCAAACAAGTCACTTCCTTGCACACACCCTACTCCCACTTCATCGGGGGAGAGAAGGGATAGCTCTTCCTCGGTGGAGTCTGGGAGACTCACCATTGATGAGGAAGCAATGGATGTCTCCGGACGCACGAACCGGGAAAGGTCCCCCGGTAGCCAAGAAGACTAAGCGCTCAGGCCGACCCCGTAACTCTTAAACCGCCATGTTCACTGTACTACAGTGGAATTGTAGAAGTCTTGGGAATAAATTGAACAACATATCAATATTATTACACACACACAGGCCAGACGTCGTCTGTTTACAGGAGACAGGGTTGGAGAATCACTCTGACCCAACACAATTTAAACATTACAACGCATACAGGAGAAACGATGGACACGGAGTAGCAATATACACACACAAATCATATCCACAGACACAAATAACATTAAACACTACTCTGGAAGCCGTTGCTTGCAGAGTGAAAAAAACAACACCTACATATCCATCTGCTCTCTTTACTGTCCGCCACGCGGCCCCATTGACAGTGATTTATTTCATAATTTATTTAGACAACTTCATGGTAAAAATTTAATACTGGGCGATTTTAATGCCCATCACTGTCAGGGGGGAAGCTTAAGAACTGATGCTTGCGGAGGGCAGATGGCAGACATAATACTACAATCCAACCTCTGCCTCCTGAACGATGGTCAAGCCACCAGGGTTGACGATCGTTCTGGCAACTTTTCGGCCATCGATTTGTCTCTGGCCTCCCCGGATATACACCAGGATTTTTCTTGGCATCCTGAGTCCGACTCCCTTGGTAGTGACCACTTTCCCATCTGTCTCTCTTATTCAAGTCATACTGTTTTGGCCCCTTTGGTACCAAAGTTTAATTTTAAGAGAGCAGATTGGGGGTTTTTCGTGAGGATCGTCGACCTAGATATTTCCGGGGAGACCATAGATGAAAAGATGCTAAATTTAACACAAAACATTTTACACGCAGCTGAGGTTGCTATTCCCAAAACCTCTATAATTCGAAATAAGCGTGAAGCACATTGGTGGTCAACGGATTGCCGAGAGGCATTAAGGAAACGTAATGGGAGATACAGGATTTTTTACAAACAGCCCACTCAGAACAACTTTATAGCTGACAAACGGGCGAGGGCTGAGGCAAGGAGAGTAATTAATAGAGCTAAAAGGGACTCTTGGCGGTCGTTTGTGTCCACGGTGAATCGTTTTACACCACTTACAAAAGTCTGGTCCACTATAAAGATATTAAATAACAAACGCCCGTATACTCCCATCACCACTCTTCAAGTGGACAACAACATCTACGACGATCCCGTGGACGTAGCAAACGTACTTGCCAGGAGTTTCTCAAAAGTAAGTAGTTCAGCCAATTACGACCAACGTTTTCTCCATCACAAACGTATGGCTGAACTACAAGAGATAGACTTTGCCACAGAAGACGTAGACTACCCATACAACCGGGAGTTTACGATAGACGAACTTCTCCTTGTCCTAAGATCCTGTAAAGACACCAGTCCTGGACCTGACACCATCACGTACGGTATGATCTGACATCTTGGCCAGGATAACCTGGTCAAGTTGCTAGCGGTGTACAATGAGATTTGGGTGTCTAACATCTTCCCAAACTCATGGCACTTTGCGTGGGTCATACCGATACCTAAACAGTCTGGTCGTCTTGTGAATCCCAGTTCATTTCGACCTATTGCGTTGACTTCTTGCCTCTGTAAAGTCATGGAAAGAATGATAAATAATAGGCTACTTTTTGTTTTAGAAGCGAAGGGTTTATTGAGTGATCGACAATGTGGCGTCCGGAAACACCGGAGCACAGTTGATCAATTGATGAACCTGGAACATTACATTTCAAAGGCATTTGCCAATAGAGAATTCATAATAGGGGTGTTCTTGGACATCCATAAATCCTATGACATGACATGGCGACACGGTCTTCTGATGAAGCTTCACGGTTATGGTTTAAGAGGTAATTTGCCCAGTTTCATTAACAACTTTTTGCGTGACAGAACCTTTTCTGTCACCCTTCCCTGTAATGTAACATCGGACATTTTTGTCCAAGAGAACGGGGTGCCACAGGGAAGCGTGCTTAGTCCAACACTTTTTAACATCATGATCAATGATATTCTGTCATCAGCTCTAGTTCCCAGGAATCTTAAATACTCGTTGTATGCTGATGATTGTGCAATGTGGCACTCGTCACGTAATGCACAATTTTCAGTAGGACGGCTTCAAGCAGCGCTTGATTCTGTCCACCAATGGGCCTTACAGTGGGGCTTTAAGTTTTCCGTTCCTAAGTGTACAGGAGTAATTTTCAGTAAACGTAGAGTACCTCAAATTAACGTAACGTTAGATGGCCGGTACCATTTCATAATTCTGTGAAATTTTTAGGAATTCATTTTGACCAAAGATTAAATTTTACACATCATGTTTATAATTTGCTTGTTCGTTGTGAAAAACCTTTAAATGTCCTTAAGTACCTATCAGGTACCACATGGGGAGCCGACAGGAAATCTTTATTAATGGTGTATAAGACCCTTATTCGTACAAAGCTAGACTATGGCTCACAGGTGTATGGGTCGGCATCAGATACAACACTAGGGAGATTGGATGTGTACCAGAATAAATGTTTACGTGTGTGTTTGGGAGCTCTGAAGTGTACACGTGTAGCTAGGATGGAGGTGGAGGCGAACATTCCTCCTCTCCGACTTCGACGGGATCAACTCGCCATCAACACCGCTATGTCTACGATCCGGAAGTCGGAGATCGGCAACGTGGCCAGTGCCTCCCTTCAACAACATGACTACCATCACAACGGAAGACGGAGGCCACTGGCTGTGCGCCTCCACCTGCTAGCCGAACTACAAATAGACCTCGGGGACTGCGACTAGTTTATCATCAACAAGATACCACCGTGGGAGACACCCAACTTCGGCGTCAACACATCGTGGTTACCATCATCAAAAGAAAAGGCGCCGGAGTTGGAGATACACCACCTGTTTGGTGGTATCATCCGCAGTCACCTGGGGTCTCATCAAGTGTACACTGACGGCTCCAAGTCAGATGAATGTGTGGGTGCGAGTGTATGGTCGAGTGAATGTGAACTTAGGTACAGATTGCTGATACATACATCTGTGTTTACAGCTGAACTTTTCGCTATAGACAAAGCCATAGACTATGCAATAAATTCTCGACATAATTCAATAGTAATTTTCTCAGACTCCAAGTCAGCCCTTCAGGCAATTAACTCATGTCAAACTATTTCCAATGAAATCCAGGGTCGCATCATTAATAAGTGGCACTTATGCAACAAGTCCTTCACTCTGACCTGGGTGCCCGGGCATTGTCGTATTTATGGCAATGAACGGGCAGACTTACTTGCGAAATCGGCTGTAGAGCTCGAGGAGACTTGGGACGTCTCTCGTGATCTGCAGTCGTGTCTATCCCTCGGAAAGAAATCAATTCATCTTCTGTGGCAAGGTCAGTGGACCAGACTTAACATCAACACCATCAAGCCTCAACTAGGTAATTTGGGCCACTGCCAACCGGCCCAATCGATTAGAAGAACGTATCCTGGCAAGAATTAGAACCAACTGCACCAGAATAACTCATTTAGAACCATATATAGACAAACGTTTTCCACCGCATTGTAACACCTGCAATGCGGTGTTATCTATCAGTCATATCATCCTGCATTGTCGGCGATTTGTGGGGGAACGTGCTTCCCTCATGAGTTACTGTGATGCAGTAAAAGTCCCCTTCACACTCTCAGCTCTCTTAGGTGATGGGGATGGTGGTGTGACTTATAAATTGATGACTTTCTTGAGGGAGACCGAACTGATCAGAGTGATGTGACTTTTTATTTCTATTGTTACCATTTTGTATGTCTATTTTTCAAATTATGAATGTTATAAATTATGTTTTGTATATATTGTAAATTATGATTTATTAGCTAGGTTTAGCGATTGTCTAATATAGGTTTAGTGATTTGTCTGTCTAGGTTTAGCGATTGGCTGGAATAGGTATTAGTCTAGTTAGCTATTGGTTGAGTAGGTACATAGATTAGTTTATTAGCTAGGATGTTAAATTAAGAAACATTTTATTTGTATAAAAGTACAAAATAGAAAAATTATTATATATGTTTAGGTTTAAGTTTCAATGTAATAATAATAATAATAATAATAATAATAATAATAATATATGCATAAAAATATTAAATATTAAATATTAAAAATATTAAAATTAAAATAATAATAAATAAAAAAAAATAAAAAAAAAAAATAAATAAATAAAAAATAAAATAAAATAAAATAAAAGGCCTTGATGACCAACACCATGGTCGATAGGCCAGGAACAAAAAAAAAAAAAAAAAAGCTTCCTTCAACGACGGGCAGAGCATACTGAGACACCAGAGCTCGCACACACCACCATCTCTGTACTCCACCAAGTCTATTCTTTGGGTTGTCACGGTCACTGGGCCGTTTCCGTGTCACGTCTATATACGCTACTGTTCTTTAAAGTGTATTAGTGCTATGTGGTCTGAATGTACCTCCTACACTGTGTAGCCCACCCTGCTGCTACCAATTAGAAGAGTCTTGTACACCTCCTGACTTATTGCTTGTTCTTTGATCAAGTGTTATTTTGGTGGACTGCCTTGTAAATTCAAATAATCTATTCTTACAAGTATCCTGCTGTGCTGAATTCATAGCTTTGTTATTAAACGTGGGAATTGTTTAACTCTGGACTTCAATTATCCTCGGGACTTACTGGGTGATGTTATGAGTGGGATATCTGGTGCAAGAAAGAGGAGTACTCTGTCATAACTCCATCTGTACGGCTGAGCTACCCTTCCTCTACAATCGTGGCAACGAGACGTGAGCTCTGTCAGAACGGCTGAGCAATGTTGCATGCCAAACATGATAACCATTAAGAAAAAATATTCACTGTTCAGGCTACGAACAACTTTACCTTAGCTTCACCTACTCATTGTGTAATATAGGTTCTAAATTTCCATATCAGCATTCCTCAACCACTCTGCCTGAGAGCTCATGACTCATTGGCACGAGCATAGCTGTTTCCCGAAACTTCAACCCTGCAGTCCACATTCCTTCCACAACTACACAGCGCCATCTATGGAATGAACTTTGAGGCAGAGTCATGTTCACTACAGAGGGAGAGTGTTGACGATCCGTATAATTTTCGAGCACACACACACACACACTGCTGCCACATCTACGATCTCTCGATACTGGGTGGCCCAGTCGGAACTGTAACAGACTGTACAGTCGGCGGCAAAAGTTCTGTCGCCTCACTTGCTTCACCAAGACGAGCAGTGTTCATGGACTCGAGAAATACGCACGTTTTCTACACTTAATAATTTCGAGTCTATGAACATCGCGTACCTCGGTGAAGCAGATGAGGCGACAGGACTTCTGCCGCCGACTGTACCTCACATGGTCGCTCAAACTAGCTGACCTAGACATAAACGGGTCAGAGACAAGACAGCCCTAGCATGGGAACCAAGCTGTCTCAGCAGTTAGTGACGTCACAAGTCACACAGAGAGCTCCTACTGTACCTCCTATTCGGCAGTATGCTTGTGATTACCAATCGCTACACAGGGTATCTCATAGCCATCTCTCTCTCTTTAAAGTTAGCACCTAAGTCTAGCTTAACCCTTTTGTGAATCTGTACTACCACTTGGGTTATTAATAAAATCTTGTTAAACACAGAACAAGGCTTGCTAACTCTCCATACCATAATAATCATATTACCTATTTTAAAAATATACTCCGAAGAGACAACAGCCAACCACGCAACCACATCAACAACAGACTTGTGTAAGTGACCCCGCTCGCACTAGCACACTCGTATACCACTAGGATAGGCATACGAAACTGTATTCACCGTGTTGGTGTAAATATGAAAAGTCTTGTTAGTATATGGGAATGTCCCTGGCACTAACTAAACAATAACCCACAGAAATAATAGTGATTGTATATTCTTTGTGTTCCCAGAATGGTACCTCAAGTGTCCGAGGGGTAGGGAGTGGGAGAAGAATTAGTATCTAGGTGCATACACTCATGACTTGACCATCCATTTTACCTAAGGAGCAAATTAGTGTTGTTGTTGTTATTGTTGTGTGTGAGGAGGATGATAGCCCGACAGGTGGTCCTTTGGTCCCCCCAGAACCGGTCTTCACCTTCCACAGTCACGTCCGTCACCACACCTACAACACCCAACTGTCTGAGATATCAATGAGAAAGAGGAGAAGGATTAATTTTGATTTAAGGATGGAAGAGACACATGAATGAATGAATTATTTTATGAATAGAGGATGAAAGGCCACTATAGGACTGGAAGACAGTGCTGGACGAGGGAGAAGGTGATTGAAGGGAAAGAACAACAAGCACTATAGAAAACTGATAAAAGGGAGTGACAGTAGAAGAAAAGAAGAATGAAGACTGCTACTATCCGTTTCAGCGCCGGACAGACGCTGTTTTTCGCAAATATCTCCTAAACGAATCATTGTATTAATATAATATTTCAACACACTATCTTTAACACCCGGGCGTAATTTATGGCTGACATACCATATTCCTATATGTGTTATGCGAGGAGTTTACTCGTGAAAAATAGCACAAAGCTGGCCAGTCATATTGACGCATTCGAAGGAAAGCGTGGCCCCCCCAACACCCTCCCAAACCATTCCTAACCACAACTACATCCCCCCCTTCTCACCCCTCCCTTCTCCTCTTCTCCCCCTAGCTCCTCGCCTCCCTCATCACTCGTGGCCCTCCCTATTTCTTCCATCACTGTATTATATATTAGAATGTTATGTAGATGTATATGTATAGATATGATTATTAACTAAGAGTATGGTGCAGTACAATTCTATAGAGGCAAGACGTATTTCACTTTGATAATTATTGTACAACAGCATGTTTACATACATGTAGTATGTAGAAGGTCCATGTTTGCAGTCCTTATGGTCAACCATGCAAATGAACACGATGTACTGGCATTACCTGTGGTCTGGACCTTCTAGGAAAAGTTCTTAGATACTGTGTACCTATTCATTATAAAATGTCAACTTGGTCCAGTTAATATAATGTTATTTTGTTGACTTGTCCCTTTTATATTTATATTATCACCAAATTATATATATATATATATATATATATATATATATATATATATATATATATATATATATATATATATATATATATATATATATATATATATATATATATATATATAATAGTGTAGGATTTAATGATGCAAACATGATAAAACAAAATTTATTCACAATCACTGTCAAGGAAAACGTCATCGTCTTCATCATCACTGGCTTTCACGTTTGTACAATGTGGCAAGACGAAGAACAAACGCTGTCCTGCATCCACGGGAGCAAATGGACAACATTGTTGCTAATAGGTGCGCCTCGGCAGTCAATGATTTCTACCCTGTCACTACTTGAGTCATAGCCTCGGACTGTTGGGTACCTCATACCTCAGAGAGAGGGGGAGGGGATACGGGAGACTGTGAATATTCAATTAAGGCATAAATTGCTTATTTAAAAAGGTAAAGAACACATGAGCAACCATGAACGATTATATTTGGTTGCCCAAAACCAAAATTAAACATTTTTCTGGTGGCCATAGACACGTAGGTTATTATCCGGCTATACGACCATTAATAACGGGATTAGCTATTGCTTTAATGGTCATATGACCCACTCTGGTTTTCATGTCCACACCCAACGGTAACTGTATTATACAATATTACTAATGAACGATACGTATATACATACTGTCATAAAAAAAATAAAAAATGGAAGGTGGATGGTGTAAATAGGGGGGTGAAGAGTGAAACGGGGAGGGGGATAATGAGATATTGGGGTAGGGAAGGAAGGAATGGTGTGGGGGGATTTCGGGGTGTTGGTAGAGGGGTTACACGAGTACCCCACACTCGTCCGATGCTCTATAACGCCTTAGATATGATGACTGGATTAGGCTTAATATCACTCAGTAAACTCCTAACATAACACATATAGGAATATGGTATGTCAGCCATAAATTACGCCCGGGTGTTAAAGACAGTGTGCTGAAATATTATATTGATACAACGATTCGTTAAGGAGATATTTACGAAAAACACCGTCTGTCCGGTGCTGAAACGTATAGTAGGTCGGAAAGACCTTGGGCCACAAAAGAAGGGGAGCCAAGTAACACATGTATTATATCCCTATCTCATAACCTAAGCCAATCCCTTTCCTCTGTTCAACTGTCCCTTCTCTCTCATTCATGCTTGTTTTCCTTTCTCACTATCTGCTTCTAGAAAAATATTAATGGCACCCCTAAAAATATCCTTTGATTTTATAATAGTATGGAAATTAATCTTACTTCTATTCTCACGAAACATTTTCCCCAGTGTTGTACGGCATTGAAAGAATTACGATAGTGACGCCAGTTATAGAGTTCTACTGTCAAATACTGTAAAACAAAACAAAATAGTAATAGCAAGCTAGTATAGTTGTAGTAACCTCCACGATTATTATTATTGTTATACCGCCAGTTCTGCTTTCCAAACTTGGCCTACTTCATACTTTGATTTATGGCCTGAGCTTCATTCAAGAAACTCTGCTTCTCACCCATTTAAAGTTTGAGAGTAGGTTGAGGGCATCCAAAGTTCTACTGGAAAACATTTGTAACAAACAGAATACTCAAGGTCAATGTGGGTTTTGTGCATTACAAATGGCTTAGATTTATGGCGGAAAGAACAGCATCCGTGAATGTGTTGTGATGGTGAGGAAAACACGACCACTTAACCTTACCTTATAATGGATGAGGCAAGAGGTGAATGTGTTGTGGTGGTGAGGAAAGCCAGATGACAACCGTTCAGATGATGCTTCACCACCTTCTCCATCACTGTCTCCACCTTTCCTTCCACCTTCAACACTGCCACTTGTTCAATACTCGTTAATACCAGTGTGGCCACAGCACACACACGAAGTAACATCATGATAACTGTAAAACAACTCGGTCATTACAACCAGATGTCTTGTTGTCGTGTATGAAAACAACACTAATGACGATGTCAGACGACTAAGGAAAACAAAAATAATTCGTGTTCATTGTGGGGTACTTTGGGGTTCTACATAAAGTATTAAATTATGTATGAAGAATATTGATATGTATAAACTTAAAGAGTAATGTTATGTTATAAGATTGTTGGTGTATTTCACAATATTATTATTTTTTTTTTTTCTGTTTTGTTTTCTGTAAAGATGTTCGAGGCAGTGAATCATTGCCAAGTTAACCTGAGGGTGTTTGAGGTGGGGGGCGGCAGAAGTAAGCCGGCAGTCGCAGAAGGAAGAGTGAGCCACACTTTGTCTGCGCCAGAGTTTTAGAGTTGTGTGGTGACCAGAGACCCTGGACATATTTTGTGTGTTAGCCAGAGATCCTGGAAGTGTTACAGTACGGAGTGTGTCAAAACCGACTTGTAAATAGTATAAATATATGTACATTTTGGGTTCACCGTGTTTATCGTATCCTGTGTACTATCGATCCCCTGACAGACGAGTAATGCAGTATAATTATATTGACCATAATGTAGTATTTGAATAATCCTTCCGTGGATCAGTGACACAAATCCTACATGAACGACTCAATTTAAATCCGCTTTATCAAAAAATAATTCTGGTACATTGATGTGATAATTGCAAGAGGTCACATAATCCCGGTCACACAGCCTCAGTTCTTTAGTAATCGAGACTAACCATATTAGTGTCATCGTAGAGTTGTATAAACTTAGAAACATTGGGAATTTACGTAAGTAGATACGAGCTGCGTAGAAATACGAACGAGAGAGAGAGATGGAGAGTATGGGAGCTTTTTCTCTGTGCGTATGCGTGTGTGTGTGTGTGTAATGGTACTGTTACTCTACAGTCAAGTAACAGTAGTACTCCGACAGTGTGTGCTCCAATCACAGCTGCATATCATTGGTGTTGTTTTGTCTAAGCACAATTTGTCAGGGTGGGTTGTCTAAGTAATACACTTTATGATAGTAACACATTATCTTCATAGTTTTCTCAGTTTTTTCTATGATATTTCCAGTAATGATTATTTTTATAAGAGCGTTGGTATTTTGGTATAATGATAAACACAGATTTCCTTCACCTTATTGATTATTAATATTTTCATGAAAGACAGGCATAATAGAGGCGTTATAAAACCATTTAGATATCACACTGCATGGAATTGCGTCATCACCAGTTGAACAAGAAAAATATCTTTACTTAAGGTTTATATTTGAAGCAACACCCGAAAAAAACAATATATTACGGACAATTAAGTTTAACGTATACAAGTAATACTACAAATCTGTCTCTGTTTACAGTAACATACTCACAAGTCCATTTAATTCCATCACGAGTAGAACTTTCTATTTATAGTTGGTAATAAACTGATTCTCTTGTATAGCCTACCACTGTGAAGGCTGAAGCTCATACCACATGTGAAGGCTAAGGCTCAAGGCAATATTTCTGATGTGTCCAATACGAAGCGTCCCATCGCTTCACCTGTTACTTCCAGCTGACCGGTGACCTCCTGCAAGGTTATCTAACTCTGAAACTTTATGGGAACTGCTGGAAAGTGTGTCACCGTGTGCGAGAAAGGGGATGCAGTGAAAGGTGGGTGATTATTGGCACCTCTTTACGCTGCTCTCGCACTGACGAGTCTAGACTCGGCCGTGTGTGGCATTCGGTTTGACATGACTCACCTGGACTTAATGGGTTAATATGTCCCTCACAACTCTGACTCTATTTACTTTCTCTGTAGGACGCACACTCAGTTGGGTATAGCCTATTATTTATTGTTTACAGTGAATAATAGTACAGTGGTAAGCAACAACAATGATTTTCAAGCGTTTTGGAGTTCTTGCAGAAAATGGGTGTGTAAATCACTGAGTTGACGTTGTTAGAGGAGTGATTGGGCAGGTAAGTTGTTGTGTTGGCAGTACTGGAAAATAGACTTGGCGGGGAAGTTGTATTGGAGAACACACTGGGCTGGGTGGTTGTATTCTTGCCAGTGCTGTAGGATAGACTGGGCGGGAGATGTGTTGTATTGGATGATGTAAAAAGTGTCGTGGTGGCAGAGTTTGATTGTAGATTAGGCTGATAAAATGCTGTTGTAGTGGCAGGGGTGGAGGACATACTGGGTTGGAAACATGTCGTGGCAGCGTTGGACGAGAAACTGGCCGAGAAAAGTGTTGATGTTTTTGTTGTTGTGCTTTTGGGCTGATAATGGGGTAAAACGTTGGCACTGGACATTAAATTGTGCGAGAAAAGTGCTGTTCTGGAGCTTTTAGGTGGGAAATATTGTGGTCTGGTAACAGTGACAGAGGAGGTCAGGAACGGTGCTATATTGGAGCTTTTGGGCTGGAAATGTGGTTTGACACCAGTGTCATTGGACCGCATATTGCATGGAAAAAGTGCTGTGTTGGAGCTTATTGGCGGGAAATGTGATTTGGCAACAGTGTCAGTGGACGGCGTCAAATTAAGGGGAAAATATAATGTGTTGTCAAGTGGTCTGTGCCGATAAGGTTTGGTTTCCACGGTTCCTTCCTCTTGCCAGCGATGTATCCAACGGTAGACCGTACACACACTGGCACCCGTCACCTGGGAGATGGTGCGCACAGACTTCCCGCCCACCCACATCTTTACAATCCTCAGACGTTCTGACCTCAGGGTTCGCGATTTAGGGATTCCCTGGACCGGCATGGGGGAGGATCGACTCTCGCCCAGTGACTCGTGTTTCTGGGCCAACCAAGGTGAAATATATATTAGTCGAAATAAAAGTATAATAGGAACATCAACATCAACCAAGTCTTGCAGAAAAATAATTAGTTTGTATTTTAAGAAGTTCCGACTCTCGCCTATGCAGTGACTCGTGTTTCTGGGTGAACCAAGCAAGATAGATATGTATAATAATAAGATCGACCGTTCACGATGGAAAAATATATGTTTGTAATAATTTGTGCTCTTGAGTACGAAGTAAAAGTATTATATCATTATACAGTGTTTGGTATGATAACAATATTCATGTATGTTTACCTATACCTAACAATAACACATACAGTACAGGTTAATAAACATTATTGTTCACTTGTTTGCGACACTTACATCCAAAAATTACATACTCTTTCTAATTAAATACAATTCACTATTCTAATCATTGAATGGAGTGACAGATATTTTTCCTTTTATTCTTTTAGAAGATTGTAGCCTCTGTACTTAAGGGGATAGTATACTTTCGGTACAATGGAGTTCCTTGATTCATCCAAAGTTTGCCAGGAAACAGGCCCAGGTGAACAAATATAATGGTAGCCTGTTTCCTGGAATAGTTTGGAGGTTTTAATTGCTCCAGATTTACCAACACTGTACTACTACGTACTACTCCCTTAACCCTCTAGTTGTTGTTGTTGTTGTTGAAATTCCTCAAGCTGTCTGACTGAGCAGCCCTGAGTGGGTCCTGGGTTGCTTTCAATGTCTCGGGGTAGAAGGAGAAGCCGAGAGCATTCGGTTGGCCTCCAGTTTACGTCAAGAGCTTCTCCCTTTAAATACCTCAAATATATCTCCGTCTAACATTGCAGTGACACATACACAGTGAAAATGCGTTTGTTTGTTTTGTTTTGCTTTTTTCCCTGGACGTGTATCTTTGTCCTACGATTTAGTGGTGCTCGACTGTACAGTACACCCAATGACTAAGATATTGACGCCTTACCAACCTCACTGGGAATCATGAACCCGTGACGTATAGAAATGAAGCACTTACTAAAGCTCAAACCATACAGGGGCCACATTACTATGTGGTTCGGTTTTACACGTCATGGTTTCATTATCCAATGTGAGGCGTCAATACCTTAATCCGTGGGTGTACTGTGATGTGGTGTAATATTTGGTGCAATATGTCTTAGATTGCCAAACATTTACCGAAAGCCAAAAATTTAATGAAGGCTGCTGATACATTTTCGCCAGTTTGACAAAAACAATAGAGTTTAGTTTACATGAACAAAACATTGAGAGTTATATTAATGTGACATATTAAATGTATCTAAAGTATATATAAAGTCATCGAAAATTACATAGAATTATAGTTCCTTGCAGGGCATTATTGAATTGGAGTCTACATACAATGCTATTAGTAATATTGAGATCGTCTGTGTCATGTCAAAGTTTGGCGGAATCAGCACCCACCAAATTCACCCAGAGTGAAATACCTCTTAAGGAAATAGGTTTATGTCTGGTAAATGGAGGGCTATTGATTCCTGTAAACAATGCCAAGAAACAGACTACCCCAGTATATATGATAAGGAAACCTGTTTTGTGGCATAGGTAGGAAGACTCAGTATCCCTCGAATGTACACTCGCGGTCAGAAATTGTGTCCCGATCGCCTGGCAAGATGAATCGCAAACAGCCAAGTTTTGAAGGTTCGAACAACTGTGCGTCTCCCTACAACACACAGTTGTTCGAATCATCAAAGCTCGGCTAGTTGCGATTCATCGTGCCAAGGGATCAGGACACAACTTCTGACCGCGAGGTACCAAAAAGATGTTTTCTCCTTAAATGAACTGCAATCAGTCCAACTTGTAGTTGTTGTATATACCTTTGTTAATGTGAAGAACTGAGTCAGCTTCTTCCTTCCTTCTTCCTCACTGTAACCTCTCGTTGTCAACCAATGGTGCAGCCCGACCCTCACCTCGTCTCATATATAGTGTCTGGCGCATGCTCTTTCACTCACTCACTAATGCACTCAGTCTGGACACGTGAATAGTGTTTGAACTTCAATGTATACCTTAACTTAGACAAAACAACTGTAAACCATGAATAATGTATGAACTCCAGTGTATAAATACAACTGTAAACTGTGAATAATGTATGAAATCCAGTATATAAATACAACTGTAAACCGTGAATAATGTATGAACTCCAGTGTATATCTTCACTTAGATATTACAACTGAAAACTGTGAATAATAAAGGAACTCCAGTATTCACCTTAAAATAAATAATATATCTACATACGTGAGTAATATGGAAACTCCAGTGTACGAGATACCCCACAAAATTATAAACCTAACAAATAACTAACTAATTAAATATAACTATCCCTTGTATGACGGTGGTATTCCTCTTACCATTAAATCATTTGCTGTTAGTTAAAGTTTATTTATATTCTAAGTTGTTCAGTGAATCATTTCCCTCCATTGTACACTCGCAATCCAAAATTTGTATCCAGGTCTTGTTGAAGTTTCGAATCATTTGACATACTAGTGAACCAATTACAACGTTTATCCTGTTTCATATTTGCTTGAGCTCGCCTAATACTCGATCAGGCTATTCGAAGCAAGCCTGGATATATATTTTGGATTGCGAGTGTACCATCATTCTCGAAATAAGATCTGGAGCATAATTATTTTCTTGAACGTAAGTAACCCTGTACCAATTAATTTGAAATAACACATAATAAATACCAGGCAATAACAAATAACCTTTGTGTTGGGTTCTGTGAAAATGAGTGTATAATCCAATAGACTTTTACAGCCTGGCGGAAAAACTTAACAGTCACAGAATAGTTTATATTGTATATTTGGATATATAATATAGTCAAGGTTTACTGAGCCTTCACAGAGGATGCTCTTGTATTGATATATTTATCAGCTTATGTGTTGAACTGAAACATTGAAATATTCGTACGTAATAGTATATAGCATACTGTATAACCTCAACACATACAAATATCACTGACTTTTTCCAGAAACAAAATAAAGTAGGACCCCAAACATATTGATAAATATTTGCCTTATAAAACAGTGTTGAGTGAACTGTATATATTTATTTGTTCTTTATATTAACGAATATGTGACTAGGTTACCTCCAGACTGTTCCCGTATACCTCTACTATTGTGAATATATATATATACAGGGTTATTCAAAACTACATTTACAAAATGACAGGGTAAAGTCCTGACATGATGTTAAACATATTTCCATATGTAATTTTCAAAAATTTAAAAAGTTAATTACACACATGAAAGCCAAATCCATTGCCGTGGGCGAACGATCGAACGCTTTAAAATAACACCTACCCCCACCTCATCCCCTGCTCTCTCTAAGTGGACGAGGCAAGTTTTAAAACGTATGAAGCAATGAAACCCTTATCGATCATGGGATTCAAACAGATCCGGTGGCTTTTAATCGATCCCAAGGCTTCGTGTTTCTTGTAATGTCAGATAAGTTAGTAGTACCGCCCCCTGGCATCTACACGTATCACTCGGTAAGTGTAACTCGACCACAAAACAATACCCGTGATCGATAAGGGTTTATTGCTTCATACGTTGTATTAAGTTCCCTCGTCTACCCGAGAGAGAACACGGGGTGCTGTGGGGGGGAGGAGTTAATTTTAGAAGTGTTCGATCATTCGCCCACGGTAATGGATTTGGCTTTCATGTCTGTCATTAACTTTTTAAATTTTTGAAAATTACATATGGAAATATGTTTAACATCATGTCAGGACTTTACCCTGTCATTTTGTAAATGTAGTTTTGAATAACCCTGTTTATATATATATATATTTTTTTTTTTTTTTTTTTTTACTATATCTGCATAGTAGTTAGTTAGAGTGTCTAAAATCATGTCCAATTTCGTTCGAGATGCCTAGACACATTGCGTTTGAGGGAACATAAGTCGTAGTAAGGTGGAAAGATGGATGAAGGTAGAGTGTTCCAGAGTTGATCAGTTGTGTATATGAAAGACTGAAAGTACCAGTTAACTCTTGCATTAGGGAGTTGGACAGAAAAGGGGTGAGAACGAGAGGCTTGACAAGTGTTACATGCTCTCCTGAGGGGAGGAAGCATACATTGAGAGAGTTCAGAAGAGCAATGTCCAGTGTAATAGCGATAGAAAAGAGAAAGTTATGCAACATTGCGGCAAAGAGAGAGAGGTTGTAGTAAATCAGTAAGAGGAGGAGAGTTGATGAGACGAAAGGCCTTTGATTCCACCTTGTCCAGGAGTGTTGTGAAGGTTGACCCACCCCACACATGAGAACCATACTCCTTACAGGGGTGGATGAGACCCCTGTACAGAGACAGCAACTGTGTGGGGGTGAAGTATTCACGGAATCTGCTCAGCACACCTAACTTCTTTGAGGAGGATTTAGCTAGAGAGGTAATGTGATATCTCAAAGAGAGATTGTGAGAGAAAGAGACTCCGAGAATATTGAGGGGGGGAGAAAGATCAAGTTGTATGTCATTGAAGGAGAAGGGATAGTCATCAGGAAGATTAGTACGAGTTGAAAGATAAAGAAACTGTGTTTTAGAGGCATTAAAAACAACAAGGTTCTCTCTGCCCCAGTTGGGGCAGAGAATATATATATATATATATATATATATATATATATATATATATATATATATATATATATATATATATATATATATATATATATATATATATATATTTAAAGGTTGAAAAGGAATTTACAATTCATTTACCAACGGATATTTCATAACATTTAATACTATATAAAGATATTGTAATAAGGCAATGGTTATGGTGTACGGGATATACTTTAAACGATAACCGATTAAAATCCCACAAGGATTTTTTTGGACATTCTATATATGAATATGATACATTACGTCCACGAAATACCATTTGTAGATAGAAATAGAAAGACTCTACTCTATGAATAAACTGTGATAAACTAAAGAAGTGAGAATGTGAGCATCGACACAATTTATTATCTCTAGCGATAGGGATGATACATATTCCAAGAGGTAGTGAGTGAGAACTGCAACAGCCTTCCTTTATATCGTTAGTGTAACAAACATATCAACACCAACATACAGTACAATGGTATACATATTCCAACAGTGAGAACAACAACAGCCAATCCTTTATATCATTAGTGTAACAAGTATAGCCACACCAACATACAGTACTATGGTACAGCCACAATCAAATATCCACCGACACTTTTTCCATCATAGTAACTATCTTGGTAATAAAGAACAACACGTGTATGAGTTTGCAGCACATCATAATAATAATTGAGGGGGTTGAGTTGACATAAGGTGTTGTATGATTATATTTTGATATAATTTGCATGATGGAAGGAAAGTGTCGTTGGTTATTTGATTGTAGCTCTATAGAAAAGATCATTCCCACAGCCAGACACAATAAGACTGAATACCTTACCTGTATGTATTTTCAAATGACAAAAATACAGGTGGCCATCTGAGCTAATATTGTGATTATCTGCGCCGGCGAACTACTTGTTAGGATAGGTTGTTAGGTAAGGTTCGGTTACCTTTATCAATACTCAGTGGAATTATCTTGTGGAAATGTATTCTTTGCTAGATATTTCAATTTTAAGAAATGACATTTCTGTAGCGGAGGGACGAACTGAAGTCGGGCGGACAGTGTTACCAGATCCCCTTGGCAAAATTACGGAAGGTCCAACAGACAGTTGTGTACAATACGCCTGACACATCCAATCGGGATACTTTTAGCTCCTATCCACAGCATCTATTTTATTTTTAAAGGTCCCAAAGGACACTAAGTTAGGTCCCGAAGGACATTAAGTTAGGTCCCGAAAGACATCAAGTTAGGTCCCGAAGGACATTAGGTTAGGTCCCAAAGGTAGCAACAGTCTAGGTTAGGTCCCGAAGGACATCAAGTTAGGTCCCAAAATACATTAGGTTAGGTCCCGAAGGTAGCAACAGTCTAGGTTAGGTAGGTCAGGTTATTTCGTCTGGTGATCAAAAAATTATTTATCCCAATTTTAAATGATTGAATTTCCCACCCAATTGGGCTACTTATTGAACATTCTTTATACGATTTCCCAAGTGTGGACAGAATTTGCCTAAAACATGCAAGTATTCCTGTATCTGGTAACACTGCATGCAGTGGCAGGAAGTCGGGAACCACTAAGAAAGCTGCACTCCCGTTTCAAATTAAATACATACAAAGGTAAATACGTACAGATGTTATTCATGTTTTTACGTATTTCCACATAATATAACAGCCTCCAAAATAAAAAGGGTAAAGAAATGGGCGATTTTGGTTGACAGAAAGTGTGAAAATCGAGGACGCAGATAATCGCAATATTTACTGCCATCTGTTGTTTAGTCGTTTGACCCACACATGGGTTATTCAGATATAGTGTGGCTGACTGAGGCAATGAACTTTGATGCACCATACTACAGCCCTATGCATTTCATTGTGCACCATACTACAGCCCTGTGTATTTCATTGTGCACCATACTTCATTGTGCACCATACTACATTGTGCACCATAATACAGCCCTGTACATTTCATTGACTTTTGTACATCAATCAATGTAATCTATATTGAGTGACGTTATGATCACCTGAAGAGTGTACAGACTTTGACTCATTGAACACTGGAATATTATATTCATTGATTTAAGTGTACATGATAATATAAACGAGTACCAACTCTCCTTCAATATGAATTGTCAACAGACGTGCCACCTATATCTCCAAACTATTCCAAGCAACAGAACACCATATATTTTTCTTCATGTGGCCCTGTTCCCTGGCATACTTTAGAGGAATTATATGTACTCAAGTATACTATTCCCTCAAATACTTAAACACATAACCACCATTGAAGAAAATTGAACTGAAGAAAAAGAATTATCATGCCAGGCCTGAGAGAACCTGAAACACAAGGAAAAAGGAGGTAAAGAGGAGGGACAACAAGCACCAAGGTAACAGAAGGAAAGGAAAAACATATGAAAAATTGAAAAGGAGTGACATTGAAAATATACCTTTCCTCACAACAATGGCAGATGGTCCAATGTAAAAAGTTTTTTCTTCTGTATTTATAATGTTGAAGACTTAGTAAAGGCAAAAGGTCCTTACTTAATGTTCTCAAATGTTAATTAAAGAGTCAAGGAGGTCGAAAATCATGTCTAATTTCAGTCGCGAGGCCAAAAGCTATATCTATGTAACAGTTGTGAATCTGGGACACGTTTATGTAACATTAAATCTTAAAGTGTTCTGTGACACTGTATACTTGTGTTTATGTAACACTAACGTTAGTCTTGAAGTGCTCTGTAACACTGTATATTTGTGTTTATGTAACACTTTAATCTTCAAGTGCTCTGTAACACTGTATACTTGTGTTTATGTAACACTAACGTTAGTCTTAAAATGGTCTGTAACTCTGTATACTTGTATTGCTAGCTTGAGTGATGAAATTTAAGTTTATGGTTGGAGTGGTGAATGAAGAACCTGGGATTCTCCTTCGGTTGTCTTTCCCAGGTATTTCCATTTGATGTCAGCGTTAGTGTACCCAAAACACGTTATATTCAGTCCATATAGAATAATAACATCTAACCTCGTATTTAAAACACTGCATGTCTACCACTGTGTTTGGTTAATAATATTTGAGCCATGACAAAGAAGGAATCTCACTCCGAGCCACGAACTGAATACTATAACATTAGTAAGTTGTGTGTTGTTGTATAGGTAAGATATTAGTGTTATGTAAAGCTATATTAACCTCATATACAATATATATATTTAACTTCGTATTGAATTCATACATTGTGTTTGATGAATAATATTTGAGCCAAGATACAGGAGCCAACAGCTGAAGAATATACTATTAGTAAATTGTGTGTTGTTGAAGGTGTGATCTTTGTGAGAGTGACACAAGGTTCCATCAGACGAGACCAAACCTGGACAAATTACTATTTTGAGTGACATTCCTCGCCACACACCACGGACACACAGAATTAATAACAGGAACCACTATAACTTTGTGCCTGGATGGCATCAGTTCTAGTGTTTCTTAAAGATTTGTCACAGTCATTACTATCGGTGCTTTGCTTGAACTTTTCCCCAGACAGGAACAGCATTACTAAAATATAGTTGTGTACTGGTGCTTCCAGTACTGTTGAAAATTATTGCAAAAGTGTACATATTCGCACAGTAAGTATTTCATCCAGCATCAACTCCCAACCCCACATCACCATACCCATCCCCCCATCACCTACACACCATCCACCTACTACCCCTCATGATCACACATCCCAATCCACACGCTCACCTTCACCTACCCTTTCCCCACCTCATCACCCACCACCTCCCTCTACCTCTCTAAACTCATCACTGCCGTCATCACCCCAACCGCCACCATCTCCTGACCTCGCCTTGTTACCTGTACAGTTGGCTCCACTTCCGCGTTTACCACTTTGCGTTGCCAATGCTGAGCTAGCCTACCCAGATATATGTATCCCGAACCACGTGTCATCATAATGCGAACCATTCACTACCGAGTGAGATGGAAAGAGGAGTTGGGTTGAGGGGAGTGACTCAGATACCATGTGAGTGTATGAAAATCATCTTCGGTTTTCGGACACTGCTCACGTCGACACTGGTGATTGGTTCAACAAATACCAATGGTGTCATTCGCTACAAGATTATTATATATTTATTTTCTAGAGACCATCTTTATTGTAGTCATAATTTTATTTACTCGATGTTATATATTATTTACCTTTGCACATTTTGAATATATTTAATATATTTTTTAAAGTGGAGGAGTAGAGTGAAGGAGTGCTGGGAGGGGGAGGGAGATGAGACAGAGTGATTATTGGGTAGCTATGACTCTCCACTACAAAACACAATCCTCAGGTAACCAGTAACAAAAAACGATCAATCAGAAAATGTCTTGACTGCTGCCGAGTAATGAAATTAGCCTGACTTATAATATCTTCCAGAACCATTATGATCTTTCTTCCTCTTAAATTGCTACAAAAAGCTCAACCGTTGAGCACATCCATATCATGTTTAGAAGTGAACGTCAGTACCTTATCTGCCCTAAATAGAAGACACCTAACACCTGCGGACTATGTGAGGAAAGAAAGCTGGATGACTGTGTGTTCAGCTGGTATTGTCGTGTGTGAACGTTACACTGCAATATTGATAAGATATATACCGGTATTAATTCATTCTAAGATCTATAAAAGCTACGTTTTTCGTTCTCAAGTTAGTCTCACTAGCAATACTACAATTGTCTACCACGACAAAACATAGCGACAACGAAATTATATTCATGAAGTGGGTGGTGTATGGACACGACCTTTAACGATTATGAATGTTTTCGTAATGATTATTCCCTTTCCTTTTCTTAGTAATCGGCTGAGTAAGAATCATTACAAGACTCACAAAGAAAGCATTTATTAATCATCAGTAATTGCTGACGTGTGAATGTTATTGCTACGTAAAGTTTGTCATAATTTTTAATAAAGCAAATCTCTTGTAATGTAGCATTCTCTTGGATGTAAATATCAGAAGAATAATTATTAAGATGACAGTATGGGTTGGTTGACATATAATCTCAGCTGCTTACTGTAATACTTCTCTCCCTCTCCAATAATAACACTTGATCACTGTTGAAGCTTTCCCTTTCAAACCCAACACCTCTTTCCGTTTCACAAGGTAGTGAGGGATTGGCATCACGATAAAACTGGGTTCGGGATTCAAATTTCTGGATGGCTCAACATTGGCAACGCAAAATGGTACACGCGGAAGTGGAGCCAACTGTACCTCTCGCTACCCCTACCAACACCCCACCTGCCCATACCTCACACCAGTCTGACACCACTCCTACTCCACCCCACCACGCTCCACCCCCCTACGTCTCCCGGACCCTGACCTGCCTATCAACATACCTAGGCCTGATGACCCGTTACCTGACCATGAATCGATATGCTTAATCCCTTCTAGTCTCCCTCAGGACCTGTCTCCTGGCATTCATATTGTACCTGCTACGCCTCCCCCTCCCGTTAGCCCTCACTGCTGTTCGCAGACACCTCCACTCCCTGCTACGCCTCCTTCACCACAGCTGATGCTACGGGACAAAGAGCCAGACATGGTTCCTGAGGGATTCACAACACAGTCGGAACGCACCATAGGCCGTCCCACAAAATATATATCCATGCTTTCCAACACAGACATGCACTTA
This sequence comes from Petrolisthes cinctipes, assembly GCA_033782935.1. NCBI lineage: Eukaryota > Metazoa > Arthropoda > Malacostraca > Decapoda > Porcellanidae > Petrolisthes > Petrolisthes cinctipes. The sequence goes on along the minus strand of JAWQEG010001325.1, from coordinate 1,467,233 downwards.
CTCTACAACCAGTCACACACACCTTGCAATAATTATTAACACACACACTTGCCTTACCGACCACACGTCACACGTAAACTTTTGTACAACACTCCTTACTATAAGCATGGCATACGGCGATCATTATCTATATTATGTATGTCCTTATATATTCTGTTAGCGAAAGCTCTACTTATGTGTATGTGTCCACTTGCGCTATTTATTACTTATATATATGTATATTATTGTATTTATATTTTATGTGCATTATTCACACTCCTTCCAAAAACTTTTAGGGAGAGGGGGGTACTGTAGTGAACCAAGCATAGGTATTTCCCATTTTCTGTCCTCTTAGACTTTACTTGTCTCGCTGGTGCGTGAGCCCTTTAAACCTACCTTAGCCCATCAGGCGCTGGCCGCTACAGCCTCACTTAACAGAAATACGAGATGAGCTATAGAAAAAAAAATATATATATCACCTCGTATTTCTGTCTATATTACAACAATTCTCATGCCATTTTAATTCAATAAATATTAGAATACCTTTTAAGAATGCCTATGACGACAGATATCTATTTATCTAAGTAAAACTGGGAGAAACAAAATTGGCTGCATTGTTCTGTTCATTTACGTTTGAAGAGAGTTGACTTACATTTGAATTTTTCTTGTGTTTGTTTATATGGTCAATGCATCAGATGGACATGATTTGCATAGAGGAAATAACAAATGAGAATTTTCTTTGCATCCCAGGATCATACAATGAAGTTAATGTAGAGTTAATTTAAATGTTTATATCGACGAGTCAAGGGTTAAGGACAATGTTTGTTCAGCCAATCACGAGCTGGCAATGCAATGGTGCCATTTTACATTTCGCCGTTGTCAGATGAGATGAAATAGACTATAGTAACAAGTCTCATTGGCTGTTATAGTGAAAACTGCATTTAATTTTTAAAGAAAAGATTAAAACCACATCTGTTCGCTGGTTACGACATGAATAATATGAACATTAGAAGAGATTATAGTGTTAAATAATATTGAGGGAAGCCCTGTGGAGCACCATCTACTGGTGGAGCGGGGCATAGAATATCTAACAAACAAGTAACAACAACAACAACATAAGGGTACAGCAGCCATGATGATCAGTGTTGCCAGACCTACTTGACATAAATTCCCTAACTTAACCTTTAGAATTTCCCTTTAATACCTGAATAATTCTCTGTTTACTCTTGAACATTGGCGTTGTATTTTATATTTTTTCGTCTGGTAGAACTGTTCCTGTTTACTCTTGAACAATCTTTATATAATTTCCATATATGGACTTCAATAGAGAGAGAAATTTTCATACGTCTGGCAACACTGATAATTATAAACAATAAGTCAATGTAGAGGCTGTGTATAGCCTAATATTTACATTATTAATAGAAATATATCATTACATGGGTAAATATTGCGATTATCTGCGTCCTCGATTTTCCCATTTTCTGGGAACCGAAATCGCCTGTTTCTTTTCCCTTTTTATTTTGTAGACTGTTTTCTTTTGTGGAAATACGTAAAAAGAATGAATATTATTTGTATGTATTTACTTTGAAACGGGAGGGCGGCTTTCCTAGCTGGTTCCCGATTTCCTGCCACTGCGTGCAGTGTTGCCAGATACAGGGATACTTCCAAGTTTTAGGCCATCTTTGTCCACACTTGGGAAATCGTATGAAGAATGTACAATAAGTAGCCCAATTGGGTGGGAAATTCAATAATATTAAATTGGGATAACTTATTTTTGGATCACCAGACGAAATAACCTGACCTGACCTAACCTAACCTAGACTGTGGCTACCTTCGGGACCTAACCTAATGTCCTTCGGGACCTAACCTAGTGTCCTTTGGAAACCTTTAGAAATAAATTAGATTCTGTGGATAGTAGCTAAAAATATCCCGATTGGGTGGATCAGGCATAATATACACAACTGCATATAGGCCCTTTCGTTATTTTGTAAAGGAGATCTGGTAACACTGTCCGCCCGACCTCAGTTCGTCCCTCCGCTACAGAAATAAGTCGTTTATTAAAATTTAAATATCTAACAAAGAATACATTTCCACAAGATAATTCCACTGAGTATTGATAAAGGTAACCAAACCCTACCTAAACTAAGCTGTAGCTCGCCGGCACAGATAATCGCAATATTAGCCCTATTTTCTTCTATGACATATCCTCCGCAAATGCCCCATTTCCAAGATAGGGCATATTCAAATGGGGCATTTAGAAAGTAGCCTGACCTTACCTTACCTAACCTAACCTAGACCGCATCAGACTACCCGGACCTAACCTGGGCAAACTACCGGGAAATAACCGTGGTAAAGTACAGTAAATGACCGGGGCCAAATACTGGGACCTAGCCGGATCTGGCAACACTGCTACAAAATGGTAATAGATGGATTGATATTGGGCTTTGCAACTGAGGTCATATGGCGCCTTGCTTGGAATAGTTTAGAGGAATTAGTTGCTCCAGATTTACCAATACTGTACTTCCCCCTTAATTAAGGACCCTGTGATCGTGTATGAGAATTGGAGGCTTCCACTGATTCGTCCTGACTATGCCACGAACCAAACTCCTTCCATATAGGTGTGTGTGTTTTGTGGAAATATTCCCAGTAGGGAGGTATTGTCTATAGTGATGTGGGCAGTACTTAAAGGGTTTTGGGATCCCTTCGGCCCCAGCCACTAGCTTTCAGTTTTCAAATCCCTCTTTTCTTTCTATTTTCTTCCTGGTTGCTGTCACATCGTTCTATCACGTTTTTCTGGCTCTATATTATGACCTTGCTGTTTTGACGCTTAATATCAATCAATCCATCTTGGCAATATTTGAAGGACTCATTTATCGCCAATTTGCTGACTACACAAGGTTCCTTAATTCATTAAAAATGTGAATGGTAACAGAGCCAAGCAAGTGTTATTGTTTATGGAATGACTGAGTGAAAGGAATGGTGTATGTCTGGCTTCTAAAATATATTTTGTTTATTTTACTGTTCTGTAGCAGTGTTGCCACATCCGGTTAGGTCCAGGTAGTTTGCTGTGATCCAGGTCAGGTCAAGTATGACAGACTATAAAGGATAGTCCGCCAGACACTTGTTTTCCCACAATGCACTGCGGGAGTGACGTCACACTTGTACACAAACCTTGCCTGGTGAGCAGAGAGTCTCTAGTCCAACTTAAAGTGTATGTGAAGTGTAAATGTCTCTACCATATTATGGGTTTATGTGCTGTGTACAGTTGCAATAATGGCAATAGATATGCAAAAAGAGACAGAGTGAAGTTCTTTTGGTTCCCTAGAGAAAGCAAAATGTGGGTATGGGCATGCAAACGTGAGGACAAATTTTATGTTGAATTGGACCGAGTAGCGTTGTATCGGATGTCTAAAAATGCGGATATGAGGATGCAGATGAGGATATCTACCTTTAAAATCTGCGGATATGAGAAAACAGTATTTGTGGATGTGGATATGGATGCAAATGTCTAATGCCCATGTCACACGGACACTTTTTCTGGCATCTTTTGGTATTTTTGTAGCAAAAGATGCTCGTACGGGCATCTTTTGGTAGCAAACGGGAAAACGCTCATGATCGTCTTCTTGCCGCCAGTACTGGCATCTTTGTTTACATACTGGAGCAGCGACCACGCCGCACAGTACATAGTGACTCCTCAGCTCTTCACATTTCGTTTAACCCTTACACTGCCGCCGACAGCATATGCTGTTCGCTACAGAGCACTCCCCAGTGTCACCGACAGCATATGCTGCTTTCACTTATAATAATTGTGTAAAAGTGGGAATGGTTGGTTTAGGTACTTGGTGGTTACTGACAACTCACCATGGTTTGGCACCAAACACAAAACTCAGCCAGGACAGTTGTTGGAGTATAATATGAGACATTAGGTGGTAAACTCATATTCATTGGAGCCTACTAGCCAGTATTCTGAGAGCTCGTTTTGGTTTTTGTTATTTCGTCGTAATGCGTCAATAAATTATATGATTGGAACTTTTTATATTAGTATTTACCATTTATTCTTTATATGGTATACAGTAAGCTATATTTAAATGTTTGAAAAATTTGTGTTATTGAACTATTAGGCCCAGAGGACACACGGACGCTTTGTAGTGGACATACAAGGACCACGCACACGTCCTTTGACTATTCACCACTGAAGAGGCTAAACTGTATGGTAATAAATCATTTGTCTACCATTGTGACTTTTCTTCACCTTCACGTTCCCACTACAGTGGTGTTACTGTGTGACAAGTGTGTGTTGATCCTTGTGTAACCATTACAAAGAACCTGTGTGTCTTGGGCCTTATTATTTACCCAGCCACCCAGAGACAGTTATAAGGACAAAATAATAATTACTGTATAGATTTGTACAGTAAGGCATTTATTGTAAATTGTACAACAATGAAATTTATTTTATTATTCGTGTTATGTAAGTAATGGATATTTGTACAAGGCTTCTATAATGGTTTATAGGGCCTAATAGGCTACGTATTTTTAGTTTTTGTCATAGTTCCTCACTAGCCTGTGGTACGTGATATTTTTTTCATTCTTCCTCTAAGAATAACAATTGATAAGTCTTTAGTTATATTCCTAAATAGATGTAATATTTTACCGTTTCCATTAGGATACTACAAATACTTCCCGTTTGCCATATATATACACCTCTTTATAACACAAATATATTTTCCTATGAGTGACATAAGCTCCTATGGGCCTCATGCTAGTCCTATTTATAATAATAATAACTTTCTGTTTGCCAAGTTCATCTCAGCTTGCCCAGCAGATAATAAGTTTCTGCTGTTTGACAACTTACCAAAACATATGTTTGCTTGGAAATTCTACTTTCATTATCTTTTCTGATCTATCTCGCCTCTATTATTATTATTATTATTATTATTATTATGTGTGCAGTGGTTATCACTGCCATGCTTTCTGAGTTACAAGTATTTAGTGGGAACATAACTATTAGGCTATAGTCAGTATAGTGGGAGGGAGGTTGAGGTGGCAAAGGCATTCCAAGTATTGAATAAATTAGTCATTACTTAGTTTTAGTAGTTCTAGGACAAGAACATATATTCATATACACATATGAGCGAAAAGAAAATAGGCAAAATGTATGTATTGCTGATAACAAAATAATAATTATACTGTAAGCCATTTACGAGTGGCAATACTGCTGCATCTCTCTGCGGGCTGCGAGCAAGGGAGGCCAGTGTTGCCAGGTGCAGGGAACATTCTCTGTTTTATAAAATTTTGAAGTTCACAGGGAAATTATATAAATATTGTTAAAAGGTATACAGGGAAATTTCTACCAGTCGAAAATAATTTCAAAAAGACCGTCAATGTTCATGAGTAATCAGGGAATAATTGAGGCAAAAAGGTAAATTCTAAAGTTGATGGTAGGGAAATTTCGTCAAGCCAACCTGAGCTGGTATCACTGTGGGAGAGGGAGAAGGTCGGAGGGAGTAGGCACAGAGCTAAAAATATAGAGCGCTGAACCCTGTGTTATTAGATAGGAGAGGCGTGTCACAACAGGCAAGCGCTCTATTGTATAGATACTTGCCCATTGAACTCCCGTACGTACTTGTATAGTATGTTTCTTTCCACAGTTATTGACATTTCCCTGATTTGTAAAGCATTGTATCTTGTTATCTAATTATAAAGGTTTTGTTAAATCAATTAACAAGGCTCAGATAATGTCCATAGGGAAAATTATGCAAAGAAATTAAACTTAAACTGGTTTATTAAACAAGACAAATATATATAACTGTAATCTGTCTCCCTCTCCCTCCACTTACATACATACATACATATTACTCTAGTGTGACATTCATACATACATACATATTACTCTAGTGTGACATTCATACATACATACATATTACTCTAGTGTGACATTCATACATACATACATATTACTCTAGTGTGACATACATATATATTATTCTAGTGTGACATACATACATACAGTCGTGGTCAATAATAATCATCCACATATAGGTAACTTTAACAATTTACTGTGTAATGTTTTCATGTTCACATACTATTTTATTGTTTTAAGTAGTGTGTAGCTGTTTGTATTAAATTAAACGATGGCACTATACCTATTTATTGGAATGTTTATCAGCTAAAGAACAGAGGGAAGCTGTCAAAATCTTACGTGAGTTACTCCTATATGGATGATTATTTTTGACCACGGCTGTACATTCATACATACATATTACTCTAGTGTGACATACATACATACATATTATTCTAGTGTGACATATACATGCATACATATTACTCTAGTATGACATACATACATACACACATTCTAGTGTGACATGCATATATACACACATATTACTCTAGTGTGACATACATACATACATTCATACTGAACAATGTAAACATAAAATACTGATCATAATAGAGATTAAGTACGTTGTATATATATATTATAAGAAGGTGACTGTGGATGAGAGCCAACGATAGTTTTGTTTATCTAACTCATTTCACCTATTAACCGTAATGTATTTATATTTAATCAGCCATTCACTGATATATCGCTTAAAGAAATACTTATTCATATATTGTGAGTCACTATAATGTAGTTAATATACCATATCATCAATAAAAGACCGAATAAATGAAATAATATCTTACCCTGGCATAATCTAACAGGCTGGCGGGTTGAGGGGAAGGGCAGGTATCATGGCCGCCAACCCACTTCCGGTGGCGACACGCTAGGGGGGGGGGGGGTAGCGAGCTCTATATTTTCAGCTCTGTGGGAGTAGGCCTCTACAGGAGTTCGTCAATTCCCGCCCAAAATTTGAATTTCACCTGATGAAAATCTTATTCCCACACGGTTATAGCAAATAAACTCTTGCATTCTAATACAGACACAACAGACTATTTTTTCATTATACTCAGGTAATAATTCCTTAATATTTTATAATCCGGTATATACCAGTTTGCAAATGCAAACAATACGGCAGCGTAAGGGTTAAAATCGAGATAAATGGCAAATGTTGGTTGGTCCAGGGATGCTATTATGACTTGGTCCTTATCCTTAATTTCTTTAGTTGCTTCGTGAGGCTATTACAGGCTATAGATTTTCAAATTGTATTGAATCTTGTTAAAAAATAATCAAAATTACAAAAACTAACATGTATTAACTTTGCTTTCATTTATATTTACGGTGTATCTTGACCTAAAATGAATAGATTCAAACGATACAGTAATAACTCCGTAGCCTAATGAGCAAACCAAGTTTTTCCCCTAATTATGGCCTAATATAAACAGTTTTTAATTGCTTGTCATTTGGCTATTATATAATAATATTTGTTACATTAAAAACATAATAACGTGTCAGATACTTTATTTATGGCATACTAGATCAAAACATCTGAGATATGAGAAGTTTGGACAGCCAATCACACGTCGCTAAAGTTAGGAGCCGGTCGCAAGAGTATCCTTCCTAATAATTATTCTCACTGCTCAGATTATATGCCAGAACGGATTGTAAGCCTCACAAACCAGACATTACTGTTACTATGAGTGCATAGTATGTTGACGACATGAATTCTTGCGCAGGTTTTATAAATAGAGAGGTCATTATTGTGGAAGTATTGCAATGAATGGTCTACCAAGTGACTCGGTGATTGTTTTGGTTTGTGGGAAGACGCCAGTGGAAGATGCAGGTAGACGAATCGACCGTGTGACTACACGCGCACTTTTTGCCACCAGTACGGGCATCATTTGGTAGCAAAATACCAAAAGATGCCAGAAAATATCTCTCGTGTGACACGGGCTTTAATAACGGTTATATCCTCGCGGATGTGGATGCGAATTATTTTATGTTTTTAAAATATGCATGTTTCAGTTATGAAAGACTACTTTCAGCCACATAAGTTCAACTTATGTGTTACCTGGATGGATGCTAGTCGTGGTTTTATTTAGAATACCAGTCCAATAATTTAATGGTAAATCTCATTCATCCACTAAGATTTTATTACATTTTTTTTTTTTTGGAAATGTATTCACAATATTATCGGAATTTTCTGCAGTATGCACTATGCTCAGTAAGTCAGTATGCTGAATAATATCCTCACATCCTCATTCTCAAACTGCGGATGTGGATTTTGCTTGCATTGCCAATGCGGATGTGGATATTACATGCATTGTTAATGAGGGTGGATGTGGATTTTTGGAAAATGTGGATAATCCGCGAATGCGGATGTGGATATTCGATACATCACTACTCTCTACACTCTAAGACAACAGACTACGTCCCAAGAGATGCATTGAAAAATCAAGGATGTAATGGATCTCCAAAGATCAGATTGTTGCAACCTTGGGCTGTACCAACCCTGCAAATTCTAATTGAGAATCAGGTATGTTGAGATCTATCTAAGGCCTAACTTACTGTTACTTATATGAGTACACCCTCAGCTATTTGCTTATACTGTATATATTTTTAACTTTACCCCATCTTATGATACTCTACTGTACAGTATGTAGGTTAGGTTAGGCCAGGCCAAGTCTACTTAATTCTGTTAGAAATGTAGCCCAATAGTGACTGCATCCCCAAGTAGTGATAACTTAACTTTGGAATGTTTGGGGTTAGGGTGGGGTATATTTTTAAAATAAAGTATTTGTGGTGGATTTAATACATTAAAATTCAGTATTTTTTCTAATGTGGATTTTTGGTCCATATATGCAATCATGATTTTACCCATGGATTTTGATAGGTCTGAATGCTGTAACATTAATTTAATTTTCAGCTGATATGGAGGCTTGCCAAGGAAGATTACTCGGCAGACATAGCGGCTACTGGTACTGGTACTTCAAGAGGGTCTGCTCAATGAAAAAAATTGTGAGATTTTTTGTTTTCTTCATAACCATGACCGTGTATAGTACAGTTGGGGAACAAAGTATCTGAACACCATTGTCGGCTTCTGGTAACAATGCTAGGGATAAACACGTTAGCAATAGACAAAATTCATCCATTACTACACAATGATAACTGATATTGGGAAACGTCGACCAACCACAGACAGTGAAATAAAAGTTATCCTTTAATTCATATATACTTTCTCTCACTGATGTGTTTACTTACATTATTACAGATACATTATTCCCCAACTGTAGGCTACATATACAGTATCATATGGTATCAGACCTACCGTGTACTTCATAGTTTCACAATACGGTAATTATGGTATATTAAGAGTAGGGCTGGATAATGCCAATATGAAAATAATGGAAGGGCCAAACATTTATTTATTATTTTCTTTTGTATATGCAAACAAGTGTCATGTGATTATGTGTCTCTAACATCAATTCCTTCACAGATAATACACCAGAAGTGGTACAAGATGCTGGTGTTTCTCATGCACAAGAAGATGCCAGAGGTGATGCACATGAAGCACAAGAGGGTCTGCTCAACGAAGGTAATGGTGAGATTTTTTTGATTTTTTTTTATAAAAATAAGAGTGAATAGTTTAACAATATTAGACGGAAAGAGTGAAAAGAAAACACCTTGAGATGGTTCGTTCATGTAGAGTGTATAGGAAGCAAGAGAGTGGATAAAATAGTGTACGAGAGTGAGGTGGAAGGACAGGGTAATAGGCAGACCGAGATTGAGGTGGAAGGATGGAGTAGAGAAGTATATGAGTAGGAGGGACGCCAGTTGATGGGGGACAGAGGTGCCTGGAGGCGATTCATTCATCCCTTTGGGGCCATAGATAGACAATAATTACCTTAGCAGGACCAGATAACAAATATTCTTGAAAATACCTGATACATAATCTTGAAAATAGTCTCATTGTCTTTCCCAGGTCTTTCTACCTACGGTATATGAGGTAATTTTAACCCATGACAAATATGAAGATGATCGAAGAGTTATAACCTACAGCTATCTATATCTATCTATCTAGCCTACATAATTTATTATATATTTGTGTACAGTATATACAAGCAAGTGTCATCTGATTATATGCCTCTAACATCAATTCCTTCACAGATAATACACCAGGAGTGGTACTTGCGGCTACAGTCCAGACAGCACAAGAAAATACTAGAGATGCACATAATTTTTTCTCAACTGCAGTATGCTGGTCGTGCTGTGTTTGTATTCCCAGACATGATGAGTTAAAAAGTATTAATTTGCCATTAACTCTCAGAAAGTTTAGCTCGTTAATCTGAAAAGTGCTGATGCAATACTTTCTGAAAAAGCGAATGAACTGAAAAATAATAATATAAAGCATAGAAAGTACCAAAATAAGCGATGACTTCCATATAATGAAAGAAAACTTCCAGGAAAAATTAACGAAAGTAGAACTTGAAGTTGAAAAATTAAGGAAAATTAACACGCACCTCCAAGATTTAGTCACAAAATATGAAATGCAGAAAAACCCGTGCAAGAAAATGAAAAAAAAAAAGATATATAAAATAATGTCTCTGTGATGCACATAGTGTGGTTTCATTGTGTTGTATGCAATTGCCTCTTGTGATAGAAATTTCCAAAGTGACTATACTCATGGACTGACTGTGATAATACAGTATTATATAAATTCTAATTGCATTAGTTTTGCTTTATTTATAACATAATGTTTTATAATTATATTGTGACAGAAATTAAGTTTATTTTTACAATTTCCAGAACCTATGCAATTCCACAGTGATTATACTCATGGACTGACTGTAATAATACAGTATTATGTGCATTCTAATTGCATTAGTTTTGTTTTATATATACCATAATGATCTATATATTGTGATAACATTTACGTTAGTTTCTAGTTTTTCTAGAAAACGTGCAATTTCACTGTGATTATACTCAAGGACTGAGAGTGATAGTACTTCATAAGAATATTGTTATCCTTACTTTTATGGCAAGAAACATTTAGTACTGTTCTGTACTTTATTTTTGGTACACATTTGATTTTGCAAAGTATATGATAATAAATATATAATTACATTCAGTATACAGTATTTTGTATTCATATTCCGATTCGTTATTTTCTACTTATTAAAATCATTGGAGGTGTAAGCAATATATAAGTGAATTTGAATGGGCTATTCTTCTGACCTAACTGATGCATTCTTCTAATCTAATCAGGGTATTTTTCGGACTTATTTGGGGCATTTTTCGGATCTCCGTTTGGAGGGGTTGAAAGGGACATATTTTTGAAATGGGGCAGTTGGAAATACTAAAATAGGTACGGAAATCTTTTTTTATAACATTGAAAAAATCCAGATGGAGCTCTCCTGTAGAATTATCGATAGAAATTACCTTTACATCCAAGTAATAGGTTATTATATCATCTATGCAGATGGAGCTCTCCTGTGTAGAATTATAAAAGAAATTACCCTTACATCCAAGTACAGTAATAGGTTATTATATCATCTATCGAGTGATAGATATATGAATTTAACCTAGCACTAGTCAATCTAAATACTCTGGAACAAAGGTTAAAAGACTGTAGGCTACTACTACCAAGGATGATCGACTAATGATCTCATTAGGTCAGCTAGATCATGATTTATAAAAATTTTGCTTTATATCCATATGATTAATAGGCTAGTTAATCATCCATCAAGAATTAAACACACACAACCTATTTTCAGTCTAAATCAAGACCCTTTTATCAATCCCAATCGAGTAGGCAATACCAAGCACAGTACTATAGGCCTACTTCTGGTGAGTATACTATGCACCAGTGGTAGAGATCTGTCCTGGCTTCACTGGATACCTATTGATGCCAACACACTACAAACACATTTACTTCAAATGATAATGATCAATTTAAACTGTGGAATATAAAGACATCAAAGATTAGTAATTATTGTACAAATATGGGCTTAGAAATGCGAACGCGATTTGATATCAATCTTGGTCGTGGAAGGCTTCCAGTTTTATAGTCCATTATTCTATTTCAACAACTAATGTCGAGTTGTATAATGGCAGTTATACCAGTATGCTTCTTATCTTTTTAACCTACCAAGGTGCAGCTACCAAGAAACTCATTATTTCGATATTAATATCGGCTAATATAATCTTTGTGTCTCATATTTAACTAGCGAGTGGCCAATGTTTTCGCACCATCTAGCTACAGAGCCTCCCATGATGTCACAGATATATATGATGTTTTACTGGACTGTCCTTTTTTTGTATAGTTCTTGGGTCAGGTCATAGATGAAAATAATCTTATTATATAAATTAATGGATAATGATGCTCGAACCCCCCCCCCCCCCTATTCTAGAGAATGGAAATAAAGTAAATATTTACAAACATATACAGAAACACCTTATTTATTTTGTACTGTTGTTGTTATGGATGTGTGTTGTACTGTTGGTAATAAATGTGTGTATAGTAAATATAGTAAATATTACACACCCATATACCCATAATAAAGGTTTACTGTACACACATTCATAATAAGCATTACAATACACACCCATAACAACAACAACAGTAAAATAACAAAACATTACTTCATACAAACTACCAAGACATTTTAAGAAATTATATAATATTTTCATATTATGTTTATTAAAATATATTGTTATATTTGTATTAGATAACACCAGTAATAGTGTGACAACCGTGATACCAGTATTATTGTGGTTGGCAGCCCTGACACCAGTAGCAGTGTGGTTGGCAGCCCTGATACCAGAAGCAGTGTGGTTGGCAGCCCTGACACAAGAAGCAGTGTGGTTGGCAGCCCTGACACCAGTAGCAGTGTGGTTGGCAGCCCTGACACCAGAAGCAGTGTGGTTGGTAGCCCTGACACCAGTAGCAGTGTGGTTGGCAGCCCTGACACCAGTAGCAGTGTGGTTGGTAGCCCTGACACCAGAAGCAGTGTGGTTGGCAGCCCTGATACCAGAAGCAGTGTGGTTGGCAGCCCTGACACCAGTAGCAGTGTGGTTGGCAGCCCTGACACCAGAAGCAGTGTGGTTGGCAGCCCTGACACCAGTAATAACCAAGTGGTCATATTGGTGGCAGAATAAAGTTGTGTTAGTGATGGAGGTGGAAGGAAGTGACACCATCAATGTTGTCAGAGAAGAGAAGTGTAACAAGTTGGTCTGTCAACAATGTGGTCAAAAGTTTAGTAGGAAATGCGATATCACTTGCCATTTGTTGACTCATACTGGAAAGAACATTTTTATGTGTGATGAGTGTGGTAAAGAGTTTAATTGGAAATCTGGCCTTAAGCAACACAGGAGAGAGGAACTTTGATTGTGAAGAATGTGGTAAAAGGTTTGTGAGCAAGAGTGTTCTAAAGCAGCAAATACTTCTACACACAGGAGAGGGGAACTTTGAATGTAATGAATGTGGTGAAAAGTTTGTGACAAAGGGTTACCTAAGGCGTCACATACTTAAACACACACAAGAGAGGAATTTTGAATGTAATGAATGAGGTAAAAAGTATGTGACAAAAGGTGACCTAAAGCACCACATACTTATACACACAGGGGTTAATGTCAGAAACGTGCACGCCGTAACCCTGCTACTCCGAAAGGAAACTAATTCTGATGCAAAATTTCCCTGGGTGGTAAAAGTATAATCCCTCGTCCCAGGAAATTTATAACTAAGATGAATTCATGCATTGAAAATCTAGACTGGCAGGACGTCCCCCAGCATAAAAAGGTCCCCTCTACGCGGCAAGGCGCCAGGCCGCGTAAGGATGGCGATGGCTCATCTTCTCCGGGGACATCTAGTGGCCCATCCACTATAAGTCCTCAGTTGAGTGTCTCACCAGGGGTCGGCAGTGCCCTGACCCTGAGCCTCAACCAGATCATCAGTTAACCACTAAAAGGAAACGCAATCAGCGGAACTACGAAATAGTAAAGTGGTCAATTGAGGAGAAGAAAACGATACTGCACTGCTTCACTTACTCGAGGTTCGAGAAATGGGGCAAAAAAAAGAACCTTGTGTTCCAAGAAAGGATTTCGGACTCTGCCTTACCATCGGCAAAAAAAGAAGCCTCTACTGTAAAAAAAATTAAACTCAATTGCCTCGCAGATGCATAGATATTTAACACCAGGAGAAATTCAAGAAATCAAAAAGAAAGCCCTGGAGGAAGCAGAGGTCGACTTCCGTTCAGAAAGAGGAGAAATACGACTTGACGAAACTAAACCAGGCCAGTGGAGCAAACAGGAAAAATGGACTCTGATATGGGCAATAGAATATGCTAAGGTAAAGTTTGCAAAATTAAAGGAAAGCTCTAAAGAGTGGGTGAGAATTTTCAACTACCACTGTCCAAGTAAGATTAACGCTCCACGGAGCAGGCTCACCACTCAAAAGCACAACTTCCTCACCACAAAAACCTTCACTGAAGAGGAAATTGCAGAAATGAAAAAGGAAATTAACAACATGATACGGAACAACTCATATCCACTGGCTAATCCCATCCGGCTCCCAGTGAATATAAGAACCCCGCCAGGCTCACCACCCTCATCGAGCTCTGACTCTGACTCCGACTCAACCTCCCAGAAGACCCGTGAGATCGGAAAGAAGCCCAACTCCACCTCGACTACCAAACCGAAGATGGACCGATACAGACCCTCAACAACGGGACTTAGAAGAGGAGCTAATGAACACAATCGAAGAGACTCGAAGAATGCCAATGGAAAGTCGGCCTAAATTTATAAAACTACAAGAGAACAAGTTGATGAGAAGGCTGGTTAAGCAGGTCAACACTGGGCTCACATCACTAGTCCCAGAAGATGCTACCCTCTCAGAATTAAACCATGCTACCTTTGGTGCAGCGTGGTTTATCCAGAAAAAGATGGCCCCGGAATACCAAGACAGAAAAGAAAACAAAACAACACGAAAAAGAGAACCTTATTGGAAAAAGAAACTAAGAGAGAAATTACTACTCTAAGGGCTGAAATATCGCAGATGACTATCTTTCTGCGGGACCCAACTCTTATTGGCAATATACTAAGAAAGATTAATAAGATCAAGAGGAAATACAACGTAAAGTTCGAATAATTTAGAGGGAAAATAGCGGAACACCAAGCTGAGGTCATTGCATTAGCATCACAGATCAGGAATAAAGAGAAGAAAATAAAAACCAAGCAAATAAACAAACAGTTTGCAGAAAATCAAAGACTTGTATATAGGCAAATAATGGAGGACATCATAGAGGTAAAGGAACCACCAAACGAAGAAGAAGTCGAAGGATTCTGGAGACCTATGTATGAAGATCCTAAAGAACACCAAGAGAACGAGTGGATTGAATTTATCAGTGAAAAGAACAAAAATAAGGAACCAATGCCAGCGATTTCAATAACTGAAGAGAAACTAAGGGGAAAAATCAACAAATTTAGCAACTTCAAATCACCAGGAGTAGACAAGATCCCAAACTACTGGTTGAAGAAACTTAGTGCACTTCACCATCATTATACGCTAGCGTTTCAAAGAATATTGCGCAGAGAAGAGGAAACACCTGACTGGCTGACAACTGGTAATACGACCCTTATACCCAAAAGTGAAGAAACGCAGCTACCGCGCAAGTACAGGCCCATTTGTTGCCTACCAACAACATACAAATGGCTGACAGGAGTCATAACCGATGCAGTATATGAACATCTGGACAATTGTGACTATCTGGAAAATGAACAGAAAGGTTGCATCAGAAAAGGACTCGGCACTAAGGACCAGCTAATCATAAATAAAACAATACTACAAAACTGCAAACGAAGAAATAAAAACCTAAGCATGGCCTGGATCGACTACAAGAAGGCATTTGACAGCGTACCCCACTCCTGGATAATGAGATGCTTCGAAATATATAAGATCAATGAGGAAACAAGATCCTTCCTGAGTTCCCAGATGGCTAAATGGAAGACCACCCTGACCCTTAACCATACCAAAGGACAAATTGTAATTCCTAATGTCCACATACAAAGAGGGATTTTCCAAGGTGATAGCTTGTCACCGTTGCTTTTTTGCCTCACTCTAGACCCGCTTAGTAAAGTGTTGAAGACCCATAACATAGGATATGATCTAAGCAGTGGCAGGGTCAGAAATACCGAAAAAACAGTTAACCACCTACTGTTTATGGACGACCTGAAGTTGTATGCCAAGTCAGACCAGAAACTGAACACCCTAGTTGAAACAGTCAAGAAAATTTCCAAGAAAGGAGAAAGCTACATAGAAGATCTCGGAGAAGGTGCCAAATATAAATACTTGGGAATAGAGGAAAATGCCACCATAGAACATAAAAAAGTCAGAGAAACCATCCAGAAGGAGTACACCAAACGCTTGAAGAAAATATGCAAATCAGAGCTGTCACCCAAGAACAAAATTACTGCCATAAACCAGCTGGCTATACCGGTCGTGACCTATAGCTTTGGTATAGTCGAATGGCCACAAGGTGAGATCGATAAGTTGGATGTTAAGACTAGGAAAATGCTCACCCTACATAAAGTGACATACAGAAACCAATGCCTTGACAGAATGTACATCTCCAGGATGGAAGGCGGTTTGGGGTTAACCGAAATAAACCATGCGTACAGGGCATCCATGGTGAGCCTAGGCCAATATTTGAAAAGTTCCCAAGATAAGATCATAAAAATTGTATCACAATTCCACTCAGAGATACTACCTCAGCAAACATCTGTAGTTAAACTGGCACATAACTTCGGGCAGAACATCATTGAGGACACAGAAGCGACTGAACTAACACCAGCTACAAAAATAGCAAGGAGAAGCAGGGAAAAATACTGCAAGAGGGAATTGAACCAGAGACTTGATAAGTGGAGACAACATCGTAGAGCTGGCCGCCTGCGAGAAGAACTTGAAAAAAACTACGTAGACAAAGAAGGATCATTACAGTGGCTCAAGAATGGGTACTGGGATTCGACGGGGAAAGAGTCATAGCCGGGGCTCAAGATCAGGGACGACTTACAAATGGTTTCAAGAAAATGGCAGGAATATCTCCAAATGACCAATGCAGATTCTGCCACGCAGCTGTTGAGAGCACGAGCCACCTAATATCTGGATGCCAAACCTTGATGGCGGAAGGACATTACACCACGTGGCACAACAAGGTTTGTAAATATCTGCACTGGAAAATATGCAAAGAAATGCAAGTGGAAGCCGCGGAAAAAGTCTGGGAGCACGAACCGCCACCGATCGCTTCAAATGGAAATATCACCATATTCTATGACAAAATTATCCCAGCTGGCAGATACATCGAGGGAGGAGCAATAAAGCCCGACATCGTCATATCGGATAGAGGAAAGAAAGCAGCCAAGATCATAGATGTAACAGTCCCCAATGACTACGGGCTAAATAGAGCTGAAAGGGAAAAAATCACCAAGTACCAAGACCTAAAAAATGACCTGAGAACAACATGGTCATTAAAAGAAATAGATATTTTACCGGTAGTGGTAGGGGCGACGGGTATTATGAAGAAGAACCTAAAGGATTACCTTGAGGCTATACCCGGACGACCAAGCGCCTGTGAGGTGCAGATTGCTGCCATCAAGGGAACTGTCACCATTCTGAAGAGGGCCCTTGGATACAAGGAATTCAATGCTTAGGGTGCAACTATACGCCTCAGGGAGAGGCCCATTGCTACCCCGCTGAAAATTCTGCTAAGAAGAATAAAAAAAGAGTGAAGAACTTTGAATGTAATGAATGTGGTAAAAAGTTTGTAACAAAGGGTGAACTAAAGCAACATATACTTATACAAACAGGAATGAAGGACTTTGAATGTAATGAATGTGGTAAAAAGTTTGGGAGAAAGAGTGAACTAAGGCAGCACATACTTATACACACAGGAGTGAAGGACTTTAAATGTAATGAATATGGTAAAAGGTTTAGTAGGAAATCTCACCTTAATATACATATGAAAGTTCATACAAGAGTAAAGTATTTTGAATGTAATGAATGTGGTAAAAAGTTTTCTGACAAATCCCAACTCACGTTACACAAAACTGTTCACAGATGAAATAAATTTTTGAATGTGAGCGGTATCAAACAATGATTGCTCCCCACCTCCCTAAGTATGATAGGAAAAAAAATAAAAACATCAAGAGGTAGCACATTATATTGTAAGTCTATGCTGACAAGCTCAGTATTTAGTGTTGCCTCCATTGGTGTCATTAACAGCTTGAAGACGACCAGGGTAGGAAGACAAAAGTGACTCAAAAAGCTCCTTGTTGAACTCCATTCCCCGAAGCACAGCATTGATGTGCTCCTCCATCTTGATACGACCAAATTTAGTGGATAGAGTTTCAGACAACATCCTTTTTTCAACCACGTCCTTCAAGATAGATCCAACATTTTCACAGATCAGGAGAACTACTGGGCCACTTGTCATTACCAAAGAAGTCAATGTTGTCCTTCAGAAGGTTCTGGCTGGGTTCAAAGCACTTTCACATATGGGGCTTTGTTGTGCAGAAAGGTATCCTGAGTGACATCCACAATATTTTGAGAGTTTTGAAGAAAGGGAATGACAAGGTTTGTCAAGATCTCCCATAAATAATTCCCATCCCAACTTTGTCCCCGAGGCTTTATCACCCACATCATCTGCCGTGCAGTGAAGAATACCAACACATTCACCACTTTTGATTAATTCACCATAACAACAGGATCACTATATGACAATGTCTAAAGACTGCAACCCACAAACTTAGCTTCAATATCGTCTAGACTCTTGTTCCAATTATGACTGACAAAGTCCTTGGACCCTCTGAGCCATAGCTCAAAACACAGGCCTTATGATTGACAAAGACCTTGGATTCTTTGAGCAAAACACAACTGAGATATAAAGGAGGTACCGGTGTCACAGGCCTCACGAAACATATCTGCTCGGATGCAGTTGATAAATCTCTTCTTTTCATTGTCATGTAACGCAGCAACACATGTTGATACCAGCAAAGAAGAATTTAATGTACTTTCAGATTATATCACCATCATATTTCTAGTTAATACAGTATTTGCACAGCAGGGGGGTGGGGGAGGCTATCATTGTTTGCCACCCTTTAATAAATGTGGAAAAAATGTATTTAGTAAAGGTGTTAAAAAACAAACAAAAAAACATTGTCACATACATACCACAAAGATGACAGTAATGTTTGGTGACAGGTTGGTGTCTTATTATTAAATGTATTATTGGAACTGAAGTATGATATAATATAATATAATGTGGCCTTGATATATGTTGAAATAACAACTGCTGTTTGTAGTGACAGGTTGGGGTCTTAATATTAAATGTATTATTGGAACTGAAGTATGATATGATAAAATATTATGTGGCCTTGATATATGTTGAAATAACAGCTGCTGTTAGTAGTGACAGGTTGGTGTCTTAAGGGACCCTATCATTTATAGTCAGAAAATTGGAGGTAAATGAGTCCTTCAATTATTGTTATAAAACACCACCTCCATGGAAGGAGTTTGTTTCCTGGTATACTCAGGAGCAGTGGTTCTTAACCTTTTTACCCCTATGACCCACTGACATATTCCTGGGCAGTGCTGTGACCCCCTTGCACAGGGGGGGGGGGGGAGCGGCAAGCGAAGCGAGCCTAAGGAACAGGGGATTTTTTTTTTTTTAGAAATATGAGCAATCATAGGTGCAGTTTGAAGCTACTTATAAAGGAAAATTTTCTAATACCAAACTGGAGTCCTAACCAAAGTTTACAATACAAAAACCAATATTCCCCCAACCCTTCGTGACCCCCCCCCCCAAAAAAAAAAAAAAAAAAAAAAATGACCCCCAGGGTAAGAACCGCTGCTCAGGAGAAATCAGAAGCCACTAATTCTCATATACGATCACAGGGTCCATAATATTAAATGTATAGTATATGTAGGACTGAAGTCTGCAAGTAGTACAGTACTACTATAATATAATATAATATGGCCTGCAATAACTGCAGAAATGTTGAAAAAGTGTGTGTGTGTGTGTGTGTGTGTGGAGAGGGTAGTGGTGTTTGTGGAATGGATGTTGCTGATATTGTAAACCCTGGATATACAATGAATAAATCCTTGTATCCACCACTGTCTTCATTTTACACTCTGTTATTCATTACAATTCTCACCCTGTGTTAAAAGGATAGTGTATGTGTGTGTTCCCAGGGTTGTGTTACTCAGTACCATACACACTGAGTGATTTACTCACCCTGTGTTAAAAGGTTAGTGTGTGTGTGTGTGTGTGTGTTCCCAGGGTGGTGCTTGTTGTTAAAGTTCCTCAAGCTGTCTGGCCGAGCAACTCCGAGCTCCTGAGGAAGGTCATGGCCTGAACCGGGCTTTCTCACAGTGCCCACAGAGAGTGTATGTTGTGTTGTTGGCGAGTGTGATTGTGTACATTGCAGTCTTCCATAATGTGTTTAATAGAATGGGGTGCTGTGTTGCATCCCGGACAGGTCTCTACAATGGCTTCATCCAGCTTCTTCTGATATGTCAGAAGGGCTGGGTGGTGGCCACACCGCAGGCTGGCCAGGTGGACTCTGTTCCCACGGGGAAGGGAGGATTCAAATGGGTGGATGTCAGGAGGTCGTGCATGCAGCTGGGTGTTGTTTTTGAGTGTTTGGATGGACTGATGAGTGATTTGAGTATGGATATGTTTCTCGAGATTGGTTTGGGGTGGGCAGAGTGCGAGAGAAGACAGTAATTGTGTATGGTATCGTGTCCTGGGTGTTGTTTTGATGTTCCTTGGCATGTGTGGGTGTTGTGCCATGTCGTGTAGTGGATGGTGTGGGTTTGTGGATGCTGCAGCAAGTGTTTGTGTGCCTCTCATGTCAAGGTGGTCCTTGATTTTGAGGACTTTGGTTTCATGGTATAGGTGGTCTGTAGGTGTAGTAGTTGTGCAACCTGTGATTGTCTTTAGGGCTCTGTTCTGTATGGTCTGAAGGGTGTTGAGATGAGTCTCAGCGAGGTTTGAGGCCCAGTCAGAGCTTGCATAATCCATCACTGATCGGATATATTGTTTGTACACTGTGATTGTGGTTTCTTTGTTGTGTCCAAATGTTGTGCTGGCAAGTGATCTGAGGGCTTTAAATCTTTGTATGCATTTGTTTTTGATGGCCGTGATATGCTGTTTGAATGTCATGGATGTATTGTATGTTATGCCAAGTATTTTTTTTTTTTTTTTGGGGGGGGGGTATAGGTGTGTTGTTTATGGTGAGGTATGGTGTGTAGTGTTCTGCGTTCCAGTTGGTGAGAAGGGCGGCAGTTGACTTGGTGGGTGCTATTTTAAGTCTATTTGTGGTGAACCAGGCATTAAGTGTGTTGAGGTAGGGTTGGAGGATGTGAGTGGCTGTGTGTGCATTTCGGTGTGTACATGTGAGTGTTATGTCATCTGCGTAAGAGGCTATCTGTAATTTGTGTTCCCTGGGGTGTTGGTGGGTCGTGCATGTATAAATTGAAAAGGGTGGGTGAGAGTACAGAACCTTGGGGAACACCATTGGTGAAACTTTTAATGTTAGATGACTGACCAACAAATGAAACATGGGCTACTCTTCCTCCCAAGAAGGTGGCCAGCCATCTTTTTGTATTATTGCGCATGTTTGTGTTGTATATTTTGTTTGTGAGGTTGTGGCAGGGGATGGCATCAAATGCTTTACTAATGTACAGTGTAACTATGAGTGTTCTGTATGGGGGTCTATCTGAGTTGATGCCATCATAAATTCTTTGTGTGAGGTTTGTAAGAAGGGTGTTTGTTGAGTGTAGTGGTCTGAAACCATGTTGGTGGGTGGTGTAGCCACCAACTATAAGTTGTGCTGCTACCTAAAGAAGGCTCCTGTGTAAGGGCCACTGTCAGGGTTTCTCCACTACACTTCTCAGCCTCAGGAGCTAGTGTCTATAACTCTCTTTAAGAAGTGTTAGTGTCTATAACTCTCTTTAAGAAGTGCTCAAGGAAGAGAGAGATGCGGTGAATAGTTCCTTATATTTTATTGTCAAAAAATAGTTAACAGTATATACAATTCTCTGCGTACCTGACGTTAACAAAGCTAAGAGTATTTGGTTATGGTATTAAATGTATAATACATATGTTGTATACATGAAATTTTGCAAGAGTATGCAGACAATGATATTACACAAAATGGCAAAGAGAATATGCTGAAAGAAATTGCATAGGCTATCTGCATGAAGGAATGTAATGGTAAATGAATCACAATACAGGGCTGGTAGATAATTAGAGAATGGTTACACACTCAATCAAAGAAAATCGACCTATTTTATGGTACACTACAATACTCCCCCCCTAGTTTCGAGGAAGGAGGAACGATACTCTTGTGTGTCGTAGTTTGTTGTTTCCAGCATGTGTTGGAGGAACAGTCACTTGCACTGCTTGCAGCATCTGGTCCGGATTCAGGATATAAGCAGGCTTGACCCGGTCTACGGCCACAACTTCTTGAGAACCATGTTTGTCGATGGTGAAGTTCTTCCTCGTCCTGCGAACTACTTGGAAGGGGCCCTGATATGGCTGCTGAAGGGGCCTTTTGACTGCATCGACTCTAACAAAGACGTGTGTGCAGGCTTCCAGGTCCTGGTGAACGAAGGTCTTCGAGTTGGACGTACGAGGCTGCACTGGCTGGAGGCACTTCATGGTATTTTTCAGGTGTGTTGCAAAGTCCTGAACGCTGCAAGGCTCGGGGTCTGGTGTGGCAGAGAGAAGCTCACCTGGGAGCCTGTGCGTAGAGCCATATACAAGCTCAGCAGAGGAGTTATGCAGATCCGTTTTGAGTGAAGTTCTGATGCCAAGGAGGACAAGAGGTAGTGCTATTGACCAATCTTCTCTCTGGGCTGAAGCTGCCAGGGAAGATTTCAGCTGGCGGTGGAATTGTTCGACCGTTCCGTTGGCCTGTGGGTGATAGCTGGCGGTCCTGTATCGGCGGATGCCAAGGAGTATCATGACCTTATTCCACACGCCTGACTCAAACTGACCACCTCGGTCAGAAGTAAGGCTTAGAGGCACACCAAACCTGGACACCCATGTAGCGATGAAGGCACGTGCAACAGTATCCGTGGTGATGTCGGTGAGAGGTACTGCCTCAGGCCAGCGTGTGAAGCGGTCCACACAGGTGAGTAAATATCGATAGCCATTGGAGTACGGAAGTGGGCCAACGAGGTCTATGTGGACATGGTCAAATCTCTCGGTGACTGGCATAAAGGTGGCTGCAGGAGAGTGTGTATGGCGTGTGACCTTGGAAGCTTGACAGCGTATACATGTGCGTGCCCAGTGTCTGACGTCTTTATTTATGCCCTCCCATATGAAGCGGGAAGACATCATCTGGTGCGAGGCACGGATTCCAGGGTGTGAGAGGTCATGTAACTTCTTGAAGAGCTGGTGTCGATGTTTCTCTGGTATGTATGGACGGAGAGTGTCGGTGGAGGTGTCAGCGTACAGTGTGACCTGGGTGTCTGGAAGTGTAATCTTCTTCATCTGTAGTGCAGGGTTATCCAACAGTCGCTGTAGCTCAGCGTCACCGACTTGATCAGCAGCAATGGTGGCATAGTCGATGGGAGAAGATTTTACAGTACTGATGTTTCGAGAGAGGGCATCAGTTGGGGCATTGTCGGCACCTTTGACGTATCGTATATCTGTGGTAAACTGGGCAATGTAGTCCATGTGGCGCATTTGTCGTGGGGTGTAAGATTCCTTATTTCTGAGGAATGCTGTAGTGAGTGGCTTGTGGTCAGTGTAGATGTGGAAACTGCGTCCCTCGATGAAGTAGCGAAAATGCTTGACAGCTTTGAAGATGGCAAGTAGCTCCCTGTCATAGGCGCTATACTTCGACTCCGCCGAGGTGAGTTTCTTGGAAAAGAAGGCAATTGGCTTCCAGTATGTACCGACACGCTGTTGTAGGACGGCACCAACACCAATGTTTGAGGCGTCTGTAGCAATTGAAGTTTCTGCGTCTGGTGCAGGGAAAGAGAGCGTGGCAGCGTCGCTGAGGGCCTGTTTTGTTGAGAGGAAGGCCGCTTCCGCTTCTTCAGTCCAGACGAGGGTAACAGATTGACCTCTCTTGCAAGGTTTAATCATGGCATACAATGGTCGTAGCAGGAGTGAGCAGTGTGGAATGAAGCGGTTATAGTAATTAACCATCCCAAGGAACTCCTTGAGCTGGCGTTGGGTAAATGGCCTGGGAAACTGCTGGATGGACTCGCACTTTGAGGGAAGTGGAGCAATGCCTGCTGGAGAGACTGTGTGACCTAGGAACTCAAGGGATGTCACACCGAGTTCGGACTTGTCTGTGTTGATTTGAATGCCATAATCTTGCAGTCTCTGGAGGACTTGGCGGAGGTGTTGCTTGTGGCTGGCTTCATCAGGACTAGCAATGAGAAGGTCATCTATGTAGGCAAAACAGTAGGGTAGACCTCGAAGGACCTCATCTATGAAACGTTGAAACGTTTGTGCCGCGTTCCGCAATCCAAAGGGCATCCGGACGTATTCAAACATGCCAAAAGGTGTGATAATGGCTGTCTTCGGGATGTCAGTGGGATGGACTGGAATCTGATGAAATGCTTTGATGAGGTCGATCCAAGAGAAGATAGTGGAACCTGAGAGTTGGGAAGTGAACTCTTGAATGTTGGGCACAGGATATCTATCTTCCACGGTGCGTGAATTGAGGGCACGGTAGTCACCACAAGGTCGTACGTCTCCGGTCTTCTTAGGAACAATGTGAAGAGCCGACGACCAGTTGCTGCTGCTGGGCCGTATAATGCCTTTACTCATCAGAGATTCGAACTCGGCTTTGGCTTTCTTATAACGCTCAGGGGCTAAGCGTCGGGCCTTGGCATGCACTGGGGGTCCGGTAGTCTCTATATGATGAGTCACGTGATGCTTGGCAGGTATGCTGGATGAGTAGGGTTGTGTCAGCATAGGGAATGACTTGAGGAGGTCAGCAAACTTGTGGTCATGGTTGATAGCAGACAGGTGTGTGCTGTCACCAGGTGCTGGCTGTGCATTTGTAAAGATATCTGTGAGTAGGTCGACCAATTTTTGTCCTCTTACGTCTACCATCAGGTTGAAGTGACGGAGAAAATCAGCACCAAGGATGGCTTGTGACACTGCTCCTACGTAGAATGTCCATTGAAAAGAGCGGCGAAGGTTCAGATCCAGATGCACTGTTTGCCGCGAGTATACAGGTATCTTGGTACCATTAGCAGCATAGAGATGCAGAGAAGGAGGTAGCGACCGCTGGCTGGCTGTAGCAGGGAGGACACTTACGTCGGCACCGGTGTCTACCAGGAACTTGGTATGGGACCGGCGATCAAAGATGTGGAGCAGCGTAGACTGAGTATGGCAAACATTATGCTGCGTTAATGTTCGCCGTTGTTGTTTGACGCCATGTAGCTGCAGGGCTTTTCACACTTGAGAGCCTTATCCCTAAACCTGCGATGGTAGTAGCAGAAGTTTGAAGTGCTCCTTGAACGTGACCGCTGGTGTTGGCGGTTTGGCGTCGAGGGTCGGGAACTTGGGTGGTTGTTGATTTGTTTCTTCAGGTTGCTGACTTCCATTGTAAGCTGGGAAATTAGATTGGCGAGCTGGGCAATTTGGGAATTTTCTTGGTTGCAGAAAGCAGGGGCTCTCATGGCTACTGCAGTGGCAGTGTGGTTGCCTGAGTTTGAGAGATCCTCAGTAGACATACTGGTCAGTGAACTCAGGGTGTAAATGCTGACAAGGGTTACCTGATACCACGGCAGCTGCGTTAGTCAGGTTATGTCAGTATGCTGCTGAATACACTGGCACTGTAATTCACACACAAGGCACTAATAATAAAGGACAATACACTGTCCAGAGTGAAACACTGTAATCCAGGGTGAGGCACTGTAATCCAAGGTGAAGCACTGTAATCCAAGGCGAAGCACTGTAATCCAAGGTGAAGCACTGTAATCCAAGGTGAAGCACTGTAATCCAGGTGAAGCACTGTAATCCAAGGTGAAGCACTGTTGCTGGTAGCTAGACTGCCGCGAGTACCAGTGGTGTATAGGTGTTGGATAGCAGGCAGCAACGGCGTAGTTGGAGGCTTACAGATGGCTGCTATGGACTGGTGATGCCTCAGGGTTCGCAGCGATAATGTAGATAGGATGGACAGTGGCGGGAGCAACAGCTGCACAGGAGAGGTAGCAACTCAAGTCACCTCTTGATGGTGACTGCAGGGCAAAGGCATTCTTGTAGACTATTGGAGGGTAGCGGCAGCACTCCAGGTCACTACTTGATAGTGACTGCAGGGCAAAGGCGTTCTTGTAGACTGCAGCTTGATCCACTCTTGTTGGCGATCGCGGCAGCTGCACTCTCCGGGGGTCACCACTTGTTGGTGATTGCTGCAGCTGCTCTCTCCGGGGGTCACCACTTGTTGGTGACAGCTGCACTCTCCGGGGGTCACCACTTGTTGGTGACGGCTGCAAACTCCGGGGGTCACCACTTGTTGGTGACGGCTGCACTCTCCGGGGGTCACCACTTGTTGGTGGGTGGTGTAGCCACCAACTATAAGTTGTGCTGCTACCTAAAGAAGGCTCCTGTGTAAGGGCCACTGTCAGGGTTTCTCCACTACACTTCTCAGCCTCAGGAGCTAGTGTCTATAACTCTCTTTAAGAAGTGTTAGTGTCTATAACTCTCTTTAAGAAGTGCTCAAGGAAGAGAGAGATGCGGTGAATAGTTCCTTATATTTTATTGTCAAAAAATAGTTAACAATATATACAATTCTCTGCGTACCTGACGTTAACAAAGCTAAGAGTATTTGGTTATGGTATTAAATGTATAATACATATGTTGTATACATGAAATTTTGCAAGAGTATGCAGACAATGATATTACACAAAATGGCAAAGAGAATATGCTGAAAGAAATTGCATAGGCTATCTGCATGAAGGAATGTAATGGTAAATGAATCACAATACAGGGCTGGTAGATAATTAGAGAATGGTTACACACTCAATCAAAGAAAATCGACCTATTTTATGGTACACTACAACCATGTTGTGAAGATGCAAGAGGGATGTGTGGTGTGATTAGTCTAATGATGAGGCGCTCAGTAACTTTGGAGGGGGTACAAAGGAGGGTGATGGGATGGTTTGATGAGGGTAGTGTGGGATCTTTGTTGGTTTTTGGGATAGTAATGATATTTCCATGCTTCCAGATATTGGGTAATGTGTTGTGTGAGTAGCTGTAGTTTGCTATGTTAGTGAGTACTTGTATGCCTTGTGGTCCAAGGTGTTTGAGGTGTATGTTACTGATGTTGTCAGGGCCACAGGCAGGTGAGTGTTTTAGGTTGTGGATGATGTGATTTGTATGACAGTTTGTGAATGGTGCATAGTCTGGGTCAGTGGGGAAATGTCTCTCACGTCCAATGATTTGTCTTTCTTCGGGGTGAGGGTGAAGGTGGCTTACGTGAGCAAAATGCTGGATGAGGGTGTTTGCTTGTTGTTTGTTAGAGGGTATGGTGTCTGTTGTTATGATGGCTGCATGTGATTGTGTAGTGTTGCTGTTGGATAGTGTGATGCTGTTTAGTGTTTTGTAGAGTTTGCTGGCGTTTGTTTTATGGTCAAGTGTGTTGACAAGCCTTTGCCAGTTTAGTATTTTTTGTTCTTTAATTTTGTTGTTTATTTGTGTATTTAGTGGAGGGTTGTGTTACTCAGTACCATACACACTGAGTGATTTACTCATCCTGTGTTAAAAGGTTAGTGTGTGTGTGTGTGTGTGTGTGTGTGTGTGTTCCCAGGCTTGTGATACTCATTACCATTGCCTTGTTTGGCAGGGAGAGGTGCCAGAGGACTGAAGTAGAGTCATAATTGTGACTCTCTATAAGGGATGGGATGGGGAGTAGGGATGAGTATGGTAACTATAGTGGAAAAAGCCTTCTTAGTGTGACAGGGAAGGTGTATGGGAAGGTTCGTACTGAGAGATGACTGAAGTAACTGAGAATAAAGTTAGTGAGAAGCAGAGAGGGTTCAGAAAGGGCAGAGGATGTGTGCACCAGATCTTAGCAAAAAAATTCAACATTGGAGAAATATTTTGGGAAGGGTAGGAAGCTGTATCCTGCCTTCATGGACGGAGAAAAAGGCATATGATAAAGTCGTACAACATACTGAACATTCTGTCGTTCCAAATTAGTAGGGAAAAGGACCTTCTCTGACAAACCTGGAGCTAGCTTTACATACTGATTACGTTCTTTTATATACAATTCTTTTAATGGCTGAAGGCTTGCTTGTTTATGAATTTGAATGTTAGAAAGTGAAGGGACTACAAAAGTCTGTATGGGATTTTTCTGACTCAACCAATTATTCCTTATACATTTAAATAGATGAACTGAATAAAAAAGGAAGAAAAGTGGCACATCTGAATCATAGGGATTTGAAATGGAGGAAACAAGACTACCTCCACACATCTTCTCAAACATATTTCTGTTTACCCTGTTGTTGTCAGATATTAATGATACTACTTTGTACCCTATGTCATGTAGGAATGCCAAAACCTTGTGTGTCAACTCAAGGAGTGTGTTTGCTGTCAGATTGCTTACTGGATACAGAGCAGCAACATGTCTGCTTTTGGATAAGAGGGAAGAAATCATAAAAGCCTGAATGGTTGTTGCAGGTTCACATGAATTTATAGAAGCACCATAAATCTTACCACCTTTATATGTGAGATTTTTTTTCACATGTATCTCATCAAGCAGGACATTCACCAAACTTTCTTCACTTTTTAATTTAGCAAAATTTTCCCTCAAAAACTGTTCATGAGAATTTTCTGTCAACACTGAATTTGCACTGGTTACATCAAACTTCCTTAGATAATCAGGATGAGGGAGAATAATTACTTTTGTGTCACGTAGGTCTGTGTACAGTGAGGGGCTTGATAAATAAATGTTATAAGCCCAAACCAAAAACTCACAGCTGTATCTCATTTTTTCTTTACAAAACATGTTTAGCTGTTCATCACAGAACCACAACACACCACACTCTGAATTCCTGTCAATTTCCGATTCATTCTCCATTTCTGATTTAGTTTCCAACACCTCCCTAATAACTTGAATACAGTGAGAGATTTTGTCAACATCACTGACTGCAGATTTAGAGTAAGAACTCAAGTGACTCATTAAATTTTCAAATTTTGTCCACCGATCACATTTGTTTTCTGATCCAAGAAGCCACTCAAATTTCTTTGAATTTAATGCAATGTTGTCATACCAGATAAAAACCTTTAAGTCTTTCATCACTTTAAATGATGCAGTTATATTTGGCTGGCCATCACAATTGGGTTTTAAAAGACACACACAACAATCACTGGAAACAAACAGCCAATCTTTAGAAAGCTTACCAACAAATTTATCACCAAACTCCTCAAAACTGTTTATCATGTCATTTTCCATCCATACTTGAAATTGTACTTCATCTCTTGCAAGCATCTTGTCTTTTCTTTCTTGTGGGTTTGTGCGAGCAGGTGGTGCTTCCTTTGACAAGTACTTCGGTTGGTTAGGAAAGATGGTTGGGAATGCATCCTTCGCTAGAGCTGGTGTCCCTCTCTTGGCTGTAATTACAGTTCCATCCGGACGTGTAATACTATCTTCCGTAATGATGAAATGCTCTTCAAAATGTCTGGCGCAGACCACTGAAGTACTGGATGGTGTGAAGTCTTCCCTATGGATAGCCTTTACCCATTGCAGCCGTCGTCTTTCATCAGAAGGGAACCGGAATGCAGACACCTCAAAGGTCTTATAATTGGCCTTGCATCCAGGAACACAACATGCCCTTGGCATCTGCAATAATATTTTACAATGAAATAAACAAGAAATTACAATGTAAAGTTAAAAAAAGGGAGAGACGTTTAAAGAATATGGGTACAAAAATAAAAATGTTTAAGTTGGCCTCATATGGGATTTATACTGTAGAAACAATATTCAGCATTTCAGTGGATAAAGATCTGTTCATGTTTAGATAGGAAATCATACATAAAGCTTGGTACAAAATACAAAGGCTTTTAAAAAACGTGGGTACAAAAATATAAATACTGTACATAAATGGGCCTTCTATATGAAATGTCTTTAGATTTATACTGTAGGAACAATGTACTGTACTGTATAATATATAATTTAAAGAATACAGATCTGTTCCTGTTTAGTACAGTACTGACTGTACTGTAGGCTGTACACAAAAGAACATAAGAAAATGATAAAATTATTCTACCAGTACTGCAGCATCATATATAGGCAACAGTACTGTACAGTATTATATTTCCTTTATACATCTCAACAGGCCTACTGTACTTGTAATAAATCAGTACTGGTATCCTTCCATATGGTTTCCTCTCCTTCCCTTACACTATATCATAACAAATATAGGGTGTTCCAAAGAAATGTACAGTACATTTTAACTGGACATTACTCATAGATATATAGATTAAAATATCTATATAGACCTATGTATATATTAGTTATGTTATTTTCTCTAACTCATTAGACTTGTATCTATGTCAATAAACACCAAAATCAAAACAAAATACTTGTATATGAGTAATGGCCAGTCAAAGAGTGAGCACATTTTTGGGGGACATCCTGTACTCTATAGTGTAAGGTAAGGAGATGAAACTTTGGTAGGATACTTATTGATGACAAGTACTGAGGTATATTAAGAAAATATAATAACGTACAGCACAAAATGTATCACATAATGTATAGGCTTGTGTCACACACCATAATTCTGAAAACCAGTTCCACTTGGAGTCTTCCAACTTACTTAACTTGTTCATAGGCACTCATAATATAGTGTAACTGTGTAAGGTAAGGAGATGAAACTTTGGCAGGATAATAACTGATGACAGGTACTGAGGTATACAGTATTAAGAAAATATAATAACGTACAGCACAAAATGTATAATATAATTTGTAGGCTTGTGTCACACACCATAATTCTGAAGAACAGGTCCACTTGGATTTTTACAATTTAATTAACTTTTTCATAGGCACTCATAATTTTTCCAATAATTTTTGGCCAAAGTATTGTGAGGAAAGAACTTTTAAGTTACCATACCTAACCTAACCTGGGATTGAAGATTTGTCCATGTCAGCACCATATTTCATACTACAGCTATATTATAACAGATATACCTTATCCTCCTGTTTCGTTATAGCAGCTCCACAGTATAATCGAAACTATTCCAAGCAACAGGACCCCATTATTATTGTTAACCTGGTCCCGTTTCCTGACATACCGGTACCGTACTTTGGAGGAATCATGGCACTATAAAGGACCAAAAGACACATTCCCCTTAAAACCACTATGGAATAGTGAACTGCCACAACAAATAACTCAGTGTTTCTCCCAAGATATTCAAATATATGGATCTGGGATAACTGTTTACCAGTTACGGCTTGTCTGTTTTAATTACAGCAACTACTCAAAGATAAAATGCTCACCTTGTATTGTATTTAATCCAGTTGAAGTTAAACAAACAAGTAACCTCAAAAGCACATGCAAAACACATTCGGGACCCCTTGGCCTTGGAAAAGGGCAAAAATGGACGCTGACTGAGCTGCCAGCTGCCTTGGCAAGTTGGCACGCTGTATAATCAGCTGTTCCTTTGTCCCTCTGGCGGCCACCCGCGTTTGTGACGTCACGTCTGTATCGCTGTCCAACACCCAGGCCTTCTTTAGAGACGGCATTGCCTAACCTCAGTTGACACACAGCCAACATCATGACAACATCTCTTCCTTCCCAACATTTGGACATTGTGCTTCTCAGCCTACCTGGACTGCTCACATGTATGAAAAAAATGCGAAAGATTCTTTTTTTTTTTTCTTTTAATTTACTTAACAGCACATCATAGGCCATTGTCACACTATGCATGCAACTCCGCCACTGTGGCCTCGCCGTAGCGTTGGAGCCGCATATTGTGACAACGGCTATAGGCAGCTGCTTTCTTGTGTCTGTCTGAGTTATCACTGCTTTTAACTTTCCACATACATGGATATCCCCTGTAAATGTCAATAGATTCCCCCCCAAACACTCTATCCTCACGGGACACGGACATTTCCTCAGAGATAGCGCTGCTTCTATTCAAATACCACCACGGTTGGTGTGGAACTGACACCAGATTTTCAACATGTGCTTCAGTTCATCCGGTCGGCTTTCCGTCCTGACTGCAATTAAAAATATCCCCATACACGCTCAAACCTGCCTGCAGTTAACGGTCAAACCTGGTTTCGTCGGTCAGATGGTCAGTTAAAACTGTGCGTGTATTGGGGGGCTTTATACAGGGATATTTCCAAGTTTTAGGCTAATTTTGTCCGTACTTCGAAAATTGTACGAAGAATATTCAATAAGTAGTTCAGTTGAGAGGGAAATTCAATCATATTAAATTGAGATCATTAATTTTTTTACCACCAGACGAAATAACCTGACCTAACCTAACCTAACCTAGACTGTGGCTACCTTTGGGACCTAACCTAGTGTCCTTTGGGACCTTTAAAAATAATATAGATCCTGTAGATAGGAGCTAAAAGTATCCCAATTAGGTGGGTCAGGCATAACGTACTCAACGGCCGAAGAGATCTGGTAACACGTACTGCCCACCCGACCTCAGTTCGTCCCTCCGCTACAGAAATAAGTCATATCTTAAAATTTAAATATCTAACAAAAAATACATTCCACAAGATAATTCCACTGGATAAAGGTAACTGAACCCAACCTTAGGCCATTTTCTAATCTGGTCCCTATAGGTGCTTGTCAACTTGCTGTGTCAGTTTGTTCACACACACACACACACACACCGCTCCCTGCCCAGGGGCCATGCTTTTGAAAGATATAAACTTTTTTGTGTAAGTAGTGAATTTGTGTTTGTTTGTTTTTTTCTTCTATATTTTCGTTACATAAAAACGCACTCCCTTGTGTTTCCATTGTGGCAACTTGTAAACAAATTTCAGTAGTAATAGAAACAGTCATAATCCTATTTCTGTTCTTGAGGGGCAGGGTATAATGGGTATTGCTCCTACTCCTGAAGGGAAGTGTCAATAGCGATGTGCGTTTCGGTCTGAGTACTACTCAGTTTACTTGGTTCTTGAAATTAAGTGAGTACTACTCGGTTTACTCGGTTCATGCAATTCAATTTAATTTTTTTGTCTATATTGTAAATGATAACTTAAGCCCCCCAAAATAAAAATCTATCTATCTATCAATCTATTGCCAGACGCCTTAATCCCCAAAGAGGTGGCAACAAATGAATCGCCTCCATGAATCTCTGTTCCCCGTTAATTGGCGTCCCTCCTCCCACCCTCACACACCTCTCAACTCCATCCCTCCACCTCACTCTCGGTCTGCCCCTCCTCCTCCTTCCCTCCACCTAACTCTTTTACACTCTCTTAACCAACCTCTCGCTTCCCATAGGCCTACTCTCCACATGACTGTACCACCTCAAGGTGTTCCTTTTCACACTCTCCAACACGTCCATTCCCACACCACACTGCTCCCATACTTCTTCATTCGTCAGTCTGTCCATCATCGTCCATGTTTCACTCCCGTATGTCAGTGTCGGGATTACCGCACTATCGTGTAGCGTTTTCTTCACTTTCATATTCATCGCCCTATTCCTTGTCACTGTTTTCAGTGTTCCTACAACCCTCTTCTCCTGTTGTACCCTCTCTTGCATCTTATCCTCTAACCTCCCATCTTTACTCATCACACTGCACAAATACTGAAATGAGCTGACATTCTCCATAACCTGTACATTTAACCTCACTTCACAATCTGTGGCTGTACCCTTTTCAAAGACCATAATTTTTCTATTCACTACATTCACCTTCAGGTTCCGTTTCTCGGACAAATCTCCAAACATATTCACCAATCCCTGTAACTCCCATTCATCGTTACTCAGCAGAACTGTATCATCAGCAAACAGCAGCACAGGCAACTTCCGCTCACTTCCCTCCCTTATCAGAGGTACACCAACACCCACTGCTCTTCCCTGTATTTCCTTCATAACTCCATCCATGTATACATTGATCAACCATGGGGACATGACACACCCTTGCTTCAACCCAACGTTCAAGTTAAAGAATGAACTCACTCTGCTCACTCTCCACCCTGACTGCCACTCTTGCGCCCTCATACAAGCTCTTCACTGCCCCCAGCAACTTTTCAACCACTCCATATATTCTCAGTACTTTTCACAGACCTTCTCTATCTACTTTGTCATAAGCCTTCTCCAAGTCCATAAATGCAGCATGCAACTTCTGTCCCTTCTCCAGATACTTCTCCACAAAACACCTCAAGGAAAAAATCTGGTCCACACACCCTCTACCCTTCCTAAACCCACCCTGCTCCTCACCCACCCACCTCTCTGTTCTCACTCTCACTCTCTCGATTACTACCCTACAGTATACCTTCCCTACTACACCAAGGAGACACACAACACTTCCAGTGCCATGTTGCATATCTTCATATATGTTTGCCTTGCACATTTCTTTGCATTTAAGTTGCATTTAAGTCTCCAAAAGCTGCAAAATCTCCACTTGCTTAGAATCATAAGTACTACTAATCAAGCACTATATGCATGTACATTCATATCTATTACTAATCAAACTCTCTTTCATCATCAATTTTAATTTCCACTATCTATACTTACCTGCTAATACACAATTAACATTAATTTGCCCTAATCACCCTACACATAGTATGGTTCAAGGCAACTATAAAGAAGCAGACTCATAGGAAATACGATCCAAGGGAATCATTACCTTGCCTAGTAAACATAATTAGCTAGAAAACATAGCACAATCTCTTCCACCTTTTCAACATATTTCATTTAAAGTTGAATTGTTTAACATCTCCTAATTCATTATCAGTTGTATCAGACAAAATGAAACTATTATGTTACTCAATGAGAATAGGATTCAATCATCCTTATTAGATCATTTGATTCCTCCATATAGTGATCAAAATAAAACTTGGTACCAATGTTTATTATCCCATGTCTTATCTTGCTGGCATGTACTATAAAATTTATGTATTGTATAAGACAGTCTAAAATACTATTTTTGTATTGTATAAGAAAGAACTATCGAAGTATACTGAATTATCTTGTGTTGAAAAGAACAAGACTGTTATTTCACAGCCACAACATAGCAACATGGCTCCCCCCTCATTAATGTGTGAATTTTTAGCATAGGTTAGATTATATACACACAATAACATGCACCTAGCCAAACACATTAATATTAAGATGAAATTTTATGTAACAATGTATTCATGTTCATGTATTTATATTCATGTATTACCGGTAATGTTAATTTTAAGTATATGGTGTGCCAATGTCTTAATGTCTATTTTTATGTTACTATACATGTATTCATTGTTAATATCTTAGTTATCATGGACCCTACCAATATTGTGAACTGGCCTTCTATTAAATAAAGCATACAGCAAAACGCCTGGAGGCCAGTCGAGGGTAGCGGACTGAGCGGTGTACACACCATAAAACCATTTAGGGTCAAATTGAAAAGGGTCACTACTTCTAATCTGTTTACAATCAGAAACAGGCCACCTGGTCAAGTTGGAACACACACACACACACACACACACACACACACTCCCATACACACAGATGCGGCGTCAGGTCATACAAAGACATTAACCTTTCCTACCTCCCCTTCGAAGGAGAGTAGGAAAGAGAGTAAAGGAGAGAGAGAGAGAGAGAGATAGGAAAGGGTTGGCCCACTTTCCCTTTCACACGAGAAGAGAGAAGTAGGTACAGAATCAAACTGACCATTCACAGGCAACACAGTCACACTCTAGCCATTCTGTAAACTATTGAGTTTGAAATGTATATAAGCAGAGGAGGTACACTAGGATTCAGGATACTTAACACTGACTCCCTAAGGGCTATAAACTGTCTCCATAGAGAGAGACATAATACCATATAAGACAAGGCACATCAATACAACTACCTGTATAGATATAAGAACATAATAATAAATTAAGCCTTAAGAAACTTGTGAAGTCAATCACCTAAGCAAACCTAAGAAAGCACCCCGTCTTCCACGTTACCTAAAACAACAACAACAACAACTACTGCAACTACAACTCCAAGAATTACACACAAGTAAGTTACCAGGTTCTGCCCAGAGTTCAAGCCTTCAGAACTGGTACACCGTCGGTCCAGGTGCTATGGTGCGGTCGCTGGCAGGAGCCTCGCTGGTGGCTGTCCGGGATGTGGGAAGTTGTTGATCTAGTCTAGTCTGGAGCAGAGAGAGCACCCTGGGTGCACATGGGGGGCGGAGCTTGTGGCGAGAGTGTGGGAGCCACAGTTACAGGTGACTGCCACAGTACCTCCCTCCCCCAAAACAAGAGAAAAGTACATTAGGACATATGGGACAAGGCCTGGTCTTTGGAAAATATAAAATACACAATAATCCAAGGATACCGCAATGGAAAAAGGTGTATGCAACAGGCGTGTAAATGAAAGTTGTAAATGTTGTTTGGGCGGGTGTGTGTTACTACGTGCATCCCCAACGCCGTCCCTTGTGTGTCCCTAATTCCCCTATTTTTTTTCCATTTCCCCCCCTTACTACCCTGAGTAAATCACCGGCCCATCAACACTCCAGCAACCACAGTCAGACACCTCGTCACACCGCTCGCACCCTTCTGTGGGTAGAGGACTTAGAGTCAGGGGACAACTTCCTTGTGGACTCTGGGTCTGAAGTCAGTGTGGTCCCACCTATACCCAAGGACAGAGACTGCCAGGCATCTGTGGCATACGACCTTCTGGCAGCCAATAAGTCACCCATAGCTACTTATGGCAACAGGAGCAGAGGTGTCACCCTTCTACGACAGGAGTACGTAGTATGGCCACTCGTCGTGGCGGATGTTCTGGCCCCAATCTTGGGTCTGGATTTCCTGATGGCTCGCGACATACTGATCGACCCCAAGAGACAACGGCTTATCCACCAACCCTCTGGATCCATTATCCCCACTAAACACTGTTGACACACCACACCTACTATCACACACATAACCCACACAAATGCAGACGACCACAAAATACACGAATTCCAACAACTACCCTCCGCTTCTAACACACATCACACACATGATCCAGGGATATGCCACACGATCACGACGAATGGCCCCCCTGATTTTTCTAAGCCACGGAGGATGCCCCCTGAGAGACTGGAAACAGCAAAGAGGGAATTCCAAGTAATGATACAGCAGAGAATTGCAAGACCGTCTGACGGCGTGTGAGCGTCGCCTCTTCACATGGTCTCCAAGCAGCAGGAAGGTGAGTGGAGGGTGTGCGGAGTGTAAAGGCTCACTAGTATCCCCAAACACACCCAGGAGGTGACAGCAAACACATAGACAAATTACGGGTTTATTTACAAAGGACGTTAAACAAAACTAACTATCATGGATTTATGAATTCAAAAAGAGACTTAAGGGAAGTTGAATGACTACAATATAATATAATGTATATACAATGATGACTTGAAAGTGCCCGTCAAACACGGAAGCCACTCCCACACTTGAACAGCCGAGGAGCCCTTGTCGTCCTCACCAATCGCCACACTCGTCGATTCTCTGGTATGGCCGTGTAACTGGGCGACGTTGGTGAGTTGACTCGACCCGGTGTCCTTAAAGAGCCTCCTCGCCCGGCCCTTGACGAAGGTAGGTCCTGAGTCTTCGCCAGAGTGCTCCTCGGCGATGAGAACAAGACTGACTCCCCTAGCCTGCTACCTTCAACACGTAAACTCTGAATGGACTTCGAATCCATAAAACGATGCACCCAGGGGAGTCTAAAGTCTTCCCAAACTGTACTGGAACGCCGAACTAACAAAGTGTGAACCAGTGAAGTGCTGAACAACCATTACCATTTAACTACATGAATTAGACAGTAACTGGGAGAAAGACTATTCCCTCACATGACTCCCTCAACAAGTATCTAGTTCACCTAGAAAATTTCCAATTTAGTCTTTATCCACTCTACTCAGAAAATCTGCTCCAACATTGTCCTAGCCAGCAACATGAACTAACCTGAATCTAAATGGCTGTAGTGCCAAAGCCCACCTAGTGAGTCTACTGTTTGCATGCTTGGACTTGTTCCTATAAATTAGAGGTTGATGGTCTACTTCAAGAATGAATTCTTTACCCATAAGGTAGTATTCGAATTTCTGGACTCTGAAGACAATAGCAAGACACTCACGTTCTATAGTGGCATACTTCCTCTCTCTATCAAGTAGTTTCCTGCTGGCGTAGGCTAATGGGTATGGGTACCCATCAACATACTGCAAAAGGACTGCGCCCAAGCCATAATTTGAGGATTCTGTCCTGAGAACAAAAGGGAGATTAGTGTCTGGTAATTTAAGGATGGGTTTGTGAGCCAAGGCCATCCGAAGTTGATTAAATTTATCTATCAAGTCACTGGTCCAGTTCAGTGGTTCTCTGACTGCTTTCTTGAGCAAATCTGATAATGGACTAGAAAGATCAGACATATTAGGTATGAATTTTCTATAGAAAAAAATAGTCCCCAAAACGGACCTAAGAGCCTTCTTGCTTGATGGTGGAGCGACATTCATTATGGCTTCAATCTTGTCAAGCTGAGGGGTTAAGCTCTTGCCATCAACTGAAAAACCTAAATACTTTATTTCCTGGACCCCAAACCTACACTTATTTGGCCTAACAGTAAGGCTGTATTTATGTAGTCGTTTCAACACAGATGTCAGTGCCTTCAGATGTTCTTCCCAAGTCTTTGAGTAAATGAAAATGTTATCAAAATAGAATGCTACATTATTTAATCCAGCTAAGACTAATCGCATCAACCGAATATAGGTGGCACAAGCAGTGACTAGACCGAAAGGTAACCTACAAAATTCCATAAGACCACGATGAGTTGGAAAGGCGGTATACTTCCTGGCTTGTACAGAGAGTGGAATCTGTTAGTAAGCCTTTGTCAAGTCTAATTCTGAGAAATACCTTGACCCACTGAATTTGTGCAAATCCTCTTCAATTGTACCAGGTGGTTCAGCATCAAACACTGTGACAGAATTCAGGGTCCTGTAGTCGATAGCCATTCGATAACTACCATCCCGTTTCTTGATCATTACTACAGCTGAACAATAGGGAGAATCTGACGGCCGAATTATTCCTTGTTCATGAAGCTTGTCTACTTCTTGTTCGAAATTGGATTGTAGGTGTACTGGAATGGGGTAAAATTTTGTTTTGAACCGTTCAGTAGTCGTCAGTGTTATATCATGAGTTACTAACGAAGTACACCCTGGAGACTCTGACAACACATCTGGGAACGATGACAGAAGACAACAGACATCAGACTTTTCACATTCTGTAAGGCTCTGAGAAATCTCGGGAAGTTTCGATTCACCTTCGTTTTCATCACTGCCAAAGGTGGTAATGGAGCAATCTTGATCCTCCTCCTCACCTTCAACGATGCACACCTGAACAAGCCTAAGTGGTTCATTTACACCTTCGTCCAAGTAGGTTTCTTCATCTATAACTTGAGCTTGGAAGACTGACGCCCGACCATTGTATTTTTTTAGTAGGTTCGCATGGTACAACTTCTGGACTCCATTTTGATCTATCAAGTAGTTGACTCTGTTTCTTCTCTCCAAGACAGGAAAAGGTCCACTCCAAGACATCAACAGCTTGTTAGCGGTGTCGGGCAGCAATACTAGGACCTCGTCTCCTGGCTTGAATTGTCGATCTTGAGACTTCATGTCGAGATAGGAGCGATAACGCTGTTTACTCACCTTGGCCTTTTCGGCAGCTATCTTTGAACATTCGGCTAGCTTGTCCTTAAGTTCGATCACATACTGAAAGGATGTTCTGTCATCTTCACTTATACTTTTGTCTTCCCACAAGTCTCGAAGAACGGCCAAGGGTCCTCGCACAGCACGACCATACAAAAGTTTAAAAGCAGAGAACCCTGTTATATCACTGGGTATCTCTCTTAAAGCAAACATTGTAGGAATGAGATATCGATGCCACTCTCTCGGTTTCTCGGTACATAGTTTTCTAAGTGAAGCTTTAAGGGTGGAATGAAATCGTTCGATCCGTCTATTACAGCTCGGATGGTATGGGGTCGTGAAGGAAGGTTTCACACCCAGTAGCTGGTGTAACTCTTGCATGAGGGCAGACTTGAACTGAGCTCCACGATCTGATAGTATTTCCCTGGGAATACCTACTCTGGAAAAGATTTCAAGTAGTGTTTCTGCCACAGATACAGCATCAATCTTCTTGAGAGGGATGGCTTCGGGGAACCCAGTAGCGAAGTCGATTAAAGTGAGGATGTATTGGTGTCCTTCGGCTGTCGGTGGGGATAAAGGACCTACAAGGCCGATGGCAACTCTTGAGAAGGGTTCAGTTGCAATAGGAATCTGTTTAAGGGGAACAGGTTTCACTCTACCTCTTGGGGACATACGTTGGCACTTATCATAGGATTGGCAATAACTTCTTATATCCCTCATCATAAAAGGCCAAAAGAACTGGTTTATTACTCTCGCTAAAGTTTTGCGATGGGAAAAATGTCCAGCCATAGGACTGTCATGGGCAATAGAGAGTACAATAGGTCTACAGTCTGATGGTACTACTAGTGAAAGTTTACCAACTCTTTCAGGGAATTTAGATTTAATACAGGAACGGTACTACAAGCCCTGACTCTCAACGAACTTGTATAAGGTTCCATCACGTGTAGTTTGTTCTTCTCCACTCTGTACTTTATCTCTTACTGCTGACAAAGTAGGACAGATATTCTGTAGCTTAGCAAAGTCAGATGTGTTGATGTTTAACGGCTGTACCTTAGGAAGGATTAGAGGATGAACCACCCTAGACCAAGACGATCTAGTTTGAACAGCATGGACTTTTTCAGAAATCTGAACTGGGAGCAAAATATCAGGGTTTCGAGCACCAGGAACATTGCTTATTAGGACACTGCACATTTTTATAGGGGCACACAATACATTGGCCCACCCTTCGTAAAAAGGACAATTAATATAACACCGTACCTGAGGGAAGAGATCGACACGTCCTAGGTAGTCAGCAACCTTAGTTTTCTTGCAGCGTGATAAATCCAAGTCAGGCAACACATTCTCTGAGACGATAATACATGTACAACCAGTGTCTCTCAGGATAGTAGAAACTCGTACACTATTCACGGTCCCTGAAGCAACAAATTCTTGAGGAAAAGGGTCATCAAAATAGAATCCTACTTTAAAATCTTGCTCTGTTCCAGACTTGAATGTTAGTGGATTTTTGGGACACTTTGTTTGCCTGTGACTTATCTCCCCACATCCAAAACATTTACCTCTAAACTTAACAGGGTCATCTCTAGTAGAAGATTGTATAGGTGAAATCTGTGGTTCTGGTTTCCTTTTCCCTCGATCATGGGCAATATTAGGTTTCGGATAGGAGTTGTGTGCAGAAGACCAATTATCTGCCAACGTAACCGTTTCCTCTAAGGTTTTAACATTATGTTCCTTTATGTAAGTACGAAGGTCTGTCGTTAATGAAGAAATGAACTGATCCAATATCGTAAAAGATCTAAGTTGGTCGTAAGTCTTTTCCAATTCCCAGCTATCAATCCACTGATCAAACATCCTTCCCAAATTAATAGAGAACTGTTGGAATGTCTCACCAGTGCGAATCTTGGCGGACTTAAAATAACTGGCAGGTGTTTTGCAAAATCCACGTAAGAGAGCACTTTTAAGACTCCTATAATTAGCTGTTATTTCTGGGTCTAATGAAGTATAAATATCCACAGCCTTACCGGTTAATAAACTCCCTAGGCGTACAGCATACGAGTCTTCCGTGATGTTCAGCAAATCAGCAACCCTCTCGAAGCGAATCAGATATGAAGCCATGTCATCGCCGTCTTTGTAGATGGGCAGGCTGGGCCGAACGACTCCATCGACGTTGGAAGGGATGATTGAAGAACTGGCTTTCAGCTTTGCCATTTCAAGCTGGTAAGCCCGTTCCTTATTCCTCTCCTCTGCTTCTCGTTCCTTATTCCTCTCCTCTGCATCTCGTTCCTTAGCCCTCTCCTCGTGCTAGTTCCTCTTTTCTGGCCCGCTCTTCTCGCTCCCTAGCTCTCTCTTCTCTCGCAACAGCCTGTTGTTGCATCACATACTTCCCGACGTTCTCACCCGAGAGTCCGAGGGATTCAGCTTGAGATTTAAGAAGATTAAAATCAATGTCTGCCATTATGATGATGAACAATTGAAATGATTATTCAGATAATTAGGTAGTTAGGCCGTAATGGATCAAGTTTTAGAAGAACGAGTCTGCACCTAAAACCTACCACTTCACTTTTATCTGACTCTGGGGTGCAGAGACAGTCGCTTACCTCCGGGCCCCAAGGATGGTAAGTATACACAAATTTCACTATCAACTTTTGTTTAGCTAACACCTCCCAGAGGAATGGGGATCCTGGCGAGGTCGCCACTTATGTAAAGGCTCACTAGTATCTTCAAACACACCCAGGAGGTGACAGCAAACACATAGACAAATTACGGGTTTATTTACAAAGGATGTTAAACAAAACTAACTATCATGGATTTATGAATTCAAAAAGAGACTTAAGGGAAGTTGAATGACTACAATATAATATAATGTATATACAATGATGACTTGAAAGTGCCCGTCAAACACGGAAGCCACTCCCACACTTGAACAGCCGAGGAGCCCTTGTCGTCCTCACCAATCGCCACACTCGTCGATTCTCTGGTATGGCGGTGTAACTGGGCGACGTTGGTGAGTTGACTCGACCCGGTGTCCTTAAAGAGCCTCCTCGCCCGGCCCTTGATGAATGTAGGTCCTGAGACTTCGCCAGAGTGCTCCTCGGCGATGAGAACAAGACTGACTCCCATAGCTTGCTACCTTCACCACATAAACTCTGAATGGACTTCGAATCCATAAAACGATGCACCCAGGGGAGTCTAAAATCTTCCCAAACTGTACTGGAACGCCGAACTAACAAAGTGTGAACCAGTGAAGTGCTGAACAACCATTACCATTTAACTGCATGAATTAGACAGTAACTGGGAGAAAGACTATTCCCTCACACGGAGATTACAGGGCGCTTAATGCCGCCACCATCCTCGACAGGTACCCAATACCGCACGTCCTGGACTTCCACTCCAAGCTCCAGGGATGTACGGTATTCTCCAAGATTGACCTTGTCCCTGCCTTCCACCAGATTCCTGTTG
The DNA here is from genome assembly GCA_033782935.1 of Petrolisthes cinctipes. Lineage (NCBI taxonomy): Eukaryota > Metazoa > Arthropoda > Malacostraca > Decapoda > Porcellanidae > Petrolisthes > Petrolisthes cinctipes. Next base: position 1,424,062 of record JAWQEG010001325.1, on the reverse strand, counting down.
CCGAGGAGGACATTAAGAAGATGGCAATTACCACCCCGTTTGGCCTGTTCGACTTCCCTTCCATGAACTTTAGGTTATGTAACGCCGCCCAGACGTTCCAACGGTTCATGGACAAGGTGCTGCGTGGGTTGGACTACACTATCTTATATATCGACGATATCCTCGTTGCATCACACACCCACGCCAAACACCAGCAGCATCTTAGGGAACTGTTCAGCTGCAGGCAACAGTATGGCTTTAAGGTACACCCCTCGAAGTATGTCCTGGGGGTGGACAAGCTGGACTTCCTCGGACACCTTGTTACTCCTAACGGTGTCACCCTGCTGCCGTAGAAGGTGAAGGCTGTGAGAGAATTTCCTCTACCTACCACCGCTAGAAAATTACGTAAATTCTTGGGCATCATCAACTACTACCATTGATTCATTCCACACGCCGCCTCTGCTCTCACCCCACTCCACGACCTACTCAAGGGACTAAAAAAGACGTCACAAAAGAAGCTAATATGGACAACAGCGGCCCAACAAGCATTCTCGGATGACAAGAAACGCCTAGCAGACACCACCCTCCTTGCCTACTCTACACCACACGCTCCTACTTCAATATACACTGACGCATTCATCGACGCGATAGGAGCCGTCCTGCAACAGGAAGTGGACGGTATACTAGAGCCCATCGCCTTCTTCAGTAAGTGACTGGAGCCACCACAACGCAAATATAGTGCATTTGACAGGGAACTGGTGGCCATCCATGAGGCTGTCAAGCACTTCTGTCACCTCCTGGAAGGCAGGAGTTTCCACATCCACACCGACCACAAACCACTCACAACCGCCATGCAACAGCTGGGAACTAACTGGTCTCCGAGGGTAACACGACAACTGGCGTTTGTCTCGGAATTCACCACCGACATCCGCCACGTAAAAGGTGAGGATAATGCAGTCGCCGACGCCCTGTCTAGGGCGCCCCCTGTGGTACCCAGAAATTGATCTCCTAATAATCCCAGGGTGTATCCACAGGGAATCGAACCCGGTACCAGACCGACATCAGGTCTTAACTCTACCAATGAGCCTTAAGGGTACCCCACTGGTCCAGTATTCGAGATTTGCCTTTATCTCTCATGTCTGGTCCGGTCACTACATCCCTTTCTTCTCCGTGTAGATCAATTTATGGACTCTATCTGAAAGCCCTCAACGTGGTAGCGTGTGTGACTGAGCAGACAAGGCTGGCTAGGGTAGGTTGGTAGTGTGCGGCAGTAGTGCCACCATGCAGAGGAAGGATCCGGCCAGGACAACTAAGCAAAGCCCCAACTACACTCCATCATAGTTACCACACACTAACCATTCCACTGGTGTAGCTACCATTTGTGGTACCCAGAAATTGATCTCTTAAAAATCCCAGGGTGTATCCACAGGGAATCGAACCGGGTACCAGACCGACATCAGGTCTTAACTCTACCAATGAGCCATAAAGGTACCCCACTGGTCCAATATTCGAGATTTGCCTTTATCTCTCATGTCTAGTCCGGTCACTACACCCCTGTTTTACCTAATGTTTCCACCATCCAGCAGATGCCCGTATTGGACTTCCCAGCCATCACAGCAGCCCAAGCAATGGACGCTCACCTCAGCGACCTCCTCACAGGCGACACGGGTCTCCGGCTGGAATATAGTCTGGCTCCTGATGGGACCACGATGTTGTGGTGTGACACATCATGCGGCAAGCCTCGACCATACATTTCCACCCTGCTCAGAGATAAGGTATTCCACCATTTTCACTCTCTTAACCACTCAGGTGTCGCAGGTACTCTCCGCCTCATCAGCAGTCATGCAGTCTGGCCAGAAATGAGGAAACAGATTAAGGAATGGGCCACCTCCTGCATACCATGTCAGAGGGCAAAAGTGGGACGTCACACTCGACCACCACTACACGAGATCCCCGTACCCACCAGCAGGTTCAACACAGTACACGTCGATATTGTTGGAATTCTCCCACCATCACGCGGTTCACGGTACCTCCTTACCTGTGTGGACAAAACCACACACTGGTGCACCACCACTCCTATGGCCGACATCACCGCCGAAGGGACAGCTCGCCACTTCTTCTCCAACTGGTTTGCAAACTTCGAACCTCCTGCCGTGATAGTGACAGACCAGGGGATGCAGTTTGAGTCCAAATGCATGGCTGAAGTTGCTGGCACTACTGGGTACCTGTAGACAATGGACTACGGTGTACCACCCCAGCAACAACGGCATGGTGGAATGACTGCACAGGAGGCTGAAAGATGCCTTCTGTGCACTGCAGCCAGACCAGTGGTCAGACGCCCTACCACTCATCCTCCTAGCCATCCGCTCCACTGTCAAGGAGAACCTACACCCGACAGAAACTAGTGTTTGGAGAAGACCGTCGACTACCCGGTCAAGTCACATCTCCAAGCCTGGACACCTCTAACCTCTCGTTCCTCCCAGCTCTCAAAGCAGCCATCTCTAGCGCCCGCCCGACACCTACTCGCAACAACACCGCCAGACCCACCTACACATCCCCTGGCCTACACACCGCTTCACAACTCTTCCTCCGTACGGGTGCACACAGATCACCACTGCAAGAACCCTACACTGGCCCATATCCTGTTATCTCCTGGACGGATGCTACCGTTACAATCCAGGTAGTGGGTAAACCGTATGTCATGTCCTGGGAACGGGTCAAGCCTACTCACACCTCCACACACACCTTCAACCACTCACGCATCCGTGTGTCCTTCACCACCCATCCTCACTACTCCATCGTATCCAACCACATCAACCTCTTACTCCCGTCCACCACTTCTACCCACCCCACAACCTCAACACTCTGTCATGCTCCGCCCATACACGCATCCTACACCATTACTTCCCACACCACCAGCACTACAGACACACACACACCCCACACCATCCACAGCCCAGTGGTGTAGTGGTTAGTGCGCCCTGCTCACATCCGAGAGGACCTGGGTTCGAATCCCCGGTCGGGTGGAGACAATTTGGGATGGTTTCCTTAAATGTGTAACCCCAGTTCACCTAGCAGAGAATAGGTACGGGACGTAAGTCGAAGAGTTGTGACCTCGCTATTCCGGTGTGTGGAAAAGGTTCCAGCCTTACCTTAAGTTCGGTCACTACGAGCTCTGAGCTCATTCCAGGAGGGTAACAGTTGGTGAGCACGTGTCCAGCACGTGATCAAGACCAGGTGAAACTTCATCTCACCATCCCATTCACCCCACCACCACGCCAGTTCCACCACCCCAACCTTCTGCCCCACCACACCCTCGCTCACTTTCTCCTACCCCTACCCAACCTACCTCCCCTCGACACCCTCGCTTACCTTTCCCTGCCCCACCTCAACCTACCTCAACCCATCCTCCCCCACCATTATTCAACCACGTATGTATTTTAGGGGAGGTGGCCGAGTGGTTAGTGTTCTGGACTCGTAACCTGGAGGTCGGGAGATCGATCCTCTCAGGTGAGGGCCTGAGAATATTTACTCTTCCGATTTGAGTTTGAGGCACTAACTATAAGGTCACCGAACATCGTAAAACACCCTTGCTGGTACCATAACAGCTGCAGTATTTGGGAATTACCCTCACTTCCCTCCCTCTGTGGCTGGGTACCAGTTCGGAAGTGGTGACCAGTTCGGAAGTGGCCACAGTAACGGGCTTGATGAAGCCTATGTCCAGTGTCCAAAGATAAAAAAAAAAAAAAAAAAAAAAAACGACCTGCCTCACCCGCGCGCCCAACTTCTGGTCCCCCGCCTCCTTCCCGCTAGCCAACTCCCCACCTCTTTCCCGCTCGTCTACACCCCTGCCCCTATCCCATCCCCCTTCTCCTACCATACCCCTACCTATTCCGCTCCCACTATTATCACCCAACCACCTACTTCCTACCCACCACACCACGCCTGACCCTACACCTATCCTTCCTGACCCTCTTCCAAACTCTATCTCGACACCTGAAATCCCTGTTAGTCTCCCTCAGGACCTACTGCCTGTCACATACCCAGTTCCAGCAGCACCTCCTCGTCTTGTTAGCCCGGACCGCGCACCACAATAACTACCACGCCCTGCCACACCACCCTCGTCGCAGGGGCAGCTACAAGACGATGAGCCAGCTATGGTCCCTGAGGGATTCACGTCCCATGCCGGTTGCACCACCCAGCGCCCCGCTAAATTCATATCCACAATACACAATGCAGTTGCCCACCTACTCCATATACGTATCCAGTTACACACATTCCCTACTATTAATACACACACTTGCTTTCTCCTTCCTACGACACTCCACACTGCACCCATACACTTATGTATAACACACACTCCACTCATATTTTGTATTATTGTTTTATTGTATTATTGTATTATGTATTTGTATATTTTTTTTATGGATATGTATATTGTTACGTGTGTGTGAATTATTATCATTGATTTATAAGTATTGCTATCTATTTTTGACAATGACTGTGGATGTGGTTGTGAGTGTGGTAGCAGAGGCCCCTACCCGGATGTGTTGTGTGCGAATTTAATTCACTTATTATTCCATTTTCTTTAAGTGTGGGTGTCGTAAGGTTGAGTATGTCGTAACCAGCTATGTTCTCTAGATTCGTACGCTTTCTCTCGCAAGTGGCGTGATGAGTGTCCGTTTTTATTACTTAAGTCTTCCCATAGTTTCTTGGGAGGGAACGTATGAGTATAGTGTGTTTAAGTCTGTGTTAACGAACAGGTTCGGAGACGTTCCTGTAGCTTTGTTCTAACTTGCTCACTCTTCTTTGTCGAGCCGATGGTATATAAGGGCGAGGCTTATGCCTTGTTACTTTAGATATTCTTGGAGACTGGGACGACAAGCTTGTATTGTGTTTTGTAAGTGATTGAGTGTGGTAAGATTCGGGAGGAGACACGCCGACGTATATTGGTTAAGTGTAATTGTTTATTTCTACTTTCTTCTCACAATTAACTTAGTGGTCACTCTCGTATTATTATTACTATTACTATTATTATTATATATATTTTGGGTGCTCTGTCTCACGTTCTGTCATAGTTGGGAATCCTGATTTCATTTATAATTCTTTCTGTGTTACTTGTATGTCTTTGTGTTAGTTCATATTGTCATTATATATTATAGAAAATCCGAGTAGTTTCTCTATCATCATTTATTCTTTTATAACCGAATCTGGGTATATGTATGGACGGTTTCTTTAGGGTTGAGATAGCATTCTTTCACATAGGCTGGGTTTGTATTTTTACTTATTCTTCATAACTTATAGTCAGATACCTGCCACCCAGTGCTACTTTGTTCTGTTGATAGCTAACTTTGGAGTAAGTCTAGTCTAGGGACTAGTACTGTACTGTATCTCTGCCCTCCGTCCGTAACAATATGTCGTCCTTTCCTCTTTCCTCCATCTATAGTGGGAAGGGGGGGGGGGTACTGTAGCGTCGCCATACATGGCCACTCCTATATTCCCTCCTTTGTGACCCAGCCACCATATATGGCCACACCTTATTCCCGCCTTTAAATTGTCAACCCCAGAGAGGCACCGGTACTAATCCACTCCCAGACCGCATCTATGTCCCCTCCTTTGTTGCCCCGGCACCATACACGGGCTCCTATTTTCCCGCCTTTGTCAACCCCAGTGCGCCGCCAGCACTAAGCCACTCCCAGATCTCATTCGGGACCGTACGATCCCGTGACGACGACGCTCGCCCCAACTGAATAAAAGGGCCGCACCGCAAGTGCTCGGCCACTTCCACACTAGCTCTGGACCAAGATGCACAAGCCCCTGCCATCGTACCTGCCACTACCTGTACCAAGCCTCCCATTGTGTTCCCGCCTTGATCACATGAGTTCGTTCCAGACCTACACAACTCTCCTGCAGCAACTACGGCCCTCTCACAACGCTACACGGCAGGCTGGCCTTCTCTATTTACTTGTGTGCATAACCCCTGTACTTACCAATAAACTGTTACCGTGTATTCTAGAGTCTGTTCATCCGGGTAGTAACACAATATATATTATATTATATATTGCCACAACCAGTGACCCGCATCACAATAGTTTGGTTATGCCTCAATACACTGAATTATGGATAACTTGATGGGTTTAGCTAAATTGCAAAGCAATATAGACATGTAATGTCAGTATTAATTAACTCCTGACTTTTTTGTTCATGTCTACAATAGATTTGTGTACTATCCTTAATTATCGATAGATTTTGACAAGTTTATATAAAAAAAAAAATTGCCCTAAAATTACCCAATATTAGGTATTACCCTAAAGAGGGTCTGATTACTCTAGTTTAGGTTACCTTACCGTAAAATAGAAGCACTGCCTTATATATCCGGAGTAGTGAAAATTACACCATTTTAAAGAAAAGACTGAAAACACATCTGTTGGCTGAGTGTTACGACATAGATGATATGAGTAATATGCTACATGTGATTATAATGTTTAATAATATTGAGGGAATTCCTGCGGAGTAACCATCTGCTGGTGGAGCCGGGCATAGAATATATTTTCCAAACAAGTAACAAGTAAACGGGAAATTCTAAAGGTGAAGTTAAGAAAATTTCGTCAAGCAGACCTGGCAACACTGCTCAATCCAATTTGTTAGCAGACCTGGCAACACTGCTCAAGCCGATTTGTAAATAAACAAATACATAAGTAACATTTTCTCCATCCCATGCAGCTCGTATGAACTTGTCTAAGTTATCTGGAAAGAAAAGTTATAGTATTCTGATCTGTGGGAAGAAAAGGAGAGATAAAGAGCTGAAGAAATAATAAGGTAAGTAATTACAACACATTAACATTACAAATCTAACATTACGGGTAAGTTAGGTAATGGTTATGAAGAACAACAGAAAAGGAAGTTATTCACCAATTTCCTTCATATTGTTGTTGTTCTTGCTTTATGAAGTCATTAGCCAGTGTGACTGAACATTTTGACCAGGTTTGACTTACCCCCAATGTTTGTACAGGTTAGGCCCCGGTAGTTTGACCCGGTTAGGTCTTGGTAATTTTTACCTGGTTCGGTCGGTATTTATTGAAAGAATTACCATTGGTAGTAGTCAAGTGCTTGTCCATAATCTGCTTTCGACTCGAGGTTTTCAGAATGCAATGTTTTATAGTGTGTTCTGAACAAATTTATTGTTGTCAACCGTCGCAAATTAATGTTTTGAGAGATATCACCCCCGCCCCCCCCCTCCCCCTTCAGCCTCCCCAACTCAATTTCCAAAAACACCTCTTTTTCGTCATATTTGAACTAGATTCGTCTGAAAAACACTACAACACATTAAATAGAATTAGGTAGACCTCAGCTGACCTAACCTAACCTAATCAGGACCACGGCAAACTACCAAAACCTAACCTTAGCAAAATACGGGGCCTGGATGTAAACATTCGGTGGCCATCTTGAACTGATATTATTATACCGGAACCGATGGTTCATGTTAATACATTCGCGACAGAAATACCCAATAAGGAAATGACGTACATGTATTAAGAAGTATATTTGACAGAAAAAAATTAATGGGAGTAATTATGGACAAACGCTTTACTAATACCTTACTGTTTTGTAGCAGTGTTATCAGATCCAGCTAGGACCCAGTATTTTGGGTATTTATTGAAAGAATTACCGTTTTGTCGCAGTGTTGCCAGATCCGGCTAGGTCCCAGTATTTTGCCCCGGTCATTTCCTGTACTTTACCTCAGTTATTTCCCGGTGGTTTGCCCAGTTAGGTCCCGGTAGTTTGCCCAGGTTAGGTCCCGGTAGTCTGATGCGGTCTAGGTTAGGTTAGGTAAGGTCAGGCTAATTTCAAAATGTGCCATTTGAATATGCCCTATTTTGGAAATGGGGTATTTGTGGAGGAAATGCCATAGTAGAAAATAGTCTTAGAATGGTCTAAATAAGTGGATAATGAAGGTAGAAAAATCGTATGCCATTACGGCAATTCTTTCAATATATACCGTTAGGTCTTGGTAGTTTGACCCGGTAAGGTTCCGGTGTAGCAGTAGCAAGTGGAACCCATCAACTGCGCATGCGTGGGGGCCCAACATGTCATACCGCGCCACAGTACACAAAACACACGACCTTCGTTATGATAAGACGTCTCTTCCTATGTATTTTCTAATGGGAAAAATGCTTCGGCAGTAATGGATTTTCCAATTTCGCATTTCATTTACTATGTCAATATTTATGTATGAAATACCAAACTCGATGTGATTTGCAAGCGATTGGCACCGAAAACAGCGCATGGAATATCCCAAGTAAGGAATAAATGTCATAAATAAGTAGTCGCTGTATGAGGAGGGCATGATGAGCGCTGCTCCGTACCACACCTCGATCGCGAGAATGTGCAGTGACAATCTAACTCATTATTTTCCCTCGCCTAATTCACGTTTCACTACAATAAGCATTCAATTATCATTCGTACTTGTAACATACTGAGCTCTTACTTAATATATGTCTCCCTTCTTCACATCATCGCTGTATAATTATTTTTATGATTTAATAATTAATATATGTTACCGGTATTCTAGACAAGCTTACATATCTTAACCCTCTCATATTCTAATAGAAGATATCAATACAAACTTTGTTGTATATACAATGCATTTATTAAATTACGGTATAATTTACAAAATTACATGGCTATGAAAAATACTTTTCACACATTCTTTTGCATCTCCCATTTTACCCAGCTATGTTACTGCATAACTTTATTTTGTTTGTCATTTTCCTATTCATATATCTACAGGATTTTTCTTCCTTCTTCTCTTTGTCAATGATTTTGTTAAGATGTTTCATTCTGAAGTACACATATTTTACAGAACACTACATCTTTGGGTAAATCAATTCCCATACATTCTATTGTAGAAGCAAGTGAGCTAAATCAGTGTTTTTCTTTGCCAAGGCTTTCACCATGAACTGCTTTAAACATTTAACTCATTTTAAACCAGAAAAAAATGTGTCTGATGGGGGATAGCGCATAGCTTACCTCTATTAATCATTTCAGTCCATCGTTTGTTCTACTCCTCCCTCCAGCCCTTTTCACTTCCTTCTTTCTCTTCCTTCATTCTTTTAAGCAAACAGTGTCACAATTGCTGGCCTTATTTCTTAAATATGGATATGTTCCTACAATTTTTTTTTTTTTTTTTTTTTTAGAATATAGCCACCTCTTCTGCCTCTTCTATTACTGCCTCTAGCTAAGATATATTTACCTTCCAAATTGAAATTTTCCCTAAACTTTTACTAGAAGTAGAGATTGACCATTGTTTCAATTCTTAAGGACGAGATGATTGTGCCTGTACTATAAGTATGTACAAATAACCAGTACTGTAATATCTTTAAATTGATCAACCTTGACTATTTAGGCCACTGTTCTTTTGCCACAAGCAAATGAATACACTAAGTAGCTAGCTGAATTATTGGGCAAACTTGGTTCATGATGATATTACATAATATTATACTCATTCTTGTTTACAATAATAAGATTAGCATCAGCAGGCCCTATTGAAACTTATGTTACTCTAGCAGTGTATGAAATCTATGGGTGATAGGGATCTGAGCTGTATGAAGTTAAATGCTGGGCAATAAATTAGTTTAAACAGAAAACTCTTAAGTAGTGTGATAGAGAATGTAGGGAATTCGTAGAGTTCAGACAGAGAAGGGTTGATACCATGGAGGTATAAAGGGTGGAGAGGCCCGCAGCCACGCAGATTTGAAGCCACAGAACTGTCAGTCGGCCATATTGATGTGGGCTAAGGGAGCATTTGCCTGATATAACCCTGTACAAGTATTTTGTTATTTCCTGTGGTAAGGATATTTGCAAACTGATTATTTTCCCTACAAAGTATTTTCCTAAGGCGACTAAGTACTTTCCTAAATGGAAATAATCTGGTCTCGCATCACGACTTTCTTATTACTGTAAATGTAGGTCTTTCAATTGTGTAGGTGTGTATTGTGAAGGAATTCCCATTTAACCAATGTGCAAAGGGTGTGCCCAGGGTGAGGTCAGGGTTCTCCTTTGGGATAAGCTTTGCTGAATCAGTATTAACACACTGTAAAATTCAGGAGTAACTTGTGGGAATTGTATACCTTTGGAGTGTGTACCAATTCTTACTGCCTCCAGTCACTATCTACAGGCTTCTAACATGAACGTTCCATCAAGTAGTGTCATCAACTGTTCTCTCAATAAAAACAGAATCCTAGAGAATGATGCAGCTAATGAAAATGAGGAGATTAATATACACTCTGAAGTTGATTATGAAAGTTTATGTTCAGCCAGTGAGCTCTCTCCTTACTCTGAACAAATTATTGCATATACTGTATAGCTGGCTTTGTTATTTCAAAATTAAAGAAAACTTTCAGGTGTGAGATATGCTGCAGTGTTCTGTTTCACCAAAATATAAATGAAACTCACAAGTTAATAATTGTAAAAAACAAAGGCCAACTATCTTTTCCATCCAAAGATGTTGTTACTAGATATATGTCTTATTATTATGTGAAAAGAATTTCAGAGAGAAAGTCTTACTCTGCAAAGATCCGCACCCATATTCAAAGCTGTCAGGACACGTTTGCCACAACATAGTAACTTTTGTACTGTCAGAGTTCCAGGGAAAGACTATTTTCCCTCTGGTTTGGTAAGACATATGTCAGATAGTGATCCTGTAGATAATCATCTTGTACTCCTAATAAAGGCTGTAGCCGAGATCTATCTGCAGGTCAGATATAGATACACAGCCAATCAGTTCACTGCACCACACACATCTCTCAAAGGGATGAAAAGCAGAACTAGGATGAATAAATTAGTATTATTCAGTGGCATGTAATTCAACATTAGTCTAAATGTTATGTAATAAATGGTTAGGAGTAAGCAGTAGTTCAATTTCACACATCTGAATGTTATTTATGGGTATAAACAATGAAAATACGGGATAAAAATAACGAGTAAACCGTTGACTCAGCGCGCTACCCTGCCCACATGCCCACAACAACATGGCTGATGGGAGGCAGAAGAGGCTTCACTGAGCCTGTACTAGAGTGCGGCTGTCATGGGCCTCTCCACGCTTTATACCTCCATGGCTGAGACCCTATGATAAGATTATAAAATTATATTAGTGACAAAATATCACATACAGTATAAATACAGTAAGGTAGGGTCTTGCAAAACATCAAGTACAGTATAAAGAACTTTATTTCCTATAATAAATTGTTGATATTATACATGACTCAAAAGACATACTTTTATAACAGCTGGTACAGTATAGCCTATAACTGTGGGTTAAATAAATCAAACTATTTTAGAAAATATGGACAAAATAAATCAACATTATAATTCTTAGTATTGCTGTAAACATTTTTATCAAATATTAAATATGGCATTCCATCTCCTGTTGATATATTTGTTAGATTAACAACAAATATCTGTCAAAGTCAAGTGTGACAATGTAGAAGCAAGGCAAATATACCTGAATGATGTGTGCATCTTCTAAGTTTATTCTTATAAGTTTAAGATTATTAAAAATCAATTATATGGCCAAACCGAAACACAATGTCGTCAGTGCGCTAGATGATGGTAAACTAAATTTGACCTATGTTAAAAACAAATTAATTATGTATTTTGTGTTAAGTACAGTAATTGGCCTATACATATATACAGAATGAACACTTTACTAGAATCCCACTCAATTCATATACATTTATCAATGTATTTGTGTCATGTTATGGTCTACACAAGAAACACACACACATGCATGTGTACAACCACATACAGAGTCTTGTCTGAAAGTACAATAATAAAAGTAAAACATATGTAAGTTAAGAAATTCCATATAAAATCCATATCACACTAATAAGTACACATACAAGATTCTCCTCATTTGCTTTTTATAAACTTAATAAATACAGTTCCCTACCACTTAAGAAACAGGATTTAATACATTATCAGAATTAAAGAAGCTTTGTAACATTTAATTTTCTCATAAACATTAAGAGTTATATTTCCATAGGTATAAACTTATCTCAACTATCCATCTGGGTGAAGAAGCCCATTATCTGTGTACCATTCATACTTACTGTATATACCACCCACGAGGGTGAGACAAAAAAACGAGGAGATGGAAGAGTAATTTATCTATACCTTACTTGACTGTCTAGTTTCAACACCACAATCTTGAGAGATGTCAGAGAGGGCAGCTCCTACAAAATAGTATAAAATTCCTCTTTCCATGTGATAAGTAGATATTTGATTAAGTAAATAAATAAATATAAATAAGAAGAGAATAAAACAACAGTACAAATACTGATTGGGTTTAACCTTAGATGTTTGTCAATTTCATATAAAACTGCTGATAGGTTGCTCCCCAAACAGGTACCTAATGTATAATATACTGTATTATAAAATAACTTGCCTGCTTCATTCCACTCATAAAATTATTAACGCCTCCATATACACTTCTTCTCAGCTTTGGTAATTCTATCAATATGTTTTGTCTGTTGGTAATATATCACCCTCTCATGCAACACATCATCTTCTGCAAACCTCCTCCTGCAGGCCAGCCTATACTCTTCCACAGAGTTGTTTGACCTGTTAAATAAATAGGTACATCGTAAATATCCCACGTAGAAATTAAAAATTTAGGTTAGAGGCTATGTACTGTATTTCTAACCTTCTATATCCGCCTTAAAGGGAGACTGACATAAAATGAGAACTGGTTGCTGAAATAATTAGAATAGTCAGGAGTTATGTTGCAAAAAAGGAATGTGTTGGCTATCCCAATGTGCTGAAGCTAGGCATTTTTTTAGGATTCACAGTAGGCATATAGGGGTAGCACCAATCTGTAGGTACGCCAGTCTTTATAGGTCTGTATTGGTTATCGGTATAGATATCTTGTATGAAAAAGACTGAGTTGTGCACCCTAAGCAGAATGTAGTTACATCAGGACATATTAATGGTTAGTTTTGAGTAAAACCAATGGTTGAGAAAGGCATGTGTGTGTGAGTGAGGTGAAAGGGACTGATTAGTCCTCATAAAACACTTAACGTATTACTCGTATCATAGACTTAATATTATGAAAATAAATTACATACTTACGTCAAAGCCATGATGATGAAGTAGTAGTAGTAGTTACTTCACTCACAGTTAGCGAACGAGCAACAAAAGTAAAAAATGCAGAGCAGCAGGAGGCCAAGAGCGACTCGTGTCTCAGTGTAATTAGTGTAATGCAGTGCTAATGCTTTTTTTTTTTGGGGGGGGGGGTAGCCTTTTCAACGGCCCCCATTTCGTCCTCTTTTCTTCTTTGTGTTGGTTGCAGATTTCTCCTGATTCTAGTTTTCCTCTTTGTTTTCACTCATTATCCACATATTTACAATATTTCTTTTATCTTTTCTGTCTCTTCTTGGCTGTCTAGCTCAAACAAAGTTTTTCCAATTATTCTGTCGTTATCTTCTTCAAAGAAGTTAAATTTTTGCGAAATTGGCAACCCTGCTCTCTTACCATCGTTACTCGTGCGCCTGGCATCTTCAAACCCCCCCGCATGCGCAGTTGATAGGTTCCAGTAGGGTTCCACTTGCTACTGCTACTTTGACCTGGTTAGGTCTTGGTAGTTTGACCTGGTTAGGTCCCGGTAGTCTTCCCTTTTCTTGTTTTGCACCTTTACCATAATTGTTATAGAAATAAATAATTATTATTATTAGGAATATCTAATATTCACTGTGATATATGTTCTTATAGGCAAATTTTGGTAATTATCCAGTACCGTATATTGCCATTTATGGTAATTATCTAGTATACTGCCATTTTCTAATGCTATGTTTCTACCCTCTTTGCCCACTAATTTAAACCATTCTAAGCCTATTTTCTTCACTGGCATTTTCCTCGGAAATGCTCATTTCCAAAATGCCACACCCATACCCCATAGGCTATATACAATGTCGAGAGGAACATTAGAATTCGGTGTTTATGGGTGGGGGACAATGCAATTGGGGTACCGGTATTTGTAAAGGAAAAACCATAAAGTACTCATAGAATGGTATAAAGCAGTGGATAATGAAGATAGAAAAATGTAATAGAGTAAATGCGTTAACATTTCGTAATATACAATGTCGTCACACACATGTCCGAAATAGCGAGGTCGGCAGGGTTCCCAAAGAAAAAATTAGCCCAATCATAGCGTCAGGGCTACTAGTCAAAATGTAGCCAAAGAGGTAGTGTTGCCATCACAGAAATAGCTCGATCGGTGATTGGATATGTTTCACCCTACCTTAAAATATTATCTCTGTCTCCAAGTTAATAAGCAACACATTAACGTGTTATACAAATTACAAAATGCTATGTACAATCACAGACCATGAAAAGTCTACCCCCTCTGCAGACCTTGAGACGAGGCCTGGGTAGACTTTTCATGGTCTGCGATTGTACCTTACTGAGAGGATGTGGATAGTCTGAAATTATCGAGATCAGACTCGATATCGGAAGAGTTGACTAAAGATGGCGGCTGTGGGCGAACTCAGTCAGAGAATGGAGGATATAATGTTGTTGCCTCAACTAGGAACTGATGGAATGCTTTGAGTTTGAAATTAGCCAGAAATACATTCCTAGCAAGATACTTTGCTGGAATGCCAGGCCACTTTACATACTCCTTGATGTCCCTCCACAACCATTCAATGTTTTGTGTGTAAATCTTTGGTCACAGTATTAGGTCTCAACAAAATATATATTGTAATGTCAGTACAGATGCACTACGAGGTAAATCCTTATCTGCCCATTGACGAAATATGCTGCCACCAGGCCCATGTTCCATAGACCAATTTTGTCACATACATAAATCATACAGTAGACTGGAAGCTCCCACTCACAACAGGGCTGCACTCCATCAAAAAACAAAACAAAAACTAGAAGTTGTACAGTATGTTAAAGTATTTGTAAATTAAGAGATTATCACAGATATAACTAGTGAATCTATGATACATACAAAAAAAAAAAAAAAAAAAAAAAAAATTGTACATACCGGTAATGTAAATTAATAGTTTATCACAAATATGACTAATGAATCTGATCATTTATACATATAGAATAATTGTACATAATAATAATAACACAAGTGTAATAAAATGAATGACTACTTCCTGCACAACCATCAAAATAGTTATTGGGAAAAACTCCTAAAGACTAGCTCTCTCTCCTTTGGCAAAATTCATAAACCTTACTCATGGTAACATTAACATGACAAGAAAAATTTTACTGTCTGCTTTGAGAGATACTCCACCAAAATAAATCATGTAATAATATTCATAAAATAATACAAAAACAAGTATAATACCATACCTGAACTTTGTAAATGTAACACTGCAAGCACAAACTAATTATACAATAATACATTAAAATTATCTATCTATATATATATGTGCTTCACTATCAACACAACTAATCTGATTTTAGATGATTGAATAAATCACAGTGGAATCTATATTGAAACATATAGGCATCACAATTCAGCATCCAACATATTCACCATGAGGCAACACCATGCTCCCTTAAAGACGCCTCTCCAACGCTTATCATTTATCCCCAATTATCTTGTTAATCTCCACTTTTAAACTCTATACAAAGTATTTATCTAAATCTCTATACATGGTAGGGTATTCTAATGATAAAATATTACCATAACTTATCTCATAGAGGGTCAAACACTAAGAAAAAAAACACTGAGGGGAAGATAAGGAACCAGCCCTCAGCAAAATATGACTGCTGCTGTCTACCTGAACCCAGCGTCCACTACAGGGCGAATGAATACAAATACTCTTATGAGGTAAATTTGCTGACTGATCATTACTTACATATTATAACTATTAAAATGGTTTATCATCATCATACAATAATCATTTATAATATACAAATACAATCATACAAAACCAAAATGAGATGACACTACTTCGTTTGGCGCCACGAGAAATAAGTAATGCGGTGGCATCAGACACGTACACACACACAGACTCGCTCCTCACAAACAAGTGCAATTTTTTAAAATTAAGCAACATTTAAATTTAACTTGTTTGTCGTTAGGGGGAAAAATTCCTGGATTCAACTGGACAATTTCATTTTCATCATTACAACAGGATCCACAAAATTATGTTTATGATCTACAGACAAGTGTCTGTAACCTTCTTCATTTAAAGAAATATAAGCATGCCAAGTATCACTATATATGGTAGTTCCAGGTTTGATATATTTTCTGGTAAGAGGGATAAAAGTTTCATGGTTTCTATGAAGGCTTACATGATCCTTGTCCAATAAGGGAAAGATAAATATTTTCTTTGACCCCATCTCAATTCCTCCAAACAGCCACACTTGATTCAACACTCGACCAACGTTTTGTTTCCTCTTCACTATTAATATGTCGTCAATCTCGACAATTACTCCTTCACCACCAATGGATTCCAGGTTATTCAACCAGTGATCAGTTACCTTGGAGCAGAAACTCATCCAATCAATACTCGTTGCTAAAGAAATACTTAAACATTCCATAGCAAAGCTACCGTATGTTGAAAGAATTGTCTGTACCACAGTATTATATATCCCACAATTTGCCATGGCTGTAGCTTTGTGTTGTCTAAAAAAGTCCCTTTAATAAGTGATACAGAGAAACCACAGCGGCGTTTTTTCTTAGTCTTATTTGACATGCGTAATGGCAACGAAACTGATTTGTCTCTTCTCTACATACACTCGCTGCTACACTTAGGGTATGATAAGTTACAGACGTAGGTAGCACACCATGAGACTGTAATAAATAAACACTTGCCTCATTTTGCCTAAAAGTAGTGTGTATAACCTCGAACTGACAAGGAGTACACTCTTCACACAACAATGCCGTGACAAAACTGCATATTTTGTGGGCATGTGATAGGCCCAGTATATATACCCCGGCGACCTAGTACTGCGTAGAAGTGCCAGTGTTACAATGTTTATGAAGAAAAATAGTAATCCTAAGTCATAGAGTGATATAATAAAATATAAAGTTGTGAAAAAATAATAGAAACTATGTGGTAGTACAGAAAACGAGTACAAAATAGCCAAAATGTAAACATTGACAATGTGACATGCCCACATATAGCCACCAGTTGGGAACAAAGGAACTTAAAAAGATAGCTCATCTAGCCACATGCTCCTCTCAAGTAACTCATTTCCACAGCACCTATTCTAGACTGGTGAGCCCTACTCCATGTCCATGTTTCCGACGCATATGCCAGTGTTGGCAGGATTATACTATTTCGTAGTCCCCTTTTCACTTCCATACTCACACTTCTACCCTTCATAATCCTCCCCAGTGATTCTATGACCTGTCTACCCTGCACTGCTCTCTCCCTAATTTCTCCTTCCATACTTCCATGTTTACACATAATTGTACCCAGGTACTTAAACTCCTTCACTTCATCCTCTCACCCCTCAGAGTTATCTCACACTTCGTCCCAGTTGGTACAGCCACTCTGTAAGGTGTAGCAAAGCCAATCACTTCAGTTTCTGCTCTTTCAAATACCATCACTTTACTTTTACCCACATTCACCTTTAGTTTCCTTCGTTTACACACAGACTGAAATTCGTCCACCACTCTCTGTAAATTCCTTTCATTCTCAGCCATCAGCACAGTGTCATCCGCAAACAAACTTGCTACCAGGGACCAATTTGCTTCATTCAGCTTCAACTTCGCCCCCAGACCATTCACTTTGGCTTTCACCTCTCTCATACAACCATCCATATATATATTGAACAACCATGGTGACATAACACATTCCTGTCTCAGCCCTACACTAATATTAAAACTCTCACTTAGATCACCCTCTACCCGTACACATGCTTTTGCATCTGCATAAAAAGCCTCAATGCCTTTCAGCAAAGACCCCCCAACACCATAAATTCTCAACACCTCTGTCATAGCTTTCCTATCAACCCTATCGTATGCCTTCTCCAAGTCCATGAAGGCAGCATACAACTTCTTACCCTTCCCAATATATTTCTCCACTATTGATTTTAATGCAAATATTTGGTCCACACATCCTCTACCCTTTCTGAACCCTCCCTGCTCTTCACTAACTTTATTCCCTGTTACTTCAATCAGTCTTTCAGTCAGAACCTTCCCGTAAACCCTACCCCGGTACACTAAGAAGTCTTATTCCCCTATAGCTACCACACTCCTCCTTACTTCCCTTCCCTTTATACAAAGGTACAATTATGGCTCTCTTCCAATCCTCTGGCACCTCTCCCTGCCTCCAAGCCAATGTACATATAAGCAACATCCACTCCACCACTATCTCCCCCCCACACTTTAACATTTCAGCAGTTATTCCATCCACCCCCGGTGCCTTTCCCATCTTCAACTTTCCTATTGCTTTCCTAACCTCTTCCCTTCCCAGTTCTCCCTGTACACCCTGTCGTCTACCACCTGCCTCCATCCCCATGCATGTCACCACCACCTCCCCTCCCGTCCCTTCATTCATCAAGCGATCAAAGTGCCTCTTCCACACTTCTTTCACTTCCTCACTTCTACTCACAGTAACTCCATCCTCTCTCTTCATTCTCACGCTACCAGACTTTCCTTATCTTTCTCTTTTAACCTCCTTCCAGAATAATTCCTTATTTTCTTTAAACTTCTCACTCAATTTCCTACCAAACTCCTCATCCACTCTCCTTTTACTCTCACTCACCATCCTCTTCACTTGTCTCTTACAAACATTATATTCTCTCTTCCACCTCTCTTTCACTTCCTCTGACACATTCCTCTGTAGTGTTCTCCTATATGCCTTCCTTTTCTTCGCTATTGCATCCTTCACTTCATCTGACCACCAAGCACTCAGATGAAGTGAAGGATGCAATAGCGAAGAAAAGGAAGGCATATAGGAGCCAAAAGGAATAAATTTATATTAAAAAATAAAATCTAATATATAAACATAATCCAAGTATCAAGATAGAAAGAATGAATTTATTTACTGATAATATACAGATTTATTGGTAAAGTGGAACCAGCACAGCTGTATTGCTATAGAATACACCCCTTTTCCAGCCCAGGCCCCGTATAGGCATATTCTGGGCTAGAAGGGTCTATTCCGTGAAGATCATCAGAAGTAAATATTAATTCAAATCTGGCGCTGTACTGATATGGGAGCCACCTGGTCGCGGCCTGTAGAGGTACTGACCCCGCCCTGGGGCAGCGACTGCTCGTCCACTCTCTCGCGGAACACGTACTGGTCAACATCTACGCTCCTCGCTGCTTTGCTATGGTATTGTGTTACACGTGTTCCTGCTATTGTTACTTCTGTGTTGTGTCTAGTGGCTTGCCTGCTTTGCAGATGTGTGTGTGTGTGTTGTGTGCGTACGGGGTTTTGTGTGTGGGGGCAGTTTTCTTAATTTTCCCTGGGTCTGGGTTCTTTCTTTCCCTCCCCTAGGGGCTTACTTTGGGGCCCCTTTTTTATTTTTTTTCCCCCTTCCTGCCCTTCCTCTCCCCTCCGCCCTGCCACTAGTTAACTTCGGTTGGGTTTTTCCTCGGGGTTTTGTAGCCCTTCAGCGTGAGTGTTCTCCCCCACATGGGGCCCTTGCCTCCCAACGTTGTGCTCCGTGGGGGCTCTTTTTAGCCCTCCCCTAGTGCTCCTTCCCCGAGTGTTGTTTAGTGTTACAGGCGGCAAGGATTGTGCGTTGTCCTCGCTCCTGTCCCCCTGTGTTTTTGGAGTTTTTTCCCCCAGTGTGTGTTTGTTTCCTGGGGTATTCCCCTCAGGCTGTCTGTGCCTCTCCTGTTGGGGGCTGCGGGCCGGTGTTTTGGCCCGTGGGGGGGGTTGGCTTACGGGTTTTTTTCCCCGGTTGGTGCGTGTGGGTTTTTTTGGGGTTTTCCCCGGGCAAGCCCCCGCTACCCGAGTCCATGTTTTACATTTATGTGTTGTTTCACGTATATTATGTTCTGTGTACACGTGGATTCACGTGTTAACCCTTGTGTGTTTTTTCTCCCGCAGTCTATTCGTGCCTTATGTGCCTTTACAGGGTGTACTGTGCGGGTGTCCCCTGACGGCCACCTGCATTGTTCGCCCCACGCACCCTGCTTCACCCCCAAGGGTTACGACCCTTTGGCGTGTAGTGTGTGCTGCCCCTGGGCTGAGTTGTGTCGGGAGACCCCCGCCGCTGCTCGCCCCAAGCTTCCTGCCCTTGCCTCCCTTCGCACCGCGTGGACTAGGGCTAGGAGGATGGCACACAAGCGTGACGGGTCTTCCTTGACGTGGGCGGATCCTGTGTTTGGGACCGAGCTGGGACTGTCAAGAACCCGCTACCCTTCGACGTGCCTCTTGGAGTCGCAGGGGATAGAACCTCTAGCGCCCCGAGAAGGTACGTCGCCTTCCCTAGACGGATCTCCGACTCCTTACCAGGGCTTCCCGCCCCAGGAAGCGAGTTAGTCCATCGCGCTGGCCACCCAACCTACCTCACCGGTACAAGGGCCCAGCGGGGAACCTGCCGCTTCGTTGCCCCCAAGGGCTGGCTCCTCGGGCCACTCTCGGGGGCGCAAGCATTCAGCTAAGAGTTCCCGCCACGCCAAGAAGACCCGGACTCGCCGTCGTTCTCCTTCCTCCTCATCTTCCCCTTCCTCCTCCTCGTCGTCCTCGTCGGAGGGCTTGCCCTCTCCCGTCTGCAAGTCCCGCAAGGGTAAGCGGAGGGAACAGAGCCCTTCGTCGAATAAGATAGCGCGGCTTATCCGCAGTATCTTGCCTTCTGTCCTTCTGGCTTACAACCCGCCTTCCAGGTCTGCTGCCCTACCTCCGGTAGCGGCAGCGGTACCCGTTCCTGGACCCACTCTTCCTCTCCCTCTCCCTGCTACGTCGCCGACCGGGGACCCGTTATCACCCGGGGATTTTGGAACCGTTCCCGTTCCTCCAATCTCTCCGGGCCTCGAGTCCCCGACCGGTGCCCTAGCGGAGGAGTTGGCTACCTCATCTCCTTCTCCGTCTCCCCCGTCTACGGACGACTGTTATCTTCCCTACTCTTGGGCCTTTCTTCCTCCTTCCTGGACTCATTCTTCTGAGGAGGGCAGACTGGTTGCGTGGTCTCCTGACACTTCACAACCAGACGTATGGATACGGAAGGACGACGTAATGGTGAAGTGGGGAGCTGATGAATCGGTCGACGCCATCCCCTTTTACAAGGCTCGCCCAATCTCCGCCTTACTATCCGCGTCGTCGAAGGTCTCCTCGGCGGCTACCCTGGATGCGATGGGCTTCTTGGTGGAGAATAGTAACCTCCAGCTGTCCCAGGCCTGGAAGAATGACCGTTCCTCCGAGAACACGGCAATCTTCCTGTCCTCGGACGCATACTTTCCAGGGGATAAGGGCGATGGGGACTTGGACATTCCAGCCCTTCTCCTTAAGTCCCTGGACCACTAGAAGCCCACCACTTCCAAGAAACCACCTCCTCCGTCTTTCCCAGTCATCCTCCCTCCTTCCCGTGCCCCGCCGGGTTTGAGGGAGTGCCTGTGGAAGACGGAGAAGGAGCCGCCGGTCCCCTACCAACTCAGGGAGCCCGACGGTAAGCTGAGACAGGCAGAAACAGCCGCCTGGTTGGAGCTGTCCCATATCATCTCCACCGATGCGGCTGTTTCCCTCCTTCGGGACTGTATTAAGTCCCTCACCACCACCTTCCATGAGCTGTCAGGCTTACAACTGTCGTAAGTACCGTTGTTCTCTTGTTGTGTTATTTTGAGGGGTACGGGGTACGGGGATTCTTAGTTAACCTCTCGAGTCTCTAATCTCGGGTCCCCTCGGATTTCTTGTTTCTCCCCTACAGTGACGCGCTCATGTCCATGGCTACCGTGATGGAAGGCATTGGGGCCATGACCATGCACAACCTGCGGGAGGCGGCGAGGAATTTCGCCGAGGATAGACTGGCGGCCTGCCAAGCGGCTGCCAAATCCGCTCCTGAGATGGCACAGAGGGGCGTGGTGTGTGCTGCTCCACTGTCCCCTGCGCTATTTGACCAGGCAGCGACGGACTCGGTCTTCTCTTCCCTACCAGTGGTAATCAACTTACCGAAACCTTCCACCTCTAAGTAAGTTCCGTTCTGTTGAGTCAGTGGTTTTAGGGTTGGTTACAATGTTATTTTGAGACAAGGGTGGAATTCTTGGGTCTGCTCCTAACCATTCTGTTTGTCCGTAGGCCGCGTGCCCCACAGCCAGCCAGACCTACCGTCCAACCTCGCAGGCCCTCCCATCCTGCGAGACAACCCAGGAGCAGCTACCCCACTCCTCCACAGCAGCCCTCCAGGTTCCACCAGCGAGGTCAGCAGCCTTTTCGTGGGAGAAGTCAGGGCACCAAGCCCTACTCCAGGCCCAAGCCCTCCTTCTCCCACCCCTCCCAGAAAGATCGCTCCACTTGAGGCCCCCGTCCGGGGTGCCTCACGGGGTGGTCAGCCGCCTGGCCCTCCCACGGTTGGGCAGCAAGGGTGATTCGCCAGGGCCTGACTTGGCCCTGGATTTCAGTCCCGGTGAGTAACTGTTCTTCTCATCCTCCCTGTTTGACATTCTGACATATGACATAACCTCTCCCTACCTTGGTGTCCCGTTACTGTCAAAATCTCTCCCTCACTCCCATCCCTCCCCGGGTCCCTCGGGTCCCGGCGGGGATTACCCGTTTACCCCACTGACATCTGTCACTTTCCGTTACAGCCGCTACGTCTCCCGCCTGCCTCAGCCAGAGTGTCACCTTCGGTCGTCCCGCATGTGAGAGAAATGCGGGAAAAAGGGGTAGTGGAGCGGGCGACGGGGAGGGTCTTTTTTTCTCGTTTATTCACGGTCCCCATAAAGGACCCGGGAAAAAAGAGACTGGTGATGGACCTTAGCAACCTAAAGAAGTTCTTGAAGCCTTTACATTTCAAGATGGTTTCGGTTGCTCAGGTCCGCACAGTTCTTCGAAAGGGGGACTGGTTAGCATCCCTGGACCTCCAGGATGCGTACTGGCACGTCCTGATCCACCCCCGGTTTCGCCGATTTCTGGCATTCCAGGTGGGGACTGAGACGTTTCAGTTTACCAGGCTCCCTTTCGGTCTCTCTCTAGCTCCTTGGGTCTTCACCAAGCTTGTGAGGGTGGTGGCATCCCGCCTGGCGGAAGCGGGTGTCCCCACCCTCATGTACCTGGACGATTGGTTGCTACACGCCCCCTCCAGGGAGCAGGTAGCAAACAACGTCAGGGTAGCAAGGGGGGTGCTAGAGGAAATGGGGTTCCTTCTCAACGTCTCCAAGTCCTCTCTCACCCCTACTCGCAGACTGTCGTGGCTGGGAATAGAGTGGGACTCGGTTTCGGCCACCCTCTCGCTCGCTCCAGACAACGCCCGCCGGACCCTCCGCTACGTCCGCTGGGCTTACTTTTCCAGTACTTTCTCCCGCCGCCAGTGGGAGTCATTGCTCGGGTCCCTAAACTTCGCAGCCCCCGCAATGCCCCTGGGACGATTGAAGCACAGGAGACTGACACGGGAGGTAAACCTCCACCTATCCCCCGCACACAGGGACCTTCCCAGGCAAGTTTCCCAAACACTTCACCGTCTCCTTCGCCCCTGGCTGCGTCCCGGTGCCCTGCGTCAGCGAGTTCCCTGGGTATTTCCTCCCCCGGGGATCACGGTGGCGACAGACGCATCGGACGTAGGCTGGGGATACCAGTCTTGCCTGGGACATCATCTGTGTGGGGGATGGAAGGAAGAGGAGAGGTTACTACACATCAACGCTCGGGAGTTGATGGTAGCAAGGGAGTAGCTCAACAGACACCTCCAGTTCTCCAGGATAGGTGTCCGCTTCGATATGGACAATGTTGCGGCCGTGCAGTGCCTACAGAGACAGGGCACTTCACGGTCGGAAATTCTCGTGTCCCTGTCGGAACAAATTTTCTCGATAGCGGCCAAGAGGGCGATTCACCTCTCGGCCCGCTATGTGCCAGGGCGGGAGAACGATTGGGCGGACGCACTATCCAGGTTCAGAGGGACGTCAGTCGAGTGGCAACTGCGTCCCCCTGTGTTCGAGTCATTCTGCCTTCGCTACGGGACTCCGGAGGTGGACCTATTCGCCTCCCCAACCAAGGCCCAACTTCCTCTGTTCCTGTCCTTCTCCACCAGGACAGAGACGGGAGGTCCGGACGCCTTCATGGAGGATTGGAACAGGTGGGGGTACTTTTATCTTTTCCCCCCCCCAGCAACGTCAGTCCTCCTGCAGGCGATCCTCAAGCTGCGCGCATTCAGAGGGAGGGTACTCCTCATAGCCCCCTCTGGCCAGCGCAACCGTGGTTCGGAGAACTGTCCCGGTGGTGCCCTCATCCTCTTCAGTTGGGATCGGCGTGCCTCTCCAGCACTCTGTCCACACCACTCCAAGCGTCACTGAAACTACACGCTTGGAGTTTCTACGGGGAGTCCTCAACGAACGGTTCACTGAGGAAACAGTGGGCAAGATGCTGAGGGCTCACCGCCAGTCGTCGGTGCGGCAGGACGAATCTTGCTGGAAAAGATTCCAGGACTTCTTGCAACGACATCCCTCCATGGTCATCTCGGAGGACACGGTCCTGGAATTCCTCACTTGGCTGGCCGATTCCACCAACAGGGCCCCGGCGACGGTGCTTGCGCATCACGCAGCCCTGTCTGATCCCCTCCTCCTAGGTTTTAATATTAAAGTTTCAGAGAGGCCCCTCTCCCTGCTGAGGATGGGGATTCGGGCGGGGACGGCACCTCACCGGGCCCAGACTCCTTCCTGGTCCCTTCACAGTGTCCTTACATACCTGACCTTCGAGGGGGTTCCTCTGGAAGTGTGCCACCTCCTCCAGAAGTCTCTCTTCCTGCTCGCCTTAGCTACAGGGTACAGGGCCTCCCAATTGGCAGCCCTGACCCGTCATCCAGCCTTCTCCTCTGTAAGTCCTAACCTTACCTCTTTGACTGTCTCCCCCTTTCCTACTTTCTTAGCTAAGAACGAGCAGGCTGACGACAGGATTGGCCCCCTCGCAGTACCCTCCTTCCTGAGGGATGGAAGATTCCACCCACTCTGTCCAGTCCACGCCTTCACAGCTTATGTGGAGGCTACGAGGGAGGCTTTCCCGGACCACTTCTTCTACAACTCCAGGTCTGGTAAGCCTCTCTTCCCCAGGTCCATCGCTCGCCTTCTCTGCCGAGTGATCGAGAACGGGGATCCCAGACACGCTCCCAAGGCCCACAGCGTTCGGGGCGTGGCCGCCTCCATCGCCTTTCTCAGGACTCACTCAGTGGAGCGGGTACGGGATCTGGGGGGCTGGACATCCACCTCCTCCTTCAAGACGAGGTATCTGTTCCACTCGCTCTCCCACACCCCCTGTTTGGCGATGGGGACTCCTCCCACCCTACCACACCCACATCTCACGCCTGGCAAGGGTTCCCGCGGGAGACAAAAAAGGGGGAGGGGGCGCCCGAAGGGAAAAGGTCGGGCTAGTTAGCTCCCGTCACCCGTTCATCCCATACGTCATCTCCATTCTGTACATTCTCACGCTCATCCCATGTCATTCATGTTGTACATATGGTGCTGGTGTACATTGTTATGGAACTTTGAGTATTTATTTTCCGAGGTATATAAAAATAACTACTAAAATGGGTGACTTGATACAATAAACACATTGTTAGGTCATATTGGTGTTTCTTTCCTCCTCTCGGGAAATTATTACCTGAACTTAGGCCATAGCCTAGGTTCGGAGGACTTTGAAAAAAGGGGGGGGAGGGCCTCGGCCCCCTCCCTGTCCCCTCGTGTCTGACTATAAAGACAAGCTACTTGTAACACTTTCTGGGTTATAACAGAAAGTTGGGTATATATAATGATAAATTATATATATGAGTAAATTCACTTCCAAAAGGGTCTACCACCCTAACTCTTGGAAGCCTTTTTACAATAGTTTCACCTCCATACTCTTTATACGAGTCCCCGCTCCGGGCCCAAGTGCTCCTTTCCGCTCTTCATACGGGGCGTGAATGCCTCCTCCTCGCCTCCCACCGACCACATCGCATGCATAGCAATCCAGCTGTGCTGGTTCCACTTTACCAATAATAGTGCATTTGTCGCGGCATTGTATTTATTGGTTGTGGAACCAGCACAGCTTTTACTGTCCCACCCTCCTCCCGATGCGGCAGGCATTCTCTTTCTTCTCATTTGAGTGGACGAGTGGTCGCTGCCACAGGGCGGGGTCAGTACCTCTACAGGCCGCCACCAGGTGGCTCCCATATCAGTACAGCGCCAGATTTGAATTTATATTTACTTTTGATGATCTTCACAGAATAGACCCTTCTAGCCCAGAATATACGGGGCAATCCAGCTGTGCTGGTTCCACAACCAATGAATACAATTTAAGCGGCTTTTCTTTGTTACTTCAAAATCACTTGAATAACCACCACCTTTAAATTTCAGCTGTGCTCCATTTGAGTTTCTGTTCATGTTTTCAAACCGTGTTATGAACTGTTTCAGAAGGCTATCGTAACCGGTACCTACTTTTGTTCCTTCTATCATGTCCCGAAAACTATTTGGATAGGCTTGGACTATCCGTTGAGATATATTGGAAAGAGCTTTTTTACCAGGTTTTCGAGTAATGGATGTTATGTCGGAGCATATGGTTCGAACAATTTCTCTTCATAACGATGGTATTGGAAGTAAGCCTTTCTTTAGAGTGTCCATCAGATCCCTCTGTGGTAGTTTGTTCCAGGGGATTTCATAGTCTTCAGCCCAAGTAGGATTGACATTTGACTTCATCACATTGTCATCCTGTTTTGGTGCTGAAGATGTGTGAGCCATTGGTGCTGAAGATGTGTGAGCCATTGGTGCTGAAGATGTGTGAGCCATTGGTGCTGAAGATATGTGAGCCATTGGTACTGAAGATATGTGAGCCGTTTCTACTTCAGCTTTGTTGGTAGTATCAGCCGTCTTGCAATCACTAGTTTCTGAAAAAAAAGAGAGATATCAGGTTGTACAAGTGTTTGAAATATCTACAGTACTGCTGTGTATAGCAGATAAATGATTCAAGACAGCATCCTTCTTCCTTTGTCACAAAGCTGATGGGCAAAAATTAAAGGTCTATTCAATTGTAACTCTGTCGCCATCATATATGTGTGTGTGTGTGTGTGTTTGGAGAGGGAGTTAAAAGGTATTTGGAGTAAAGCTAATTTGATTCCTGTTGCAGATATCATAATAATTATCTGGGTAGGATGTGCTGCTAAGAGTACATTACCATACATTAGATAATTACAAATTATGACTCAATGCTTATAGTTATACTTTAAATAAATCTGCCTTTCTTTAGGATATCCAGAAGTCTTCTTCTTTGTATTGGTTTGAGCATGGGCAAGTCAGATTCTTGTATACACTTGAAATCTTCTGGTGAATTTACACCTATTTCATCCTTAAGATGCTCTACCACAACTATTAGAAGGTCTTGTCCAAGATCTGGTAGGACCTCCTCAAGGGTCTTTTGCTGCTCCTCCATTTCTGGAATTTTAATGAAAAATTAGTGCCAATATCTGGTAAGATAGGAAATTTATCATGCTATTCTATTAACTTTTTATTTTGCATTCTGACCGAGTTAAAACTATGCTTAGGCATTTATTAACATCACCATAATTCTCAAGTAACTTGCATGAAGCTGAGGAAATACTGAACTGTACAAACAAAGAGTTGGTGAAGAGAATATAACCACTGAAACAAATGTGATGTTCATAAAACCAAGTGCCAGAAAACATGTGCTGCAAGAAAGCTTCATCCATGCACATAAAATGCAGTCAAGAATTATACTGTACAAACATTCATACTGTACACTGCTAGTAGCAGCAATGCTTCATAGGCATAATTATGAGGTAAATGCAGATTCAAAAAGACTTAGGTTTGGAATAAAGATTTTTGTCCTATGTGACTGCCACACAGGTTATGTATTGGACATTATTGTGTACACAGCAATAGATGTAGATATTCCTCAGAATGACTATCTTGGAATATTTGGTGCAGTTGTAAAGAAACTGTTGGAGCCATATTATGACAAAGGTCATATTTTATACACAGATAACTGGTACACAAGCCCCTCCTTGTCACACTTTCTCGGTACGAAAGGAACCTGCTAAATTGGCACAGTTAGGAAAAACCGTAAGTTCATGCCAACTTTTGTACCTACTACAGAGAGAGGTCATGCACAGCTGCATAAGTCTCGTGAGTTGCTGGCAATTGGCTGGAGAGATAAGAGGGATGTAACAATGCTGACAACAGTTCACCATGGAGATATGAAGGACAGTGACAAAGTTGACCATCGTTCAGGGCTCAGAATAAGAAACCCGGATGCTGTGTTAGATTATAATTGCAACATGAATTTACTTGACAAATGTGATATTCAACTATACAGCTTGGAATGTGTCAGGAAGACAGTCCGGTGGTATATAAAGTTATTCATGCATCTGCTGGATGTCACAATGCTAAATGCATTCAACGTGTATCTGTTCTGGAGCCAGAGGAAAATGAAGTACCTGTGACTTTCATTACAAAGTCATCTTCCAGCTACTAGAAAAATACGGCACTCTAACATCTGAACGAGGAAGAAGATTTGCTCCTCTGCCTGACAGATTGGCTGGAAGGGAGGTTCTACAACGACACTATCTCGCTCCTACAGAAAGCATAGGTAGAAAAATTATTACTTTTATGTTTATACTATTTGAAATAAAAAGGTGAAAATACGGATTCATTTTTGTTTTGATACATATATATATATAATGATTTCGCCTTGTTTGTGAAGTGATGAAAGAGGTTCGCGGTGGTGGGGTATTGGTGGTGGTGAGCGTGAAATCAGTGAGAACGCTGAGAGCAGGATAAGAAAATGTGTTAAAATAGGGTGTTTTCAACTCATTACTAACGAAATATGGGAGCACCTATATGCCTGCTGATGTATTCTTGAGTAAGTAGAAAGGTTCAAATTATTGTATACGAATATTTATTGTCGTAGGTCACTTAATAATATTTTAAATATGAATCTGAAAAACTTTAATTTTACTGTTGATTGCCGCACTAGGAGGCTACTTATGACTAGCACTGCCGCAGGTAAAGGGTTAAATCATTACTGTATTATTAGTTTTCTTCCGATTTACTTCATTTTTGTTTTATTGTGTTTGTCAGTTAATGCTCTGTAAAGTTTATGGAATATATTTCACATTGGCAAAAAAGAAGTATTTTTTTGCAAAAGTTTTTGCAAATGTTTTGAGTTCTTACATCTTTCTTTGGTTTTATATATTTTTAACACATTACTATTGCCGATATGGAAAAACTGATCCATAAATATTATTTGGGAATGATCCATCTCGTTACTTCTCGTTTTGGAATGGTGTAAGTTTGTTTGTTTATAAGTTATAGCGAGTCGAAGTTAAGGTATTTTTATAAGGATTTTTCTCGTTTTTTTTTTTTTTTATTTCTTTATTTCATGAATCGTCCTGAAACTTTCTAAACACGTAAGCAGGTACCCTAGCTTGTGTTCATTAAAGTTTCATGTAAATCACTTCAGAAATTAATTAACCATATAGATTATAAGCGGTCCCTTAATGGGATTTGATTAGTTCACCAACCCGTGAAACAAAGGTGCTTCATGACTTTGCAGATAAAGTGGCAGTACCATTGTTTTATCTCGACAAATCTCGAAATTCATTTTGATCTGCCAGACAAATAAACCTCATGATAAAGATTCATAATATGAACGACAGTGTTGCCAGGTGCGAAAGGCTTACTACCCCCACATTTCTAAGCTACTTGTCCTCGATCCATTCCTCGGCAACTGTACCTATGCACTCTAATTTAGGTAATTTTACAAGCTACATTTAGAAGAGATTGTTGAATATGTCTTTAAGTCTGTAATATTTAACTTGTGGCCTCTAGTAACTTATTTCAAGTAACATTATCCTTCCTGGAGTAAAATCATATACTATACTCTGGTTATTTTCTTTGATGATCTCTCTGACAATTTCAAATACATAAAAAAAAACCCGACATATTATGGTCGATAGGGAAGTAAAAAGATTATGCAGAGCTATTCTAGGAACATATTTTGGTTTACTTTCAAATTATTTCTCGAGGAAGGTTAGGTCTATATATGGTTAGATTGGTTATCTAAGGTTTATATGATTCACCAAGCCACACTGTTTTCCATGATTGTCTATCTATCTATCTATCTATCTATAGCTCTGACGCCTCGTTCTCTCCGGGAGAAGTGTCTCCGTTTTCCCTGTTCCAATACTCCCACCTTACTTGGTCACACCCTACTCTGCCCCTCACGTTTCTCTCTCTTACATACTCTTCCACTCTGTTCTGCCATTTAACCGGGGGTCTACCTCTCACACCAGGTCCCACAACTTCACTTCCAAACACTTTCTTTACAAACTCCTCGCCTTGCATTCTCTCCACATGTCCAAAGCACCTCAATGTATTATGATTAACCCTCTCAACCACCCCATACTCAATACTTATTGCCTTCTCACTCATGCCACATCTCTCATACTCACTCTCAATCCCACCTAGCAAGTCCACATGCTCCTCTCAAGCAACTTTATTTCCTATTCTAGACTGCACATATTCTAGACTGGTGAGCCCTACTCCATGTCCATGTCTCTACCCCTCATTGCTCTCTCCCTAATTTCTCCTTCCATACTTCCATGTTTACACAACTGTTCCCAAGTACTTAAACTCCTTCACTTCCTCATATCATCCCCTAGAGTTACCTCACACATAGTCCCAGTTGGTATTCCCACTTTCTAAGGTATGGCAAAGTCAATCACTTCAGTTTTTGCCCTCTCAAATACCATCACCATACATTTAACCACATTCACCTTCAGTTTCCTTCGTTTACACATGTAATGAAACTCATCTACCACCCTCTGCAACTCCCTTTCACTCTTGGCCATCAACACAGTGTCATCCACAAATAAACATACTACCAAGGACCAATTTACTTCATTGAGCCTCAGCTTCGCCCCCAGGCCATTCACTTTGGTCTTCATCTATCTCATACAACCATACATATATATATTGAACAGCCATGGTGACATAACACACCCCTGTCTCAGCCTACACTAATATTAATACTTTCATTTAGATCACCCTCTAACCCCACACATGCTTTTGCCTCTGCATAAAAGGTCTCACGCCCATATCTTTAAATGCTCCCTTCCTGCTCCTACAAGGGGACCCCAAGAAGGGTCCGCTCTGCATCTCGTATTTTCAAACCACAGGGAGTGTGTGGGAATGGATCCCCTTGGTGTGGAGTCATCACGGCAGACTTGGTATTCTGGCAGGAGGTAGGATTGCTTGTGCATCGCTACCTTCATCTGTTGAAAGTTTGTTTTTATTCAGCTAGACTATAGTAACCTGTCCACCAGTGATAGCCAAAGTGAGCATATATTTCCACCTTTTGCTATCATGGGGACTACTGCTACCCCGAGGACCACCCCAATGACTGCTGGAGAGCGAGATCTTTTCGTTAACTAAATAAGGGAGGAAAAAGTTGTCAATGATAGGAGAACTGACAGGAGGATTGTGATGCTGAAAAACCAAGCCTGGAGATGAGAGACCGATGGTTTTAATGCTGCCGGTCTGGGGCCCAAGAGAACCATGCAGCATCTTAGGAATGCATGGGAGCATCTAAAAGTCAAGTATACAAACTATAATATTTAGAGGTTACATATCCACAACCGACACCTAACAGTTAACTTAGGCAGCATCATGGTAGATTCAATAGCCTCCTTGGGCTCGGTTGTGCTATGCCCCATGTGTCTTGTATAGCCTAGGCATAACTTATATTTCCTGGTCTTTATTTTTGCATGACGTATAGAATTGAAGGGGGAATTCATTTTGATATTTATGGAATGATTAGGCAGAAGATAATTTTGGATCAGAATTAAAGGCATGGGTATTTCTCAGGAACAAGCCCTTCACTTTTACTTTTTATTTTTCATAATTGTCTGATTTTCGTTTTGGTTTTAACTGTAATATTGAGGTGAAAATACATGTTTTGTCTATAGCTTGTACCCATGGTAAAATTATTGAGATTATTTCTGAAGAACTGGCCCACATTGAGTTTTATATTTATGAGATTTTTCATAAACATTTTATTTAAATTCCTAGCAAATTATTGTTAGGCAAGTCATGGTGGTATTATTGGTTCTCCATTTGTTATATTATCTTCAGTTATTCATTAATGTTTTTTTTATTTTCATGTTTATCCTTAATATATGTGGGGGTGAATTATCATACCGGTACTTGTTTTGTAGAAACTTTATGTAGCCTTTACCTAAAAAATAAAAAAGTTAAATAAATAACTGAAGGTGGTTTAACTTTATTATTGAACAATATACAAGCCAATAACCAAAATATTTTTCTAGGATAGATTAGAAAATAATATCGATCATTATCTTAGGATGTGCACTGTCCTATAGGAAAGTTTTATCCTGAGGTAAATCTGAAGAACTGGTCCACCTTGAGACTTGAGTCTTTCCACCTTTATTCATATGTAGATCTTTCTTGTGATATAGAGGCAATCTTGCACACTGAAAACCAATATTTTGCATGACCTAGGTAACTCATTCTACATCACTATTTAATATGTTTTCAGGACCAAGCAAGACCATGCTGTATTCAAGAGACAGGAGATAAAGACTGGTGGTGAATCACCTCCTCCCCCTCTACCAGGGGACACTTTAACCCCTTAAGACCGCAAATATATCTCAATTTCATGCTCTCCAACCGCAAAAGAGGGTCAATTTTTGAAGTATCGAGTACATACATTTTGCTATTCCACATTTATAGAGCTTGAATTTACACACTAGAATCTGAAAACCAGACTCTCTTAAGTTCACTGGTTTGCATATGGCATTGCGTCAAAATCCGAAAAAAAAGTTACCCCCGAATACCGAGGGATTCATAATAAATTACCAAACAGTACGTGTTCACTATATTCAATACAACAGGTTATTACTAAAAATATGCACAATATTGCAAGGCTGCTACCACGTGAGGGATAATGAGAGCCTTGATATTTGACACGACAATTATAAACTGTTAGATAGACATGGGGGAAATGAAAGGGTGTTAGTAGTATTAACACTTGAAACATGTAATATAAAGGTATTCACATTTGCTTCATTATTAAAGAGCATTCTGGTTCATGATTCTTATTCAGTTATTGTGTAAGTATTTTTCAGCATTTAGTGCTTGATGATAACCATTGAATTCTATACGAATAAAGTATACAATAATGTTAACTCAGTTTTTTTTGTGTTACATCATAATATTTTAAAGATAATCTTATTTTTAATTATGTTAATAATTGACACGAATGTCGGCATATAAATAATTGATAACCGGGTGTATTTTCGTACTTTTATTAAAGCTTCCACTCATTTTTCATCTCCAAGAATAATTTCTCACCTCTCTTGTATAGGCACCCCCCCTACCCTCCTCAAATCCCTCCTTACTTCTCCCTCCCACCAGTGAATGGTTCGAGCGAGCAGAGCTCACAACTAGTGTTTCGTTTCGGGGTTAATATCTCGACTAACGTTGACTTATGGCGAAGTAGAATGTACTTCTTTGGTCTTGGCATACTGAGGATGTTCTTGGCCAAGAAATAAGTAGGTAAACAACATGAAAAGTTTGTAAACACGCGGGAAGTGGGAAGCTGCCTGACGCAAGCCCGGTGAACCTTCCCCTACTGCGATCGATATATCACTGACCACAGTCCACTAATCCCTCCAGGCTAAATTCTGGCGGGCAAATGCCTCGGGCTAAAGATGCCAGATACCTCTTTCCTTTGAACTAAAATAATCGGTAAAAAATTGTGGAAAAAAAGCTAAAATTATGCGGAAAATAGGAGAGTGACCTAGAGAATGTGATTTAAATGCCCGGACATAAATCAACCACACCCATGGCCTTTAAATATTAAAACACGCAGTTAAAATATAGATATCGCGCAAAAACTTTGGGAAATGCTTGCCATAACCTCCTATGATTTTTCAATGTCGTTAACTCTTTTTCACCATGTCCTCCATATTTCGCTCAAAAAACCAGTATAGGGCCCCTTAAATTCCATTTTATAGCAAGTTTTTCCATCTAAGTTCCTTTTCCTTGCCCAATGGCCTACTTCTCGAACATATTTTCTCATTTTAGTGCTACATAACCATACTTTGGTACTAATTTTGACATTATATTAGTTAAATAACACTACAATTTCACATGAAATGGCACGTTTCACAATGCAAACAGATATATGATAAATATAGCTCGGGTGTATTTGTGGTCTTTCGTTTCTCTCTCTACAGTATATCATAACATGACATGACATTCACGTTAAATAATTTAATTAAATGCCAAGATACAAACCTAATATGGCAACAAAACACCAATAAATGTTTCAGCACTCTTGTGCCAACAAAATCCCCAGACCTGTATCGATCTACCAAACTAGTAAACCCCATGATAAAGATCTATATATGAGAGACAGTGTTACCAAGTGCAGAAGGCATCCTACCACCATGTTTTTGACTTGCTTGTCCTCGATCCATTCGTTGGCAACTGTACAATATTGAATTAGTTATCATATTCACACCTTGGCTATATGAATATAGGAAATTAGCCGCAATAACCAATTTAACAGCAGCCTTATCTGGTTTCAGGCATGAGCCAGAAAGATGTGACAATGTACAGTATTTCTGTGTAGTCATCGATCTGCAATATTATTCAAGAAATATGCCAGGCCAGTTGGGATGCAATCGGACCAGAGTTTCTGCCCAGGCCCACTCCTGACCACTGGATGTGGGTTCCTGAGAAATTCAACAACAGGTGGAGTCTAGGTATGTTTGAATAGAAATGTTCAGAGTCTTTGTAACATTCTATCTGTTATCTGGCAATGCATTTCTGTAATTTATAAATTTCCTTTACCATATATGATGAAAAAATGCTGCCTGATGTAAGTACTTTGTGTAGAGTAACAGTCTTGTATCAGAACATTCTGCAATGGATGAAACGCATTAACCCTCAATTCGCGTGTGTAGTAAAATTTCGACACTAGCAACAAGTCTGGAGCACTGAGGGTGTAGCATTCATTCGACAGGACAGCTTTTAAATTTGTGTGGTCCCTAATCAGCTAGTTTTTCATTGGTAACACTGATGGTGGCAGCAAAGGGCTGCCACAGCCATCTCACCCACCACCAGTCAGTCTTACTTGAACTGTGTGGGTAGAAGGACATATTTTCATCACTCCTCTTTTCTTGTAATTACCATATATGTTTGGAAAAATGACAGTGACATTATAATTCATATCGTTGTGTTGAAAAATGTGATTCAGACATGTTTTATAATGAAATTAGTGTAAACACCTACTTAGATAGGCCTATGTAAATATAGTGTAAAAATGAATTTTGAGTTGATATCATTGTAAGGTGACTACCCATCCTACAGATGTCATTTTAGTCTTCACAATT
The DNA here is from genome assembly GCA_033782935.1 of Petrolisthes cinctipes. Taxonomy (NCBI): domain Eukaryota; kingdom Metazoa; phylum Arthropoda; class Malacostraca; order Decapoda; family Porcellanidae; genus Petrolisthes; species Petrolisthes cinctipes. Next base: position 1,388,551 of record JAWQEG010001325.1, on the reverse strand, counting down.
ACATCAGGAGACAGCTAAATATTTGTACTTCAATATCCTGTATTATTTATTTATATAGCTTTACAAGCCATTAGCTGTCAAATTTGTTGTTTACATAGTGACTGTGAGTGCAGGAGAGAAGCCTGGGTAAGGGAGCTGCTGAGATAGATAATGCCTGCGGTTATGTGGTCAATAAATGTAAGTACATGCACTGTACAAAAATTATGTTTGGTAAACGAGAAATCTAAGCCACCAGTTAACTTTTTTTTTTTATTTCACTCAATCGCTTTCTCTTGCCATACCAAATCCGCAATATACAGTAGGTTCGCCTATTGCGCTCCTATTTTGGCAACAGAGGGGCTTCCTCAAGCACTAGGCCGAGGGCATTATCTATCGTGGCAGCTCTCTCTCCCGGGCCTCACTCCCGCACACGCAGTCACTTTGTAAACAACACATTTGATGGTTACTAGCTTGTAAATTACTCATGCTACATAAATAAATGATACAGAATATTGAAGTACAAATCTTTAGCTATCTCCTGATGTACTTGTGAAGACTAAAGTGACATCTGTAGGATGGGTAGTAAGCTGAGACAGATATCAACTAAAAATTTACTTTCACAATATCTACATATTTAAGTACATTTTCACACTCTAATTTTGCTATAAAACATGTCAAAATCACATTTTTCAACACAACAAAATGAAATATAGAGTCACTGTCGTTTTTACATACACTCAACCCTCTGTAATCACGGGTTTTGTTATCTCGTTTTACCGTTATCACGAACACTATAAAAACACAACTTTTTTGTTATCACATGTCCTAAAGCGGTTATTGCGCCGTTGGCGTGACGTCAGAGGCGTCGGTGTGCTCTCATTGGTGGCAGAGTCATCACTGCGCTCTCATTGGCCGTTAATTCTGATGTCACCTCATTCCCAGGCTCTCCGGCACCATCACCCTTAGCACCCCGGGCAGTAGAGCTCGCGTTATCAAGGAGTACTGTACATACCGATTGTTAATCAGAACCGGTTTCTTTTGTGAGCGAACAATGGCCGACTACCCCCCTGCAACCCCTCCACGACCACAGACTGAAGTCCTGCACAAGGCGTCAACAAAAACAAAGGCTATTAAGCACTGCAAGACCCTTACTTACGCCAAAAAGTGGGAAGTTTGTAAACTTAATGATAATGGCCTGACGAAGCGGAGTGTTGGGCAAAAGTTTGGAATTAATGAGTCCACAGTGTATAGGCTATACTCATACAGTTATTTAATTCCTTGGCGGAAATAACCCCTTTCTGCGCAGGTCTACTGTGATAGGTTGCCCAGCATGATGACGTCAATTGGGGAGAACTGTGGGTAGCACCCAAGGATAATAGACTATAAAGGATAGTCCACTGAAACGTCATAGTGATGACGTGGTAAATATCCGTGACGTCACGGGAGGCTCTGTTGCTAGCTGGTGCCCAAACCTTGCCTGCTCACTAGGTAAAATATGAGGCATAAAGATTATATCAGCTGATATTAATCGAAATAATGAGTTTCTCGGTAGCTGCACCTTGGTAGGTTATAAAGATAAGAAGCATACTGATATAACGGCAATTGTACAACTCGACATCAGTTGTTGAAATAGAATAATGGACTATAAAACTGGAAGCCTTCCACGACCAAGATTGATATCGAGTCGCGTTCGCATCTCTAAGCCCATATTTGTACAATAATGACTAATCTTTGGTGTCTTTATATTCCACACAGTTTAAATTGATCATTATAATTTGAAGTAAATGTGTTTGTAGTGTGTTGTCATCAATAGATATCCAGAAAAACCAGGACAGATCTCTACCACTGCCCACTGGTGCGTCGTATACTCACCAGAAGTAGGCCCAGCCCTACAGTACTACTTGGCATTGATAATAAGGTCATGATTTAGACTGATAATAGGTTTTACGTGTTTAATTCTTGATAGATGATTAACTAGCCTACTAATCATTTGGATATAAAGCAGCATTTTTATAAATCATGACCTAATGAGATCATTAGTCGATCATCCTTGGTAGTAGCCTACAGTTTTTTAACCTTGGTTACGAAGTATTTATATTGACTAGTGCTAGGTTATATTCATATATCTATCACTCGAAAGATTATATAATAACCTATTACCTGGATGTAAAGGTAATTTATATTGATAATTCTGGATTTTTTCAATGTTATAAAAAGGATTTCCATACCTATTTAGTATTTCCAACTGCCCCATTTCTAAAATATGTCACTTTCAACCCCTCCAACAGATCTGAAAAATGCCCTGAATAGATCCGAAGAATGCCCCAATTAGGTCTGAAAATACCCTGATTAAGTTAGAAAAATGCATCAGTTAGGTCAGAAAAATGCCCGGTATTTATTGAAAGAATTACCGCTTTGTAGCAGTGTTGCTAGATCCGGCTAGGTCCCAGTATTTTGCCCCAGTCATTTCCTGTACTTTACCACGGTTATTTCCCAGTAGTCTGCTCAGGTTAGGTACCAGTAGTCTGCCCAGGTTAGGTCCCGGTAGTTTGATGCGGTCTAGGTTAGGTTAGGTAAGGTCAGACTAATTTCAAAATGCCCCATTTGATATTTACCAAATGCCCCATTCAAGGTCACTTATATATTGCTTACACCTACAATGACTTTAAAAAGTAGAAAAATAATGAATCGGAATATGAATACAAAATACTGTATGCTGAATGTAATTATATATTTATTATCATATACTTTGCGAAATGAAATGTGTACCAAAAATAAAGTACAGTACAGTAATAAATGTTTCTTGCCATAGAAGTAAGAGTAACAATATCCTTATGAAGTACTATCACTATCAGTCTATGAGTATAATCACAGTGGAATTGCACATTTTCTAGAAAAACTAGAAACTAACGTTAATTTTATCACAATATATTAATCATTATGGTATGTATAAAGCAAAACTAATGCAATTAGAATTTACATAATACTGTATTATTACAGTCAGTCCATAAGTATAATCAATGTGGATTTTACACAGGTTTGGAAATTGTGTAAACAAACGTAATTTCTGTCAGTTCATTCGCTTTTTCAGAAAGTACCGTACTGTATTGCGTTAGCACTTTTCAGATTAACGAGCTCAACTTTCTGAGAGTTAACGGCTAACTTAACACTTTTCAACTCATCATGTCTGGGAATACAAACACAGCACGATCAGCATACTGCAGTTGAGAAAATATGATGTTCATCTCTGGTATCTTCTTGTGCTGGCTGGACTGTCGCATCTAGTACCACTTCTGGTATATTATCTGTGAAGGAATTGATGTTAAAGGCATATAATCAGATGACACTTGTTTGTATATACTGTGCACAAAAATAAAATAAATTATGTAGGCTAGATAGATATAGATAGATGTAGGCTATGACTCTTCCATCATCTTCATATTCGTCATGGGTTAAAATTACCTCATATAGGTATAAAGACCTGGGAAAGACAATGAGACTATTTTCAAGATTATGTATCGGGTATTTTCAAAAATATTTGTTATCTGGTCGTACTAAGGTAATTATTGTCTATCTATTTATCTATCTATTGCCAGATGCCTCAATCCCCAAAGGGGTGAATGAATTGCCTAGACGCATCTTTGTCTCCCTTCAACTGGCGTCCCTCCTACGGTACCACCCAACGCCACTCTTACTCATATACTTCTCTTCTCCATCATTCCACCTCACTCTCGGTCTACCTGCTCTACTCTGTCCTTCCACCTCACTCTCATACACTTTTTAATCAAATCTCTCGCTTCCTATACACTCTACATGGCCGAACCACCTCAAGGTGTTTTCTTATAAAAAAATTAAAAAAAATCTCACCATTTCTTTCGTTGAGCAGACCCTATTGTGCTTCATGTGCATCACCTTTGGCATCTTCTTGTGCATGAGGAATAGCATCTTGTACCACTTCTGGTGTATTATCTGTGAAGGAATTGATTTTAGAGGCATATAATCACATGACACTTGTTTGCATATACAAAAGAAAAGAATAAATAAATGTTTGGCCCTTCCATTATTTTCATATATGCATTATCCAGCCCTACTCTTAACATACTATAATTACTGTATTGTGAAACTATGAAGTACAGGGTAGGTCTGATACCATCTGATACTGTATAGCCTATGTACTATACACAGTCACTTTTAAGAAGAAAAAAAAAAATCTCACCATTTCCTTCATTGAGCAGACCCTCTTGAAGTACTGGTACCAGTAGCCTTCTATGCCTGCTGAATAATCTTTCTCGGCGAGCCTCCGTACCAGCTGAAAATTAAATGAATGTTACAGTATTCAGACCTAATCAAAATCCATGGGTAAAATCATGATTGTATAAATGGACCAAATATCCACATTAGATAAACTACTGAATTTCTACCACAATTACCTACTATTGTAACCTATATTAGGACATTGAATGATGGTTTTAATGTATTTAATCCTCCACAAATACCCCACCTTACCCCCAAACATAAAAGGGGAAGAGAGAAATTGTTGGTTATAGAGCATTACAATACTGTAGCCTACCTAGATATACCAAAGTTATCACTAGTAGGGGATGCAGTCAGTATTGGACTACATTTCTAACAGAATTAGGTAGACTTGGCCTGGCCTAACCTAACCTACATAGTGTACAGTAGAGTATCATAAGATGGGGTAAAGTTAAAAATATGTACAGTATAAGCAAATAGCTGAGGGTGTAGCAGTAAGTTGGGCCTTTGATAGATCTCAACATACCTGGTTCTCGATTAGAATTTGGAAAGTGCAGAGTCGGTACAGGTCAAGGTTGCAATATTATGATCTTTGAGATCCATTACATCGTTGATTGTTCAAAGCATCTCTTGGGACATAGTCTGTTGTCTTAAAGTGTAGAGAGCATACTCGGGCCAATTCAACATTGAATTTGTCCTCACGTTTGCACGCCAATATCCACTTTATGGCTTTCTCTTGGTCTCTTAGGAACCGAAAGAGCTCCACCCTGTCTCTTTTTGCATGTCTACTGCCATTATTGTAATTGTACACTGCACATACACCCATAATATGGCACAGACATTCACGCTTCACGTACACTTTAAATTGGACTAGTGACAGTCTGGGCACCAGGCAAGGTTTGTTTACAAGTGTCACACTCTGAAGCTTGACGTTTAATCATTTTCACTGTTTTTGCTGATAAGTGTGTAGCCTTAGCTGTCTTCTCCAGAACTTCAGTGCTTGAGTCACCTCCCCACTGGGCACTAAGTAACGATAAATATTCCAGATATTACGATCGTGACTTCTGAAGCGTGAAATACTGTGATGAAACATGGTCACTTGTGGGTGTCCACTTCAGCCTGAAAAGAAAATTGTCCCCCTAATATTTGCAATCAATTATGCATAATAATTTAGTGCACTGCATGCTGCCCCATTTCTTGGCAGCTCCTGATTAGACCCGTCCCTTTGAGTCATTGTATCTGTCCAGCCTATTCTTAAATCAGTTCAATGTTTTTGTGCTTACAACTTCACTTGGCAACTTGTTCCACTCATCCACCACTCTATTTCCCAACCAATGCCTTCCTATTTCGTGTCTAAAACGGAATTTCTCTAATTTGAATCCATTTGAGTATGTTCTTTCTTGGCTACTTACTCTTATAACCTTGCCTAAGTCACCCTATAGCATAACCAATATGATATAGGCCATATATAGTGGATAATATCCATATAATTCTTGATTATCAGAATATATTCTGATCACTATAACAGTCACTTAGCAGAAGAGTCTTAAAACTAACCTGATAAAAGGTGACAGCAGGATGTAGAATTGTTTCTGCTGGAAGGTAAGGACGCATCTCCCACCGAAAGATCACCGATATGCCCAAAACTAAATTTTATATGGCAGTCTTCATTACTCACTTGTAGATTAAATATCCATAAATCTTCTACTGTATTCAAGTATCATAATTGTAAACTATAAGAATATTATAATTATTGTAAGCTATAAGCACTGTTAAATTGTTTTTACTCATAACATGTTGCTTGTGGTGCATGGAATATGTAACAAAACAAAAACAAACTGCTTTTCCCATTTATTTTCACGATGGTTTAGCGGAGATGAGTAGGCTATACAGGATGACAGGTTTTATGAAATAGAAAGTTTGCTGACAATACCAACTATACATTCATCATGAGTAACAGAAGTAGACTACAAGTTGTGAAAAATTGGACAATTGGCAACTGTTCACTGCCTGTGGCAAAGAAGGTACAGTCGCCGTCCATAGCGACGCCCCTCGCCTTGAGGTACATTCTACAAGATTTTCACCTGGACCACCCCCTCACTTGGCGAGGCTAACGTGGCAATAGCGCTTTGCTTGTGTGAGCTTATGTGAATATATAAGACGCTATTTCAAATCGGCAAAGCTTCATCTGCCGTATTCGGGTCAGAGAAAGGAGAAGTGTAGGGGGGGGGGGGACAAGTGGCTTGGTGGGTGGAAGGAGGAGTGGTGGTCCATGAAGTGGAGTCACGTGTGTTAATGCAACATTAAAGCCATTTTAATATATTTAGTATATATTTTGAATTTATTATCTGTGGAGATATCGCTCATCCTTCTTTCAGTTCAACAATAAAACTTACTTTAAGTTCTCTGTACATGCTGTAAGGCAATAATATCAGTTGCAGCCAATGCAGTAACGGTACAAGAATGAACAAAGCAAGGAAAAATAAATACAGTCCTGTACAGTAATTAAAACTACCATAAGTGCAATAACACTATCTAAAGCTGATAGAGACATTAAGTACTGAAATTATTGTAGATGAAGCTGATATTATAACACAAAATGCTGTACCATGCTTGCAGTCGATGGAATCAGGTCTTCTACAATTGGATTACCCCAAGCTGTGAGGCTTGTCCCAAGTCCTTGCCACATCTGTACATGACTGCTGCCCCTTTTCTTCTGTACTCTGCCACAGAAAAAAGAAGTGCAACAACATGTTTGCATCCACCATCATCCGTGGAAGACATACATATAATTAATTACAATGTGTGCCTTATTATTTTCCTGATATATGCACTACTGTAAACTACAATATATATATATATATATATATATATATATATATATATATATATATATATATATATATTATAAACTGTTAACTTTAGGTAGGTTATAGTATCTAGTCACCTTATACATTGGCTTTCAGCTGTGTATATAACATCATTAGATGCTGCAAGCAGCCACACGGTGTGGGGATTCTCTTTTTCTTTTGTTTGCTGGATGCATGTGGCTCGAATGAACAAAGTATTGTGCAGCATATTTTTTACTATAATATTCCTAATGTGGCTGACTGTATATAGCTGGTAACTTCTCCCCTTTTCAATTTCTTGTAATTTACATGAAGGCCATTTTGCTTCAGCAGCATGTGTAGCAGTGTGCTTTGGTAATATGTGGGATACACTAACTCTTTTAATGTTGTAGGGTGAGAGCACTCTTTTTTTTCTTTTCTTTTTACATATTTTTATCATCCTCTTTTCACTGATTTTATCATTATAATTTTCTTGAATTTCCTCTAAAATCTGGGGAGATTGTTGTGCTTTTCTAACCATATCCAAAAATCGTGATTTTTTGTATCGATAAGCGGGTACCCTTCTTCCTTTTAAGAAGTTTCTCAACTCTCCAAATGCCCATGTACTTATATCTGTAAGTAAAGGTTAAATTCAGTTTTACCCCACATTATATCTAAATAACTAAAACCTCACATTTTGTGTAAAATTTAGCATCATAATGAGGAGTGTATGATGAAAAGAATTTAAATATCACTAATGAAAAAATGAAATATGTTGATAATTAGCTTCCTTGCTGGCCGAGAGTGAAAGGGAGTTACAGAGGGTGGTGGATGAGTTTCAGTCCGTGTGTAAGCGAAGAAAACTGAAGGTGAATGTTGGTAAGAGTAAGGTGATAGTATTTGAAAGCGCCAAAACAGAAGTAATTGACTTTGCTTACACCTTATAGAGTGGCTGTGCCAACTGAGACAGAATGTGAGATAACTTTAGGGGGTGAGAGGATGGAGGAGGTGAGGGAATTCAAGTACAGTGTCTGGGAAAAGTTTTGTGTAAACATGGAAGTATGGAAGGATAAATCAGGGAGAGAGCAGTGAGGGGAAGGCAGGTCATAGGATCACTGGGGAAGATAATGAAGGGTAGAAGTGTGAGTATGGAAGTGAAAAAGGGACTGAGAAATAGTATAATCCTGCCAACGCCGACTTATGTGTCGAAAACATGGACATGGAGTAGGGCTCATCAGTCTAGAATAGGTGCTGTGGAAATGCATTACTTGAGAGGAGCGTGTGGACTTACTAGGTGGGATGGAGAAAGTAATGAGAGATGTGGTATGAGTGAGAAGGCAATAAGTATTGAGTGTGGAGTGGTTGAGAGGGTGAAGCGTAATACATTGAGGTGGTTTGGACATGTGGAGAGAATGCAAGGGGTGGAGTTTTTAAAGAAGGCATATGACAGTGAAGTTGTGGGACCTAGTGTGAGAGGCAGAACAGAGTGGAAGAGTATGTGAGAGAGAGAGAAGTGTGAGGGGAGAGGGGGGATGAAGCAAGTGAGGAGGAAGTGCTAGAACAGGGAAAACTGGAGATCTCGTCTGCCGTGGCCACACCCTTGGTGGGAGTTCCCGGAAGGAACGAGACGTCGAAGCTATACATAGATAGATTAGCTTCCTTAATTGTCATTAAACTTTGTCACTACTTAAACAGTTTGTACAGTATTATATATACCCTTAATCGTCCCAGAATTCGAGGAAGTAGCCTGAGCCTGCTGTGGGTAGTGCTGATAACTAGAATATGTAGACTCCATAACTCGTGAAAGGAAAATACAGACATAGATATTAACCCTTCAGTAGTTGTTGTCGTCGTCATGTGCGTTTGTTTATGTTTACATTCAAAGAGTAATCGACATAGGCTTCTCTTAATATTTTTCCATATATGTCGTTTTATTATATCAAACAAAAGGCTTATAAAATAGTGTTGAATGATTCTGTAACAAAAATAACGTTGTAATAGCCTGTTCCCAGTATTCCCATGAAAAATACTATCAATATTTTTATCTTGCAAATCTGGCAATCCTCTGCCAGTTTGTAAACGGGTTAAGGTGGAGTTCCAAAAGTTGGCTCAGGTTTTCAAAATGTTCTTATTTGTGCTTGGAAAGAATTGTAAAACCCAAGTCAACTTTTGGCATAACTTGGCTCGGGTTTTCCAATTTTCCAATTTCTTTCATTTCATATTTCTTAAATGGTGCTTTAATCACCTCATATGCTTTCCTCCAACCAAAACCCCTATTTCCCAGGCTCTCCCCCATGATTGATGAGGTATGGCCAAAACAGGATATTTCCCCAATAAATGGATGTTAAAATTACACGAATCACACGAAGAACAGTAGGAAAAACTATGTATTGTCTGAAAATCTCACATGTGCAACTCGGAGAATATACCAATTATTATGATAAAAAGAAATTGTTATGAGTGTTTTTAAATATTACAGTAAGTGTTTTAGGTACAAAAATTATTGTTACACAAATAAATTGCTGTGAGTGCTTTTAAATATTATTGTAAGTGTTCAAAATACTAAAGTCAAGTGATGCAACATTTTGGTGACATTGATCCAAAATATTGATTTAATTAAGTATTGTTGAAAATGCATTAAAATAATCAAATACAATAAGTGCTTTACTTTAATAACAGATTCTTTAATTAATGTAAGCTAATGTTGTGATTATTTTCTTTTAGGTTCATTTGTAGTTGTGGTCAGAAGAACTACCAACAATAAGAAAAGTGAATACTGTACTTGGTGAAATGTGGCAACCCTGACACCAGTACCATCCCTGACACCAGTACCATCCCTGACACCAATACCAACCCTGACACCTGTACCATCCCTGACACCAGTACCATCCCTGACTCCAGTAGCAGCTCTGACACCTGTAAAAATAAAAGTACATCTTGATTGAATCAAATAGTCATATTGGTGACAGAATAAAGTGATGGAGGTGGAAGCAAGTGCCACCATGGATGTGATTAGTGAAGAGAAGTGTAAGAAGATTGTCTGTCAGGAATGTGGTAGAAAGTTCACCTTCATGTCTCATTTCTATGAACATTTCTTGTCTCATTCTGGGGAAAAAAACTTTGAGTGTCATGAATGTGGTAAAAAGTTTAGTTACAAAAGCTCCCTCAATGTACACATACTGACACACACAGGAGTGAAGAACTTTGAGTGTAATGAATGTGGTAAAAAGTTCATGGTTAAAAGGGAACTTAGAAAACACAAACTGACACACACTGCAGTGAAGGAATTTGAGTGTGGTGAATGTGGTAAAAAATTTGTTCAAAAAAGCAACCTCAACATACACATGGTGATACACACTGGAGTGAAGAAATTTGAGTGTAATGAATGTCGTAAAAAATTTGGTCGAAAAAGCTCCCTCGATGTACACATGTTGACACACACTGGAGTTAAGAAATTTGAGTGTAATGAATGTGGTAAAAAGTTTGCCCAAAAATCCAATCTCTGTCGCCATATTCAGACACACGAAGGGGTGAGAAATTTTTGAATGTAGTAAATGTGTTAATGAAACGTGACGAGTTTTGGGTTTGGAGAATACTAATACTATAGCAAGTTTATATGATGACTAGCTACCATTTATATAGTATAGATCAAGACCAATAGACTAGACAGGTCTACCCGCCAACCCCTCTATCAGGGGGGTTATCACGTGTACACGGATTCAGGACGTCATGGAGAGGACACCAATTAGGTACCAGACCTGTGAAGCGTCATCAAGAGGGTGGGAACCCGTAGGTGCCGAATTGCCAACGTAGTGCTTTTGCATCTAGATTTAGCTCCTTTTAAAGTGATTTATAAAGAGTGCATATTTTGGTATCTTAATAATATCTGAGTCTTGATGCAAAAATGAGTATGAAATGAATGAATGTCTATAGGTTTTGTCGACCATTTATTAAAAATTGCGCCTTTTTAGTGCTTCGGGAGCGGGTCTAGCACCTCTACATAATTCAGGTGTGCATATATATATATATATATATATATATATATTATCATAACAGTGACTCCTTGAATTCTGGAATTGATGCAAATTTCTTACTTCCTCTTTCTTGTTTCTTTACTGCTCTGAGCGTTCTCCAAGATGGCATCTGATGCATTGTCTAATATATTTCTCATGTATTAATGGCTTGGTCACGTAGAGTGAGAGAGAGAATGTGGAATGTGTGTTTAATTAAAAGCCAAGTAATTCATATTTTAAATTTCTTTTGAATGCCTTTGTACCAAAATGATGGCTACATATTCTTGAAGTTGATGGATTAATAAAACTCCTCTTGCAGAGATTAACCCACTTCTGCACGCCTCATCTTTTGGGAAATTATAGAAACTTAAATTTCCGTTTTTCCTCAACAGTGCAAGGCATCTCGCTACAGCACAGTTAGCAGGCATTTCTATATTAGAGTAGGCTAACCCAGCGAGTCACTAATGATGCCCAGGAGAGGAGAGGATCTAGCTGTGTCACTTGTCAAATGAATACTGACTACCAGCCTGACCCAGACCCTCCACCCAATCCACTCCTTGACATCACTCATAGGCCAACGATCACGCTGCTTTTGAGAGAGAAACTCCCCGGGGATCTGATAGGAAGACCTCTCTAGTATTCTATTGGTTTTGGTATAGATAAGGATTATAGTCAACCTCCAGCATTCTGCATTTGAGGTGTGGCAACAGGTGGGGATTTCCCCTTAAGCAGTATTGCCACATCAGGCTTTCCAACCCCCATTACTATGTGTATATATATACCACTAGCGGAGATACCCGGTGCTGCCCGGGGAAGATGCCTATATGAATAAGGACTAAGGAGACATTTTATAGTTTAGCGAGTAAACTATATTATATTATCTTAGTGAGAGGTGTTTTCATTGATATACAGTCAGGATCATTATAACAGTTAGACGTATGGCTTAAACAGTTAGAGTATGGCTTAAAAAAGTTGGTGCCATTTACAAAAAAATATTTGCTTCATACACGCATTGAAGCAAAAAAGTTTAAAAACTTGAAAAATCTCAAACCGATTTTGTAAGCCTTACTACAGGTAATTTTTTTGACACACACACACACAGTCAGAAAGCACACACAGATACACAAGGTCAGAAAGTACACACACACATGAACACAGAGATATAGAGAACACACACTCACACAGAGTATGAGAGAGAGAACACACACAAACACACGCACACTCATTGAGGTACCTGTGTGTCATGCTAATGTGTGTGTGTAAACTATTCCACACACACATTTACACACACACACATGCACATTTGTGTGTGTGTGTGTGTAATAAACGTATATGTGTGTGTGTAATAAACGTACGTGTGTGTGTGTCAGCGTGTAATATACGTACATATATGTGTATGTGTGTGTGTAATAAACGTACATGTGTGTGTGTCAGCGTGTAATATACGTACATATATGTGTATGTGTATAATAAACCTACAAATGTGTGTGTGTGTGTGTGTAATAAACGTACATATGTGTGTGTGTGTAATAAATGTACATGTGTGTGTGTGTGTAATAAATGTACATATGTGTGTGTGTGTGTATGTGTTGCAACATAACACCCCACATGTGACGTCACCATCTCTCTCTCTCTCCTACACACAAATTCTCTCTCTCTCTCTCTCTCTCTAATCCGTTCGAGCGGTACATTTGGCGTGCGATCTTAGCAGCTCGAACGGAAATTCAAGCTCTTCTTTATGATTTTAACCGGTAAATAGAATATTTGGCATTTTAACATAATTTTTACGTAAAGTTACGCCATAAAATCCTTTGCCGGTGGTGCTGAATCAGAATATATAGTTTTGGGAGTGTCATGGATCCAGCCCAATTGGTAATGCTGGACCATGTTTTTTTGGTAACACTGTAGTTGTGTTTGGCTATATTTTATACCTTCCCTGGCGGGCGCACGATAGGTGCATATAATTAACTGTAAATACATTCCCCACTAATAGTATTCATGTTGTTATTCATTTAATATAGTAATTCTCTGCTAGTAATGTATAAACTCATATTATTCATCATCAAATATTCATATTGTTATTGTTAGATAGTTTTCCCCCAGGCTAGGTTGAATAACCCCTTTTCGCTGCCGTCCCCGAGGCGGCCTGGCTTGCTCTAGGTCTCTCTCTGTTCCCGCCACTGGTTAAGACAACATCTCCCCCTCAGCTCTCCTCCTTGTTGTGTCCCTTGTGAAATGCTCCCTCGTGGTGCATTAAGGTTTGTGTCCTTTGTTAGGCATAGTCAATCTCGACTATGGGCCTGGTAGGATATTCATATTTGTGCTGTATCCCTTTTTTCCTGTGTACATTAAATATGTAAATACTGTGTGTAAATGTAGTTAATTGTTTATTAATATTCCTCTCCAGACTACCCCTTAACGTTTTTACCTCATGCCCACCATTCCCTCATATTTATGGCTGCTCACTGGGTTATTGAGTGTTCTAAATTAGACTTCGTCACTGCTTCCCTGTGTTATTGAGGGTAGTAGCCCAGGGCAAGGGTTAGCCAGGGTTGTAAAGTGATAAATGGGGGCCTGACCGGGATGGATTGTGAATGTTTATTTGCCCATAATTAATTAATGTACTAGCCTCTCATTTTTTTTTCAGTTAATCAGTGCCGTTTTGAAGCCATTCCTTCAACTTTGAGTATTTGTTGTGTTTTGTTGGCAATTGAGCACTTGATTTTTTTTTTTGTGTTGTGAAATTTATTTTTGATGTTAGCCTGAGTGTGAATATACCTCGTTGCGCATTTTTTCATATTTCCTTCACTTTATTCACTGAGAGTGCTATGTATGTATTTTAGTCTAATTTTCCATTGTTGTTGTGGATCTGGAGAGAGAATTTTTGTACACACGTGGTGTTAATTTCACATTTCATAACTTGAGGTTATTTATATACAGTAAATATTCTTTCCCTATAAGTAATTACCATATTTTATCCCTCTATTTACTTTTATTAGCTAGCTTATTTTCGGGTTGTAGTCCCCTTCTTGCTGCTAACCATGTTTGTCTTAGCTGATTTTGTAGCTAACCCTGAGGTGGAGAGTCTAACTGGCCTGACTAAGGTCCAGTGGTTGGAACTAGCTACTCATTATGAACTAGAAGTACGAGCTGGTCTAAGTAAGAAAGAAGTGCGTCAGTTAGTGTTAGAGCACATGGTGGACGACGAAATCCTTGCGGAGGAGGATGTTGCATTTCTTTATAAGCCTTCTGACTTAATTGTTCTAAAAAAATTGCAACTTCAGTTAGCCCATGCTGACAATGAGAAATTAAGATTACAATTATCTCAGGGGTCTTCAACCTCAGAACCTCCATTTCGCTTGTCTGATGCCCTAAAGTTTGTCCCTTTATTCCCAGAAGAGGATCCAGATGGATTCTTCATTAGTTTTGAGAGAGCAGCTGCATTGCATGATTGGCCAGAGGACAAGTGGGTATTGCTAGCCCACAACTCATTTAGAGGGAAGGCCCAGGATGTGTTTTGTTCTCTTGACTCTACCCTTACTAATGATTATCATGTTGTTAAGAGATCCATATTGCATGCCTATCAGAAAGTCCCTGAGGCCTACCGCCAGCAGTTCCGTAGCTGTCGGAAAGCCGAGGGAGAGACGTATGTTGAATTTTTTAGACGTAAGCAAATTCTTTGTCGTAAGTGGGTTGACTCTGAGCTTGTCACTAATAATTTTGATGATTTATTGCAATTGCTTGTTTTAGAAGACGTTAAGTCATGCATTCCTACTAAAATTAGGTCACACCTTGAGGAGCGGGGAATTAATTCTTTAGCAGAAGCAGGGCCCTCAGCCGATCATTATGCTCTAATAAATCCTGACCTCGCTCCCAAGTATAAATCACATGTGTTACCCTCTTACCCTCCTAAACAGATGAGTGTGGCACCTGTTAGGCCACCATTATTTAGAGACACTAGGGACTCTCATTTTATTAGGCCAATGGTACCAGTTAGGCCTGCTGTTGGGTTACCTTATCAGAATGTCGGTCGTGAACTAAGACCACCTCCATATTGCAGATATTGTAAGAAGCCAGGTCACCAGATCCATGAGTGTATGAAGTTGGCCAGCAAAAACACTTCCTCCCCACATGGCCGTGTTGTTCTCCACACTAGTGTACGGCCAGAGGAAGTGGAGTTGCCTCAAATACCCCAGGTGAGTGAAAAGCTTGATTTGAGTCCCTGTTTAGTAACTTTGCCAAGTAAAATTCCTCCCTCTTTCCAACCATTTTGCTCTAGTGGCCGGGTGGCAGCCTCTTGTACCGTAAACTCCTCCACCCCAGTCACTATTCTGCGTGACACAGGCTCAGACCTATCCTGTATTTTGAAGGAAGATGTCCCTAACTTTGAGTGTTATACGGGAGAGACGGTACTGGTGTCAGGATTACCAGGAACCGCTCGTTATCCATTATGTTCTGTGTATCTTACAAGTGCCTTTGTGACCCGACAGGTCACTTTAGCTGTTGTTGACACTCTTCCAGTGCCTAACGTATCTATTTTGATTGGCCATGATCTTGCAGGTACCCAGTTTGCACCTAACCCCATTGTTGTTGATGTCCCTAGTATAGTTAATAATACCAGTAAAGTAGAGGAACAGTACCCCAATCTTTTCCCCAATTGTGCGGTCACACGTAGCCAGAGTAAGGGGCTGGCTGAAGCTCCTTCAGAGGAACCTAATGACCCTACTGATGATTTGTTCCTTGGTGAATTATTTAATGATGACATTCATGTCCCTTTGCCCACGGAAACCCACTCCAATGCTCTCCCTATCACCCGTGAGGCTTTAATTCAGCAGCAGTCCTGTGACCCTGAGTTGCAAAAGTTTTTCAATAATTTGACTGAAGAAGGAGAGGTTCATAATTTTTCAAATTGTTTTTATCTTAATTCTAATGTTTTAATGAGGAAATTCAGACCCTTGCATGTACCTGCTAGTCACACCTGGGAGACTGTCCATCAAATAATTATTCCTAAACCCTTACGAGCATCAATATTAAGCATTGCCCATGATGGTGTGGGTGGCCACCTGGGTGTCCGCAAGACTTACCAGAAAATTCTGTCTCATTTCTACTGGCCTAAGTTAAGAAAAGATGTTGCTTCATATTGCGGAACTTGTCACATATGTCAACTTAGCAATAAGTCTGGTCCTGGAGTTAAACTTGCCCCTCTCTGTCCCATACCAGTCATGGACGAGCCTTTTAGTAAAATTATAATTGACTGTGTTGGCCCTTTGCCCAAGAGTAAGCGTGGTAACCAATATTTGCTTACCATTATGGATTCTGCCACCCGCTACCCAGAAGCAATTCCCCTTCGTAGCATTAACTCTAAAAATATTGTCAGGGCTCTTATTAAGTTTTTCACCCAAGTGGGGTTGCCAACTATTGTTCAGTCAGACCAGGGGTCTAATTTCACCTCTAGGTTATTTAAGGAAGTTGTGAATACTCTAGGGATTTCTCATTATATGTCCACTGCCTTTCATCCACAGAGTCAAGGTGTAGTGGAGAGGTTCCACCACACCTTGAAGACCATGATTAAAGCTTTTTGTATGGAATCTGGTAAGGATTGGGATGAAGGTATTGATTTGTTATTATTTTCTGTACGTGATAGTGTTCAAGAAAGTCTGGGATTCAGCCCTTTCCAACTAATTTATGGTCACCAGGTAAGAGGACCTCTTAAAGTCTTAAAAGAGTGTTGGTTAAGAGAAGATAATTGTGTTCCAGTTGCTACATATGTTACTGACGTTCAGACAACTTTACGCACTGCCTTAAAGGTGGCTCATTCACACCTAGGTCAAGCTCAGGAACGTATGAAACTTAATTATGATAAGCGCCACAAGGCCCAAATACGCACTTTTAAGACAGGTGATTCAGTTCTAGCTCTGCTCCCTTTGCCTAACCATCCCCTCCAGTCTAAGTTTTATGGTCCCTATACAGTGTTGGAACGGGCTGGAGACCTTAACTATGTCATTGCAACACCAGACCGGCGTAAGAAGATACGTAAGGTCCATATAAATCTTTTGAAATTGTATAACCCGCGAGAGACACTGCCCCATGATGTTGCCCCAGTCACGCTGATAAGTGCCCAGTTGAGTGACAAGACCCAAGATGATGAAAGTTCTCCATTCATAGGTACTAAATTAGCTAATTCTCAGATCCTAGCTGACCTCAGTCATAAAGTGATGCACCTACCCCCTCCCCAGGCCGGCGACATAACCTCTCTTCTACAGGAGTTCCAAGACGTTTGTGGGGATGTACCTCAACTTTGTCCACTACTTCAACATGACGTGGATGTCCAGGGAGCCAGGCCCATACGACAGACACCATACCGCCTCGGCCCCGAGAAGAGAGAATTCCTGCAGGAAGAAGTCGAGAGGTTGCGGAAGCAGGGACTCATCCGTCCCAGTTTAAGTCCATGGTCTTCCCCAGTGGTGCTAGTCCCTAAGCCCGGTGGTACGTTCCGCATGTGTGTGGACTACCGCCGGGTGAATGCAGTGACAGTGCCTGACTCTTATCCCCTGCCTCGTATGGATGACATCATGGATGACCTGGGGTCAGCCCGCTTCATCTCCAAGCTGGACCTCCTCCAAGGTTATTATCAAGTCCCCCTCACGGAACGTGCTCAGCCCATCTCAGCCTTTGCCACTCCAACCGGCCTCTGGGAGTTTGTGGTGCTCCCCTTCGGAATGCGGAACGCCCCCGGAACCTTCCAGAGGCTAATGAATCACCTTACTGCAGAGCTGACCAGTGTCCGAGTCTACCTGGATGACCTGGTAGTGTGGAGTGACAGCTGGGAGGACCACATAGAAAGGCTAAGAAAATTATTTCAAGTTCTACAGGGGGCCTGCCTGACGGTGAACCTTTCCAAGAGTGAGTTTGGGCATGCTCACGTCACCTTCTTAGGGCATGTGGTGGGTCAAGGCCAGCTAGCTCCCGTCAGCGCCAAGGTGGAAGCCATCATACAGTATCCCAGGCCCACCAGCAAGAAGGAAGTTATGCGGTTCTTGGGCATGGCCGGATATTACCGCCGATTCTGCTGTAACTTTGCCCAGGTATCATCTCCCCTGACCGACCTCCTGAGCACCAAAAGAACCTTCCAGTGGACGGATGACTGCCAGAAAGCCTTCCAGTCTCTTAAAGTCCTACTCTCCAGTGCTCCTGTTCTACGTACTCCCGATCAAAATAAACCCTTCTACATCCATGTGGACGCCAGCGATGTTGGGGTGGGTGCAGTACTATTACAGAAAATGAATGACGAGGTCTTACATCCCTTATGTTATTATTCCCAGAAATTAAAGAGTCATCAAAAAGCCTATGCAACCATAGAAAAGGAAGCATTAGGTATTGTCTTGGCTACAGAGACATTTGGAGTATTTTTATCAGGCAGCCCTCATGTAATTACAGTCTACACAGACCATAACCCTCTTGTATTTTTAGAAAGGGTAAAATTCAAAAATGCTCGTGTATTGAGGTGGGCTCTCGCATTACAACCTTACAATTTATCTGTGCAACATATACGAGGAAAGGAAAATACCCTTGCAGATGCTTTATCTCGTGTTTAATTTCTTGGTTTTTTTTTTTCAGGTTCTTTGTATTTATTATTATGATTTTTTTTTTTGTATGTATTTCCAGTGTATTTATTTATGTCTTTATATATATGTCTATGTCTATGTATGTTACTTCATGTTAGGAGTCGTAAGTTGTTTTTTTTTTTTTTTTTTTTCCCATAAGGCAAAAAAAAAAGTTTTCTTGGGGGGGGAGGTGTCATGGATCCAGCCCAATTGGTAATGCTGGACCATGTTTTTTTGGTAACACTGTAGTTGTGTTTGGCTATATTTTATACCTTCCCTGGCGGGCGCACGATAGGTGCATATAATTAACTGTAAATACATTCCCCACTAATAGTATTCATGTTGTTATTCATTTAATATAGTAATTCTCTGCTAGTAATGTATAAACTCATATTATTCATCATCAAATATTCATATTGTTATTGTTAGATAGTTTTCCCCCAGGCTAGGTTGAATAACCCCTTTTCGCTGCCGTCCCCGAGGCGGCCTGGCTTGCTCTAGGTCTCTCTCTGTTCCCGCCACTGGTTAAGACAACATCTCCCCCTCAGCTCTCCTCCTTGTTGTGTCCCTTGTGAAATGCTCCCTCGTGGTGCATTAAGGTTTGTGTCCTTTGTTAGGAGGCATAGTCAATCTCGACTATGGGCCTGGTAGGATATTCATATTTGTGCTGTATCCCTTTTTTCCTGTGTACATTAAATATGTAAATACTGTGTGTAAATGTAGTTAATTGTTTATTAATATTCCTCTCCAGACTACCCCTTAACGTTTTTACCTCATGCCCACCATTCCCTCATATTTATGGCTGCTCACTGGGTTATTGAGTGTTCTAAATTAGACTTCGTCACTGCTTCCCTGTGTTATTGAGGGTAGTAGCCCAGGGCAAGGGTTAGCCAGGGTTGTAAAGTGATAGGAGTGAAACCTACATCCTTCACTTCTTCAGACCACCATGCACTCCCTTTCTTCCCCCTCTTTTGTCCTTTGTACCCCACCACTTCTGCTGCTGTCCTACACACTAAAGATTTGAATGTTTCATACACATTATTCACTCCCAATCCCTCCTCTATCCCCATCCTTGCATCCCCCAGCACTTCACCCACCCTCCTCTTATATTCCTCCCTATAATTTGCTTCATCTAATTTCCCACTAGCCACCTCCCTCCTGTTCCTCACCCCTTCTTTCCTCCTACCATATTCCCACTTAACCCTAACCTTCATCCTTACCAACACCGCAAAATGGTCGGAGCATTGTATCAAGCCAATCACCACTTTTGCATCTAACACATCCTTCCTCAACCTTTCATCAACTGCCACATAATCAATCAAACTCTTCTGCTCTCCTCTCTCATCCCTTCTCCTCCATGTATACCTGTGGATCATCTTGTGCTGAAAGAAGGTGTTTGCCAAGAACAACCCCCTCTCAGCACAGACATCCACCAGATACTCGCCATTCCTATTTATTCCTTCTACACCCCATTTACCCACAATACTTCCCACTTCCTCACCTCCCACCTTTCCATTCATATCTCCCATCATCACCACTCTCCTTCCATTATCAATCTTTCTTAAACACGCATTCAATTCCTCCCATAACACTCTCATCCTCTCTCTCCCTGTCTTATTTTTTTCTTCTACTGGTGCATAAGCACACACCCACGCATACTTCACCATGCCAATCTTTCCAGTCATCCATACTATCCTCGACCCATGTCCATCCACTCCCTTCCACACCCACAGAGACATCAACAGTGCACACCCTTCCTTCCCTCTTCCTTTAGTCTATTCATTCTTACCCGTCCATACTACTCCTCCTTCCATTCCCTCCCACAGTCCACTCTCCCTTCCCTCCTTACACTCAACCCCTCCACATCCTCCACGTCCACTCTTCCTTTCTTGAAACATTCTACAATCTCTCGTCTCTTAGTCACATCCGTCATCCCATTCACATTCACAGTTACCACTCTCCTACACTCCCTCTTCCCCTCTCCCTCTACAGGGCAGCCGGAAGACCCCCCCGCCAGTAGCCATAGCTGTCCACTCCCCCATTGGGGGCCACTGATGGCTGGCAAGGCCAATGCAGTGCTCATTCCCGGAGGGACATGGGCCGTCGGCATTGTCAAAGCTAAAAACACGGTTATAAATTTTAAATGTGACAAAAATAAAAACATGCTAAAAACATACAAGAGATTAAAATCTAAAACACTAAAAGCACTAAAATACAATAAAAACCTTAAAACCTATATGTGGGGGAAGCTAATTCTAACCCCTACATCGCCTTCCCCTTTGGCTCCACCTCCTAAGTGGATAAAATAAAGATAAAAAAAGGAGGTGTGCCCCCGAGGTCACCGCTTGGAGACGGGGTAAGGCTTACCTACCCTTCCTGGGGAGGGGTAGGTCACCGAGGTTTCTGCTCTTCCCAATACCGACAGATTTTGCTCTGCACAGTAGCAAACACCTCGACCTCATTGGTTACGATACTGCCACTGCGCAAAGCATTTAAATAACTGGAATTATATACATACTGATATATACTGGAGATGTGTAAAAGGTTGACCATATTCCCAAATCTAAAGGCAAAATTATGTCTCAGAAATAACTATTGCAAATATTATCAAGTTGTAAGTCTCAATAACATGAACCTTCCTTACCAATTCAATAAATTTTATTGAACTATAATTTAATGCATAATTTTCACCTGTTTTCATATTACACATAAGACTTGTATTTTTCTTAACTAAATGATTTTCAACAGCATATAACAAATATGTGACTGGTATTTGTTTTTCTTAATGTTTTAATTATAAAGACTAAAAAAAACCTACATTTTATTTACATATGACACCTGTATAGTTTACAGAAATCCATGATACCTCCCTAGCTATTTGTACTATTAGTTTCCTGCATTATCACAGTTCATTACATCATATATACCTGAGTAAAAACCTGCAAATTTATGATATTGGAAAGCTGTTTAAACTCATGTACAGTCACTCATAAAAATTAAAACCCCCACAGGCCAGTCATCTTCTTATACGTGTGATATCGGTTTTGGCAACAGTGTACGTGACGTCAGTGATGGCGCTTGAGAGATGAAGTTGATTTGCTCGACACATTTGTAACTAATGGTAGATGAGACGAAGCATGAGTTGGGATAATGTTTCGAGCAAACCAACCTTCCTCCAAACACCACCCACACCACACCACTTCTGACGTTCACACTCCCGTGAGGCTCACCCAGCGTTATCAATGTTGGCCCAGATAACCCCGAAACACTAGTTGTGAGCTCTGCTCGCTCGAACCATTCACTGGTGGGAGGGAGAAGTAAGGAGGGATTTGAGGAGGGTAGGGGGGGTGTCTATACAAGAGAGGTGAGAAATTATTCTTGGGGAGGTGAAAAATGTGTGGAAGCCCAGTTATCAATTATTTATATACCGACATTCGTGTCAATTATTAACATCATTAAATGTAAGATTAAGTTTTTAATATTATGATGTAACACAAAAACAACCGAGGTAATATTATTGTATACGGTATTTTTTCGTATAATATTCAATGGTTATCATCAAGCACTAAACGCTGAAAAATACTTACACAATAACTGAATAAGAATCATGAACTAGAATGCTATTTATTAAATGAAGCAAATGTGAATACCTTTATATTACATGTGTCAAGTGTTGATACCACTAACACACACTTCCATTTCCCCCGTATCTACCTAACAGTTTATAATCGTGTCAAATATCAAGGCTCTCATTATCCCTCACGTGATAGCAACCTTGTAATATTCTGAATACTTTAAAAAATAGCCTGTTGTATTGAAATATTGGAATTTGACTATGAAACTCTTTTTTTGTCATTTGTCTCTTGGTAGCAAGACATTAATAATGATTCAAGTACTCTTACCTTCATTAATATTATTAGCCAAAGATAAGAATGCATGAAAAAAAGTTGATTTTACTCAAAGAATAACAAATCTAACATGAAATGTAAATGTTAAAAGCTATATTTAAAAGACAAAACATATAATGAAAATAAATAACATCATTTCTTAAAAAAACATAAGCTGAAGTTAACAATACTTTAGATTGAAACCTACACACAAACCACACAACTAAAACGATACTTGCACATTAATAAGTCTTGTCACAAAATATAACACAACTAAAACCACACTAATCATAATAAAAAAAAAAAACACACACACACACACACGTGAAAACAAATCACCTTTTCTCGATAGCCTTTTTAATGTTCACCAAAATTTCTTATATTTTGGCTATATTTTCTGCAAGACCCATCAAAATATCCCTTATAGTCTTATGGACAACTAGTATATCTGGAGCTAGCGTAGCTTCCAGTTGAGCTGTCACACCTCCAGCTGACCGAGAGGAAGGGCGACTTGAGGCTACAGAGCTGTGGTATGAATGCTCCTCACTTGGTGGAGGTTCTACAAGCGTCGGCAAGCTGTCGCCAGTCAAAACCTCACAGTCCTGCCAAATTGGCCCAGGTCTAGGTGAAAGGGGCCCTTGATGGCAGTCCTGGGTCATCCACATCACCTTCATCCAAGTTTTCTTCAACAACTCAGAAATGATGAAAATTTGCGACTTTCATATAATTTTAGAGAAATATTAAGGATTATCGTTATGAATTAATATTGTAAAGTCATACTTAAGGAAAGCAGTATATAATTAGTCATACATATAATTACAGCAGCAGTACTGCAATTTTTACTGGGTTAAGGTACTCATATGATACATATGGAATCCAACAAAGCATCACAAATTTAGTTTTGATTAACATGGCTCCAATTTTAACGACTATATGAACTGCTAACAGGAGTTATTTATATGATACACAAAATGCAATAAATAATTATGTACTTGACTCTTGTATATTGGGTAATCACAGTACATGTACACTCGCGCACCACAGTCTCTAACCCACCTGAGTTTGGGCCGGAGATATGGCTCGGATCCTTTCTGGACGACAGCCCACTCAAACGATTAAGATGCCACACAAGCACGAACATACGTTTCGAACCGATACAAGCTTGACTCCCTGTTTGACATGTATAATTAATTGTTTTTTAAGGCTACGCAATCATATTTTGGCTGTGTGAATGACATTTATGTATATAATTATTGCAATATACTATCCCCATAATTTATAATGAACTAGCACACGAAAGAATATTGCCAGAGGATTCATGAAATCACTAACTAAACTACACACTTCAAATCACCAAGTGAACTCAGATGTTTATTCGGCGCACGCGAGCGTGTGTGTGTGTCTATATTGAGAGAGAGAGAGAGAGAATCATCAGACAATATCTGTTCACCAATGTGGCCGTCTAAGCACAGTGGCTAAAAATAATGATGGTTCCACCGCAACATAGTGACCAATAATGTAAGGATGACCAAACACAATTTAAAACATATAGGCTACAGTATAGGGCTATAACAAACAACAATTTCCTACACATTAATCAACTGACATTTTATACGTTCTCAATATTATCTTACAATAATTCCATCTTTTCATACGGAGAGGAGACACACTGCTGGTGTTTCGGGGTCACACACGTAATATTCTTCATGTTAATCTCACCTTACTTTTGTTAATGTTAATCAGCCAAAGCATGGATACATAGGGGACTGTAATTACTGCATATTGATATAAAAATTAAATTTCACTGCATGCCATTGTCATACAAATACGGTGTTATCTCATTACCAAACGTTCGGCCTATACAACAATGTCGATTTTATTTAATGTGAAGTAATAAATAATATCTGAAAAGCAACACCATTTTAATCAGATCACACACAGCAGAATGACTGAAAGAATGAAGAATGAGATTGAGGAAAACACTGAGCTTCAGGGCGAGTCACTATCATCAAAATGAACTTTCACCAAAAAGAAAGAAAGAAAAAAAAATTCGTTCTAGATAATTATAGAAAATACATAAGATTAAACACGTTAAGGAAACAATTTCTGAGGAAGTATCTTGATGTTACAGTAGGCTACACACACACACACACTGAATACCTGTGTGTTCACTGGGTGGTATGGAAGTGCTTCGTTTTAATTGTAATTCTTGAAAGCTTATTGGTATATTCTTTTGCGTCCCTCTTTCATGCAAATATCTGAGGAATTAATATGCAGTAAAGAAAATATATTGATTTTTGCAGCCAAAATACTATTGTATAGTATAACCACAGAAAGAGTTGTATATAAGGTTTACATGACACGGTGAGTCAGACCCCTTTTCAATATTTCGAAGCATTTCTGTTGGTGCGGGTCTGACCTTGTCATAGTTTCAGTGGGCTGTCGTCCAGAAAGGATCCGAGCCATATCGCCGCCCCAAACTCAAGTGGGCTAGAGATTGTGGTGCTTGAGTGTACCATAATTACTGAAGGTATAGATATACGAGAACATCTTGTATATTTGTTCCTGGGACTAAGCCCTTATGTTTTGCACTGTTTAACTTTGAATGGAATTGAGAGGTAATGCTGCTCAAAATGAATGTTTTATATATATAAACTCTCAATGTAATGACTTCACTAGTGCCACTGAGGGTAGATTTCCATATTACTAGCCTAGATGAACAGCAGGACATATTTTACTGTTATTTACTGTACAGTCTGTTACAGTTCCGACTGGGCCACCCAGTATCGAGAAATGGTAGATGTGGCTGCAGTGTGTGTGTGCTCGAAAATTATACGGATCGTCAACACTCTCCCTCTGTAGTGAACATGATTCTGCCTCAAAGTTCATTCCATAGATGGCGCTGTGTAGTTGTGGAAGGAATGTGGACTGCAGGGTTGAAGTTTCGGGAAACATCTATGCTCGTGCCAATGAGTCATGAGCTCTCAGGCAGAGTGGTTGAGGAATGCTATTATGGAAATTTAACAACTACATTACATAATGAGTAGGTGAAGCTAAGGTAAAGTTGTTCGTAGCCTGAACAGTGAATATTTTTTCTAAATGGATTTCATGTTTAGCATGCAACATTGCCTTGTTTTCTTGTTTTTCTACCAACTCGAGCAGATCGAGCAGATAGGTTGTTTGCTTTGGCCATCATATTTTGGTAAGCATTATTTGATGTTCACCTCTGATTTTGTATTTTATTTGTAAGTCACGTTACAATGTATTACATGCATAGTAAAATTCCTTCATTACTAAATACTCCTTCTCACTCTCTCTCTTTCTCTCTCACGTTAAAGTGTACTGTAATCTCTCTCTCTCTCTCTCTCTCTCTCTCTCTCTCTCTCTTTCTCAAATGAACACTATCTTATCTTATCCAGTCTATTTAGATATGAAATCGTATGGAGATTTAGGACCAATTCCACAGTTGTTCGTTGTAGTTTGTTAGCGCCCAAACGAAAGAATCTAAACTGTGTAAATGACTTTTGACTGATTTATTGGATTAATCTGATGAGTAAAGTTTACAGATATTGTAATAATACTAGTGCTTGATAGTTTTGGTGAATAGGTATACTCAGCTTTTGGGAAATAACGAAGGCTTACGAGTGTGTTTGGGGAGGAATCTGACAAACAAAATGACTATGTGGGACCGGCCCTGACTCCTTGACATTCTACGTTAAACAAATAAGTGTCGAAATATGTGATATTTTTGCCAATGATAGATTCTTCTTCACCTCCTTCTAACTTCTTCACTTTTCTTATTCTGTTCTTTCTTCACCTTTCCCTCATCTCCACCTCTTCTCCCTTTCTCCTTTAGACCCCGTAGGGGGGTATTGCCGGTAGTGATAGAGGGCAATACTTTAGGGGTTTTGGCGCCCCAGCCAATCTCTTTCAGTTATTCAACTGTCTCTTTTCTTTCTATTTCCTTCCTGCTTGCTGTCCCACCTCTTCTATCACCTTCTTCTGGCGCTATATGATCTCGATGTTGCAGCGCCAAAAATCAATCAATCAATCAATCAATTTGCCAATGATAATCAACTGGCATTGATTGCTATATTAACTGGGTTATGTTTGTTTAGAAGCCACACCTGAATGGGGAAGAGGGATCACTCCTAGCGACCAAACGTGTGTTTAACCTCCTAATAGATTACCCCGATTTTTGCTAATTAACCTTTTGTAGTGAAAAATAGTGTGTGCATAACAGTAGGTGTTTTACCAAATTTGCACATCGTTCACATAATGATGGATTTATTCCAGAGATAACGGTGTGTGGCTGTGGAGAAGAGAAGGGCGAAGTTTCGGAAAGTAGGTGGGCAAGGTGAAGTTCATTGGAAGGCACCGGTTGAGCACACGGATACGTAGGGTCATTACTTTAGCTAGGAATGTAGTTTCCCAGTCAGTATTTGATGAGCGTTTCCGAGTAACGACTCCTTATAATGATAAAATCCTAAAGATTTTTATTACTTTGTTTATTGTATCACCCGTTACCATAAATCTTACGAATTATGAAATTACTCCGAAATTATCCCTCTCGCATATTCTGTGTATCTTTTTCTCGAGTCATCAAGTAATGAATGGATAACGTTAGCTACACAAATTAAAGAAGAATGTGTCTAAATTGACATTACCGATATCATGCTGTATGTGTAATAATCCTAAAGAAAATTAGCACCTAGTAAAAGTCAGACAGAACACGTGATTAAACCAAGATTTACTTGCATTATAAAGAATTATGAAATATTCGCGTCCGTGCCCGAGATCACATCTTAAAACACGCTGCACACTCAGAGGGTCCCCTATTCGGAGGCATATTTTTCAAGTCTGACCTGGTCAATGCAATCCGTTCAGTTAGGTTAGATTAACTATGGTTGGGTTGAAATGCAGTCAAGTAGGTAAAATGAGCTGGGAAAGACCATGAGACTATTTAAAAAATTTCCTATGGTTACTTTTATTCCTAAATGTTAGGAGCAATTTTCCTTCATTTCGTCCCAGCACTTCTTGCTCTCCAGCCAAATTCGAGAAATATGCTAACCAGCTGTAAAATCGGCGGTTGAACCCTCGTTGGCCGGGGGAAAGATAAAACTCTGGTTATTCTCTACTTTCGTCATCTTTACAGGTTCATAATTTCAATAGACAGGAACACTCTATAAATGTAAATAGGCAAAGTAGGAGTTATACAATCCTTGACAACCCAACAACATTTATTTAAACAAAATATTTTTTTATTTACATTGACAATTAATATCCAGTCCAGCCACCTTCCTTCTCTATGACGGCACGCAGTCTATCGGGCACAGAGGCCACAATGCGTCGAATTTGTTAGGTTTGTTGCGGAACATCTCCCACTGAGCCTGGGTATGAGCCATTAGTGCCTCCGGTCTCCGCTCCACCATCTCTGGCTCCCAGCAGTTGATCATGGGCCGGATCCAAGAAACTTAACAACGTCGGTAACTCGAGTTAGCGACGTCGGCCACTACCGACGCGATCCAAGAAGCAAAATGATGACGTCACGGGCGCGTTAGCGACGTCGTTAATAACAACACCTCGGGAGGTGTAGTAAAAGCTGGTAGAAGTTAACGACGTGCACCATATGGGCTCAGATATCATCATATTTAGTGAATATTTCTCATTGATTACAGTGGAAATTGATATCAATATATATTTAAAGACGGCAAGATGTAAACAAAGTGCCGTTAAACACGCAAAAAGCATGCTAGACAACATTTCAAGTACTGCTTGTACTGTACATCGGTGACTGGTCTCACTCTCACACTGCCAGTCAGCGGACTGAGGCTACTTCACCATGGACTACGTGTTGGCTGACATGGCAGCAAGGGCTCTAAGGAGAGAGGTGCTTTCGAGACCGTCTGGACCCTCTAGCTCTCAATGACAACGAGCTGATAAGGCACTACCACTTTCCTCGGCATGAGCTGACGCAGCTCATTGATCATTGATGAGTTCTCACCCCTGCTGAGAAGAACAAAGCGAGGAAATCCCATACCACCACATACCCAGCTATTGATTGCCTTGAGAGTGTATGCCAGTGCCTCCTTTCACCATGTTAATTGGAGACACAAGAGATGAGTAAAATATAATGCGTATTATTTTCTTTTCTTTTTAGTTTTAAAAGTTAGGCTAGTGGTTACTCCTCCCTAATTTACTGTAGCCTATCTATAGATATCTTCTCAATGTATTATCCTCAGATTTCCTTAACATAATTTATGTATATATCAAATCAAGTAAAAAATATTAATATATATATACTGTACTGTATATGAAATATATACCTTAATTAAGTATAACCAATAAAATATTTTTTTTATTCTAAATACTGTATTTCAATTTGTCCATTATACTAAGACTTATTTAGACTTGATGCTCAAAGATGCATTGTTTGTGCCATACCTTTTCAAGGATAAAGAATATCAGCAATTTACATAAGCAAGTACCATATAAGATAAGCATATCATATCATAATAAAGGTCTTGAAACACATCAGAAAAATTGGTTGAATACAAAATGGCTCTATTGTACTTTGTAACCTGTTTTCATTATTGCTTATCGTGTCATTAATAACTGTAAGCATGATGCAGTATGTTTTCTGATACAGTTTGTACTAATAGTGGCCAAAGTAACAGGAGCTGCATATATACAGTGCTGTATTATATTGTACTTTTTGCATAAATAAAATCTTTTGTGAACAATGTTTGGACTGCATAAACAACCCACTATAATATTTAAATTTCTTCAATACTCTATTACAATTAAATATTGTACATGGTTTTCTAGGCAGCATAGGGTTGCAGTCAAGTAATTTTAATACAAATTGTATTATTACAGTTTAAAAACCTAGCCAAACAATACTATAATATTTTTTCTCATGCAACAAATATACATATTGAATAAATAACGATTATTTCAGGTCCAACACAAGCAAGCATCAGCAGAATATTCACCAGAATAACAAACATCATGAGTACCAAGGCTGCTGAGGAAATTAATATGCCATCAACACCACAACAGTTGTGAACATCAGCCCAAGCCTTCAGCAGGGTCACCAACTTCCCACGAGTAATTGAAGCTATAGATGGTAAACTTCATAGTTTTATTGATGAAATCCATAATGCTAGTTGTTTTCCTTGTTGTTAGAACCCAATCATATAGAGACATGCTTCATAATAAATGATCAGTCTCCCCCCACCAACATTGTTGTGATTCTTGGCTCTACAACATACAAGGTGTAAGAGAGGTAACAGTTTTTTACCCTCAATATTAACTTCAACCTTGCCTTGTGTACTTTCCTCTTGAGGAATTATATTGGTTTGGCTTATATAATACTGTACCTGTATACAGTCCTGTATATACTATGTCATTCCTTTGTTTAGAGTATGAGGCAGACAGATAAAATTGATCCTATTGTTACACAATATATTAATGTTTATGCTATGTATGCAGGTACACACGTTGCCATCAAGGCTCCAAGTATTGATGAGGCCATGTACTGTACGTCAATAGAAAAAGATTAAATTCACTAAACTTTCAAGTTATTTGTGATGGAAATGGCTTGATTATCAATTATTCTGCCAGATTTCCAGGTACTGTACTGTATTTCATGTACCTAGATTTAAATAATGTGTGTAAATAAGAAATTTTGTGTAAGATACTGTTTAGTATATGGTATATATTATTGCATACCCTTGTATATGAAAAATTTCCCAAAACCTGCATGGTTATATCTCTTTAAAAATCAAGTTTGATATAAAAAGTCTTCCCATTTACACTAGGGTTGCCAAGTGTATTAAAACATTATATATATGTGAGGGCTTCTTGGCATAACATTTGAAGTAGAACCACATGCTTTAATACATGTGTCACTTTGCAGGATCCACTTATGATGCCTACATTTGAAGGAACAGCAACTTGAGGCAACACTTTAGTAGAGGCATTTTGGGGACTACTTACTCCTAGGTTGGTATCAGGAGATGTTTTAACAAGTGTACAGTTCTAAGGCTGTATGATATACATATTCCTCCCAGGTGAGTTTATGTATGGTTATATATGTATGTACAGTATGTATAAATAGTTCATCTTTCTGGTAACAATGTCTTGCAGGTGACAGTGGGGACCCATTGGAGCCTTTTCTCATGACCCCAGTCACCAATCCCACAAATGAGGCAGAAGAACTCTACTACAGGGCCCTTGTAAGAACAAGGGTCATTGTGGAGCTGAACTTAGGAGTTGTGAAAAATCGCTTCAGGTTAGGAAGTGACTTCTTAATATCCCTTCGGTTTCAACAAATCACAAGCAAACTCTATATATAGTTGTAATTTGCTCCCTCTCCAAACCTCAATTCTAATTTCATAAGAGTTTCCAATCAATGGCAAGGTTTCTAAATCTTTTGACTTTATAATGAAATGAAAATTTCACCTTTATTAATGTATTTCATATGATTACTTTTTGTTCACATTGGTCCATAAAATCCACTGTTACATTTTCCTTTTATATCCCTCTAATAAATGGTATCTAACAGATGTATTCATCGGTTTGGTGGAGAATTACAGTACACTCCTTTGAGATCTGCAAAGATTGTAAGTGCTTGTCTCCTGCTGCACAACCGGTGTGTCAGTAGGAGTATTCCTGATCCTAACAATGTAAGTATACACTGTGGCTTAGTATTTATTGTAGCATTAACTTACCTTACTGTGCTACTATATAAGTACAATGAGATACCAGTAATTACTTCAATTACAGTAATTATTATAATACTGTACAATGCAATCTCTGCAATTGCACTGCTTCAACCCTGAAGTTTGTCTTAATATATCAATGTTTTTCAGTGATTTCTAAAATCCCTTAATACATTCATTTTCCAGCATCTACCAGAAGAGGACATGCCTATTGAGGCCCATGTAGTTGGAGCTGGTGATGGTGGTGGCACGGATAGACAGACACGTGACGAGATCATACCGGAGTTTTATGGTCGAAAGGGGGTTTAAAAAAATAAAATTATGTCATGGTTACTAGTGTATTTATTTACCAACTTATTATGTCTGTGTCTGTTGGTGTTTTGCTATATGTTTTTTTAATGTGGCATGTGACAGAATGTTTGGTAACATTGGTACAGTATTGGCATGCAGAATCACCAAACTATATACAGTATACTGTATATCTATTTCCTAAGTTGGTGTTATCGGTTATATTTACATTACGATTACATGGTTTTTCCAGTGGGATCTTAGAATGTTTATTGTGTTGCTGGAATGTGTGACTGTATGCAGTTCAGTGTTATTTACAGTATGCTCCTAACTTAGCTAGGAGCATGCTATTACTGTCTTCCCTGCCATGACAACACTGTATGCTCCTAGCCAAATTAGTAGCATACTGTATGCAACACATCCTGATCCAAAGTTATTTTCCTTATTTCTCAATAAACACTCTTACAATAGAAGCCAGCACTATAATGGCTTCAGCTGCTTGTCTCTGTGCTGCTGCACTTTCTCTTATAGCAGCTGTGGCTTCCTGCTGACTCCATCATCACTTCTAGGATGTCCCTAATGTCCTCTTGTGCATGGAGGAAGTGTGGCAACAATACGTATTCTGCTGTGTGTTCAGAATAAACAATGTTATTAAATGATCTTCAGAGAATGGATCATGGATTCACCACTATAAGCACTGACAGGAGGTGGGAACAGGATTAGAATATTGGGTATTAGTTAGATGGCAGAGCACAGAGTGCTACGAAAATAGAACACAGTACACTACTGTAAATACAGTACTGTGTTATACATCATTGTTTTAAACAAAATACAAGTATGTTAATAATTAATGAAATGCTAAAACCAAGTACTGTATACTGAATGATTAATGTAATTACCATACAAAGAGTGCATAAAATCAATAAGCATTTCATAACCTTTTCATTATTTACATTTCGTATGACTCCAAAAACTATTTTCAGATACTAAATAAAAACTGTGGACGTACCTGCTGTGTTTGAAATGAAAAAGTCGAGTACACTCAGTAGAGCGATGCGATGACACTTGTTTTGACAGCTGCCAGCTGATCGCGATTTTTAAACAAACGCGCCATGTCACACGCTTCGTGATTGGCTACGAGGTGTCCATGACGTCATTGATGACTCTAGCCAATCAGAGGCGTGTACCAGTTACCGCGCTCCTAACAACAGGCGGGCAGAGGCTTCTTGGATCAGGGCGAAGTTAACGACGCCTTCGTGTAGTTAGTTATTAACGACATCGGTATTAGCGACGCGTCGCTAAACAATCTCTTTGGATTCCACCCCAGATGCTTCCAATAAATCAGACACAAGTCATTTACACAGTTTAGTTTCTTTCGTTTGGGTGCTAACAAATCACAACGAACAACTGTGGAATTGGTCCTCACTCTCTGTTCGATGTCATTAGAATAGAGATAGGATAAGATAAGATGGTGTTTATTTCAGAGAGAGAGAGAGAGAGAGAGAATTACAGTTGACTTTAAAATTTTTATTACGAGAGAGAGAAAGTATTTAGCAATGCAGGAATTTTACTATGCATGTAATACATTGTAACCTGACTTACAAATATAATACGAAATCAAAAGTGATCTCAAATTATGCTTACCAAAATATGATGGACAAAGAAAACAACCTATCTGCCCGATCCTAGTTGGTAGAAAAACAAGATAACAATCGTGGCAACGAGACGTGAGCTCTGTCAGAACGGCTGAGCAATGTTGCATGCCAAACATGATAACCATTAAGAAGAAATATTCACTGTTCAGGCTACGAACAACTTTACCTTAGCTTCACCTACTCATTGTGTAATATAGGTTCTAAATTTCCATATCAGCATTCCTCAACCACTCTGCCTGAGAGCTCATGACTCATTGGCACGAGCATAGCTGTTTCCCGAAACTGCAACCTTGCAGTCCACATTCCTTCCACAACTACAAAGCGCCATCTATGGAATGAACTTTGAGGCAGAGTCATGTTCACTACAGAGGGAGAGTGTTGACGATCCATATAATTTTCGAGCACACACACACAAACACACTGCTGCCACATCTACGATTTCTCGATACTGGGTGGCCCAGTCGGAACTGTAACAGACTGTACAGTCGGCGGCAAAAGTCCTGTCACCTCACTTGCTTCACCGAGACAGGCAGTGTTCATGGACTCGAGAAATACGCACGTTTTCTACACCTAATAATCTCGAGTCTATGAACATCGCGTGCCTCGGTGAAGCAAGCTAGGCGACAGGACTTTTGCCGCCGACTGTACATACTGCCTGGGTCTTGGAGTCCACAGGAATACCCGACACTTGCACTTCTTTAATGACTTGAGTCATAGCCTCTTCTATGTGTCACTAGTGCCACCACCTGAAATATAACGAAAAATGGTACATAATTTAATAACAAAGCAGAACCAAGCAGAATAAATTACTATACCTGGTTATCGTATTAAAATGGTACTGTATCTAAATCAGACAATGGACACCCCCCATCCTTCATCCCATGTGTGCCCATGCTAACGACCGAATCCACAATATAAATATGCTTATATAATTTATTTCCTTAATCTATCTTTCAATAAAAAAATTTGAAGTATAAGTTATTATATTGCACTAGCCAGATTCCACTACATATGGTATATTTCTGCCTGTTACTTGGTAACGGCAGTCAACTGTACAGATTTTGAGATTATCACAGAAACTACTGTAGGTGTATAGGACAGTAGAAGTTAATGTCTTTGATTTATTTTCATGACAACCAGATGCCAGTAAACTTTTTGTATCATGCTGTTCTAACCTAAACTAGCCAAACCTAAGCTAACCAAATCTATATACAATATCATACTAGTGATTGGTGTGATATTAAGAATATGCCCGGGGAGCTGCCTTAGCTCCACTGTTGTATTAAATGTGTACCAACACAGTATAATAATTCCCTTACCTGTATTTTGCTGTTCCTGTCTGATGTAACTTGGTGACTGCGTCATCTCTATCAGCTGGTGGTGTTGACATCCGATACAATGTTTTTATTTGTTGACATAGTGATACTACGTTACGATTGGCTTACAGTGCCAAGGGCATTTGTTTCCTTCATTGTGATTGGCTGAGAGCCAGTAAGCTGGGTGGCGGTATGAACAAAACACACGGAACGGGACGGGCGGGGACGCTCGCTACGAAGCTATCATCGTGAGCTACGAAGGAGGTTACGAAGCTTTGGAGATAGCCACTTACAATCTTCTTAAGCCACGATCAAATATGGCGGCTATGAGAGAGTTAAGGTGATCGTAGCGTCACCAACTTACGAAGTTTTGAAGATCCCACCCCAGGCCCGTAGTTTAAAAAAATTAAGGGCCCTTACTGGAGCTCTATGAATCCTCCAAAATATTCCATGCCACAGAACCCTTCAATATTTCTAATAGGGAATCTGTTGCCCTGAGTAGTTTGGAGAATTCATAGAGCTCCAGTAAGGACCCTTACATTTTTTTAAACTACGGGTCTCAATATCTTGCTTTGATTTTGTCGGAGATCCAGGAAGATGATTCGTCATTGTTTCTTAGGTAATTATTAAAGTATCCCTCGTGTTCTCCCTCCATAATGAATAATGATGAGTGATGAGTGTTTCGACAATAATGATCTTTCGGCTCTACTCAAAAACAATTTACAAACTTTTGAATATTTCGCCCCAATCCCGCGCTTGACAACAAAAACAGGTCATCTGTATCCATGTCAGTTTTTGTCGGCCGATACCAATTAAGCGTCCTCAAGACGGTCTTCGTATCCCAATCCTGCGCTTGGACAACAAAAAGACGTTTTGGAGTGTACATACCCAACACACATTATACACAATGGGAAGTGAGTCAGACCAAGCCAAGCATATTGTACAGCCGTGGTGCTGAGCTACTGTAATTGTTTTTCCACCTACATTTGACTCATCTTTTGAAGAAATTGCTGTGTGCAGCTGGTGACAAACATGTACTTGGCTCAGAGAGTCACATAGGAAGCTGTTCTCTTCTGGTAAGCCAAGAAACTGCTGAGTGTCGTTGGAGACACACATGTAGTTTGGGTGAAAGAAGCCTACAGGTAATTGTTCACTTCCGGTAAGTCTAGCTTCTTTCTATATGACTACATTACCATTGCCTTGCAAACTCGCACTCGGGTAACACCTCTTATCCCAGTAGGCTATATTCTCATCTTGCTGTACATTTCTTTAAAAAAACTCTGATAATACTGAGAAGTTTATTATGCTGACACGTTAAGAAAATACCCCTTTATTGGTATAGTGAAACCAGCACAGCTGGATTGCTATAGAATACGCCCCTTCTCAAGCCCAGGCCCCGTATAGGCATAATCTGGGTTGGAAGGGTCAATTCCGTGACGTTCATCAGAAGTAAATAAAATTCAAATCTGGCGCTGTACTGATAGTGGAGCCACCTGGTGGTGGCGTGGTGAGGTATTAAGCCCCTCCTCCGCTGAATACCGCTCGATCACTCTGTCGCGGAACACGTCTCAGTCAACATCCTCGCTCCTCGCTGCTACGCTATGGTATTGTTTCACGTGTTCCTGCTATTGTTTCTTTTGTGTTCTAGTGGCTGGCCTGCTTTGCAGATGTATTGTGTGTGTGTGTATTCTAGGAGGGTTTTAGGTGTTTGTGGGGGTTTATTCTTCTTTAGGACTGAGTTCTCTTTTCCCTAGCGAAGGGGGGCTTTTGGGCCCCTTTGTTCGGAGTTTTTCTCCGTCATTCCCCCCTTTCACCTTTCCTCCTGCCACTAGTACATTCTTCGTGTGTATTTTATTGGGGTTTCTGGGTTTTTTTAGCGAGGTTAGCGACGCCACGTGGGGCCTTCACCTCCCCACGTGGTGAGCGCATGGGGTCTTTGCAACCCTTCCTCTTGCCTTCCCCGATTATTATGTGTCCCCTCCCGGTAGGGGGGAGTGAGAATTGTGCCCTGGTTCTCTCTTCCTCTCCCGTGCGGGGTTTTTTTATGTAATTTTTGGTGTTTTTCCAATATTTTTAGCCTGGAGTGTTCCTTCTCAGGCTACCGGGTCCCCTCCTCCCCCTCCTTCTGGATCCTTCTGTCCGGGGGGGCCTCTTTTACCCGCTCCATGTGGCGGGCTGTTTTGGTTTTACGGGGTTTTTCCCTGGTTGGGTGTGCTTGAGTTTGGGGGGTCGTGTCCCGGCCCCCGGGTGCAGCGGGCGTGTCCCGCGCTACTTTTCCTTCGGGGAGTGTGGGTTTCCGTTTCTTCTGTGTTCCAGTGTTTGCACGTGTTAACCCATGTTTGTGTATTCTTTTCTCCCCCAGCCTATTCGTGCCCTTTGTGCTGCTTCGGGGTGTACCGTGCGGGTCTCTCCTGACGGACACCTGCACTGTTCGCCTCACGCACCCTGCTTCACTCCCTTGGGTTACGACCCTTTGGCGTGTGGTGTGTGCCGCCCCTGGGCTGAGTTGTGTCGGGTTACCTCCCCTTCTGCCCGCTCCAAGCTCCCCGCCCTTGCTTCTCTTCGTATGGCGTGGACGAGGGCTAGGAGAATGGCCCACAAACGAGACGGTTCTTCATTGGCGTGGGTGGACCCGATTTTGGGAGCGGATCTGGGTTTATTCAGGACCCGTTACCCTTCTTCCTGTCTCTCGGAGTCTCAGGGGCTAGAACCTCCTGAGGCCCGAGAGATTGAGCCTCCTTCCCTAGACGGTACTACGACTCCTTCTCGGGGCTTCGCCCCCCGGGAAACGAGCGAGTCTGTCGCGCTGGTTCCCCCGACTACCTCACCGGTACAAGGGCCCAGCAGGGAACCCCCAGCTTCGCCTCCTGCTAGAGCTGGCTCCTCAGGCCTCTCTAGAGGACGCAAGCGTTCAGCAGGAAGTCCCGTGCTCGTCGCCGTTCTCCTTCCTCCTCATCTTCGTCGTCCTCTTCCTCTTCTTCGTCGTCGGGGAGCTCTCCTTCGCCCGCCCGCAAATCCCGCAAGGGTAAGCGGGGGGGGGACAGCCCCTCGTCGAGGAAGATAGTTAAGATCGTCCACACCCTTATTCCTCACGCTTTTCCTGGTGCCTCCACCGCGCAGCCTTCGGCTGTCGCTCCGGAACCCGCTCCTTTTCCCCCGCCTCCCGCTGCTGCTCCCGTCGAGGGCGCGAGTCCTCCCGGGGATGTGGGAGTCATTATCGTTCCTCCCGTTTCCCCGGGACTCGAGTCTCCGTCAGGGGACGTAGCTGAGGAGTTGGTTACCTCCGCACCTCCGTCCCCGTCACCCCCTCCTACGGGAGACGGATACCTTCCCTACTCTTGGTCTCTTCTCCCTCCTGCCTGGACCCACTCTTCGGAGGAGGGCAGACTGGTGGCTTGGTCTCCGGACACGGCTCAACCAGACGTGTGGACCCGGAGGGATGACATCCCGGTGAAGTGGGGGGCGGATGAGAAGGGCGACGCTATTCCCTTCTACAAGGTCCGTCCTATCTCAGCACCCGTACCCACTTCATCGAGGGTGTCCTCTGCGGCGACCCTGGACGTGATGGGTTTTCTGGTGGAGTACAGCCAGCTGCACTTGTCCGAGGCTTGGAGGATTGACCGCTCCCACGGGAACATGGCGGTCCTCCTTTCCCCGGACGCGTACTTCCCAGGGGATAAGGGCGAAGGGGACCTGGACATTCCAGCCCTTCTCCTTAAGTCCCTGGACCACCAGAGACACAACGCGCCCAGGAAGCCCCCTCCTCCGTCTTTCCCCGTCATCCTCCCTCATTCCCGTGCCCCCCCGGGCTTGAGGGAATGCCTGTGGAAGACGGAGAAGGAGCCCCCGGTCCCCTATCAGCTGAAGGAGCCCGATGGCAAGTTGCGACAGGCGGAGTCTGCTACCCGCTTAGAGTTGGCACACACCATCTCCACGGGGGCAGCCGCCTCACTGATCAGGGACTGCCTCAATGCCCTCACCAACACCTACCACGAGATGTCGGGTGTACAGCTAGCGTGAGTACCTTACTCGTGTGTCATGTTAATTAGGGATACTGGGTAGAGGGTCTCTCTGTTACTCCTGGGTACTTATCCCCGGGTTCGCTCGGTTTTTTCCTTGTTTACCCCTTACAGTGACACCCTCTCTTCCATAGCCACCGTGATGGAGGGCGTGGCGGCGATGGCGACCCACTATATGCGGGAGGAGGCGAAGGCTTTCGCCGAGGCGAGACTGGCAGCCCGCCAGGCGGCGGCTAAATCTGCGCCGGAGATGGCACAGAGGGGAGTGGTGCGAGCTGCCCCCCTGTCCCCTGCCCTCTTCGATCAACCGGCGACAGACACAATCTTCGCCTCCCTCCCAGCGGTAATCAATTTACCAAAACCCTCCACCTCCAAGTAAGTACCTCTCGTTGTTCTTCTTACCCGAGTTTTCACGGGGGTGAAATGGAAGGATTTTCGGGTCTACTTTGGTTCCTAATCGTTCTGTTTGTCCGTAGGCCACGTGCCCCACAGCCATCCAGACCAGCCTACCAGCCCCGGAGGCCCTCCCAGCCCTCCAGACTACCGAGGCCCTCCTACCCCACTCCCCCGAAGGCACACAACAGGCCCTCCCAGAGGGGCCAGCAGCTGTTTCGGGGAAGGGGACAGGGCTCCAAGCCCTACTCCAAGCCCAAGTCCTCCTTCAACCACCCCTCCCAGAAGGACCGCTCCACTTGAGGGTCCCACTCTGGGCTGTCTCACAGGGTGGTCAGCAGCCTGGCCCGCCCACGGCTGGGCAGCAAGGATAATTTGCCAGGGCCTGTCATGGCCCTGGATTACTGTTCCGGTGAGTAACTGTTATCTCTCCTGTTCTGACATATGAATTATGCCTAATCCCGTCCTTGGGTTACCGTTAGGTCAAAATCAGATTTTCCCTTGCGGTCAAAATCTCTGCCTCTCCCGCCATTTACCCTCCAACCACCCCGGGTCCCTCGGGCCCTGGGGGATTAGGATTAACTGTACTCTCACTGACACCTGTCTCTTCCCGTTACAGCCACTACGTCTACCTCCTGCCTCAACCAAAGTGTCACTTTCGGTCGTCCCGCATGTGTTAGAAATGTGGGAAAAAGGGGTAGTGGAGCGGGCGACGGGAAGGGTCTTTCTTTCTCGTTTATTCACGGTCCCCAAAAAGGACCAGGGAAAAACGAG
Organism: Petrolisthes cinctipes; assembly: GCA_033782935.1. Lineage (NCBI taxonomy): Eukaryota > Metazoa > Arthropoda > Malacostraca > Decapoda > Porcellanidae > Petrolisthes > Petrolisthes cinctipes. The sequence continues at coordinate 1,348,815 of JAWQEG010001325.1, read as the reverse complement.
ATTGGTGATGGACCTGAGCAAGCTAAACAAATTTGTGAAAACATTACATTTCAGGATGGTTTCGGTTGCTCAGGTCCGCACAGTTCTGAGGAAGGGAGACTGGTTAGCATCCCTGGATCTCAAGGATGTGTACTGGCACGTCCCGATCCACCCCAGGTTTCGCCGTTTTCTGGCCTTCCAGGTGGGGACCGAGACGTTCCAGTTTACCAGGCTCCCTTTCGGTCTTTCTCTAGCTCCGCGAGTCTTCACAAAGCTCGTGATGGTGGTGGCATCCCGTCTGGCAGAGGCGGGCGTTCCCACCCTCATGTACCTGGACGATTGGTTGCTTCACGCCCCTTCCAAGGAGCAGGTAGCAAACAACGTCCGGGTAGCGAGGAGAGTGCTAGAGGAAATGGGGTTCCTTTTGAACATCCCCAAGTCCTCTCTCACTCCCACTCGCAAACTGTGTTGGCTAGGAATAGAGTGGGACTCTCTTTCGGCCACCCTCTCTCTCGCTCCAGACAACGCCCGCCGGACCCTCCGCCACGTCCGCCAGGCGCATTTTTCCCGTACTTTCTCTCGCCGCCAGTGGGAATCATTGCTCGGGTCCCTAAATTTCGCGGCCCCTGCAATGCCCCTGGGACGATTGAAACACAGGAGGCTGACGCGGGAGGTAAACCTCCACCTGTCACCCGCACACAGGGACCTTCCCAGGCAAGTGTCCCCCTCTCTCCACCGCCTCCTTCGCCCCTGGCTACGTCCCGGTGCCCTGCGTCAGCGGGTCCCCTGGGTGTTCCCTCCCCCGGGGATCACGGTGGCGACAGACGCATCGGACGTAGGCTGGGGATACCAGTCCTGCCTGGGACATCAACGTTGCGGGGGATGGAAGGAAGGGGAAAGGCTACTGCACATCAACGCCCGGGAGTTGATGGTAGCGAAGGAATGGCTCAACAGACACCCTCAGTTTGCCAGGATAGGCGTCCGCTTCGATATGGACAACGTTGCGGCCGTGCAGTGCCTACAGAAACAGGGTACCGCACGGTCGGAAATTCTCCTGTCCCTGTCAGAACAGATTTTCGCAATAACGGCCAAGAGGGACATTCACCTCTCGGCCCGCTACGTGCCAGGGCGGGAGAACGATTGGGCGGACGCCCTATCCAGGTTCAGGGGGACGTCAGTCGAGTGGCAACTGCGTCCCCTTGTGTTCGAGTCTCTCTGCCTTCGCTACGGGACACCGGAGATGGACCTATTCGCCTCCCCATCCACGGCCCTACTTCCTCTGTTCCTGACATTCTCATCCAGAACAGAGGCGGGAGGCCCGGACGCCTTCACAGAGGACTGGAACAGGTGGGGGCATCTCTACCTCTTCCCACCCCCAGCCACGTCAGTCCTCCTGAAGGCGATCCTCAAGCTGCGCACGTTCAGGGGGAGGGTTCTCCTCATAGCCCCCCTCTGGCCAGCACAGCCGTGGTTCGGAGAGTTGTCCCGGTGGTGCCCTCATCCCCTTCAGTTGGGATCGGCGTGCCTCTCCAGCACCCTGTCTGCACCACTCCAAGCGTCACTGAAATTACACGCTTGGAGTTTCTACGGGGAGTCCTCAGCAAAAGGTGCACTAAGGAGACAGTGGACAAGATGTTGAGGGCTCATCGTCAGTCGTCGGTGCGACAATACAAATCGTGCTGGAAAAGATTCCAGGACTTCTTGCGAAGACACCCCTCCATGGTCATCTCGGAGGACACAGTCCTGGAATTCCTCACGTGGCTCGCCGATTCCACCAACAGGGCCCCGGCGACGGTGCTTGCGCATCACGCAGCCCTGTCTGATCCCCTCCTCCTGGGTTTTAACATTAAGGTTTCGGAGAGGCCTCTCTCTCTCCTGAGGATGGGGATTCGGGAGGGGGCCGCACCTCACCGGGCCCAGACGCCCTCCTGGTCCCTTCACCGCGTCCTTTCCTACCTGACCTTCGAGGGGGTCCCTCTGGAGGTTTGTCACCTCCTCCAGAAAGCTCTCTTCCTGCTCGCCTTAGCTACAGGGTACAGGGCATCTCAGTTGGCAGCCCTGACCCGTCACACAGCCTTTTCTTCCGTAAGCCCTAACCTTACTTCCTTAACCATCTCCCCCTCTCCTGCTTTTCTAGCTAAGAACGAGCAAGCTGACGACAGAATTGGCCCTCTCGCAGTACCCTCGTTCCTGAGAGATGGAAATTTCCACCCCCTCTGCCCAGTCCACGCCTTTTCAGCATACGTGGAGGCGACGAGAGGGGCTTCTCCGGACCACCTCTTCTACAACTCTAGGTCCGGTAACCCTCTCTTCCCTAGGTCAATCACTCGCCTTCTCTGCCGAGTGATAGAGAACGGGGATCCCGGACACGCCCCGAGGGCTCACAGAGTTAGGGGCATGGCCGCCTCCCTCGCCTTCCTCAGGAATCACTCGGTGGAGAGGGTCAAGGATTTGGGGGGTTGGGCTTCCACTTCCTCCTTCAGGACGAGGTACCTGTTCCACTCGCTCTCCCCTACCCCCTGTGTGGCTATGGGTACTCCACCTTCCATTCCCCAGGGTCCCCGCGGGAGACACATGGGGGGGAGGGGCTGCCCGAAGAGAAAAGGTCGGGCGACTTAAGTCCCGTCACTATCATCCCATACCTCATCCACATCTTGTAGAGCTTCATGCTCATCCCCATTCTATCATACGTGTACATATGGTGAGGAAAAAATAAATTACATTGTTACGGAATTCTTGTGTATTCATTTTCCAAACAATTACATTACTATGATGAGTGACAGGATATATTATTACACAGGATGTCTGTATCCTAGTGTCCTCCTTCATCCCCTCGGGATCACATTACCTGAGCGAGGGCCATAGCCCTAGCTCAGAGGGCTTGAATAAAGGGGGGGGGGGAAGTGGGGGGGGTTGCCATGGTCACCTCCCCCCTCCTCTCCTAGTCCCGAACCCTCGAGTCTGCCTATAAAGACTTTATGTGTAACAATTCTGGTCTATAACAGAATGGTCTACGGGTATATGGGATAAGCTACTACACCCCCACCACGGCTACTCACCTAGCCAGTGTTGGGAGGTGTGTTAGCTTCTGCCTCACCGGGCTCGGTTACCTTTCCTGCCCTCCGCTGTCAACCACTCTTAACTAGCACGTGATTGCCTCCACCTCACCTCCCACCTACCGCATCGCATGCATAGCAATCCAGCTGTGCTGGTTTCACTATACCAATAATAGTGCATTTGTCGCGGCTTCTAGCCGCTTAAATTGTATTTATTGGTTGTGAAACCAGCACAGCTTTGACTGTCCCACCCACCTCCCGATGCGGCAGGCATTCACTTCTTTCTCATTGGAGTGATCGAGCGGTATTCAGCGGAGGAGGGGCTTAATACCTCACCACGCCACCACCAGGTGGCTCCACTATCAGTACAGCGCCAGATTTGAATTTTATTTACTTCTGATGAACGTCACGGAATTGACCCTTCCAACCCAGATTATGCCTATACGGGGCCTGGGCTTGAGAAGGGGCGTATTCTATAGCAATCCAGCTGTGCTGGTTTCACAACCAATAAATACAATTTAAGCGGCTAGAAGCCGCGACAAATGCACTAATATCGTCATCAACTCATAGCATAGATTCACAGTGGTTCTTAACCAGGGGTGCTTGCACCCCTAGGTGGTGCGAGGCCGGTTTCTAGGGGGTGCGAGGATAGGCATAATTAAAGCAAATTATATTTTTATATGCGCATGTTATTTTTTTCTGCAAAAAAAAAAAAATCTTTTTGCTACAGCAGTGTTTTGAGCTAGAGAAAAACATACACCTAATTTCCTAATGAAGTGCCAACGTTACAACAGACTCGAGTAAATATGTATGTGATTCGGAGGGACGAGGGAGGGAGGACACGTATAGGTGACACAGAGGGAGGGAGGACACGTAGGTGACACAGAGGGAGGGAGGTTATCGTCACCACCCTCCAGCACCAGTAACACACAGTCCTGTTTGAGTGATTTATGGTTTCCCTGTTTTAATAACTTTTTCTTATTGATACATATACAGTAGGGTGGAGGATTGGTTGTGAATCATTTCTGATTTTGCTTTCTTCACATGTATTTAAATGGTCGGTTTATATAACATAAATCATTACTGTAGCGGTGTTGCCATTACAATACTTTCATGGAATGTATTGTGATGGCTACAAATGTACTTATTAAAACCACGTATTTCAGTTTTAGCTTCTTTTTTTTCAGCAATAGAGGGGTGCGAGAACTGACTGCTGATTTGAAAGGGGTGCATATATTGAAAAAGGTTTAGAACCACTGGCATAGAAGATCCCCGATCTTATTCTAAGATGATGTGAGTGACGGTATAGCTATTCTCTCCTGATAGTAACGTGTATAAAAAAGGTGACGTCATCTAGTGGGCAGAAGATTCTGAAGCATCTAACACCAAGCTCTTCTGTCTTAGAGACCCTATATAGAGAGACTGGACAGCCAAAATTTCTGCTGCTCGCTGATTGGCTGATTGAATGGGGTGCCAATTTTGCTCAAACTCATCTCTGCCTACTAGCAGGTTTGGCACAATGTATATTTTGCCTAGACTATGATGCGTGATTGATTACTCAGTAGAATGTTGTTTTATTTATATAATATCTTCTTTATATAAACCAGCAAAGATATTTTCTTAGTCGATCTTCAACAAAACATAAATGTTCCTTGAAAAGTTCCTTAAGCCTTACAGAATGCCGAACTGTATGGTGACGAATCAGTAATATTCGCGACAACAAATTCTCTCATATTTATGTGAACAGCATGTAAACAGTAGTGTGTAAACGTTGGTAATACACCTACGGAAACCATTTTTATACAAAATTAATTAAACTAACCATAGTATCAAAGGTTTAACATACCCTAAACACATTGACTGCTGTCGTTTCAGTCAAACGTCTCGGTTTAGTAGCGTCGTCTGGCAACTCGTCACGTCCTATCGTATGCTTTAAATAACGCCTACATGGCGTATAATAGGATTTATAACTTCAGGTATCTTTTAGTATTTAAAAATATATACCTGGAAATGGAAAGAATGCAATTTTCGTCAACATTTTGCCCACGAATGTCAGCAGGAGATTACTAGTGGGTAGTATCCAGCAACTTATATATTTTTTCTATACTAACGTGAGAGGTATCGCGGAAAACACAAGGTTTGAGCAAGGATGGCGGCTGTCCAGTCTCTCTTGTATAGGGTCTCTACTCTGTCTTAGCTAAAGCGACACCCGATAATCTCGGGGCATTACAAAAGTCACAGGCTACTGACAGCCTACTTGCAAATGTATGGTATAGTTTTGGTTTAACTGCAATTATATAATGCAGCTCAATATTCTTGTGCCCATGCTACAGGATGAATATCAAATTCACGAACTTAGAAATCTTTTCTATGGAAATTAATTAAAACACCGAACCTGCACTTATTTGAAAGACACAGGGTGAGAGGTGATTTGTTTGAAGTATGTAACTGGATGTAGTCTAATCAAGGTACTGTATTAAGAGTAAGTAACCAAGATAGAACACGCTCAAATGGATTCAAGCTAGAGAAATTCAATTTTAGACAAGCAATGGAAAGACACTAATATGGGAATAGGATAGTGGACGAATGGAACAAGCTTCCAAGGAAGGGAGTTAATGCAAAAAACACTGAATGGCTTTAGAAATAGGCTGGCCATATATATGGACTTAAAGGGATGGGTCTAAGTCAGGAGCTGCTAAGAACTGGGCCAACAAGCTTTCTACAGTTTTCTGTGAAGACTTCTGACATGGTAATTTTTCGATATGTTATATTATTCATTATGACACAGTGGCTAAGTATGCATTATGAATGCAACCCCAATTTCTACACAGAGATTAGCCCTTTATCTGAACACAACCTTAATCCACAATGGCTAAGAATACGGTGAGTCAGAATTAGGGTGTATCTGTAAGCGTAAAGTAGGAAAAAATGAAGACTGTGCTAGACCAGGGAGAAAAGGTAATAGAAAGGTGGTACAGCAAGCGCGAATTAAATGGAAAGAAAGGAAAAACAATTGAAGCGAAAGAGATTGATGGCTCGGGTTTAAGTGGCGCCAAACCCTTAAGATTTTATGATAATACAACACAGTTGATATAAAAAGGTATCAAAAGTCTATGCTATAATTTTTTTTATTTGTGCTCCTCAAGTAACAGCGAACATTTTATTTAAGCTGTCATAATGGTTCAGATGCTTTCACAAATCACAAAGTGTACACTGTTGAATGAATTAACAAATTTTGCAGCAGCTAAATTCAACACTGCCAGGTAAATAAAGGGAAAAGTAGTACTAAGCAATGGAAAATGGAGAATCCAGAACGACGATATTGATGACTATTTGACTCGACTACTATACGTTTCAGCGCCGGACAGACGGTGTTTTTCGTAAATATCTCCTAAACAAATCATTGTATCAATATAATATTTCAACACACTATCCTTAACACCCGGGCGTAATTTATGGCTGACATACCATATTACTATATGTGTTATGTTAGGAGTTTACTGAGTGATATTAAGCCTAATCCAGTCATCATATCTAAGGCGTTATAGAGAATCGGACGAGTGTGGGGTACTCGTGTAACCCCGCCACCAACACCCCGAAATCCCCCCACACCATTCCTTCCTTCCCTACCCCAATATCACATTATCACCCTCCCCTTTTCACTCTTCACCCCCCTATTTACACCATCCCCCTTCCATTTTTTATTTTTTTTTGACGGTATGTATATACGTATCGTTCATTAGTAATATTGTTTAATACAGTTACCGTTGTGTGTGGACATGAAAACCAGAGTGGGTCAAACGACCATTAACGCAATAGCTAATCCCGTTGTTAATGGCCGTATAGCCGGATAATAACCCACGTGTCTAAGGCCACCAGAAAAATGATTAATTTTGGTTTTGGGCAACCAAATATAATCGTTCATGGTTGCTTCATGTGTTCTTTACCTTTTTAAATAACCAATTTATGCCTTAATTGAATATTCAGTCTCCCGTATCCCCTCCACCTCTCTCTGAGGTATGAGGTACCCAACAGTCCGAGGCTATGACTCAAGTAGTGACAGGGTAGAAATCATTGACTGCCGAGGCGCACCTATTAGCAACAATGTTGTCCATTTGCCCCCGTGGATGCAGGGCAGCGTTTGTTCTTCGTCTTGCCACATTGTACAAACGTGAAAGCCAGTGATGATGAAGACGACGTTTTCCTTGACAATGATTGTGAATAAATTTTTTTTATCATGTTTGCAGCATTAAATCCTACACTATTATATATATATATATATATATATATATATATATATATATATATATATATATATATATATATATGTAATTTGTGATAATATAAATATAAAAGGGACAAGTCAACAAAATAACATTATATTAACTGGACCAAGTTGACATTTTATAATGAATAGGTACACAGTATCTAATAACTTTTCCTAGAATGTCCAGACCACAGGTAATGCCAGTACATCGTGTTTAATTGCATGGTTGACCATAAGGACTGCAAACATGGACCTTCTACATACTACATGTATGTAAACATGCTGTTGTACAGTAATTATCTAAGTGAAATACGTCTTGCCTCTATAGAATTGTACTGCACCATACTCTTAGTTAATAATCATATCTATACATATACATCTACATAACATTCTAATATATAATACAGTGATGGAAGAAATAGGGAGGGCCACGAGTGATGAGGGAGGCGAGGAGCTAGGTGGAGAAGAGGAGGAGGGAGGGGTGAGAAGGGGGGGATGTAGTTGTGGTTAGGAATGGTTTGGGAGGGTATTGGGGGGGCCACACTTTCCTTCGAATGCGTCAATATGACTGGCAAGCTTTGTGCTATTTTTCATGAGTAAACTCCTCGCATAACACATATAGTAATATGGTATGTCAGCCATAAATTACGCCCGGGTGTTAAGGATAGTGTGTTGAAATATTATATTGATACAATGATTTGTTTAGGAGATATTTGCGAAAAACAGCGTCTGTCCGGCGCTGAAACGGATAGTAGTTTATAATTAATTACAAAGATGGGGGACCTCTGATTTGCTATATTTAAGCTAATCGGAATATCATAATTATTCAGCAAGGTAAAGACAGGTCAGTGCAGTTTCATGTAGACTCAGCAATACTGACCATCTTGTGTATTGTCCTTAATCCACTGGAGGAATTTGGAAACCCTGGTGAAAATCGTGGGGAATTTAGGGTTGTAACAGTATCCATAAATGAAGGACGTGATGCCAACCAGAGTGTAGTGGGACCATATTCCTCAAAAGCCTTTCTTGATTATGCGTCCAGAGGTGTACGTGTAACATCACATTGGTCTTGCCCTGATTCACCCCTCTTATCCACGGTAGCGATGGTGCCACATGTCTGGGTTGGCTGGGAGTGGGTGGATACTTACTCCAGGCCGAGACTGTACCAATAGCGAATTATTCCCTTAACCACTAGGCCGTGGGCATTATCTACAGCGTTATATGTGGTTATTTGATTGTGGTTGTACAGTCGCTCATCACAATCCCTAGCCCACCTCAGTCGAAGCCCAAGATCTAAAGCAGGAGGTTTCTGGACGACAGCCCACCATTGGTTCGTGATGGGTTGGATGGGTTGTCATCCAGAAACCCCCTGCTTCGACTTAGGTGGGCTAATGAATTTGGTGCACGACTGTACATACCAAGAGAGTTTCCCTGGCTAGAACTTGGTATGTGCTCTATTACACAATGCATATTTTTGAAAAGATCAATACACAAATTTTAGATTATAAATGTACCCAGTTGACATGTACAGTACTAGTAACAGGAATACAAATTCACATCTACTAGCGTACCAGTTAATTAAACAAAGAGCTGACATCATTGAAAGGAATTATAACTATATAAACACCATACTAACATAACACTATGCATAAACACAAAACTGACATTATTAATATCTGTTATAACGATATAAACACAGTACAGTCATTATTGATAATTATTATAACTATATGTACACAGTACTAACATTATTGATATTTAATATATATATATATATATATATATATATATATATATATATATATATATATATATATATACAGTAATGACGTTATTGATAATTATCTATTGTAACTATATTTACACAGTACTGACATTATTGATATCTATTGTATCTATATATTCACACTACTAACCCTGGCAGTCAAGTAGGGTGGTTTGAACTTGTCCAGGCGGGCAGGTGAGTACTTCATCCTGGTAATAACATCACTGGTACCAAACACACGTGGTAGGCTGTACACGCCTGCCACACACATCTATAGAGACAAAAGGAAGTGTAATTAATTAAGGGAGTAGTACACTGTTGGTGGTAAATCTGGAGCAATGGATTCCTATAAACTATTTCAAGCAATATGACACCTTTATTTTTTTTAATCTTGTCATATTTCCTGGCATTGTTTGGAGGAATCAAGAGGCTCTAATGTACACCCACAATCAAATATCTGCCGACACTTTCCTTCCATAGTAGTAAGTATCTTGGTAATAAAGAACAACAACACGTGTATGATTTTGCAGCAACTCATTATAATAAATGAGAGATTTGAAATGACTTAAGGTGTTGTATGATTATATTTTGGTATGAAACTGATTTATTTGCATAATGGAAGGAATGTGTCGGTGGTTATTTGATTGTGGCTGTACAGAACGTTTTCTATGCCCTAAAAAAAGTTTAATTTTAAAATATGTACGGTGCTCGACAAAAGTCTGCCGGCACAGACTTTTGGCGAAAAAAGAAAGTCTTGTATCATGTGAGGGAAATATTTCAAAAGTCAGCTGATGACGTGGTATTTTTCCTGAGAGGAGGTACTTACTGGAGGGGAGCTATTTGTACTGTCACAGTTCATTTAGTGTTTGCTCTCTATTCGTAGGGTGTGGTCAGTGAAGAGCGAGGTCTCCTTTTTATGACTTTGTCATATACTGTGTGTTACTACCTAAGAATGGCTAGGAACATTCCGTTGAAACAGGATACTATTGCAAAGATAGTTGCTTTAAAAGAAGCAGGCCATCAAACTAAAGAAATAGCCAATTTAACTGGTGTTTGCCATCGGTTTGTGAGGAAATAGGTTTCTCGTTTTCGTCAGGGTGGCAGTAGTGACATTCTTACCCTCAAAACTATGCCTGGAAGGTCTACGAAAGTGTCGGTTTGTGCCAGGACCATATTGAAAATAGACATTGAAAAGAACCCTCGCACCTGAGCTCGTGTTGTCAACGAGTCCAACCATATAGAACTTTGGGAGATGTGTCTGTGCGTATGGTGAGCAGGCACATTCACTGCCTTGGGTACACAAGCCACCGCCCTGTAAAGAAACCCATCTTGACTCTTAAGCAAAGGCAGCGTAGGGTTGCTTTTGCCAAGGAATATCTTGCTTGGCCTAAGGAAAAGTGGCTAAACGTACTGTGGTTGGACTAGTCAACCTTTTCTGTTACTTGTAACACAAGTTATAACGTTTACCGCCGTAAGGAGAGTGACCCACTTGACCCTCGTTACATTTGTGGGATGGTAAAGCACCCAGATTACCTAATTGTTTGGGGTTCTTTTTCTGGGAAGGTTTTAGGAAAACTTGTTGTTCTACCAGCTAACATGAAAGTGAATCAGTTTGTGTACTACTCCTTTTCTACATGTAAAAACATCTTGACTATCGCACTCGGTTGATTTTGTTACACCTGGCACAGACTTTTGTCGAGCACAGTAAGGAAAATCACTATGTTAGGAAGATGATATGAAAGGGATACGTTACTCTCTTGTTATATTTGAGGGCAACTTATTCCTTCAAACTATGCCATGAAACAGATCCTCATTAAAGTAACATTAATTAAGGTCGTCTGTTTCCGGGCATAGTTTGGAGGAATTAGTACCCTTCCAATTTACTAAACGGAGTCTTTCCCCTTAAATGTAGTGTTACCTTTCCTGTCTGATGATCCTCGCTGATATTAAGGGGGTAATACACTTTTGGTATATTGGATTCCTCCAAAGTATGCCAGGAAACCGGATCAGATCGACGAAAATAATGGTGGCTTGTTGCTTGGAATAGAATGGAGGAATCAATTGCCCCAAATTTACCAACACTACACTATCCCCTAAATGATTTAATGATGGTTGTTGGTGTTGAAGAAGGTCTTGAAATACCATTACTCTGCTCATGTCCTCAGGATTATATTTATTTGGAAATCACTCTCCAAAAAAATTCCTAAACTATTAAAAGTACATGAGAGTGATGGTACAGCCTGCCGAATACGTTTGCGGAGTGTCGGAGATAGCCTCTATATGGTGGAAATCTGGTAACACTGCACAGTTTGAAACGCCGTGTATGCGAGGTTTATAATATCTGTGCCTTCCATATTGCAGTAAGAACTAATTAGGACGGAAAGAAAGACAAGGATAAGAACTTTAATATATAAACGATCGTTGTCCTCAGTCTCGCTCCAACACTGGTGGAGTGTAGACGTTCTCTTGGCATTCTGCATTTATTCTTGTTTGTGTTGTTTTTGCATTCTTGTTTGTGTGTTGTTGTTTGTGTTGTTTTGAGTTCTTGTTTGTGTGTTGTTTGTGTGGTGTTGCTAGTGTTGTTTGCTTGTGGTTTTATGTATTGTTTTGTTGTGATTGTGTGTGTATGGGTGTGTGTCCCTGGCTGATTAAGTGTTCAGTTGTTTGCTTCCCATCTGCCTGGCCTGATGGAGAGCGCAGATTCCTGCTTGGAGGCCGACTTGGCAATGTCGGAGGACGACGAATATCCAATTGAGGATCACTGGCCTTCTCGCAACCCTCCCCCCCTCTCCTCGGTCACTCCGTAGCTAAGGTTGCAGCCTTCCACCTCCTCAACCTCTACCAAGCGACCCGTTGATGCCTCGTCCGACTCCTTGCAGGATTCCGATGGTGTGGACTGTTTGCCTCCAGCTGCCAAGACGGCGAAGGGTGCTTCAGCTGTGCATGACATACCTTCTCTGCCTCACCCTGGTGTTTCTTCCTTGTATACCAACTCCTTGCCCTCGTCTAACCTTCCTGCTTTTGCCCTGAGAAATGCCTATGTCAAGCTCTCCTCTGGGAAGCCATCTACGGACACAAAGCTGCATTGGTTGTCTGATGTCAACAAGGCTTTCCAGCTGCAGCGTGAACTGGCTGAAGTCAAGATGGCTGCTGTTACCTCCCGGTTTGTCTACATCTCTAGGAAGCGTCAGGATATCACTGATAGAGTCAAGGCTGGTGAATTTTTGTCTCTGCCTCGCATTTTTCAAGACTCACCCGAGAGGCCTCGTAAGTTCCCCAGTTACATCCTCACCCGTTTTCCTATTAATGTTGACCCGAAACTTGCCAAGAGATACCCTGGTGTGTACTCTGCCCATCGTTTTCTCCAAGATGGTTCCACCATTAGCCGTATTGTTGTCTGGAGTTAACCCGATCCACCTCCAATTGAGATTCCCTTTGATTTCTTCCACTGTCTTCCACCGTGTGAGGTGAGGAAACTTCATAATGACCAGACTTGGTGCTACAGGTGCTAGAGAGTTGGGCATATCTGCCGGTACTGTTCTGCCAGGCCAAAGTGTGCATGGTGTGCCGCCGGCCATGATTCCAAGACGTGTCCTCTCATGGGTGAACCATCACATCCTGCTGCCTCCACCTCTGAACCTTCACCTCCTGAGGATACGTCTTGATGGAAGTATCCATGATGCCTTTAGCCAGGGGTTAATGTGTGGCATGGATGTACTCGTCGTCAGGTCCAGGTTCGTGCCTCTACTATTGCGCCGTCTCCACCACCACCACCACCATCACATCCCCAGCCTGCTCCTACCACTAGCCCTGCCTCGCCTCCGGACCTGGCCCTCTACAAGTCTGTTGCTACCCTCATGGCACGAGGTAGGGCCCTCGAGAACCGCTTTTCTGCCCTTGAAGCCAGGATTGATGGGCTGGTTGCCGCTCAGGCTGCTAATGACTCCAAGCTCTCCACCTTGGTCGAGGCTCAGCAGGCCATCATCTCAACTGTCACTACCATCACCGAAAAGATGGATACTGTTGCTTCTCGCCTTGAAAAACTTTTCGAGTCAGTCCCTTCTCCTGGTCCTTCATCTTCTCCAGGTCGCTCCTCTGTGCTAGACTTATTCTCTGTTCACGTCGCTCTTCGGTTTCATTATTCTCTACCTGCTGAGTCAAGTGCTGCAGCCACTCGTTTGTGTATTGCTGTGCCCCCTAAATATTGCCCGACTTACATCTTATTTATGGCCCATGTATTCCCTACATTTGTCATATCTTCACCTGAACATTTGTACTCTGATCTTGTATATGCTACTCATGAGTTTTATGGGCTATACGTCTCCCGACCACACCTCCAACTTCGCCATACTGCCCACACCTGGATGCTGGATGCACATATACAGGAGGCAAAGGAGGAGGCTGAACGTGATGGTCTATTGTTTCAAGCCAACTCAACCCCTGACCTGCTCCATCATTACCAAATGTCTAGTGACGCTTTAGTTGCCCTGCAGGAGTGTGCTCACACTGAGTCTTGGCAGCGGTTCATGACCAGCATCAACCAGCAAACAAGTGTGGCTTCTATGAGGCACCTCATCCATCAGCTTGTTAAAAAGACACCGGCTACTGCTCGTCATCACACTCCCGCCGACTATGCCCAGCAACTTGTCAATGCCTGGTCAGAACAATCTACCCCAGTCAGTCTACCAATTCACATACAAGATGCACTCACTTCCCATGCTGCTGTCCATCGGCTACGTCTAATGTCTGCTCTGTTGCAAGATGATGATGATGATGCAGAGGAGATAACTGAGGAGGAGTTGCGCCGTGCTCTCTCTCGGGGTAGAGCTTCTTCTCCTGGTGATGATGGTATTACTTATGCTGTGCTGCACCTACTTCAACAAGTTCCTGGGAACCCTCTACTTCGACTGTACAATCTTTGTCTTCGTGACGGTTGTGTATCACGAGCCTGGACCAGCAGCACAATAATACCCATCCCTAAGCCCGGTACTGCGAAGTTTGGGCCTATTTCCCTTACTTCCTGTTTTTGTAAGGTTATGGAGAGAATCTTACTCAATCGTCTCATGTACCGACTGCAGGATCGCCGTTCTCCATGGCTGTTTGGTTTCCTACCCCAGCGCAGCACATACCACTGCCTAGTCGACCTGTACTCTCGCCTTTCCAGGGACAGTGGTGGCCTTCCTTGACCTTCGAAGTGCCTTCGATGTTGCTAATAGAGACGTCATTTTGGATCAACTGGTTGACTTTGGGAAAAAGTGTAATCAACTATGGTGGATTTGGGGCTACCTGAATAACAGGACCTCCCGTGTATTTTTCAGTGGTGCGCTCAGTCCTTTGCACAGTTTTTATCTTGGTACGCCTCAAGGGGGTGTTCTCAGCCCATTGTTATTTAATATTCTGATGCATTGGTTGCTCACTTCTCTCCCTGATATTCCTGGAACTACAATTACGTGCTATGCTGATGATATCTGTGTTCATTCTACCTCACCAAGGGATCTCCAGCGGTTTCTTGATTCCTTCTCTGTGGCCTCCTCTCACTGTGGCATTATTGTCTCCCCAGATAAGAGCAGAATATTCACCTGCCGCCTTCCTCAAACTCGGTTAATATTCACCATTGGAGGGACTGTTATTCCCATGTGTTCCCAGTACCACTACCTGGGAGCGCCAGTCAATATTTGGCCGGTTGTCCTTGCCAGACCTCAAGAGCATCTCATTGTCCATGACTTGTTGGGTCGTCTCCAGCACCGACTTACACCAATTCAATGGCTCACTAACAACTCCTCGGGCATCTCCATCCCAGTTGTTAAGACCATCTATATTGCTTTTATCCATTCGTTTGTTGATTACCTCTCACTTGCTCTGATTCAGATTCCTAGGGCTACTCTGGAAACAGTAATAAAATGTCAAAATAGAGCAATGAGAATAATTCTCGGCTGTCCAATGTCGACCAGGATAGTGAACATGCAGCGTGAGTTGCATCTTCCCCCATTAGTCGAGAGAATTTTTTCTAATGTTATTTGCTTAACTGTCAAGTGCCTCCATTTCCCACATCTTTCTCCACATTACTCTCAGTTAGTCAGGACTTCTCTTACTGCCTGCTGGACGTACTCTTATAAGGTCTGTTTCCTCTATGCTCCGTAGTCTTATTATAGATATAATGGTTGCAGACGTCCCCCCAGGGCTCCCTCCGTGGATACTACCAACACCTGATGTGAGCTTCACACCTACTTCCAAGTCTGAACTGCCTTCTCTACAGTGGCAGTTGGCTCTGGAACATGTAGAAACAGTGACGTCTTCCATCACAGATCCATCCTGTCTCTACACTGATTGCTCATTGCAGGTGAATGGTACAGCAGGTTGTGCCGTTTTCTCACCTGACATGGAGTCACCTCCAGGGGGCTGGGTTGGCCGTCATCTCCATAACCACTCTAGCTCAACATTGTGTGAACTGTATGCCATTTTGCATGCTGTTTGTCTTGTTTGTTAATGTGGAGTGAATGCTGCCATTTGTTGTGACTCTAAACCTGCCCTTCATTCCCTCTCTATTGTTCAGCCCACACACTCCACTGTTATTCAGCAGATTTTGTTGTTTTTGGCCTTATTGCATCATCGTAGCTTGGCTGTCAAATTGTAGGTTGGGGAGGCAGTGGCAGAGTGGATAATGAGATGGACTGTAAATATCAAGGACCCGGGTTCGAATCCACGAGAAAACGTCTGGGATTTTTCAGAGGTGAACTGGGTCCAGCTGTTCGTCAATTATCATATTCCAAGATGCTGTGAGTGGCGGTGTAGCTGCTCTCTCATGATAGTGACGTGTATAAATAAGGTGTCGTCATCTAGTGGGGCAGAATAGAAGCTACGGTACCAACATCACCACGAAGCTCCACAGTCTCATCTAGTGCGACACCCAATAATCTTGGGGCCTCGCAAGAGTCACGGGCTACTGACAGCCTACAGTCCCGAGGTTGAGGTATAGAAGAAAAAAAAATTACGTCACAATGGTACAATTGACAGACTCGTAAAGGAAGCCTGCCATATGCCTCCCCTTGGTGTTGGATGTCCTCTTTCCCTGATATGTTACCTCTTTAGAGTCCGCTCTCCTTCCTATACGGCGACGCAGTGATGCAGAGAGGCCCTTCAGCATCTCCATCACCATTACGAGTCTGTCTTTCCGTCACAAATATTCCTACTGTCGTCCTGGCCTCATGGTTCAGAGGCACAATGTAGTCTCTGCTTGTTTAAGGCTTGGCTACCAGCCACCGTGGCAGGTTGCTGGGATGCAGGGTAAGCCTCCCTTCACTGAGTGTCGCTTGTGTTGAGCGTTTCGTGCTAACACAATTGAACACTATTGCCTGGCTTGCCCCACTGTCCGACACTTGCTGCCCCGGGGCCTGCCACTTGATGTGGTTTGTCGACACCTGAACCACCAGGTTTTGGAGAAACTTCTGGTACGCCACCCTCATTTTCGTGGATTTAAGTAGGTCATAATGTAAATATTTGTCTGTATGCTTGTGGTTCATTTTGTTATGTTTTCGTGATGTGTGAGAGTGTGTATGTGTGGTTATAGTCATTGGATTTTTATGGGTCCCGCCTACCTTTATGTATTGCTGTCTGCTTGTTGATTGACACCACGGCGCAATGAATTAAAAAAAAAATCGTCCTTATAAAAATAGTAACATACAACAGAGGCTAGTCTGTCGTAGTTGTCGTACTGTGATGTGCATGTAAGATTATAATTTATATATAATTACATTACTGAATGTTTCATTATGAAGGTTAGTTTAACACAAAATAATTTCATACTAAATTAATTACTAGTCGCAGTTACAAGAGGAGAGATTGATTAAAGAAAATGAAAAAAACAAAAATCGGCCCATGTCTGTAAGACTCTATAGGTGAGAAGGTGATAGAGAGGTGGAACAGCAAGTACGAAGGGAATAGCTTGGTGGAATGGAGGGACAGAAAAAAAAATAAAGAGGATGGCTGGGTACCGAAGGGTCCCTTATCATATTGTCTTCAACCCTGCATGCAATACTTCCTACGGGGAGGGAAGGAGAGAGACCAAAGAATACAATAATTATAAGGGGGAGAGAAACACGGAAACGGATAAATGCAGCTGTATTCTGAATATAATACGAGTAACTATAATGGGTTTTAATTGAGTAGTTAACAATTGTGATGCGATAACCTGTTTAATAAAACCAATTAATTAATTATCCGTGCTATCTTTATCTGCAGAACACACTGATACACAGGTAATAGGAAAGGCCTTATCACCCATAAGAACTTTTCTAATCATCATATGCAAACTCATTTGTATGCCCTGACCGCTAACTCAAACTCTTCCCACATCGAGGGTCATCGCTTGGGTTTCAAATTATAGTTGAAACAGTGTTGTCCATACCAACTTTGAAACCGAGGTATACATGGCTTGACGGCAAAGTAACCGGGGCTCCATACAGTCAGCAGCAGCAGGAATTATATCAGCATTCAGCACCTCAGGTGGACAGACTTCACAACAAATTAACTCTGAGAGGTAGAATTATAGTCCTGAAAGAAGGTGAGATGTCCGCCCCTGACATAGCAGTGAAACTTGGAGTTACGGAGTTTGTTGTTCACAAGTCGTGAAAGAGATGGTTCGTGGAGGGTAATCTACGATATCACCCAAGATCAGGTGCACCCCCTTCCCCCCCCCCTCCAAAAAAAAATGAAGAAGATAAGCATATCATCATCCACTCTGAGCTGGTCTGTAGAGGTCAGGGGGGAAATGGTCAATTATTGCTTAGCCCTTCAAACCGGGAGAAAGAGGTGGATTTGATTGGAACGATGCAAGCACAATCTCAAGTTCGGGATCACACACACACACCTTCAACCAGCGGACAAGTTTATGAGGATAACGATAAATTCCTGTGGGGAGGTGGCCGAGTGGTTAGTGTTCTGGACTCGTAACCTATAAGTCGGGAGATCGATTCCTCTCACGTGAGGGCCTGAGAATATTTACTCTTCCGATTTGAGTTTCAGGCACTAACTATAAGGCCACCGAACATCGTAAAACACCCTCGCTGGTACCATAACAGCTGCAGTATTTGGGAATTACCATCACTTCCCTACCTCTGTGGCTGTGTACCAGTTCGGAAGTCGTGATGTGTGTGTGTGTGTGTGTATGTGTAGCAGTTTTCCTTGTTTACTGAGGACAGGTGCCCTGTCAATACAGCAGGTATCATTCGCAAATTGTTTGGTGATTAACCGTCCATGGAGTTATTGGACTGGCCATCGAAGGGATGTGACATGAATCCCATTGAAAACAGCTTGAATCTGATAGTGAACACATGGGAGCAGGGTCAAGAGATGAGAATGGGCCAAGTCGTGCAACATGTCATGCTAGAATGAGAAGCACTTCGCCGAAAGCAAGCTACCATTTAACTTTGTGTCATCAATGCATATAAGGTTACAGGAGGTCACTGATGCTGAAGGTGTTTGTTTGGTCAAGATATTAGGGTTTTATCCTTTTTCCCCTCAATATTATACATTACATTACAAGAACAAAATTATACTATGTTAATCGGTAAATAATATTTTTCATTTAAAAAGGTTTCTGAGTTTTATTTAGTTTCATAGTCCTAACACACGATGCAGTTCTTCTTAAGTATATGAAAACATAACGAAAACAAAGCATATTGCAACAGACAAAGACGACCTCTCTCCAACTTCTCTCCTCACAGCACTCCTCCTTCCACATTGTGGGTTGTCAAACAGAATCATGACAGCTTCAGTCAACAGAAAATGATGATGGATGAAAATACTTTAAATCACTGCTATATAGGGGATTTTACTTGTCAACAGAAAAACACATCGCAATGACAAAAACAGAAAAAATGTAAGTAATAATTTTAACAGATTTAATAATGTAATAAAATACCAAAGACTTTCTCTTTTTCAGAAAATTCTTATTTAGTGAAGCACCTCGTAGTACGGTAGGCAACAGCTACAATCTTTTGCACGTCTGGCAGTGAGGATTTCCCACGGTTACCAGACCTGTACCCATACCCTACACCTGTCGAGTCTCCGCGAATATATTCGGCAGGCTGTACATTCAACCCCTGGACCCGTATTCACAAAAGTAAATTTCACTCTTAACTTAAAACTTTATTTGTACGCATTCATTCATGGCGAGGACTAGTTCCCGACACTGCTTCGAAAACATAACAACAGCTCGTACAAATAGAATAACAAAACTATTCACTGCTTCGAAATGAGCATGAAACTCTAGGGTGAGGTCAGTAATGCAAACATACGCACAAGTCCAAATTCTAAGATGTTTTGTGAATACCGACCCTCTGGAGTTCGGGGATCGGCATGGGCCGAGTCTCTGGAGCTGCCCTGGGATCTGGATATGATGACTCTCTAGAGCAGTCCGGTCGTAGGCTTTAGCCGATGTTGTCAATTCTTATTTACGGACACACCGCACTCTCCTGTCAAAAATTACTTCTCTTTCTCACATTAAAGCTTTGCACCCAGGAATCGTAGATAGTTTCGGTTTGTCTCATTCAAAATAGGAAGGGTTGTTGGTTAGTAAAATTTAATCTCCTAGGCATTGTAGTATAGACATAGGGCGTAAGTGAGTAAAGCGATTTTGGAGAAATCACCCGGACAGGGCGGGCGGAATCTAGCAAGGAGCCCGAACCTGGGGTGCAATTTTTCAAACTCCCCCTAGATTGGAAGGGTTAAGGGGATAATACAATGTTGGTAAATCTGGAGCAACTGCGTCCTTCAAACAATTCCAGGCACCAGGCCACCATTAATTTAGTGTATGTGTTTCTGTTTTCTGGCATATTTTTGAGGAATCAAGGCGTTCCAATGTACAAAAGTGTTTTACCTCCTTACAGAAATACTGGGAGTGCTGCAGAGACAGACATTGATTAAGGAGACTGTCTTGTTGGCATATGGCAAGCCTGCTGATTCCTCCTAACTATGCCAGAAAACAGACACCCTCAATAGTACTAATAAGGGAACTATTTCATGGTACTTGGGAGGAATCAGAAACCTTCCAAATCGTCAACAATAGAATCTCCCATCTAAGTTTCGAAGGCAAGAACATTGGTGATATTGACAATGGCGTAGTACCGGTACGATGACTCTGTAGTGTTCCTATGGAGTCAACGAATTGGTACCACACCATCTTATGCAAGGATATCCAGAGTGTTGACAATGGTGTGGTACCGTTACGATGACTCTGCAGTGTAATCGTATCGATACAAGACCATCGTCAACACCATGATTATTCTTACCTACTGCCCTTACTAAGACTAAAGCTATGTGAGACTGACACAAACACAGATTAGACTCACCATCAACACAGCCAGTAAGACCAATAACTTCATGATGTGTCTTCTATCTTACTTGGTCCAACATAGGTACCAGTGGCACTTCGCCTTCACCTTATAAACCTGACCAGACCACCCACGTCTTATTATTTACACTCTTATTAAGGGGAGGTCCATTGTTGGTGGTAAATCTGGAGTATCTGATTATCCCAAATTATTCCAGGCAACAGGACACCATATTGTTGTCAATCTGGTCCTGTTTATTTGCATGCTTTGGAGGAATCAAGACGCTCCAATAAATACGATGCCAGTGATGTGAAATTTTAAGAGTAATTAGCAGAATTATGGCAGCATGTGTGGAGTAAATAGCAGAGTTCACTGGCTGCCGACTTAAATATTTATACACCGTTAATATGGTGACTCATATTCTTAACATGACTTTGTGTATATATATATATATTATTATTTGATTTGTAAGTATTGCTATCCTATTAAGTGACTGCGGCTGTGAGTGTGGTAGCGGAGGCTCGCTCCCGGATGTGTTGTGTCCGGATATAACTCATCTATTACTCCAATTTCTTTGTATACGTGTGTCAAAAGGTCGAGAGTGTCATGGCCAGCTATGTTCTCTAGATTCGTACACATTCTCCCCCCCTCCTGCATCCGTTTTCGTTTCTAGTGACTCCCAATAGTTTCTTGGGAGGAAACGTATGAGTGTTGAGTGTTTAAGTCTGTGTTAAAGGAACAGTTCGGAGACACGCCTATAACTCTGTTGTAACCTGATCACTTTTCTTTGTCGAGCCAACAGTATATAAGGCAGGGGGTTAGGCCTGTGGGGCTCAGATATCTGAGGAGACTGGGACAGCAAGCTAGTGTGTGTTTTGTAAGTGATTGAGTGTGGTAAGATTCGGGACGAGACACGCAGACGTATTTGTTAAGTATAATTGTGTTTACTTCTACATTCTTCTCACAGTAACATAGGGTCACTCTCTTATAAATTGATATTACTATTATTACTATTATTACTATTATATATATATTTGTGTATTGATATTTCTATTATTATATTATTACGTGTATGTTGTGATGTATTGATGCTCCATTATTATATATGCCAGTGAAGTGCTAACGTACTATTATTATTGAGTGATTATTGCAAGTGCATTATATAATCTGGGAACTCTGTCTCACGTTTTTTCATAGTTCGGAATCCTGATTTCATTTATTAATTCTTTCAGTGTTAATTGTATGTCTTTGTGTTCGTTCATATTGTCAATATATATTATAGAAAGTCAGAGTAGTTTCTCTATCATATTTTTATTCATTGTACCCGAACCTGGGTATATGTATGGACGGTCTCTTTGGGTTGTGTTATCATTCTATCATATAGGCTGGGTTTGTTCTATTACTTACATTTCATAACTTTAAAAGTCAGATACCTGCCACCCAGTGCTACTTCATTCTGTTGATAGCTAACGTTGAGGTAAGTCTAGTCTAGTGACTAGTACTGTATATATATATATATATATATATATATATATATATATATATATATATTCAGTTTATGATAATAATAATGATAATAACAATAACAATAATCAATACCCCATTTATCTTTTTTCAAGGAGTAGGGAGGTGCTAGTGCTAAGGATGGAAAAAAGAAGCAGAATACAGAAAGCAAATGACAGAGTACCCAGTGAATTGGGTCACGCACACAATCGCTCCCCCTTTCTAGCCCACAATAAGTCCCTTCACTAAGCCTTGGTGAAATTAACCATTCCATGGTCTTTCAAGTTAAAACCGGGATGCCAGTCATAACATAGTATAGGCATATGAATTCGTACACACCTTGTTGTTTTAGATTGTTTACAACACAGAGAAAATTAAAAACTACATAACTGTACAAACATATACCAGGCCTTCATCTCCATGCTGGAGGTAGCCTTGTCACGTCACACACCCTCCGAAACACAAATGCTCAAACGTAGAACTTTTCCCCCCTCCCACCCTACACACTCAACCCCCCAATCCCTGTTGGAGGAGGGAGCAATCGCATCTCCTTGTGGGACTACAAGGGGTACAGCTATGTTTGCATTCATGGCAAGGCTCGACAGCAATAGTTGGTTTACCTCTGCCACTTCACTTCAGTGCAAACACCCCCTCCCGCATCCACCCGGTCCGTGGGCCACACTCAATGCCAGCCGCTGTCCCCCAAGGACGTGTCCACTATTAAAACATTCACCACCCTCCTCCACTCATTTCTGCCACGCGCCTTGCTCCACAGATATACCTCTTCCACTCATAGCTCCTTTCACATCCATCCCCTTTGTGGCCTTCCCACTTTCGAGCCCCTTATCCTCTTTACCATTTTATTTTCCTCCATTTTCTCTACATGTTCAAACCATCTTAACACACTGTGCTCTGCAAGGCCTGCTAACTCTCTCATGACACCTGTCCTTCTCATCACTTCCTCATTCCTGTCTCTGTCCATTCGAGTTACACCACACTTGCTCCTCAGACATCTCATCTCTACTACATTCAACCTTCACTTTTCAATTTCTCCCATTTCCATGTTTCCGGTCCATACAGTGCAGTAAGCATTGCTATCCAATCGTACAACTTCCTATTTACATCCATTCTAAGTGACTTACAGCCAAACATCCTATTCATTCTTCCTAGCACCTTTCTTACATCATTTACTCTAGATTTTACCTCTGTCTCTATTTTGCTGTTCACTGTCACCTTTGCCCAAAAAATGTAAACCTTAATTCGCAGGTGTAGTAAAATTTTGACACCAGCAACAAGTCTGGAGCACCTCGGGTGTAGCAATCATTCGACAGCCATCTCATCCACCACCAGTCAGTCTTACTTAAACTGAGAGGGAAGAAAGACATATTTTCATCACTCCCGTTTTCCTTTAATTACCATATATGTACGTAAAAACGACAGTGACATTATATTTCTTATTTTTGTGTTGAAAAATATTATTCTGACATGTTTTATAACGAAATTGGAGTACAAAAATTTACTTAGATATGTAAATATAGTGTAAATTGAATGAAAAAGTTAATTTTGAATAGATATTGTGAGGTGGCTACCCATCCTACAGATGTCATTTTAGTCTTCACAAGAACATTAGGAGACAGCTAAAGGTTTGTACTTCAATATCCTGTATCAATTATTTGCCAAAAATATAATTTTAATCGAAATTGCTTGTAAATCCACATGTTTGTAGAGTACTGACATAGCTTGACTCTAATATTTTTTTTATAAAATAAAAACTTTGAGTGGTAGAGGGAATTTTATTAAGAATCTTGTGCCTGGCTCGTTTTCATGAAAAATGTACATATTGTGACCTCCCTATGTCATGACATACTGGGAAATTTAAAAAAATAAAATCACACAATTTTTCGTATGGAACTAGAATATTTATATGCAATTTCTGGTGTCTCTAGTGCAAATAATAATGACGCAGGAAGTCATTACATCATCACGCCCTCATGACGTCATGAGGACGCATTCACATGTTCCCGCAATGCCAGTATTGATGTCTTGATTATACATAGAGTGAGGGTTAAGAACCTCATTTTCTAATGATAATAATAATAATAACAATAATAGTTTGATACACACAAAGACAAAATACATAAGAAAGTTGACATTAGATAAAGTACATTTTCGTCAAATACATGATTATTTTCATATTCCTGACATCTCTAAATAATAGATGTTTTGTTGTGAAAGATCAGAGGCACCTTCTGGTTGCCATGGAAACAGTGTGGTCTCTCCAGTGTCTTACCTTGGTGGGTGACAGATGGTTGATTGGCAGATTAATTATTTAATCATTTTAATCGCTGCAATATTTACACAAGTGTTTGATGCCAACCCAGAATTAAATTATCTCGTAATTTTGTGTTATCACTTCTAACAGTAATTTTTATCAAAATCAGTCTTAAAGAGTAGGAGAGGCAGAGTAATAAAGCATAAACTTTTTTATTTCAGTAAAAAATTATGCAGCATACACCAAATATTTAGGATTTCCAGTTTCCATTAACCGTGACTCATACTCAATCACTATGATGATATTGATTCTACATATGTGTTTTAGTGTCCAATGGCACAACAATGTTTATAAATGTACATTTGGCAAATTAAAATTTCCTGATTCCTCCAAAGTATGCTAGGAAACAGGGCCTGGATTCACTAAACACTCCCTTAAGTGCTCCCATAAGGGAGTGGCGCTGAGGCTCCCTTACGATAACGGCAGCGCGCCGCTTAAGGTCTATTCACTAAACAATCGTAAGGGAGCGAGAAGTTATGCTCACCGTGAGTCGTAGTTCATATTTTGACGGTAGATGGCTCTACTTTATTTTATCTTGTCGTCTGCTAACCAATCACGAAGTCGGTAACAAAAGAGTCCAACCAATCAGACGCAAGGATTTCCCATCAGCTGATATTATTATTTTGTAAACAGTGAAGGAGAATGCTCTACAAAGCATTATATTTGCACTTAATTCTGCAGCGGAGTACAGCCGTAATACAGAAAAAATGTCTAATCAACTGTTTTCTTTCCCTCATTAATTCTCTATTAGTCCAACAATGCCTTTTTTTCATACATTACACAGTATATATTCCATTTACTGCAGAGAAATCCTATTTTAGAGAAAGAGCCTCTGTTGTAGCTGTTTATTTGGGGAAAACATTTGGAATATATTGTACGAGTTTTGAATAGGGTGAATAGGACTGTGGGTTTTAAAGTAATCTGTGAAAACTTTGCAAAATATCAAAAGTAGCCTAACTTTATGTTACTAATAAGGAATGAAGTTTATGGGGACTTCACTTGGACACACTACTGACGACTGTGGAGTAAAGTAGCAAAGTTAACTTGCATCAGTTGAATATATATGGTAATTTAATGTGTAAGTATGAAATATCAACAATTCCTTCATGGTGGTACAGTATACAGTGTGACATAATATATGTTACGATATATAACAGTGACGATCATCAACATTAACCATATGCTTCCTAGAAACATAGGTATTATTGTATTTAGTCCACAATTCTTGACGAATTCCTTTTAGCTCATGTGATGGGTGTTAATTAAGGCCTGAAGTTAGATTATATCAAGAAGTTCCAAATTCTCCATTCTCAAATCTCTGCCTAAGGTGAAAGTTATTCCAGATAAATGCATCATGAGTGCTGCCAGGGTAATTTGCACACACATTAGTTATGTAGGCTACTAGTACTCCGATCACTGTTGGCAACAACTTGGATGTTGATAGAGTGATACTGTTTCCTGTTCACATATAAATGTTCACTTTCCCTAGGTGGTTTAATTGGAACATGTGTGCAATCAATTGTTCCAATTACATTAGGAAAACCTCTTAGTCTATGAAATATATGCTTATTGTCTGTTGTGGCAGCTATTCCTCTAGGCATTTTTATTTCCAGTCTTGCTTTTCTGTAGAGGGCTTCTGTCACTTTATTTATTACTCTAGACACACTAGACCAACAACACTCTGAAAGCCATCACTTGCATAAAATCTTAAGGCAATTAAAACCAATATATGAGTGGGGATAGCATGAGATCGCATGGTAACTCTTCCAATTTCTGAAGCTCATCACATAATCTCAATATTTCCACTCGAGGAAAACGATAATACCATATTTGGTGATTATCATCAACATAGAGTTGCAATGCAAGTTCCTGATCAACTGCAACAACGAGTTCCATGGTGACATGTCTGTAAAGTACGCCTGGCAGCTCCGTTTTTCTTCGTTTGTCGGACATTTCACTCCCTTATCTCGCGTAAGGGTGCCTCCTCGCTCCCTTAGGTAATACCGTACGATAGTTTGGGTTAAGACTCCCTTAACTCGTTAGTGAATAGCTCTCTCACCCGCTAAGGTCCCTTAACGTCGCTAAGGTCTCGTAACTGCGTTAGTGAATCCGGCCCCAGGAGTATATTATAAACAATAATGGTGTCCTGTTGCTTCGAATTGTTTAAACAATAATTTGCTCTTGATTTATCAACAGCGTACACTCGTGATATGTAATCCCTGACCAGAGACGAACGGCAGGCACCACACATATCCTACCCTGCATACGACCTCAGCCTCGATAGGTGTACTGGGTGGGGAAATGAACAATACCAGGCGATTCGAAGCTTTCTACTCCTCACACTCATCAATTTGTTACGCCTGATAGTCCTGTGGTTTGTTCGACTTGTAAAACATTTCACACTTAAGCCATGTGTATGTTATGCAACCCTGCACATTAGGGCTGAATATATAATGAAAAGCTAAATTAACTTTGACTAGGTGAAAGAGCAGAACTAAAGTTTTAATTTTTTTAATTCAATCATAATTTTTAATTACTTGGTTCCTTTGGTCTCTTTATAAGTAAAAGCAAAAAATAATTAAGTCTACATTACTAAGACGAAATATAAACAAAGGTTGTGTAATATTAAGGAACATTCATGTTCCGAATATTATACTTGAAAAATTTGAAATTATACTTACTTATTCGTTTCATCATTTACTGTACCCATTCCCTCATGCCAGACAAAACAATGGCACTCTTTAGTTTTCAGTTCATTCACAGTCAGATTATAGGTTGCTTACCACCTTTTATAAAACAGCTGTTGTAATTAGTTTGTGGTAGATAAATAACCTATTGGAGATCAAATGCTGCCTCTGCTGCACTGATATAAGTTTCTCTTGTTGTATTCTCTTTCTTCAGTCGCATATATACTCGTACTTTCTCCATTTTTTGTTGTACTAATACTTCCTTAAATTAATTCTTCTTTTCTGCATCCCCTTTTCTGTAATTCTCACATACCTTGCACACGTCTTTCTTTGTGCTGTGGAATGAAATATTTTTGTGTTTGTAAGACATAACAGTAGCTTGAGAAGAAGATGCAAAAATCCCTTTTGATACATACTCATGAGTGAACATTTCGTACATTATCTGTTTGTTGAGATTTGGGTGCAGGTAATCCCGCTTGGAAATTTGCCGACAGTAATGTGATCCCATTCTTGGGAATCTGCTAATGTGTTTCAAAATTGCATCCCTCCTTTGCTTATCCTCTTCTAGAACTATTTCTTGCCTCCCTCCCCTCTTGTCATTCTCAATACTGTCTGTCGACTGCCTTTTCTCACAGCTGTCCGCATTGTGTTTTCTGAAATGTTGAGAGTATTCAGAGGTATTAAGAGGTTGATCTCCTTGATATGATTTTTTTTTCACTGTTCTCTGTTTAACATTTGCTTGTTGCACAAAGCAGACATTATACTATGTCTGCAACGGAAAACCACCAATCCCATAGAAACCCTGATATATATATAGCCTTCCGTACTTCTGAAAATGATGAACATATTCTCCCTTGTCAGATACATCCAATATTGTTGTATTTAGGCTTTACGTAATTTCTAGCGGATACAGTTTATCCTGTCTTGGGACTGATAGATTCTTCACCTTTGATTCTTTTTTTATGTACTTTTTTTTCAAATTTTCACTTCTTTTTGCCATGCGAGTTTGTACTCCTTCCTCTCTCTCTGACCCTTCTCATGCTAAGATTTCAGGTGAAAGATTGTCTACTGGAATGACTGTCATTGGCTTAGGCTCAGCACATTTCTTGCTACTCACCGGTTCAGCTGGTTCACTGATTTTATGATCATTTTCACATGCTCCATTATTTACGAAATGATCACAGCACAAGAGGCGCTGGCAGACGTGGCATGAACTAAACACGTCCATTTGATACTATGACACTTGGCAGTCTTTGACTTACATAGAGAGATCTGTATCACTATTGCGAGTGTAGCCTATACTGTATATTTTTGTTAATCGCTAGTGGGAATATAATCGCCCTCTACCTACACAGATCGAAGCCTTCGGAGGCAGGGAGGTGGATGCGCTATTCGGCCAGATGAATTCTATAAGAGTGAAATGATCGAGAAGTGCGATCGACACGCACTTGACTTTAGCTTAGCTGAGTTCTGTGGGTGCGGGCATATAGGGAAGTTAGCGTCCCACTGCCAACTGCAACAACGTGGAAAAGTGTTCTTTTATTTTAGCCAAAGAAACCAAAATGGATTCACGCAATATCACGGTCCCTAGTCCCGGGCAGCCTTTAGATAGGCATGGGGTGCTAAGAATCTCCCGATTGTCGAATTATTTTGTTTGTGTGAAAACCACGGGGTGGATATGTGTGCGTTGACGGAGATTAGGTTAACTGGAATAGATAAAATGAAGATGGATAGTGGATTGAATTTGTTGGTTTTTGGTAGGGAAGATGGAATGCATTATCAGGGACTTGGGTTGTTACTTGGACTAAGTGCTGGTAATGCATTGACAGAATGGGAACCTATTGACGAGCGGTTACTTTATGCAAGACTTAAGTCCAATCATGGTAACATCAGTATGTTTGTTTGCTGTGTGCCTACAAATAGTGCACCCGATGACTGAATGGATGAGTGGTAGAATGAACTAGTGGTAGAAAAAAAAAAAAAAATCGAAAATTATAAATAAATAAAAAAATAAATAAAAAGATACACTGAAAGGTCAGAAGAGAGAGAAGGCTCAATCAAATAGCTACGATAATGATCTACTTAGGACTTGAAAGAACTGGAAGATGGAGAGAGGAATGCTGATGAGATGTGGGGAGATATAAAAGCGATTTTGTAAGAAACAGCAGATTGCACAATCGGGAGAAGGCGTAGGGTAAAGCGAAAAAATGGATGTCTGATGAAACATGGGATATGATTAAAAAGAGTGGGGAGGCGAAACGTAGGAGTGAAGCTAGCCGAGTTGATGATCGTGAGATTGAGTTAGTGAGGGCAGAATTCTGGAGTCTGCACTCTGAGGTTAGAAGATTGGCCAGAGTAGACAAAAATAGACAGAGAAATGAGAAGGTTGCGGAAACTGAAGTTTTAATTAATAAGAACGATGAGCAACGTCAGAGAATAGTGTACAAGGCAAATAAATAGTTGATTGGGTGTTTTAATATGCGTAAAGAAATTCCAGTTAATGACCTTATAACGTCAAAGGGGACCTTGCGTCATTACCCGGGGTGAACAGACTCTAGGATACACAATACAGTTTATTGGTAGTACATAAAGGTCACACAGAATATGGTAGTATGCTGGCGTGCCGTGCCGTAGGAGCCGTAGTTGCTGCAGGAGAGTTGGCTGGAGGTAGGAGGATGGCCGTGTGATCAAAATGGGAACACGGATAGACTTGGGGCAGCTAGGTGGTGTGGTGGCAGACAGGGCGACGGGGGGCACGACCTTCCTTTTCCAGTGCTCGAGCTTGAGTGAGTGATTGACCCGGCGGACCTGGGCCCTTATATATGGTCCGAACCAGGGAGTGGAGGCAGCAGCTGGTGTCCCCAGGGGGCTTGAGGCGGCTTGGCTGAAGGAGGGCATGGTCCCAAGGATGGCTTAGGACTGCATGGGTCAGGGATTAGTGTACCTGCCCAGCTAAGAATAGACCAGGGATGTAGGAGTGGTATACCTGTCGATACAGGAGTGGCCATATGTGTGTGGTACATAGAGTGGCCACACATGTGGCCGCTACAACCGAAACGAAAATTTACTTACTAAGGACAATGACATAAAAACTAAGTGGAAGGAGCATTTTGAAACAGATATAAATAGGCTATTACCACCGGCAGAAGATATATCAGCAGCAGAGAGAGATTTAAATATAAAAGGAGGAGAGATTACGATAGAAGAAGTAGAAAAGGCGATAGGACAGTTGAAGAACAATAAGGCGCTAGGGGAGGATGGAGTTTTTCCGGAGATGTTTAAAGTAGATGAAGATTGGTTGCCATTAGTTTTGGTTAAGTTGTTTAATCAAATCAAAGAGAGTGGGATATTACCGTCTGAGTGGAAAAATGGTGTGATTGTTAAGATTCCGAAAAAAGGATATTAGAGTAATTGGAGGGGTATTACGTTGTCACCTATAGCTTTGAAAATATTTTGTAAAGTTCTGTTGAATAGGATGGAATCGATGTTAGGTTGTATTTTAAGGGAAGAGCAAACCGGTTTTAGAAAATGTCGGGGATGTAATGATCAGAACTTTGTTGTTAGGCATTTGATGCAACAGTTCAATGAAATGAAGGCTAGTTTAAGTTTGTGTTTTGTTGATTTTGAGAAGGTTTTTGACAGTGTTTCTACAGAGACGATGGGGAAAGTGTTGAGGCATTATGGTGTTCTAGAGTGGTTGGTGAAGTTGGGTAAAGATCTTAATGAGGGTACCTTTTGTAAGGTTATGGTTTATGGGTCCTTGAGTGGGTCTTTTTAAGTTTAAGTCGGGTGTGATTCAGGGAGGGATTCTTTCTCCTTTGTTGTTTGTCTTGGTTATTGATTATGTGATGAGGTGGGTTGTACAGGAAACTAATGCTAGAATTATGTGAGGAGGGAGACGTAAATTAGCAGATTTGGATTACTCAAATACGTTGTGCTTATTAGCGAAGGGACAGGTGAGATGCAAAGGGTTTTAGATTGTGTAGTGAGAGAGGGGAGAAAAGTTGGGTGGGTTATTAATTGTGCAAAAACCGAAAGTATGAATATGAATATTGCTAACCCAAGCGATTGTGTAATTGGGGAAGAGTTGTGAAGAAAGGAGAACGGTTTAGATATCTTGGTACGGTTTTGTCTAGAGATTGATCGTTAAATCCATGTGGAGTTTGAGGATAGATTAGGGAGGGCGAATTAAGCGATGGGTAGGTTAGAAACTGTTTGAAGTAATAATACCTTTACATTGCATACATAAATCAATATTTATAAAACTTTGGTTAAAACTATTTCAATTTATGGTCATGAATCGTGGTATAGTACAGCAACAGCGGATAAGATATTTTTTGTCATCGAAAATAAGGCTTTGCAAAGGATATTAGAAATTAAATGGTGGCATAGGCATAGGGTTTCAAATGATAGATTGAGAGAAATTACGGGGGTGCAACCAGTATAGATGAATTTATATGATTGTCTTGATGGAAATGGCGAGGACACGTCTTCAGAAGGGAGGGAGTACTTGTACGGGGATCACCCGGATGGCAAATGCAGGGTAGAACAGGGAGAGGGAGGCTGAAGGAGACGTGGGTGCGCACAATGAGGCGGAAAACTAGTGAAGAGTTCTGGGTAGATTTAGAGGAGCTGGCGCAAGATAAATGGTGGTGGCGTGAATTCATTGAGGCCCTATGCATCCCCCTGGGTGCCTCAGGAGTTGATTGATCACTGGTTCAGCTAGTTCACTGATTTTATGATCATTTTCACATGCTTTATTATTTACGAAATGATCACAGAACAAGAACCACTCGCGGACATGGCATGAACTAAGCACTTCCATTTGACACTCTGACACTTGGCTGTCTTTGATATGAGAGTCTAGGACATAAAGAGATCTGTATCACTATTGTTGATGGGTGAATCACTGTACTCACAGTTGTCATCACCAGTACGCAAAATTTTGATATTAATGGTTTCAGTATGTTGTTAGTTAATTGAATTTTTCTCCTAAATACTACTTTATCAGGAACTTATTTTGGAAAACAAGTGGGGAATAAGGAGTCACCTTGAAGACAATCACTTTATATTGCCAGTAACAACAGATGTATCTCAGTATGAGTCTATTCAACATACGGTACTGATAATGAATATCCTGTTGTAAGCCACAAACCAAAAGGGTGTAGGAACCCGACACTCCTTAAGGACATGCTCTACAGACTCATTGAAGATGTTAGGGCACTAGTTATTGTCACTGTCAACTACATTTGTGGACCGCATCGACTGAACTTTGCAGTGAGTATCCCCCACAATCAGAGAATCTTTTGCCTCAAAATCTGCTTTGGAAGCAGCATTTGTATTAAAAGTAATATAACACCGATTAGATCTACAGTCACTATCATAGGTGATTCGGATACGAAGAACCACCCCAAAACACTTAAAAATGGAGTGGATAGCGCCATAGGAAAGGGATGCAAGTACATTCGTAAACATTAACATGTCCAAACCTCTAGCAGGGTTCGTCGACACAACACCCGACCTGCTGGGTCTACTCTTATTTGCAGTCTTCTGCATACCGCCACGACCAGAGAGTGACGTCTCGAGGGCCTGGTCGACCACCGCTCGAGAAAGAGAAAGGGGCTTTTCGTTATCCATATAACATTATTATTATATTGGCTCCAGGAGCCAAGAGCTACTACCTACCATAAAGATGATGGGACTTAGGGCTTGTCGCCATGGGCGGGGTACCTCGTCCCCCACGGGCCACTCGATTTAAAAAGCAGCCCCAATGGCTCGATAGTTTTCCCATGACGGTGCTGAGACCCACTTCCCCAACATCTCCCGGCCCAAACACCCAACCATCCAACACAGGATGGCCCCTAGAAGGCAGTCCCTCTGTAGGGCAGCACTGTTGGCTCGTACTGGCAGCCTATTGCATGGGAACCATTTAGTCTAGTCTCTCACTGGTGACCATATTACCATGGGAAGCCCTCTCTCCCTGAAATCGGGGCAGAGCAGGGGCCGGAGCCCCCTCTAGTCTAGCTCGCCATGTCTCAGAGACACGCAAGCCCCCTCACCACGTCAAGGCAGTGCCCGTTGGGGGGTCCCCAGGTTGAATGTCGGGCAGACAATCCACATCCAAGAACCTACATCACACCGTTGGGACAAGGTTGGCGTTGTTATAAGCTGTGGCAGGTCCAGGGACTATGAGCATATACTGGCGGAACTACCGTATTCTCTGCCCAGTGAATCCTCCTGGTACAAACCCCCTCCCCCATATCCCTGTGTCCCCTTCCATGGTCCCAGAAAGAGATCATTAGCTGTTGTCACCCCAACTGCCCCACTCCGCTCTAAAACACCCAGGCTCCGCTCGTGCGTAGACTACGAGCGTGACTGATTTACTTGAATGCATATTTGTTCCATTTATTATTGTAATTTACATACCATTATCATATACCTCTGTATACTGTACTGTATTCTATGGGCCATTCATCTGTAGCATCATATGTTTAGCTTGCCCCTAGCGGCACATCATGTAAATAAAGAGAAGATAAGAGAACTGGTCTCAGCCTGCAGACCTAGGCGGTGGCCCACTATTTTGTACCTTTGGTTTCTAATATAAGGACCTATTTCAAGTGACATTGCACTTCCTTTCACCCTCTCCTAGTGGTAAGGAAACTGGTCATGGCAGAGACCCACGCTGTCTCACCATACAGGGGGGTTATCACGTGTACACAGACTCGTGACGTCAATCTGAGGACACCAATGAGCGGGAACCAGTAGGTGCTGATATGCCACCCTAATGTTTTTGCAGCTATATTTAGCTCCTTTTAAATTATCACATCAACCGAAGATAATTTTATTATCTTCGGTTGATGTGACTTTAAAATACACGGTTTCTCTTTTGCTCGAGGAGAGGAGTGATTCTTCCACCTGCATTATGGATGTAGAAGTCTCTGCCTGTGTTAGTAATACCACTGCTGTACTGTGCAGTCTATACCTTCCTCCCAGTGTTACAGTTGAAAGGGGTGATCTCAACCGTCTTGTTCGGGACCTTTCCTTTCCCTTTATTTTATTGGGTGATTTTAATAGTCATCATCCCTTGTGGGGTGACAGTTCGGTCAACCCCAGGGGTGTTTTATTGGCTTCTTTTATTGAGGATGAGGCATTAGGGGTTTTAAATACGCGAGATGTGTCACATTTCCATAGCCCTACTGGGACTTTTACCGCCATTGACATTTCCCTCTGCTCACCCAGTGCTCTGTTGGATTTTACTTGGAGAGTGTTGCCTGACTTATATGGCAGTGACCATTTCCCTATACTTTTAGAAGGTAACAGGTACGAACCACAGTCTCGTCTTCCTAGGTGGAAATTAGAGAAGGCTGACTGGCAGTTTTTTAGAGAGCTAACTTCTTTGGTCTCTTCTGTAGCCGATTTCGGTAGCTCTGACGAGGCTGTAACATATTTCACTGATATGCTCCACTCTGCTGCTCTCAACTCTATTCCTAGAACTTCTGGCTACTTTCCCAAACATCCTGACCCTTGGTGTTCACCAGTCTGCACCACTGCTGTGCGGGAGAAGCGCGCTGCTTTCTCTCGCCTTCGTCGCAATCGTGGGGACCCAATTCTTTTAGAGGACTTCCGACGGGCAAGGGCTCGGGCTAGACGAGTTTTAAAAGAGGCCCGACGTGCATCTTGGAAGGCCTATGTGTCTTCAATTAATACTAAAACTCCACTCACCCAAGTGTTCAGGAGAGTCCGTAAGATGGCGGGGAAGTTTTCTCCTAGTTCTCCACCTGTACTTAAGGTCAATGGAATTAAGATCATGGATGGTTTGACAGTGGCCAATACCATGGCGGAGGCTTTTGCAAAGGTCTCCAGCCGTGACTCTCGACCTCTGGCTGTCAGGCATGAGTTAAGAGCCAAGGAGCGTACTGTCCTGGATTTCTCAGGGAACGAGAATGAAAGTTATAACCATATATTCACCCTGAGAGACCTGCATTCTGCTCTCTATCTCTCTGCGGCGACACTTCTCCTGGGCCAGACAACATCCCATATGCAATGTTACGACACTTGGGTGAGGAAGCGATCTCATTTCTTTTAGCTTTATATAACAGAATCTGGCTGGAGGGTGTCTTCCCTTCTGGGTGGATGGTTGCTACCATCCTTCCTTTTCTCAAGCCGGGCAAGGACTCTGGTGTTGCCCTCAATTATCGACCAATTGCCTTGACCTCCTGTCTCTGTAAACTATTTAAAAAGATGATGAATGTCAGACTGGTATACTTCTTGGAACGGGGTGATTTTCTGTCTCCGTCCCAGTCTGGCTTTCGTAAATACCGTTCCACTACAGATGCTCTGGTCAGGTTGGAAGCTGTTGCATGTGAGGCCTTTGCACGACATCAACACCTTGTCTGTGTATTCTTTGATTGAGAGAATTGATTGATTGATTTATTGATGCCATTAGGCATCTGGCAGCGCAACAACAATGGTCATATACCGCCCAACATATAAAGGTCATCTACGTCATTAATAAAATATGTACAAAAATTAAATAATTTTCACTACCTCAAAAGGGAGAAGCAGCATGAATAAAACCCACGTCTTCCAAAAGATCATATATTAATGAAATAACCTATGTAAGTTAGATATATACAAGAATTGAAATATTAACGAAAGAAACATTAAACTTTAACTACCTAAAAATTAATAGCCATAAATACAATAAAATTCACAATTTGTGGAGAAGGCCAGCCTCCTCCACATAGAAGAGGGTGTTCCCTCCCACACAACAAGCCTCCTCCCCGAGCACCTGGAAGAGACTGTAAGAACCGTCACCCTTCCGGTACTCGGAGAGGTGCCTACGACGAAGGTCCCCAAGGCTGGGACACTTGACAATAAGATGCCGTACTGTCAAAGGGACCAGATAATCATCACAGTAGGGAGGGTGAGCCCTCTCCATTAAAAAACCATGAGTCAATAATGTGTGGCCAATGCGGAGACGGACAAGAGCCGTCTCCCACCTGCGGGACAGGCCACTGTAGCTCCACAATCCAAGGCGCTGGCGGATGTCACGGAGCTTGTTAGCCCCGATGGCGTCCCATCTGTCCTGCCAGCAGGAACGAACGGTAGCATCTATGTAGGGTCGAAGGTCCACTGCAGGAACAGGATGATGCCTGGCAGGAGGCCGGGAATTGGAGACCACAGCCTTAGCCAGGGCATCAGCCCGCTCATTCCCATCAACACCCACATGGGCCGGGACCCAACAAAAAGTGACTTTGCGGCCACGACGACCCAGGAGGACAAGCCACTCAAGAATGGCCAACACCAGGGGATGGGTAGAGTTAAAATTGCACAAGGCCTGCAAGGCACTACAGGAATCGCTAAAAATAGTAAACGAAGGCTGAGGGAGAGTAAAAATCACTTGTAGGGCATATAAAATGGCCGAGAGCTCCGCAGTAAAAATGAACATGACAGAAGGGAGCCTGCCTCCACGGCAAAAGTCAGGAAAGACAACTCCAAAGCCAACTCCAGCATCAGACTTTGACCCATCAGTGTACACAGGGAGGGATTTCCTGTGAGTGAAGGCATGTTCTAAAAAGAGGGAACGAGCCACTGGAGGAGGAAGAAATTCCTTCTTGCCTGTAAAGCAGGTGCAGGGGAAAACTTCTGGAAGAAGCCATGGAGCCACCCTGGGGACCCTCACAGGACAAATCTGAAAGTCATCTATGCCCATCTCCTCCATAGCCTTTCTGACCCGGAAGCCAAAGGGCCATGGTGCACGAGAATGTAAAAGGTAGTACTGAGACATGATATCAGATGACACCGCCAAGCAAGGTAGGGTGTCAGGAAGTCGATGTAATCGATGCCAACAACGAACCATCAAGGACTGGCGACGGAGATCAAGAGGTGGCTCATTAGCGTCCACCAGGAGACTGGGGATTGGGGACGACCTGAAGGCTTCGGTCGCCAGACGTACTCCAGCATGATGAACAGGGTCTAAAACTCTGAGACGGGCATCGGTGGCAGAAGAGTACACCTCACACCCATAGTCGAGTTTTGACCTAATAACAACATGGTATAGGCGGAGGAGGGTGGCCCGATCAGCCCCACAGGATGTATGGCTCAGGACCCTCAACAGGTTAAGAGCCTTGAGGCAAGAGACCTTAAGTGTACGTAAGTGGGGAACCCAAGTCAAACGTTTGTCAAAAAGGAGACCCAAAAAGCGAATCTCCTCGACACATCGTATCCGATGACCATACATGAATAAGTCCGGATCCGGGTGGATGCCTCGGATGCGGCAGAAGTGCATAGCAACTGTCTTGGAAGGAGAAAATCGAAACCCATGAGAATCAGTCCAACGTGACACCCTGTCAAGGGCAAGCTGCATGCGCTGCTCCGCCACTGACATACGGGAAGCAGCAAACCAGACTGCTAGGTCGTCAACGTACATCGAGTTAGCTATACCGTCTGGAAGGGATGAGGCAATGGCATTAATTGCTACTGCAAACAATGTGACACTGAGGACGCTTCCCTGGGGGACGCCCTCCTCCTGTGCAACAGATGCTGAGTGGGTTGTACCAACCCTCACAGAAAAACTGCGACCACTGAGAAACTCCTTAATAAAGCGTGGAAGGCGACCCCGCAGGCCATATAAATGGAGTGGCTGCAGGATGCCATATTGCCATGTAGTATCATAGGCTTTCTCTAAATCAAAGAATACACAGACAAGGTGTTGATGTCGTGCAAAAGCCTCACATGCAGCAGCTTCCAACCTGACCAGAGCATCTGTAGTGGAACGGTATTTACGAAAGCCAGACTGGGACGGAGACAGAAAATCACCCTGTTCCAAGAAGTATACCAGTCTGACATTCACCATCTTTTCAAATAGTTTACATAGACAGGAGGTCAAGGCAATTGGTCGATAATTGAGGGCAACACCAGAGATGAAGGTATATGAGATGGGATATTCTTTGAAACAATTACATTGGTTCTGTCCTGTACAGCAGTGGTATCACTGACACAGGCAGATACATCAACATCCATAATACAGGTGGTAGAATCACTCCGCTGCTCAAGCGGAAGAGAAAGTGAATCTTTTGAAGTCACAACATCCGTGGCATCCACATTAACTTCATGCCCCTCTGATGATCCCGAAGGAAGCTTGCGAGGAGGAACTTCTGTTGAATCAAGAGATTCATCAGAGCCACGAGAAGGCTTCTGGTGAAATTGAGAGGAAACTATGGATTAGTCCATAGAGATGGTTGCCTCACAAGGTGGAACATCTATAGAGTCAAGTGCCTCAGAGGAACCACGAAGGCGTCTCTGTGGCAGTTTAGGTGACTTAAGTTTCCTTTTTGGAGAGCGTATGGCAGCGTGAACCTCTACCACATGGACACCTTTAGCTAAAGTCTGAGAATTGTCATCAGTTGAAGGGTCACAAGAATGAGTGTCTGATAAAGTTTCCAAGACAGAGAAACTATTATGTAGAGTAACCTTAGAAACGTTCTCACTAGAGCAAAAAGCAGCTGCCTCTTGAGAGGGTTGAGAGGGTGCTGCAACCAATTTAGGGCGAAGGGAGGAGGCGTATGTGTTCACACCACCATCCTTCTGTCGCCTGAAGTTGAGTTGCCGTCTGGCACTACCTATGCTAATGAATTGAGTATTAGCCAAGTGGAGGATATCCTGCTCAAGTAGGTACATCTTACATTGGCGAGAACGCAAGGGGTGAGCATCTCTGCAGTAAAAGCAGTAACTCTCTGACCGATACTCAGAAGTAAGATGTGAGTCAAGATCAGAACAATTACCACACCGGGAACGGTTGTTGCAGTTCCTCTTCCCATGAACAAACTCATAACAGAAACACTGTAGGGGACGCTCAACAAAAGGCTTCACCTCAAATGAGGTTGGGTTAATGTTAATGCGATCTGGGATATGCGAGCCATAGAAAGTGAGGATGTTCATATTTTTACTGCCTTTCATCTTCGTTAATCGTTGGACACTGTCTGGGCACATAGCGAGAATGTCCTCTTCTGAGAATTCATACAGGTCCTCATTATATATACGCCCCTTGCTATAATTAAATGTTCGATGTGGTTTAATAGATTCAAACATGCTATCAGAAGGACAGGGGAGATTGAGGAGCATCATGGCCTGTGTAAGATCTTTGGCTCTGATTAAAACGCCCTTACCATATTTCTTCATGTGGCCCATTGGTAATAATCCAGTTTCTTTCTCCAGATACCGGGAAGCATGGATAATGTTACCACGTCCCTCCCTGTAGTAAGCCACAAACCAAAAGGGTGTAGGAACCCGACGCTCCTTTGGGACATGCTCTGCAGAGTCATCAAATATATTAGGGCAGTAGTCATTGTCACTGTCAACTACATTGATGGACCGCATCATCTGAACTTTACAATGAGTATCCCCTACCGTCAGAGAATCTTTTGCCTCAAATGCTGCTTTGGCAGCAGCATTTGTATTGAAAGTAATATAGCACCGATTAGACCTACAATCACTGTCATATGTGATTCGGATTCAGAGGACTACTCCAAAGCACTTAAAAATGGAGTGGATAGCGCCATAGGTAAAGGATGCGCGTACATTCGTTAACATTAACGTGTCCAAATCGTTAACAGGGTTCTTCGACACAAAACCCGACCTGCTAGGTCTACTCTTATTTGCAGCTTTCTGCATCTTACCACGACCAGAGAGTGACATCTCGAGGGCCTGGTCGACCACCGCTCGAGGAAGAGATTGGGGCTTTTCTGTATCCATATATCATTGGTTTAGTGTTTTTGGCCCCAGGAGCCAAGAGCTACTACCTACCGGGCAGATAAGGGGACCGAGCGCTGGTCGCCGCAGGCGGGGTACCTCTTCCCCCACGGGGCCACTCGTTTTAAAAAGCAGCCCCAATGGCTCGAAAGTTTGCCCACGACGGTGCTGAGACCCCCTTCCCCAACATCTCCCGGCCCAGACACCCAACCATCCAACATAGGACGGCCCCTAGAGGGCAGTCCCTCCGGAGAGCAGCGCTGTTGGCCCGTACTGGCAGCCTAATGCATGGGAACCATTTAGTCTGGTCTCTCACTGGCGACCTTACTAGCATGGGAAGCCCTCTCTCCCCGAAATCGGGGCAGAGCAGGGGCGGGAGCCCCATCTAGTCTAGCTCGCCAGGTCTTAGAGACACGCAAGCCCCCCCACCACGTCAAGGCAGTTCCCGTTGGGGGGGCTGTTGGAAGTAGGGGGCTAATGTAATGGCGCCATACGCACCACTCCGTATTTCTCTATATATATTCCATGTGCTGGTACGTCGCTCCCTGTTCCTTTGTGATCTCCCTATCCCAGACAAGCCACAGTCTGGCGGTTTGGTTAATCCCGTCCTCTGGCTCAGGGGGTAGATGCATAAGGAGCTTCCTTACAACACCATAACAACAACAACACACAAACAGCATTAAATAAAGACATGACCAGGAATTAATTATGTACTGTGTGTGTCTGCACAGTCATGCTTATCTGCCTCTCTCTTTCTTTCTGTATTTCTCTCACACATACCCAGAGACAATGTACAGTCGGCTACAGGAATTCGTATACACCCCTGTGACATCAAGGATTCGTAGCAACTGGAATATTTAGTACATTAATACCCTAACACCAAACTTTTCTAGCAATGTGATTTGGTTAATGCTTGAATCAGTCAGCAGAACAATGAATATAGTATTTGCTATGTGTACGAATTCCTGAGGCCGACTGTACCTGTCTCACACACTCTCTCTCTCTCTCTGATAAAAATAATTAAACTCTCACAATTATTATTTGTATTAATATTATTATTAATACCATTATTGATATTATTATTATTATTATTATTATTATCAACAATATTATTATTATTATTATTATTATTATTATTATTAACAATATCATTATTATCAATAACAATATTATTATTATTAACAATATTATAATTATTATAAACAATATTATAATTATTATTAACAATATTATTATTATTATTATTATTATTATTATTAGTATTAATATTATTATTATTTGTATTAATATTTTTTTAAATTATTAATATTATTATTAATTATATTATTTTTGTTGTTATTATTATTATTATTATTATTATTATTATTATTATTATTATTAATATTATTATTGTTATTATTATTATAATAATAATAATTATTATTATTAATATTATTTTTTTATAATCGCTTTGATTGTTTAATTTTTATGTTATTTGTGAAGAGAGAGAGAGAGAGAGAGAGAGAGAGAGAGAGAGAGAGAGAGATAGGAGAAAATAATTACATAAAGCCTTCTTGTCATCATGAGAGGGAGAGAGAGGGTAGAGAGGGAAAGGGGGTGAGTACATATCTATCATTCCGCTTCGCAGCACTGAATGGGAAGGGAGTGAGAGGAGAGAGAGGTTGGGAGAGTAACCCCTTAATCATTTGAGAGAGAGAGAAAAAAAAAATTGATATAGCAAAGAAACAGTAGAGAGAGAGAGAGAGAGAGAGAGAGAGACCCTTTAATCATTTGTGAGAGAGAGAGAGTGAGCAAAATGATTTCTGCCTCCAAGTTCCTCTCTGCCAAAGGCAAGTCCTTCACGGGAAGTCTACTGGCAGAAATAAGTGAGTATGTTATTGCTATTATTATTATTATTATTATTAAAGAGTGATTCAAAAGAAACGTTATCCAAACTACATATTATATTTATTACATGTATATCATACGCTGTACATATGCATATAATACATGAAATACAGTACTATTTAGGCTACAGTGTTTAAGAAGCAATAGCAGGTCATATTCACTGCGTATATTCAAAGTGTGATCCATTTTCATGAATGTATAACAGCCGAGATGACTTGTTACTACCAGGGTGTACAGCAGACGGCAATACTAGGTACAACTTTATTCTTACTAATAGAACACAGGTTTATGTGAACCAAGCACCAGATTTAACCTTCCCGCTTGCCTGAGTGAACACTTGGAGTAGCTTGTGGATTCTTGTAGAATGCTTGTGTAGGCTTGGTAGTGCTTGTGTAGTCTTGTAGAGCTAGTGTGTAGTTTTGGTAGGGCAGCGTGGTGGTGTACGCTGGCTAGTTGTAGCAAGGTGGCGGCAGGCAAGACAGGAGCCGGAGGGGAAGCAGGTCTGGTAAATACATATTGGCAAGACTGAAGTTTTGCTGGCCTAATATTATTGTTTGCCAAGAATACATTTTTGAATTTATCTAATCTAACGCATGTATGACTGGTCATACATAATAAGTACATCATTAATTATCATAAAGGAAAATAATATGGAATAATCTGATGATAGTGTTACTACTCTATTACTGGTATAGTATCTAGAGTTGAAAAATCACTTGCCACCTCGTGGGTCCCTTCAGGCCATCTCATGGTTCACATTTAGCCAACGGGTCATGAGGTTCACACCCCTGCCCTATACATACCATAGGGTTGCCATACTAGTACCACACCATCAGCAACACCAGCCAGCACCAATACTCTTGCATACAACCTGTAGTCTTATCATTGGTCCCTGACTGTACGTATCAATGTCACTGTCCTGGACTGACCTTGTTGTAATGTTTGAGAGCTTCCAGCAGTGAGATCTTCAGTCCATGGACCACTTCATCTGCTTTATGCTGGAAGGTTACCCGAGAGTACCATCTGCATCACAGTGAGAATAAATATATATAAATATACTATTTAAGTTTGTACAGTTGTTGAAGTTCCTCAAGCTGTCTGGCCTAGCAGCCCCGAGTTCCTGAACCGGGAGAATATTAACCAACTTTGGACGATTCGAGCCGCCTGTAAGTATTGCAATAATTTACATTGTTATTGACTTAATAATATGCAGTAACATAAATCTGGGAGATAGTGGTGAGGTTTGTTTTTACAGCGTTGTGGCAGCAATGTCCACATGTTTTAGTGTTTATATTATATTCGGCTTATGTTGATAACTCGGCGACAGAGCACAATCAAGTAATACCATAACTTTCCATTGCATAGAATAGTGCATGAATATCAAGAAAAGCAGTAATATATATTTTGGTTCAGGTTTACAAACTCTACTGTTTGTTTGACTTGTATAGACTCTGAACTCTCCTATTACAGATCAAAATATTATTGTTAGGTGACAGTCATGGACTCGAGAAATACTAACAACTTTACGTAACTCTGGAGGGAAACAGACTGTAAATATTGAAAGAATTACCTTTATTGCGTACGTTTTTTTTACCTTCATTAACCCACTCATTTAGACAATTCTAAGACTATTTTCTTCTATGGCATTTCCTCCACAAATACCCCATTTCCAAAATAGAACATATTCAAATGGTGCATTTTGAAATTAGCCTGATCTTGCCTAACCTAACCTAGACCACAACAGACTACCGGGACCTAACCTGGGCATACTACTGGGAAATAACCGTGGTAAAGTACAGGAAATGTCCAGGGCAAAATACTGGGACCTAGCCGGATCTGGTAACACTGCTTCAAAACGGTAATTCTTTCAATAAATACCACAGACTGGAAAAGAGAAACCGTTTATACAAAAGGGGCTTCGGGGTGTTGATCATATAAAATTATTATGAGTGAGGTAACTAATTAGCCAATCTATAGGCCATAACTACTGTACTGTAAAGTACCGTCGTACTTTACCCAAATATTTTAAAAACAGAGGTGGCATAATGTGCCCTGTATTGTAAATTTCACAGGCTTATTTCATGATTGTGTTTTCATTATCCCTATTTACCATTTTTACCCACTGTGCTGCAAACAGTGCAACAAGCCGACCAACAACTTCGCATTTAGGGTAAATTTTTACAAGTTGCCACAACAGGATTTCATAGGAAAAATATATAATTCCTAGAAGGTTTTAGTGTGATTTGAGTGATATTGACCTTTATTTCTTTAGGAAATGCTTCGTTTTGGAGATAGCCCCCCTCCCTCCATCCAATAATCTTGGGGGAGAGCCTGGGAAATCGGGGGTTTTGGGTGGGAGGAAAACTCATAGTATATTTGCCTTTCTAGATTGCACTCATGACATGCCTTAAAAGTCAATAAGTGGAAAACCCGAGTCAAGTTTTGGCAAAAGTTGGCTCGGGTTTTCCAATTTCAACAAGCATAAATGTGGAAAAACTGGAAAACCTAAGCCAAGTTTTTTCTGACCAAACCTGGATCAGACATCCTTCGGTCTTAACCAGAGCATCGAGATGGTACAGAATTAAAAAGACCTTACCTGACCTGACCT
The DNA here is from genome assembly GCA_033782935.1 of Petrolisthes cinctipes. Taxonomy (NCBI): domain Eukaryota; kingdom Metazoa; phylum Arthropoda; class Malacostraca; order Decapoda; family Porcellanidae; genus Petrolisthes; species Petrolisthes cinctipes. The sequence goes on along the minus strand of JAWQEG010001325.1, from coordinate 1,304,648 downwards.
AACTTAACCCAGAGGGGGGCATACTTCGGGACCTAACCTGGGCATACTTCGGGACCTAACCTTGGAATACTTCGGGACTTAACCTTGGCATACTTCGGGACCTAAACTTAGCATACTTCGGGACCTAACCTTGGCATCCTTTGTAACCTAACCTTGTCATCCTGCAGCTTTACCAGAGCGTCAATTTGTAATAGAATTAGGAAAACCATATCAGACTCCTTGTTTTATACACCAGTTTACCTTAATTAGAAGCAAAGGATATGGAATGTTCTTGTGAAGTTGACGAGTTGTGGATAGCGTTGTCTTCTGGCAAGATATGTGGGTCTTCAGGTATGGGTGCTCGGTGGACTGGATGGCCTTGTATTCTCCCACTCTGCGGTACATACAACTTGGCCGCATCAACAAAAAACTTGTGGAGGCGAGAGTCGTCACTGGAGAAGGAGTGGATAAACAAGTAGTGAGAAACGTACTGGAAGAAGTACTCCCGCCGTTGACCGGGTTGCTGAGTCCACTCCTTCACATCTCTCCACAAGTGCTCGATGGTCTGCGTGTGAGTGGTGGGGTCGTCCAGGTCGACAAAATTCTGAGAATGATTGATGGTGCAGTGTGTGTATCCAAGTTCTTCCAAATAACTATAAGCTTTCCAACAATCACTAATATTAATTAAGGGAATGACAAACAACTTGTTAGACACTCTTTCTATGCCACTGAACACCCATATTTGTAAGAGAAGACGTCCAGTATTATACTTGCGATGTCCAAAGCATTACTCATCAATTTCCACAATAACCCCTTCACCTCCAATAGGATCCTGATGATAAAACCAGTAATCAGTGACCACGGAGCAAAAAGATTGCCAGTCCACACTAGTACGGGAAGAGAAATGAGTTGTACGGGATATGTTTTCATGGTTCCAGTGTTTATCCAGCCAGAAATTCACAAATAATACAATTTTCCAAGCTGTAATATGTACATTATCTAAAAAGGTACCTTTCTTATCACTCACGGAAAAGTTACACCACCCTCTCTTCGTTTTGGGAACCTAAATGACCGGTTACAGTACCACTGGTGTCTATCCTCACGATACGCTCACGGAGCTAGACACCTGGGACAGTCAACAGAAGTGGGTAAAACTTCGTGAGCACGTAAGAAATCTAATGCTGGTTTGTCTTGTTCGTAAAAGCGGTTAATAGGCAGCCAAGGTTTATATAAAAAACCTCCAAAGACAGACGACATACTTGGAATGACAGCAGAAATGAATGGAGAGGGATGTATCTGTGACGTACTCACGTGATGCAGCTCTGTCATTGGTCGAAAAGGAGTAGATAGATATCTGTAAGAAACAAATTTGGGTTGAAATTTAAGAATCTCCCACCAGGTAGCAGTGCATCCGTAGTGGTTACCAAAGACAGGCACAGATGTTTCCATAACAACGACAAATAAGCAGCTGACCTATGTTGTTGCTTCAATGATGAGCGCCGCTATATTGTTTGTGCAACGACATTGAAGTGTAGAAATCGTGAGATTAGTGACTGTAAAGTGAGTACTGAGCTTATAACACATTTATGCTACTAAGGAATATTGTAGTACAAGATGAAATAGAGCATATTGTAAGACAAAAAGTATGAAAAAGGCAATTTTAAGAAATTTTGGGACTCTGAAAAAATACGATACCCACTACACTTATAAGAGGTAATTAATGATATAACGCATTTGCGAGGCAAATGGTATATAGAAAAGTTGTTTGTAATAGTGCAATATAAACACTGGTAATAGTAAAATTTTTGAAATCGAGCTGTGGCAACTTGTAAAAATAATCCAAAATATATAATTCCTAGAAGGTTTTCATATGATTTGAGTGATATTGACCGTTTCTTTTGGAAATGCTTCGTTTTGGAGATAGCCCCCCTCCCCCCCATCCAACAATCTTGGGGGAGAGCCTGGGAAATCGGGGATTTTGGGTGGGAGGAAAACTCATAATATAGAATAGTTGCCGTTCTAGATTGCACTCATGACATGCCATGCTCGGGGAGGAGGCTTGTAGTGTGGGAGGGAACACCCTCTCCTATGTGGAGGAGGCTGGCCTTCTCCACAAAATATGATTTTATGATATTTATGGTTTTTTAGATGATTTTATGTCGACGGGTTCTTTTAGTAATAATGTGCTTTTTAGTTTGTGTGTCTTTTAATCATGGTGCCAATCCCTTTCGGGTGTTGATGTTTTATTAATTATGTAGATGACCATTTTATGTTGGGCGGTATATGACCATAGCTGTTGCGCCGCCAGATGCTTAGTTGCATTAAAATTAATCAATCAATCAATCATGACATGCCATAAATGTCAAAAAGTGGAAAACCCGATCCAAGTTTCAGCAAAAGTTCGCTGGGGTTTTCCACTTTTCAACAAGCATAAATGTGGAAAACTGGAAAACCTAAGCCAAGTTTTTTCTGACCCAACCTGGATCAGACATCCTTCGGTCTTAACCAGAGCATCGAGATGTTACAGAATTAAAAAGACCTTACCTGACCTGACCTAGCCTAACTTAGAAGGGGGCATACTTCGAGACCTAACCTGGGCATACTTCAGGACCTAACCTTGGCATACTTCGGGATCTAACCTTGCCATACTTTGGGACCTAACCTTGGCATACTTCGGGACCTAACCTTGGTATCCTTCGAGACCTAGTCTTGGCATTCTTCGGGACTTAACCTTGGCATCCTTCGGTCTTAACCAGAACATCAATTTGTTATAGAATTAGGAAGACCATATCAGACCCCTTGTTTCATACAGCAATTTACCTTAATTGGAAGCAAATGATGTGGAAAGTACTGGTTCTTGTGGAGTTGAAGAGTAGGTAGTGTTGTATTCTGGCAAGTCATATGGGTGGTAGGTGGACTGGATGACCTTATATTCAAAGCACTTTAAGCCTTCCAACAATCACTAATAATAACTGACCATGGACTAATGTATTTTTCAATAAGAGGCACAAGTGTTTTTTTGTATAATTTTTGTTTCTCCAGTAAAAATTCGTAAAATCAAGCAGCCAAGGGTGAACCTCCTCCACAGACAGACACCATTGTTGTACTGACAGATAAATGGATAGAGACTGAAGTTTCAGTGACGTAGTCAAGTATTGTAGGTCTATGATTGGTCGATAATGAGAAGACAGAATTGTGTGAAAAACTGATTGATTAGATTTGGCTTGAAGTTAAAAAATGTGCCACCAGGTAGCACTGTTGAGGTAGCACTGTTGGCATCATAGTTACCATGACAACCACAGTTGATCAGCTGACCTATGTCTTTATTTCAATGCAGATGGTAACCATATTGTTTTTATTTGCAAAGACATTGAAGGTTAGAAATCGTGAGTGGCCTTATAACGCATTTATAACGGAAATGCTACTAAGAAATATTGTAGTACAAGTTGAAATAGAGCATATTGTAAGAAGAAAAGTGTGAAAAAGCCAATTTTTCGAAATTTTCGGACTGAAAAATATGACACCCACTACACTTATAAGAGGTAATTAGTGTTATAACGCATTTATGACGGAAATGTTACCAAGAAATATTGTAGTACAAGATGAAATAGAGCATATTGTAAGAAGAAAAGTGTGAAAAAAGGCAATTTTACGAAATTTTGGGACTGAAAAATACGACACCTACACTTATAAGAGGTAATTAGTGGTATAACGCATTTACGAGGCAAATGGTATATAGAAAAGTTGTTTGTAAAAGTGCAATATAAACACTGGTAATAGTAAAAATTTTGAAATTGGTTTGTGGCAATTTGTAAAAATAATCCGGCAGAAGGAATCAATAAAGGCCCAAAGGGTTCACTACTCCTTGTAACAAACACTCAGTAAGTTCACTTATTGAATCTTTCTCTGGAGGTAATAATTGGGCAATTTTGAAGTTTTGTTGTATCACCTTATCCACTTAAGAGAAAATAAGATATAATGACAAGGGGTTTGTTACCTTTTTATTAATATCAGTAATGAGAAAATTCCCAAGACTAATTTTAGATTGAGAGATGACCTGGTTAGGACTGAAAACTCATTTCTCAATTGGGTTTGGTCTGTTTTCTAGACGCTTTGTAGGTAAAAACTTCAAGCTGTGGAAATAGTTCTACCCCAGTTTATATTGCAAGGTTATGAGGTAACTAGCAATTTCTCAGGAAGTCTTTTTTTTTTTTTTAGATAATGTGGTGCAAAATTAAACTTTAAAGTTCCCCATACCCATAGTTACAGGAGTGGTGTAATGCATGGCATGGCAATAAGTGCTATCACAGGACTTTACAATTTTTATAAGAGATATATACACACTTATAATTTTTTTTCCATGGCAGTACTGTACACTTCCATGAGCATATCTTGGGACCAGTTAGGCTATCTATTCTGCCATATTCTTTCTACCTACCCATACTGTAGTTAATCTTCCTCGGTTTGGGCTACATATGCACATTTCTGGTATACAGGCAAGTACTGTAGTACGTTTCCTAATACGCAATTGATGTAGGCTACACAATCTGTATACAGATGGTACAACACTCAATACACTACCATAAGTATAGCACATAAGGACTGTATTTTCCATCATTGCAACTGAATAAATAATAATGATGTATTAAGTTATGGATATATGCTAACGTTAATTGCTTTAACCTTGCATTCATTGTGCCTATAGCAAGATGTATATTGTCATTCTTGTATTAACCTACAACATTTTTATGATGCTACAGGTAGTGTGATAAGGTTGCTATCACAGTCATTGTCTGGATACTGTTCGAATTACAGATAGGGCACAAAGGTAAGTCAAAGCACCTTATTTTATTGGGTGATTTTAATGGTCGTCATCCTCTGTGGGGTGACAGTTCGGTCAACCCCAGGATTGTTTTATTGGCTTCTTTTATTGAGGATAAGGGATTAGAGGTTTTAAATACGGGAGATGTGACACATTGTAATAGCCCTACTGGGACTTTTACCGCCATTGACAATTTTCCCTTTGCTCACCCAGTGCTCTGTTGGATTTTACTTGGAGAGTGTTGCCTGATTTATATGGCAGTGACCATTTCCCTATACTTTTAGAAGGTAACAGGTACGAACCACAGTATCGTCTTCCTAGGTGGAAATTAGAGAAGGCTGACTGGCAGTTTTTTCGAGAGCTAAACCGATTTTGGTAGCTCTGATGAGGCTGTAACATATTTCACTGATATGCTCCACTCTGCTGCTCTCAACTCTATCCCAAAAACTTCTGGCTACTTTCCCAAATGTCCTGTCCCTTGGTGGTCACCAGTCTGCACCACTGCTGTGCGGTAGAAGCGCGCTGCTTTCTCTCGCCTTCGTCGCAATCGTGGAGACCCAACTCTTTTAGAGGACTTCCGAAGGGCAAGGGCTCGGGCTAGACGAGTTTTAAAAGAGGCACGACGTGCATCTTGAAAGGCCTATGTGTCTTCAATTAATACTAAAACTCCACTCACCCAAGTATTTAGGAGAGTCCGTAAGATGGCATGATAGTTTTCTCCTAGTTCTCCACCTGTACTTAAGGTCAATGGAATTAAGATCATGGATGGTTTGACAGAGGCCAATACCATGGCAGAGGCATTTGCAAGAGTCTCCAGCCGTGACATTCGACCTCTGGTTGTCAGGCATGAATTAAGAGCCAAGGAGCGTACTGTCCTGGATTTCTCAGGGAACGAGAATGAAAGTTATAACCATATATTCACCCTGAGAGACCTGCATTCTGCTCTCTCTCTCTACGGCGACACTTCTCCTGGGCCAGACAACATCCCATATGCAATGTTGTGACACTTGGGTGAGGAGGCGATCTCATTTCTTTTAGCTTTATATAACAGAATCTGGCTGGAGGGTGTCTTCCCTTCTGGGTGGAGGGTTGCTACCATGCTTCCTTTCCTCGAGCCGGGCAAGGACTCTGGTGTTGCCCTCAATTACAGACCAATTGCCTTGACCTCCTGTCTCTGTAAACTATTTGAGAAGATGGTGAATGTCAGACTGGCATACTTCTTGGAACGGGGTGATTTTCTGTCTCCGTCCCAGTCTGGCTTTCGTAAACACCGTTCCACTACAGATGCTCTGGTCAGGTTGGAAGCTGCCGCATGTGACGCCTTTGCACAATATTAACACCTTGTCAGTGTATTTTTTTATTTAGAGAAAGCGTATGACACTACATGGCAATGTGGCATCCTGCAGCAACTCCATGTATATGGCCTGTGGGGTCGACTTCCACGCTTTCTTAAGGAGTTTCTCAGTGGTCGCAGTTTTTCTGTGAGGGTTGGTACAACCCACTCAGCATCTGTTGCAAAGGAGGAGGGCGTCCCCCCGGGAAGCGTCCTCAGAGTCACATTGTTTGCAGTAGCACTTAATGCCATTGCCTCATCCCTTCCGGACGGTATAGCCAACTCGATGTACGTTGACGACCTAGCAGTCTGGATTGCTGCTTTCCATATGTCAGTGGCAGAGTGGCGCATGCAGCTTGTCCTTGACAGGGTGTCACGTTGGACTGGTTCTCATGGGTTTCGATTTTCTCCTTCCAAAAAAGTTGCTATGCACTTCTGCCGCATCCGAGGCGTCCACCCCGATCCGGACTTATTCATGTATGGTCATCGGATACGTTGTGTCGAGGAGAATCGCTTTTTGGGTCTCCTTTTTGATAAATGTTTGACTTGGGTTCCCCACTTACGTACACTTAAGGTCTCTTGCCTCAAGGCTCTTAACCTGTTGAGGGTCCTATGCCATACATCCTGGAGGGCTGATCGGGCCCCACCCTCCTCCGCCTATTTTATGTTCTTATTAGGTCAAAACTCGACTATGGGTGTGAGGTGTAGTCTTCTGCCACCGATGCCCGTCTCAGAGTTTTAGACCCTGTTCATCATGCTGGAGTACGTCTGGCGATCGGAGCCTTCAGGTCGTTCCCAATCCCCAGTACCCTGGTGGATGCTAATGAGCCACCTCTTGATGTCCATCACCAGTACTTGATGGTTCGTTGTTGGCATCGATTACATCGACTTCCTGACTCCCTTCCCTGCTTGGCAGTGTCATCTGATATCATGTCTCAGTACTACCTTTTACATTCTTATACACCATAGCCCTTTGGCTTCTGGGTCAGGAAAGGTATGGAGGAGATGGGCATTGATGACTTCTAGATTTGTCCTGTGCGGGTCCCCAGGGTTGCTCCATGGCTTCTTCCAGAAGTTTTCCCCTGCACCTGCTTTACAGACAAGGAATCTCTTCTTCCTCCAGTGGCTCATTCCCTCTTTTTAGGATATGCCTTCACTCACAGGGAGTCCCTCCCTGTGTACACCGTTGGGTCAAAGTCTGATGCTGGAGTTGGCTTTGGAGTTGTCTTTCCTGACTTTTCCCGTGGCATCAGGCTCCCTTCTGTCATGTCCATTTTTACTGCTGAGCTCTCGGCCATTTTATATGCCCTCCCAGTGATTTTTACTCTCCCTCAGCCTTCATTTACTATTATTAGCGATTCCTGTAGTGCCTTGCAGGCCTTGTGCAATTTTAACTCTTCCCATCCCCTGGTGTTGTCCATTCTTGAGTGGCTTGTCCTCCTGGGTCGTCGTGGCCGCAAAGTCACTTTTTGTTGGGTCCCGTCCCATGTGGGTGTCGATGGGAATGAGTGGGCTGACGCCTTGGCTAAGGCTGCGGTCTCCAATTCTCGGCCTCCTGCCAGGTGTCATCCTGTTCCTGCAGTGGACCTTCGACCCTACATAGATGCTACCATTCGTTCCTGCTGGCAGGACAGATTGGACGCCGTCGGGGCTAACAAGCTCCGCGACATCCGCCAGCGCCTTCATTTGTTGAGCTACAGCGTCCTGTCCCGCTGGCGGGAGACGGCTCTTGTTCGTCTCCGCATTGGCCACACATTATTGACTCAAGGCTTTATAATGGAGAGGGCTCACCCTCCCTACTGTGATGAGTGTCTTGTCCCTCTGACAGTACGGCATCTTATTGTTGAGTGTCCCAGCCTTGGGGACCTTCGTCGTAGGCACCTCTCTGAGTACTGGGAGGGTGACGGTTCTTACAGTCTCTCCCAGGTGCTCGGGGAGGAGGCTTGTAGTGTGGGGGGGAACACCCTCTTCTATGTGGAGGAGGCTGGCCATCTCCACAAAATATGATTTTATTATTTTTTTGGTTTTTAGATCGTTTGATTTTTTTTTTTTTATGTCGAAAGTTTCTTTTAGTAATAATGTGCTTTTTCGTTTGTGTGTCTTAATCATGGTGCCTATCCCTTTCGGGCGTACATGTTTTATTAATTGTGTAGATGCCATTTTATGTTGGGCGGTATATGACCTTTACTGTTGCGCCGCCAGATGCTTAGTTGCATCAAAAACCATAAATTAATCAATCAATCAATCTTGATGTCATTGAAAGCAGATTCCGCTGCTGGGGGCCGGACGAGTTTCTTTTGTGAGGACTTCTTCAAACCCTTTCAGCAAGGCCGTGGAGTGGAGTGAGGGCGCAGGCAGCGTGGGGGATGAACCGGTGGTAATAGTTCACTACCCTGAAAAATTTCCTGATTTTGCCGGCAGTTGTAGGTAGGGGGAATTCCCTAACGGCCTCCACCTTCTGCGGCAGGGATGTTATGCCGTTCGGTGTCACGCAGTGTCCGAGGAAGTCGAGATGATCTGCCCCAATGATGCACTTGGAAGGGTGGATCTTGAGTCCAAACTGCTGCAGGCATGAGAAGAGCTCCCACTGGTGCTGCTGGTGTTGTCCGTGGTCGTGGGATGCAACGAGTATGTCGTCGATGTATACCACGGTGTACTCTAGTCCATGCAGCACCTTGTCCATGAACCTCTGGAACATTTGTGCGGCATTCTGTAGTCTGAAGTTCATGGCCAGGAACTCAAACAATCCAAAGGGAGTGGTGATGGCGGTCTTCTTGATATCCTCATCAGCAACAGTTGCCGTCTGGCACTACCTATGCTAATGAATTGGGTATTAGCCAATTGGGTACCTCCTGCTCAAGGAGGTACATCTTACATTGCCAAGAACGCAAGGGGTGAGCATCTCTGCAGTAAAAGCAGTAACTCTCTGACCGACACTCAGAAGTAAGATGTGAGTCAAGAGCAGAACAATTACCACACCGGGAACGGTTGTTGCAGTTCCTTCTCCCATGACCAAACTCGTAACAACAGAAACACTGTAGGGGACGCTCAACAAAAGGCTTCACCTCAAAAGAGGTGGGGTTATTGTTAATGCGATCTGGGATATGCGAGCCATAGAAGGTGAGGATGATCATATTTTTACTGCCTTTCATCTTTGTTACTCGTTGGACACTGTCTGGGCACATAGCGAGAATGTCCTCTTCAAAATATTCATACAGGTCCTCATTATATATATGCCCTGCTATAATTAAATGTTCAATGTGGTTTAATAGATTCAAACATGCTATCAGAAGGACAGGGGAGATTGAGGAGCATCATGGCCTGTGTAAGATCTTTGGCTCTGATTAAAACGCCCTTACAATATTTCTTCATGTGGCCCATTGGTAATAATCCAATTTCTTTCTCCAGATACTGGGAAGCATGGATAAGGTTACCACGTCCCTCCCTGTAGTAAGCCACAAACCAAAATGGTGTAGGAACCCGACGTTCCTTTGGGACATGTTCTACAGAGTCATCAAATATGTTAGGGCAGTAGTCATTGTCACTGTCAACTACATTGGTGGACCGCATCATCTGAACTTTACAACGAGTATCCCCCACCGTCAGAGAATCTTTTGCCTCAAATGCTGCTTTGGCAGCAGCATTTGTATTGAAAGTAATATAGCACCGATTAGACCTACAATCACTGTCATATGTGATTCGGATTCGAAGAACTACTCCAAAACACTTAAAAATGGAGTGGATAGCACCATAGGAAAAGGATGCAAGTAAATTCGTTAACATTAACGTGTCCAAATCGCTAACAGGGTTCTTCGACACAACACCCGACCTGCTAGGTCTAGTCTTATTTGCAGCTTTCTGCATATTACCACGACCAGAGAGTGATGTCTCGAGGGCCTGGTCGACCACTACTCGAGGAAGAGTTTGGGGCTTTTCTATATCCAGATATCATTGGTTTAGTGTTGTTGGCCCCAGGAGCCAAGAGCTACTATAGTCTGTCTCAGGAAACTTGAGGGAGAGATTTTAAGAAAACCTTTGCCAAGATCGGAACACAAGTGACAGTGTGAAGGATTAAAAGGTCCCCTCGGGAGTCTGAACATGCCTCCTTCCATGCCTCCTTCCCTTTTCCTTTCCTACACACACACACACACACTGTGCTGAAATGTGTAGCCTTTGTTTATCCGTTTATCTAGCAGGGAGCAAAATAAGTTGAAAAATTATGCTTGAGTTGTAGAGATAAAACTAACCATGGGATATTCTTCCAGAGAGTCTCATTGGAAGGAATATGTCTGAATAAATGAGTGAAGCACGTACGTGGGCTCACGCCAGAACAGAGAAGGGAGGTGTGGCGGATGAGGGGGTGGGGGGATTAACTGAGGTTGACCGCCGTCAGGTTTGAGGAGGGTTAAGGATGGGAGTGGGCAGGTGGGAAGGTTAATGTGAATCAGTTTTCATCTTTAGTATTTTCCATGCAGATAACATAATCATGCTATTTTAGGATTGCTATAATAAAATTGTTATGAAAAGATATAAACTGATTTGTAATAGTTTTAATAGTAACATGTCCTAAGTAAATATTTACATACTCTTAAATTTGAAAATACAATCTCTCTCTCTCTCTCTCTCTCTCTCTCTCTCTCTCTCTCTCTCTCTCTCTCATACACACATTTTTACATGTGTTGATATTTCTCAGTAGGGACAGTATAGAAAAAATAGATGATAAATACTTTTCATAATCTATTGTACCTAATACAAACACCAAAATCTAATCAAATATAATTACATTGGCCTTAACTAAGTAAAATAATGTATATTTAAGACTAAAATTAATGCATACATTAATACATAAAAACGACGGTGTCTGAATATGAATTATGTAACATTCAACTCAAATCAAGTAAATGTGTGTGTGTGTGTGTGTTGCAGGCGGAGGTGTGACGTGATTTGATAAGGATTAAAATATTCTCGTTTTCTATACACAGCCAGAATTAAGGTTTTCTCCTGTATATTTGCTATTTTCATAGCACAATTTCTATGCTTATATGTCATTTCTGGAAAACTTCTACTGAGAACCTTCGATACCTATACATATGAAGAAATTTTAGAAACAAAAACGATTCGCCTACATTGAGTCTAAGCCCTGAATTTTGGCAAGAAAGTTAGGCATTTTTGCCACTGAAATGAGAGAGGTCGCTAATATTGACCCTAATGTACCCCCACCAAAGAGACTACTATTCCGTCCCCCGTCCCATATTTGGTAGACAGAGAGCGGCCTCAGTTTGGGGGATAATCGACGTCACCAGCCAGGCCCGATATGCGCGATGAGCAGACCTGGTATTCTAGATCTTGATATGTTCCTGCTCTAATTTTCTCGTATGCTCCATACATTTTTGCCAATTTTCTGGTGTCATTTTGGCCACTGCATTTCTGGTTATTTCTTCCACCACACGCATTGTCTGATTATTATTGGAATTCTTTTTTCTGACTTCCTCTTTCACCTGAGCCCATATAAGTTCTATGGGATTAAATTCACTGTGGTAGGGCGGAAGTCGTAATACTTCATGTCCATAGTCTTTTGCTATATTGTCTATTTCATATTCTTGCCTGTCTTTGCTTCTTTCTACCAGATGTAGCAACTCAAGCTTGGAGTGTTGTGGGTTCCATTGAATGTTGATCTTACTGTCCGAGTCATTGTCCCTGGCCAGCCTGTATTCCCTCAGGTCGAGAGGTCAGGTGTGTTCGGCCTTTAACATTGACTTTGGAGTAAAAAAGACGATATTCTACCCTCAACTTTCCTGAGACAGACTATACCTACCGGGCAGATGAGGGGACCAAGCGCTGGTCGCCGTGGGCGGGGTACCGCTTCCCCCACGGGGCCACTCGTTTCAAAAAGCAGCCCCAATGGCTCGAAAGTTTGCCCACGACGGTGATGAGACCCCCTTCCCCAACATCTCCCGGCCCAAACACCCAACCATCCAACATAGGACGGCCCCTAGAGGGCAGTCCCTCTGGAGGGCAGCACTGTTGGCCCGTACTGGCAGCCTAATGCATGGGAACCATTTAGTCTGGTCTCTCACTGGCGACCTTACTATCATGGGAAGCCCTCTCTCCCCGAAATCGGGGCAGAGCAGGGGCTGGAGCCCCCTCTAGTCTAGCTCGCCAGGTCTCAGAGACACACAGGCCCCCCTAACACGTCAAGGGGCGTGAAGAGTGATAGCGTGTTGCAGGATGCTGTTGATACCGTGCCCATGTAATGGATTACGGGTACACGGGCGTGCCGATGTGTAGGGTGGTGTGGCACAGGGTAGGAGACTTAGCTTATGTGTGTAGGGCGTCACTTAGCTGACGAAAGTGAAACGCGTTGTCGAAGCGTAGAGATGGTGGCATCGTAGGGCGGCTGACAAGGGTAGAGTACGTGTTAGCAGCGGAGAGAAGGTGGCGACGTCGTGTGGCTGACAAGTGTGGAGCATGTGGTCGTAGCGTCGTGAAGATGACAACGTGGTGTAGGTGACGAAGATAGCACCCATGGCTGTAGCGATGAGGAGACGACGTAGTGTAGCTGACGAAGGTGAAGCAGGTGGTTTTAGCATAGGTCACATTGTAGAGTGGGCGTGGTCGTAGCGGTGATAAGGTGGCGACGTAGTGGTGGTGACGAAGGTGGCGTCGTAGGTACCCCGAGTGTAACAGTAGTGTGTGGGGTGGCCAGGCAGGGTAGTAGCAGCGATAGGTAAGAAAGGGGTCCGGAGGTGAATGAAAGTAAAAGAATCGTGGAGAATGGCAGAGAGACAGGGCACGTGGGGATAGAATTAAATAAATGGGAGTAAGCGGGTAATGGGGGAAAATGGACACTCAATGGTGTAACTTAAGGGATAAGTGAGGAAGGTGTGTGGTCAAGCGCGTGGTGGAGGGGAGGATAATGCTACGGGGTCCACCTGGTAACGAGGGACTGGGAAGGGCAGCACGTGGTATGGAAAAAAACAAGGGAAAGAAATAAAAACACAGGAGTAGCAAGGGCAGAAAATGGCCGAAAGATACGAGGGGAAGGTAGGTAAGGTACCGAGAGGTTGGAATTGTAGGGAGAAAAAAACTAAAGTACACGAAAGAAAATGAAGGCGATACAGGGACACGTTACGTTAACATAAAATGTGGAGGGGGAAGAGCACTGGCGAAATGAACACTGTTCTATACAAAAAAATAAGGAGGGAACAATGTACAGTCGCCAGCATCGCTGCGTGGTACAGGGGCTCACATATTTAAGAGATTTAAGTGATTTAGTTCCTTAATCAACAAAGTTCACTTTATGTGCTAGTGTATCGAGGATACTCCATCTCACACACATGGATTGTTTCGAGTTAAATAATCACAGTAGTGCTACATCTCTGAATATGTGTGAGCCCCTGTCCACGCAGCAGTTATGGCGAGTATACGTGTTTGGGGGTTACCTTGTAGTGTAGCGTAGAGATGTGGAATGCGGCGTGGGTGGAAGCCAACCAGCAGGATGATGGTGTCTTAGGGCCTGGTCCCCTTTTACCGGCCTAGTACGAGTGCTACTTTCTTCGGGGTCACCAATTGTAACATTGGGAGGCCGTTACTACCAAAGGTGTATAAGGCGTGTTCACGCGACATTTTCAATTCAATATGATATTGATATTGATCTTGAAAGATATTGAATATTGGGTTATCATCGTGAACGGGCAATATTTCCTTCGACTGCAGCGCCATCTATGTAAACATTGGAGCCACATGGAGCGTCTCTATCGTCATGGCTACCTGACAGGATCATTACGAAGAGGAGGTATTATTTCCTCAATTGGCCAACCAGACACGGATGTCATTCGGCATCTTATCATCAGATGAAATGACATTGTTGTAACTGGTAAATTAATAGCGTAATTAATGAATCCTGAAGCCTAATCTATTCAATAAATATAGGCCTAATGCCGTTGTCACACTATGCGGCTCCGCCACAGAATGGCGATGGTGAGGTGCGACACCGCAAAAATGTCCAAGACAAGCCAAGCGGCATGCCGCACAGTGTGACACAGTACAGGATTTGCGGCTCCGACTAGCACAACTCTGGGATGTCTAATAAACAGAGAAATGTTGTCATAGGGTTAATTTCTGACTTGGAAACTTGGTGCATCTCTTATTGACAATCGTTATTGCACACTCTGTCATCCAAAACAGGGTTTATCTGTAAATACATGCTAAAGTAATCATTAATATATGGATAACACATTAGTCTGGGAAGCCTCCATGGTTCTACGGCTCTTTTTATCTGCCGCTCGGCGTTAAACAAACAATAACACCCGTGACTGGCCGATAGCTGCTCCGTCTCACGTCGAGAGGTTGAACCAGGTCTGTATGGCGTTATAATAATGCAAATATTCCTTCACAAGAGTACAGCACTGCAAAAACATGGCCGACAGACACTGGTATGTTAACATATCAGTATTCGATATCAAGCAAAATACTTCTGGAGCTATTTTGAAAAATCTTGGGTGATATTGCTCAAGTTCAATATCGTATTGAATTCGGTGCTCGCATGAATGGCTAATAAAGTCAACTTCAATATCCATTATCATTATTATCCTCGCGTGAACACGCCTATAGTAGACTTCAATACTAGGCACTGATTTATTAACGTGTAGGGCAAGAGTGCTTGGCGTGGTGTAGCGAGGCAAGGCAGCGGCAGTTGGCGAAGCGGGAATAGGCAGATGTTGGCTGGCTGGCGGTCCCGATGCTTGTGAATGAGCGATGGCGGGGCAAGCCAGCGGCTAGGCTTGGTTGAAGGCTCGTGCGCAAGTCGACAGGTGAAGGCGAGGATGCGCAGGTACTATTGGCCACAAGTATTCTTACCCACCTCAGATTTTCCTCTTGCAGAATTCACCTGTTAACACTGAACCCCATCCCCCATGTCCAGATGTATGATATTATATAAATATATATATATATATATATTTTGGTATAGCCAGGGAGTATATTCTCTTTCAAACAAACGAGGTTAAAGGAAATGGCTTGTTCTGCATTAATGAGTTTATTATTTATATTTTCAATATTTCTTACAATTTTTCTTAAGTCTTCACTTAGATGGTGGATGAGTGAGGCAAAAGTTGAGTTGTTGGGGGAGGTCGACGTTTCGTCCAGTACATCGGACATCTTCAGGAGGAAGTGGCGATTCTGAGTGGGTGAGGGGTATTTAACTGTTTTCCGTATGTGGGGTGGGCGGGGCCACCATATCAGAGGCCTAGTGATTGGTGGATAGGGGGTAGCTTCTGATTCTGGCGCTACGTCTGAGTTGTTGGTTGGTTGTAGTGGGTAAGATGTTAGATGTTTGTGGTGGGTTTGGTTGGGGGATTCACCTCGTACCATTTTTCTAGCTGGAGTTTGATGGTGTTGGAGACGTCTGTGTTGGAATATCCATTGTTTACCAGGACTTGGGTGAGACGGTCCAGTTCCTGGTGTGTGTCTCTCCAGCTGTCTCGTCGTCTCACCATGCACCTCCAGTCAGGGTCTATAAAAGACCACTACCTTACCCACGACAACCAAGCTCTGACACGAGACAAACTAGTAAACAATACCACCATACTAGACAAAGAAACAGACAGCAGAAGACTCTCCTACCTAGAAGCGATCTACATAGAAACCCTACAACCCTCTATTAACAACCAGACACAAGACCTCCAAATACTGCCCTCCAGAAAACGACACATCACCAACACCGTCAGGATACTCACCACACCTCCAACACCTACTGACCCACCACAAACATCTAACATCTTACCCACTACAACCAACCAACAACTCAGACGTAGCGCCAGAATCAGAAGCTACCCCCTATCCACCAATCACTAGGCCTCTGATATGGTGGCCCCGCCCACCCCACATACGGAAAACAGTTAAATACCCCTCACCCACTCAGAATCGCCACTTCCTCCTGAAGATGTCCGATGTACTGGACGAAACGTCGACCTCCCCCAACAACTCAACTTTTGCCTCACTCATCCACCATCTAAGTGAAGACTTAAGAAAAATTGTAAGAAATATTGAAAATATAAATAATAAACTCATTAATGCAGAACAAGCCATTTCCTTTAACCTCGTTTGTTTGAAAGAGAATATATATATATATATATATATATATATATATATATATATATATATATATATATATATATATATATATATATATATATATATATATATATATATATATATATATATATATATATATATTGCAGAAATATTCTATGAATCTTGCGGTTTATCTATCGATTCAATGAAACTGTATTTACTGGGAAATTAGATTTATTTTATTGAGGTTTCCGAAACCTTTCCACAACCTCCTCTCCTCTGTCTCCTGTTCCCTCCCTCCCCCTCTCTGTCTCCCATGCTACCTCCCTCCCTCTCTGTCTCCCCTTGCTCCTTACCTCCCTCCCTCGATTACTCTCTCTCTCTCTCTCTCTCTCCATATTCTCTTTCCACCCACCTGTGCCACCTGTGTGTGTGTGTGCGTGATACTTAGTTTTAATTCCCATTCTGAGCACGAACTTCAGTGTTAGCCACAAAATTGTTTTCGTCTAAGAATTAATGAAGTAATTCCAAACCTTTGTAAACACTCGACAACCCTGGTTAATGCACATGACCTCTATTTACCGTAACCGAATAATTACGAATGTTTGCGTTTTTGCATAAAAAACATTTGTTCAACATAGACGCACAAGTATGACTGTTCACTTTTTAAACATTGTTATGCTCTGATTTCACTGAACTTATATAAAATCAGGGAAAAGATTTTAACATGAGTAAGCACAGAACCATTCATTCTCGTAAAATAGGTTAAAACATCTGGCTGGATCGTTTTCAGATAAGTTAAGCTCCGCCAAGTCGGCTGTCATAATATTATTGTAATCTAGTATCGTAATTTTATCGGGTTTATGATCCTACAAATGCGTAGTTCCCTTGTATTCTATCTCTAAAAACTTATCACGTAAGGTATTGACGGCAGCCAAGGACAGAGAACAGTATTACAATGAATATGAATCCTTAGGCTTCAACCCTAGAGATTCAAAAGATTCATGCAGCCGAACGAAGTCGAAAACAAATGTGATTCAATCACCTCTGGTTAGTCCGTGCCTGCCCACCGTTTCTCCTTAGCATCATAAAAAAAAAATTATAACTCAATTACCAAATTAGTGTGTAAAAAAAAAAAAAAAAATTGGAACCATCAAAGGAATGACATAATATTTAAGAAAAACATTTAAGAAAAACAAGAAACCTATCATGGCAGTGCCTAACACTATATTGATACCACTGCATTTCACTACAACTGTAATAAACTGATACTAGGTCTCCTACAGTATACGGAGAATTTATATTCATAGTTTTGACATCAGTACACGTAGTCCAACACGAATAACTATATTTGTGAAGGAGCTTCTTTTCCCCATTAAACACTTTCTTGCTGAATCAGGAATTAAATTAATGAATGTTAGCATTATTGGGAAGGCAGGGGTACGGACCACAGATTGATTTTGACGTGGCACCGCTCTGGAAACAAAAGCAGAGAGTAGAGAGAAAGTGAGTTTTAATATATTTTACACTGTTATTTCAAAATATTAATGGTCAAGGCTAAAGAGACTCCAACCTGTCGTTAGACTGGAATGATGGAAAGTATAAGGAATAGGAGGAATGTGGAGTCCACCCTTGTGACAAACAAACTCTTTGATTTCATGACCCATCAGACTCAAATATCACTAAAAAATATAAGTCAGACAAAAAATAAATACCTTTAATAAACCACTAGATATAAGGAAGATGTTTGGAAACGCTACTCATAGCTAAATGCACGAAAAAAATTCGAACTTCATTAATACGAGGTAAGGAGCTTGGAATATGAGAGTGATTACGATGGAATAGAATGTGAGTAAGTGGAAAGAGGAAGGGAGAACGACAAATAGAGAGAGTTGGAGGATTAATTGAGGGAATGAGAGAGGGAGGAAGGGAACAAGACAAAGAGAAGAGGATGGAGGGCGCATGGCAGGGAGAGAGGGGAGGGTGGGAGAAATGGAGAGAACGAGGGGAGAGAGAGGGGAGGGCGGGAGCAGTGGAGAGAAAGAGGGGAAGCTAGAGAAGGGGAGGAGAGACTTAGGGGGACCAGTTCTCTTAATATTTAATGCATAAAAATGACATCAAAGTAAATAGTTTGACTGAATGAAGGGATAAATCACATTAATTATAGAATATCACCACAATGTTAGTAAACAACTACATATATATATCGTCTCAATGTAAGTAAATAGCTATAGTCATGTGAAGAGGGGAACAGAAGGATATCGTACATCTAGACATGCGAGTCAGTGTTACCAGATGAATTCTGGTTGAGGCACATTATAGGTGGGTATGAATACATGTGGCCGATAGTACAACATGGAGAATGGGAAATCCTAGTGTTTGGGTCACTACAATTTCAAGACAATTATATAATGGATAACGTATCTTTTGAATCACCATGTAATAATAATAATAAAAATAATAATTAAAAAAAATATATATATTAATAATAACAACAACAAGAAACCTCTAATGATGACCATAATCATATCTAGGACAGAAAATCGCCGAATTTGAGACAAGCGACGATGACCTCAAGGATACCTTTATTACGATGGCCAACGGACTCCCCGACCCAGCCCTCTTTCCAGTAGCGGGGGCTCATTTGACTCTCACACACACACATACAGACATTCATTTGACACCGCAACAGCTGGCAACCGCTCAACAGTATGGGAGTGCCAAGGGGTAGGTATGTGTTTGTGTGTGTGGGGGGGGGGAGTGTGTGTGTGTGTGTGTGTCCATCAATTTATCTGAGAGAGACAGTATATCCATCCATTTATCTGAGAGTGTGTGTGTGTATGAGTGTGAGAGAGAGTGTGTATGTGTGTATGAGTGTGAGAGAGAGAGTGTGTATGAGTGTGAGAGAGAGAGTGTGTATGTGTGTATGAGTGTGAGAGAGAGAGTGTGTATATGTGAGAGAAAGAGAGTGTGTAAGTGTGAGAGAAAGAGAGTGTGTGTGTTTGTGTGTGTGAACACACACTCATCTAAAAACATGCCTCTCATCTCCTTCCTTCTCCTCCACTAATCTCTCCCTCTCTCCTTGTAGGTTTCCTCCACTGGTACAACATATGGAGGAGTTATTGGAGAGAGAACATAACCCCCCCAACATGACTGACAGAGAAGTTATAATAGCTGGGGGAGCGCAACATGGCTTGTATTTAATAACACACATGTTAATTAACCCTGGTGATTGTGTGTATGTTGAAACACCAACATATTGTGGTATTATAAATATAGTAAGTATGTGTATGTGGTGAGGGAGTGGTCAGAAAACCGGACTAAGGGGCTTACTAATTAGACTAATACCAAATAAGAAATGGAAATATGTATAATATGAAATATATACATAAATAGAAATAAGTAATTATACTGTTAATATAATTTAAACAAATATGTATTTATTATTATTATTATTATTATTATTATTTCAGCTTAAGTCATTTGATGCTAACATTATTGGTATTGATATGGATAATGAAGGAATGATTCCATCAACATTGCAAACTGCTTTACAAACTTCAAAGGAATTACAAGCAACATCTAAGGTTTGTATAAATACATACACTTACAAAAACACATAAAACTTTAACTTTTACACACACACAGACGCACACAAAACATTTTCTTTCTCTCGCACACAAACACATTTTCTTACTCACACACAGCAACCCTTACATAATATATACACACACATATACATGTACACTCGCGCACCACAGTCTCTAGCCCAAACTCAGGTGGGCTAGAGACTGTGGTGTGCGAGTGTACACACATACAAATACTGACATACAAACATATTCTCTTTCTCTCTCACACACATACACACAGTAACCCATATATATATATATATATATATATATATATATATATATATATATATATATATATATATATATATATATATATATATATATATATATATATATATATATATATGTATGCAGAAACCTCACTTCACCGTGGGGTGTGTGTATGCAAAATAACCAAAGGAGAAATAATAGACAGAACAGTAAGTACTTTCGTATATTACATCCTCAGACAGAGTGAAACATAAAAGGGTATAGTCGGAGTATATAATTATACAGATAGGCCACCTGGGGGTGGAGCTAAAAGAAAACTCACCTCACCTCACATCACATGCCCAGATTAGTCTGGCGGGAATCTCTTAATTACCATATATGTCAACACTTTATCACACTTAAAATGACCATAACTCAAATTCACATTTCTATCATATGTATTAGAAATCATACAAGATTCGATTACATTTCTTTCATAAAAACATTTTGCCTTAGCTAAAACTTTAGAGCCAGCCCAATTAATATGGTGATTGTTGATAGCTTTATGTTGGAATAATCCACTACTTTGTTGTCCCACCTTGACGCTATATTTATGTTGTGATACTCTAGTTTTTAAATCTTTACCAGACTGTCCTATATAAAACTGGTCACAGTCCCTACATGGAATTTTATATATTACACCAGAGTCATTTTCTGGACTATTCTTGATGAGAGTTTTTTTAACTGTATTATCATATTCAAACACTATTTGTACATTGAGTTTCTTCAGTACCTGAATACAATCAATAAAGTTTTCATGGAATGGAAGAACAAGTATCTTTTGATATGGCTGGCGAGGTAACCTCTCATCTCTTACGTGATAAAAGCGTGTCTTTGCTGTATTATGACACTGATTAAGAATGTTCACTGGGTATTTTAATTTCTGACCAATTTCTAAAATTGTCTTAATTTCTGCTTCTAACTATTCAGGATCCGAAATCCTATATGCCCTTAAATACATGGATATAAATATTGATTTCTTCACCTTCATGTGATTGCTTCACCGAGGCACGCGATGTTCATAGACTCGAGATTAGTAGGTGTAGAAAACGTGCGTATTTCTCGAGTCCATGAACACTGCATGTCTCGGTGAAGCAGTTGAGCCGACTGTACAGTTGAGCAAGTAGAAAGTACAAGAAAAATATGGCTGTCTATGGCAACAGTTATTTATAGTAAGCCCTCGTATCTCTATAAATGAATCACAGGGACCCAGAGCCAATGTAAGGTGGGATGTGATTGGCTGAACTTTGAGTGGTGGTGAAGGTGTTGCCATATAAAGCCATATTTTTCTTGCACTTTCTACTTGCTCAACTGTACATATATACATATTTAATCCAGTACTGTACAAATTATCCAGTACACGTATATTTTAACATGTAAATATTGTTCCAGTACATTATATATTTAAACCGGTGCATATTTTCCAGTGCATATATATTTAATCCAGTACATATTTTCCAATATATATATATATATATATATATATATATATATATATATATATATATATATATATATATATATATATATATATATATATATATATATATATATATATATATATATATATATATATATATATATATATATATATATATATATATATATACAGTAGCTTCAGCTTCAAATCACCGGGAAGATCAGATGCAAATCAACCACAGGAGAAGAGGAACAGGTACTATGAGTACTTTCGTATATTATATCCTCAGACAAAGTAAGTACAGGAACGGACAAGACGTAGTATACATACACACAAAACCACATGAGGGGTGGGACAAATGTGGGTTCACTTCGCCTGCCCTCACCTCCCTTCACGCTTCATTATGAAGTCTGTTATTACTCTGTCACATTTAAAATGATCATAACTCATGTCTACATTTTTATCATATATACCGGAGGATAGACAAGATTTAATGACATGCCGTTCATAGAAGGATTTTGTCTTAGCTATTCCTTTTGATCCATTCCAGTTGATATGGTGATCATTAACAGCCTTATGTTGAAATAAACCACTATTTTGTTGACCTCCCCTAACACAATATTTATGCTGTGATACTCTAGTTTTTAAACTTTTACCATATTCTCTATCTATCTATATATCTATTGCCAGATGCCTCAATCCCCTAAGGGGGTGGCCACAAATGAATCGCCTCCATGCACCACTGTCCCCCGACAACTGACGTCATTCCTCCCAGTCAACACCACTCTCACTCGTATTATTATATACCTTTCAACTCCATCCTTTCACCTCACTCTCGGTCTGCCTCTTCCCCTCCGTCCCTCCACCTCACTCTCGTACACTTTCTTAACGAACCTCTCGCTCCCCATACGCTCCACATGGCCGAACCGCCTCAAGGTGTTCCTTTTCACACTCTCCAGCACATCCACATCCACAGCACATCGCTCACGTACTTATTCATTCGGTAGTCTATCTCTCCATGTTACTCCACACGTACTCCTCAGGTAACTCATTTCCACCCCTCTAACTCTTGATTTATATCTCTCCATCATCGTCCACGCTTCGCTTCCGTATGTCAGTCTCGGGGTTACCACACTATCATGTTGTAATCTCTATTCCTTGTCACTGCTTTCAGCGTTCCTACAAACCTCTTCCTCTGTTATACCCTCTCCCGCACCTCATCCTCTAAACTCCCATCTTTACTCATCACACTGCCCAAATACTTAAATTATCTGACATTCTCCATTACTTGACCATGCAACCTCACCTTACAGCCTGTGACTGCACCCCATTCAAAGACCATAACTTTGCACTTCGCCACATTTACCATCTGGTTCAGTTTCCCACACATATCGCCAAACATATTCACCAATCCCTGCAACTTCCATTCATTGTCACTCAATAGAACTGTATCGTCATCAAACAGCAGCACAGGCAACTCCCACTCACTCCCTTCCCTTTTCAGAGGATCACCAACACCCACTGCTCTTCCCTGTATTTCCTTCATAACTCCATCCATGTAAACATTGAACAACCACTGGAACATGACACACCCTTGCTTCAACCCAACGTTCAAGTTAAAGAACTCACTTTGCTTACTCTCTACCCGGACTGCCGCCCATGCACCATCATACAAGTTATTCACTGCCTCCAGCAACTTTCCAACCACTCCATATATTCTCAGTACTTTCCACAGACCTTCTCTATCGACTTTGTCATATGCCTTTTCCAAATCCATATATGCAGCAAACAGCTTCTTGCCCTTCTCAAAATAACTCTCCACAGCACAACTCAAGGAGATAATATGGTATATACACCCTTTTCCCTTCCTAAACCCACCCTGCTCCTCACTCACCCATTCCTCTGTTCTCACTCTTACTCGCTCTATCATTACCCTGCCGTACACCTTCCCTACTACACTAAGGAGGCATATCCTTCTGTGATTTCAACATACTCCTCTCTCCCCTTTAATTAACCTTATACAGAGGAACTATAGTTCCTGATTTCCAGTCTTCAGGCACACTTCCCTTTTCCCATGCCAGTCCACACATTTTCAACACCCTCTCAACCACTATCTCACCTTCACACTTCAGCATGTCACCACATACTCCATCTATTCCTGATGCTTTACCCATCATCACCTTCTTTAAAGCCTCACTAGCTTCTACTCTCATGATCCCCACTTCTTCATCCACAACCTCTCTTCTTCTCTCTCCTATACCCCACCCAACTATGTTTGCTGGCGTTCCACTTCCTTCACTCGAAAATTCATCAAAGTCTTCTCTCCACCTCTCAACTTTACCATGCTTCTCTACAATTATCTGCCCATTTTTGTCTTTCACAACTTTACTACTTCCAGTGTCACATACCCTGACTTTCTTGACCTGTTTCCAGAACAATTCTTACACTCTCTCCACACCCAACACACCATGATCTCCACTCAGACCAACTTTCCCCAAACTCCTGTTATTTTGGGCTTATTTGGTCTTTAGAATCATGTAATAATACTCTTAAGCCTTCATACCCACTCAAATGTCCAAATACCCACTCAAATCCTGCCCAAAATCACACACACACACAAAATAAATTTGCCAAATTTAAGTTTTGTGTCATCCCAAAGCTGATGGCAGCTAGTCCCACTAGAGAAAATGGAGGATAGGGGTTAATACAGTCGCCGTCAAAAAAAGCGTCGTAGTGACGAAACTCACCGAGCAACTAAGCCAATATCAAGTCTACCTGTTTTACCACTATTTATTGTGGGACATTAAAAGTAGAATAAGACCTTGCCTGTATTTTGTTGTTTAATACTTCGTCATTTCGCCTTTAACTTTCAACACAGATTTGATTCTTTTTGGCATACTGTCAGAGAGTTTTGTTAAGTATGCTTGATCCATCGTTGTCCAGAGATTGCGGATGTTTTCAACTAAGGCATCAACACTTAAAATAGGCATTTTTATAATTTTTCTTTTCATCTTATTCCACACATTTTCAATGGGGTTTAAATCTGGGCTGTGCCCTGGCCACTCAATCATCTCAATGTTGTTTGAAGCCAACCATTCCTTCACTCGTCTTGCCCTGTGGCATGAAGCACCATCGTGGAGAAACTGAGCACCATTATGACCCTCATAAAATGGTAGCATATGGTTATTTAGTACATTTATATACAGGTTACTATTCATGGTCACATTTCTGTCTGAAAAATATACACCACCAGTACCCTTCTCTCCACTGAAGCAACCCCAAACCATAACACTTGCTGGAAATTTAACTGTTTTCACCGTATATTTTGTATCAAAGCGATCGGCACCAACAGGATGACGCACATTCCTTTTATCTTTTGACACAGTTTTGAAAGTACTTTCATCACTGAATATGACTTTGCTCCAATCTTGAGATGTCCAGTGTTCATATGTTTTGCAAAATTCGATGAGCTGCTTTTTCATTTTTTCTGTGAGGAGAGGCTTTTGAACTGCCCTGCGACAGGGCAAGTGCAGGTCTTTCTGGAGTCGACGTTGAACTGTCCTCACAGAAAAATGTTCAAGTAAATTATTATAAATTCCTTTTAATTCCTTGGCTGTAATAAACGGGTCTCGCTTCACCTCACGCTCTAACAACTTATCTGTTCGTTTATTTGTTTTCTTTTGTCTGCCACTGCCTGGTTTCCTACATGGAGTGGCACTTGTTCCTGATGCACTTGCAGCTTTCTTTACCCTACGAACGGCTGCTTCTGACCTCCCTATTTTTCTTCCAATCTCTCTATTACTGAGTCCCTCACTCACTAGTGCCAACACAACACTCTTCTCTTGCATATTTAGGTTTTTGACCCCCATTATGAAGCTGAAAAAAAACCAAGCTTGTAAGTAAGGGGTAGTCACGGTAATACGGTATGGCAATAAAGTCAAGGTCGACACCCACCCTCTTCCTATGGCAGCCAAGCCGTAATTAATGTCTAGATTTTTTTAAATATGACGGTTAAACTCACGACTCTTACTGAGTTACCAGATATGCATTTATACGAATTTAATACACGCCTTTGTTATAATAACGCATTTACTCCTTAGCTTACGTTTCGTCCACGAATATGTAGTGATGTTGACAGTGCGACGCTTTTTATGTATTGTACCATATCTACATGACTTGAAGAATTTTTTTTCCGACTTTCCTCGTATATTTTTCACTATTGCCCCTGTGAAAAAATCTATTACGACATGAGGCTTTGCAGAAATGCAATGAAACTTTGTACACTTGCTATATGATTGACTAAGCGTATTTTATCAAAGGGATTTAGCTGTAGGTGCATACATTTTTTTCCTCGGAATATTTACAAAAAAAAAAAAAAAAGACCAACTTCAGCGTCTAGTATCTCATCTTCAGGTAGTGATATGGGGATTATGAGAACGTGAGAAAGTTGTTATATTGTTAAAGGCGTACCAAATCAGGTATCTTTACATTGCAACGAATACGAAAGTTAGAATAGAATTTAATAGTTTCGAAAGTTAAAATATTCAGGAAAAATAGTAGAATTTGGAATATAATGATGAAACTTTGACAAAATATGTAAAATAATACGATAAGAACGATGGTAAGGCGACATTAGCTCTACTGTTCTCTTAATCCCTTTTCTGTCCCTCCAACTCTTCATTTCCTTTACCACCCAACCATTCTCTGAATGCTTTCTTTTTCTCTTCAACTGCTCGTTTCACCTCATTCCACCATGCTTATTCTTTCACTCTTCTCCCCTTTTCCTCAACCCACACACCTCCTCACACGCCCCACACATTTCCTCTTTAATTAAACACTTTACTCACCCCGTCGAATTCCTCCATTTGTTTCGAGTCAAACCTACCTAGTCGTCTCTCAACTACTCTCCTAACTCCTCCCTACATTCCTCCTCCTGCAACCTTTCTACCCTCCTCATCACTCCTCCTCTCTCTTGACCTACTCTAGCGCTACTCACCCACGACTCAGTGCCTTCCATTCCACTCTTTCACCCTTCCTCCTCCATTCCACTCTCCATGTGTACCTGTGTATCCTTCTGTGCTGGAAGGTGTTGGCGACCATCAGCCTCCTCCCCACACACACACACGTCCACAAGTGCACTGCCATTGCTATCCACCTCTGACTGCATACCCCAACCTCCTACCACCCCATCTATTTTTCTATCCCCCACCTTCCCATTTATAACGCTCAACGCTCGTCCAAAATTCCTCTTTCACTCCATACACTCTGTCTTCGGTCGGATCATGCACACATACAATAACCCAAGTCTGTATTCCCACTTTCATTATCACCAACACTTCCCTCGACCCCAAGGATCCATACTCCCTTACACACTCCTTCCATTTATTACTTATGAACATATGCACACCTTCTTTCGCTCTCTCATTCCCATTCACTCCAGCACACACACCCATTCCACATTCTCACTCTTTCACACATGTTCCCTTCCATTTGGTTTCCGTTAATTAATCAACATACATACAACCTTGCATTTCCTATCACTCACAGAACCACTCTCTCTTTCATGTCATCATTCACTCCTCTTGCATTCCCCGTAGCCAATTAGAAGTCTTACATTTTGGGTCAGTCGTAATCCGATGGAAGATATTGTTTACTGTTGCCATAATTTTTTACGGGAAATGGATTCAAGCCCAACCGCCCAACCCATTTTAGTTGCCTTTTACGACACGCACCGGACACGTAAGGCATATTCTTTCCTTCACCAGATGTGAAGGACCAGATTGTCCAATGTAAAAATGTCACAATCCAGACATGGAATTTTAAATATTACACCCGTGTCATTATCGGGACTATTATTTATAAGAGCTCTATGAACAGTATTATCATATTTAAAAACTACCTATAGATTATGTTTCTTCAGTACATGAATACAGTCGAGACAATTTTTATGGAAAGAAAGAACAATCGTTTTGCTGGATGGCTGCTGACGTGACCAAAATTGAAATACCCAGTAAACATTCTTAACCAGTGTCATAATACAGCAAAGAAACGTTTATACTGCACAATAAATGAAAGGTCACGTCAGCAGCCATCCAGCAAAACGCTTGTTCTTCCATTTGATGAACATTTTCTCGACTGTATTCATGTATTGAAGAAACTTAATGTATAGTTAGTTTTTAAAAATGATACTACTGTTCAAAAAGCTTTTATGAAAAATAGTTCAGACAATGACTCGGGTGTAATATAATATGAAAAAAAATTGTCGGAATTGTGACCATTTTTACATGGGAGAACCTGGCAAAGATTTAAAAACTAGAGTATCACAGCATACATATAGTGATAGTGTAGGTCAACAAAGTAGTGGTTTATTTCAACATATAGTTGTTAATGATCATCGTATAAACTGGAATGGATTTAAAGTTATATCTAAGACAAATTCCTTCTATGAAAGGAATGTCATTGAATCATGTCTAATCTCTGGAACATATGATTAAAATGTAAATATGAGTTATGGTCATTGTATATGTGACAGAATAATAACAGACTTCATAATGAAGACTAGAATGTCCAGGTAGGTGAAGTGAGGTGAAGGGAGATGAGGTCAGGTGAGGTGAACTCATATTTGCCCCCCCCCCCCCCCTGTGGTTTAGTGTGTCTACTGAATATACCCGGACTTGTCCGTTCCTGTACTTACTTTGTCTGAGGATGTAATATACGAAAGTACTCACAGTTCCTGTTTCTCTTCTCATGTGGTTGCTTTGCATATATATATATATATATATATATATATATATATATATATATATATATATATATATATATATATATATATATATATATATATATATATATATATATATATATATATATATATATATATATTGGTATAGTGGAACCAGCACAGCTGGATTTGCTATAGAATACACCCCTTCTCCAGCCCAGGCCCCGTATAGGCATAATCTGGGCTAGAAGGGTCTATTCCGTGACGATCATCAGAAGTAAATTAAAATTCAAATCTGGCGCTGTACTGATAGTGGAGCCACCTGGTGGTGGCGTGATGAGGTATTAAGCCCGCTCCCTCGCTGATCACCGCTCGGTCACTCTGTCGCGGAACACGTACCTGTCAACACCTACGCTCCTCGCTGCTACGCTACGGTATTGTGTCACGTGTTCCTCCTATCGTTTCTTTTGTGTTCTAGTGGCCTGCCTGCTTTGCAGATGTGTGTGTGTGTGTGTGTGTGTTTTAGGAGTTTAGGGTGTTAATGTGGGAATATTTTTCTTTCCTAGGGCTAGTTAATTTTCTTCCCTAGTGGAGGGGGTTCATTTGGGCCTCCTTTTTTCGGGGTTTTCTCCCCTTATCCCCCTCTCACCCTTCCTCCTGCCACTAGTACACTTATTTGGTGTGTTTTCCTCGTTTTTTATTTTTAGGTTTTTAGCGAGGTTTGGCCTCCCCACGTGGGGCCTTTACCTCCCCACGTGGTGTGTGTGTGGGAGCTTGTAGCCCTCTTGTGCCCTCCCCGAGTATTGTGTAAGTCCACGAGGTTTGGGGGGAGCGAGAATTGTGCCCAGATTCTCCCTTCCTCTACCTTGCGTGTTTTTTAAGTGTGTTTTTGTTTTTTCCCAGTGTGGTGTTTCTGGGTTTTTGCCCCTCAGGCTGCCTAGTATGTTGGGGGCTACTTTTCGGGGTTTTTCCCCTTCCCTGTCCTGCCTCCCTTCCTCCTGCTACTAGTACACGTCATTTGGTGTATTTTTCCTCGGGTTTTTTTGGTGTTAGCGAGGTTTTCTCCTCCCCACGTGGGGCACTTACCTTCCCACGTGGTGCGGGTGTAGGACTACTTAGCCCCTTGTTGATGTTTCCCCCGAGTGTGGTTTAGTGTTACGTGGGGTGCGGGGAGCGAGGATTGTGCCAGGTTTTCGTTTCCCCTTCCCAGCGTTTTTTTGTTTTTTATTCTGGTGTCTTCCCAGTGTGTCTGTTACCCTGGGAGTTGCCCCTCAGGCTGTCTGTGCCTCTCCTTTGGGGCCTGAAGACCGGGGGTTGTTTCCCTGCCCCCGCGGGTTTTTTTTTTTGCCTTTCGGGGTTTTTTCCCGGGTTGGTGCGTGTGGGGGTTTTGTTTGGTGTTCGTTCCCGGGTCCGAGGGGGCTTGCTATCCCCCTCTGCCCGTGTCCTATTATTTTTGTGTGTGTCTTTGTACGCGTGGCTTCACGTGTTAATCCCCCTTTTTGTGAGTTTTTTTCTCCCGCAGTCTACTCGTGCCTTGTGTGCCTCTTCGGGGTGTACTGTGTGGGTGTCCCCTGACGGCCACCAGCATCGTTCGCCCCACGCACCCTGCTTCACCCCCAAGGCTTGCGACCCTTTGGTGTGTAGTGTGGAAGGCTGTATGTTGTGTTTTTCTCTGCACATGGCGCGAACACGTGTGCGTGTTTGCCCCTTGTGTGGGGATTTTCCCCGTGTGTGTGTTGGTTGGTGTGTGCGCTCACGCTGTGACTGTCTTCCCCCGTGTGCGGTGAGTACTTGTTTGGGTTTTTTCTCCTTGGGTTTTTTAGCCCTGTGGGGAGTTAGGTTATTTATTTACACGTGTCCCTTCTCCCCTGTGTCTTGGGGCCTCTGCACCTTTTTGGTGTTTTTCCTTGTCAGCTCTTTTAGTGTCTTTAGGATATTATTCTGATAATGTTGCCTGCACTTCTGTAGCTGCCTTACCAAGCAACGTTTTACTCACTACACCTGCTTGACTTCTTGCTACTACTGTACTGTTTCTAGTCTGCATTGTAGCATTCTTCTTCGTGCAGTACTGTATTTCCAACATTCAGTACCATCTTTTTTCTTACAATTCAATACAGTTTTTATAATTTTTAACATTATGCGGTAGGGTAGTAAGACTATCTATCTTTCTTCTTACATAAACTCTTACTTTGTGCTTGCCTTTATTGGGGGTAAGAGAAGCTTATTACTTTCTGGTAGAGTAACAAGTTCCTCATTTAATACCCTCTCCCTCCTTGGGTTTCCTAGGGTCTACTCTCGGCTTTTGGGGACCGTGTTTGCGGGGTTTTTTCCCCAGCAGTGTGGGGGTGAGTATGTGTGGGTTAGTGTTTTGCCTTGGGAGTTAGTGTTTTCCTCCCTCGGGGTGTTTTGTGTTTTTCCATGTGTGTACACGTGGGTTCACGTGTTAACCCCCTTTTTTCTCCCGCAGTCCACTCGTGCCTTGTGTGCTTCTTCTGGCTGCACCGTGAGGTTGTTCCTCGACGTGCATCACCACTGTTCACCCCACACATGCTTCTGCACTCCCAGGAGTACGTTCCTGCTACGTGCCTCTCGGGGTCACAGGGGATCAAGCTCCTAGCACCCCGCCGAGTCCCCGTCGCCTTCCCTGGATGGTTCTGTGCCTCCCTTCCGTGGTTTCCCACCATTCCCGGAAGAGAGCCAGACCACCACGCTGGCCCCCCTGGCTACCTGACCGGTACCAGGACCCAGCAGGGAAGCTGCTTCGTCTCCCCCATGGGCGAGCTCCTCGAGCCGCTCTCGGGGGTGCAAGCGTAGCACCAAATGCAGGTCCTCCTCAGTTAAGGACCCGGTGGGGTACCGACTGACGAACCTGCAGGTCCCTGCCAACTAGGCTCCGACCACAGCCTAGGGTACTACCCATGCACAACCTAGTACCAAAGAGCAGGTCCCTCTCAGCCAAGGACCCGGTAGGGTACTAACTGACAAACCTGCTAGGACCTGGCCAGCTAGGGGGCTACCCAGGCACAACCTAGTGCCAAGAACAGGACCCTTTCAGCCAAGGACCCGGTGGGGTACTAACTGGCAAGCCTGCTAGGACCTAGCCAGCTAGGCTCCTACCACAGCCTAGGGTGCTACCCATGCACAACCTAGTGCCAACAGCAGGACCCGCTCAGCCAAGGACCCGGTAGGGTCCCGACTGATAAACCTGCTAGGACCTGGCCAGCTAGGGTTCTACCCATGCACAACCTAGGGCCAAGAGCAGGACCCGCTCAGCCAAGGACCCGGTAGGGTACTGACTGACAAGCCTGCGAGGACCTGGCCAGCCAGTCTCCTCCACTATCTAGGTGCTGCCTATGCACAACCTAGCACCAATAGCAGGACCCACTCAACCAACAACCCGGGAGGGTACTGACTGAGAGGCCTGCTGGGACCTAACCAGCTAGGCTTCGACCACAGCCAAAGTTCTACCTGTGCACAACCTAAGGGCTACCTCGGGCTCAGCCAAGGCGCTACCTATGCACAACCTAGGCGCTATCCGGGGCTCAACCTAGTGCGACATTGTCCTCAGCCTAGGGGCTACCTGGACCTGAACCTAGTGGCTACCTGGACCTGAACCTAGTGGCTTGCTGGACCTGAACCTGGGGTCCCAGCCTAGGGGGTACCTGGGACTCAGCCTACGGCAGCTAGTTCATTAGAGTTTATAACACACGGCCTCTTTGCCGCGTGAGGGAAATAGGAGAGCGAATGCGATAACGTTTCAAAACGTTCTCAGAGCTGTAACAACACTCCAACTCGGGGTTTTTTCCAGTCACTGGCCTCCCTGACATTGACGTTTTTACGTCCCTCTTTTCCCGTAATGATTCGCAGGTGGTCACCAGGGTTCTCCGAAACATCAATCATTCTTTACCAAGAACGAGACACCCTACCCTGTGCTGACGTAGGGTTTCAATTGAGGTATGTCTTCCAGCGGTGGGGCAACTGTTGGTCCCCCATAAATTCCCACAAAAGTTTGTTTATTCATAGTTTTGCTTAGCCTCCCCAGACATTTCAGGTAACTGCTTGACCCACCAGTCTTCTGTTCTGCTTGGCTGGGAAGTTTTCAAAGTAGTTTTCTCACCTCACGGTGGTCCTTACCAAATTCAAACAAACCATTGATAAACTATACGGCTCCGGTTGTTGCCTACCGTCCTACCAAGCTGCACATGTCACTCTTGGTGTTGTGTCCAAGCTCTCAAGGATGATATTACAGCTACCCTAGTCCTCGCCTCGGATCACCTGTTTTGTATCCCCATAACAGGGAGACATGGAGCAGCAAGATTTGTGTCTTGTACACCATACTCACTCAATGGGGGCTTTTTAACTACGTCCTTAACCTTTCATCGCACGCATTCCACTTAGGGGATGCGGGCGAGGGGATATTGGGGCTTCGGCTTACCCTGGTTGATGCCTTGTATTAGTGCTCAGGACGGTCCTGGCGTTACACTCTCGACACTGTCCCAGACAGCCTCGTGAGATTTAAGGTTCGCCTCATTCCCTAGTGGGGGAGCCGGCCAATTATGTGCCACCCCACAGCCCCACTATTGCAACGGTACCCGTTCCTGAACCCGCCCTTCTCACCTTCCCTGCCGCGTCGCCGGTAGGGGACTCGAGTCCACCTGGGGATTTTGGAGCCGTTCCCGTTTCCCCAATCTCTCTGGGTCTCGAGTCCCCGAGGGGCACCCTGGCGGAGGAGCTGGCTGCCTCTCCTCCCCCTTTCTTGTCGCCTCATCCTGTGGACGACAGGTACCTTCCCTACTCTTGGGCCTTTCTTCCTTCGTCCTGGACTCACTCTTCAGAGGAGGGCAGACGGGTGCGTAGTCTACCAATCCTTCTCAACCAGAGGTTTGGGTGAGGAGGCACGACGAGCTAGTGAAGCGGGAAGCGGACGAACTTTTCGGTTTGTCCGTAAACCACGTGCCCTTCCCCACCTACCATGGTGGAGGCGGCGGGACCCGTTCCTGGACCTGCTCTCTCCGAGTCCCCTCGGTGGAGCGGGTACGGGATCTGGGGGGGGGGCGGGACATCCACCACATCCTTCAGGACGAGGTATCTGTTCCACTCGCTCTCCCTCACCCCCTGTGTTGCAATGGGGACTCCGCCCACCTTACCACAGGGTCCCCGTGGGAGTCAGAAAAGGGGGAGGGTGCGCCCGAATGGAAAAGGTCGGACGACTTACCTTCCGTCACCAGTCATCCCATACGTCATCTCCATTCTGTACAGTCTCATGGTTAGAACATCTTGGCGTTTCTTTTCTCCTCTCGGGATATTTTACCCGAACCTAGGTTCGGAGGACCCTAACAACAAAAATGGGGGGGGGGGTCCTCGACCCCCTGGCCTATCCCCTCGAGGGTGTCTTTAAAGACTTACGACTTGTAACACTTTCTGGTTTTAACAGAAAGTTTTCCGTATATAATGATAATAAATTATATGAGTAACAACCCTTCCACAGCAGCTACTACCCTAGCTTTGGGAAATCTTTTTACGATGGTCGGCCACCTGCACTGTTCGCCTCATGCACCCTGCTTCACGCCCAAGGGTTACGACCCTTTGGCGTGCGGTGTGTGCCGCCCCGGGGCTGAGCTGTATCGGGAGACACCCGCCTCTGCCCGCCCCCAAAACTCCCCCGCCCTTGCCTCCCTTCGTAACACGTGGACTAGGGCCTGGAGAATGGCGGGCCCAGACTCCCTCCTGGCCCTTCACCACGTCTTTTTCCTACCTGACCTTCGAGGGGGTTCCTCTGGAGGTTTGTCACCTCCTCCAGAAAGCTCTCTTCCTGCTCGCCTTAGCTACAGGGTACAGGGCCTCTCAGTTGGCAGCCCTTACCCGTCACACAGCCTTTTCATCTGTAAGCCCTAACCTTACTTCTTTAACTATCCCCCCCTCTCCTGCTTTCCTAGCTAAGAACGAGCAGGCTGACGACAGGATTGGCCCTCTAGCAGTACCCTCGTTCCTGAGGGATGGAAGTTTCCACCCCCTCTGTCCAGTCCACGCGTTTACTACATACGTGGAGGCGACAAGAGGGGCTTCTCCGGACCACCTCTTCTACAACTCTAGGTCCAGTAACTCTCTTTTCCCTAGGTCAATCGGATGAGTGACTGGATATATATATTAAACACAGGATTACTGCATCCTTGTGTCCTCCTTCATCCCCTCGGGATCGCATGACCTGAGCCGGGGCCATAGCCCTAGCTCAGAGGACTTTAATAAAAAGGGGGGGGGGGGCTGGGGGCACCCCCTCTCCTGTACCTGACCCCTCGAGTCTGCCTATAAAGACTTTAGTTGGTTAACAATTCTGGTCTATAACAGAATAGTCTACGGTATATATATTTTATTATAAGCTATTACAACACTTCCACCACAGCTAGTCCCCTAGCCAGTGTTGGAAGTTGCTTTAGCTTCAGCCTCACCTTAGCTCGGTTACCTTTTATGATGGGGGGGGGGCCAGGGTCACCCCCTCTCCTGTACCCGACCCCTCGAGTCTGCCTATAAAGACTTTAGTTGGGTAACGATTCTGGTTTATAACAGAATAGTCTACGGTTTTTATTTTATTAGCTACTACTACACATCCACCACAGCTAGTCCCCTAGCCAGTGTTGGAAGTTGCTTTAGCTTCAGCCTCACCCTGCTCGGTTACCTTTTTGTTTCCCCGCTCTCTCGACCGCTCTTAACTAAGCACGTGATTGCCTCCACCTCACCTCCCACCTACCGCATCGCATGCATAGCAAATCCAGCTGTGCTGGTTCCACTATACCAATAATAGTGCATTTGTCGCGGCTTCTAGCCGCTTAAATTGTATTTATTGGTTGTGGAACCAGCACAGCTTTGACTGTCCCACCCACCTCCCGATGCGGCAGGCATTCACTTTCTTTCTCATTGGAGTGACCGAGCGGTGATCAGCGGGGGAGCGGGCTTAATACCTCATCACGCCACCACCAGGTGGCTCCACTATCAGTACAGCGCCAGATTTGAATTTTAATTTACTTCTGATGATCGTCACGGAATAGACCCTTCTAGCCCAGATTATGCCTATATGGGGCCTGGGCTGGAGAAGGGGTGTATTCTATAGCAAATCCAGCTGTGCTGGTTCCACAACCAATAAATACAATTTAAGCGGCTAGAAGCCGCGACAAATGCACTAATATATATATATATATATATATATATATATATATATATATATATATATATATATATATATATATATATATATATATATATATATATATATATATATATATATATATATAATTAATTAATTGTATTAATAATTTATATATAATTAATTCATAATTTCCAGTACAGATATATTTAACCAGTACATATTTTCCAGTACATCTACCTGAACCCAACAGGCAGTAATCCAACAGGTCAAGTAATGAGTGAGGTCAGGAGAGGTCAAATCTATGACCTGGCTTGTCAATATGACTTGATTATTGTGGAAGATGACCCATACTACTTTATTAATTTCTCTGAGGTGAGTTAATTACCTATATTATTATTATTATTATTATTATTATTATTACTCCCAGGGGGTAAGGGCTCCTTCAGATCTGGTGAAAGAAAGAATATGCCTCACGTATCCTGTGCGTGTCGTAAAAGGCGACTAAAACGGGTTTGTCGGTTGGGGTTGCGACTATTCCCCGAAAAAAAAAAAAAGTATGGCGACAGAAAACAATTACTTTCCTCAGATTAGGATTGACCCCAAAATGACGACTACAGACTTCCAATCGGCTTCGGGGAATGTAAGAGGCTTGAATGACGACACGAAAGAGATAGAGGTTCTGGGAGTGATAGCAAATGCAAAGTTGGATGTATGTTGAATGACGGAAACCAATTGGAAGGGAACATGTGTGAAAGAGTGGGAATGTGGAATGAGGGTGTGTGCTGGAATGAATGAGAGTGAGAGAGTGAAAAAGGTGTGTGTATTGTTACGAGAGGGAGATTAGGGAGAAATATGAATGGCCAATCTGACCGTTAAGAATAAATACTGACGGTAAGTAAAACAATTAATATTAATAACCCCTCTTGTAACAAACCAGGTTCTATATTACTCGGTGTATAACCAAACACGAAGTAAAAACAATTATCAATTATTATTAACACTAAGTAGTCGGACAAACACAATACAACGAATGAAATTAAATCAGGTATTCCCGTACTGCACCTCAAAGAATAAATCACTCACTCAACACTTGGTAAATGCACAGTAAAAATAATATATAGTATGCCTATACTTGCGAGCTCATGTGGGCACGCACTGGTAAACTACAAGAAGAAGTGACACCGTAATAATAATAATAATAATAATAATAATAATAATAATAATGCTCAAATACACACTGATAATAATAACTTACTTAATAACACGATAATTATAATGATGAGACTTCACTTAATTACTCAACAGTTACAGTTATGACAGAGTGAAACACGTTAATTTAATACTGGCAGAAATTATATTAACTTGGATGAGTTTACAAATAAAAATATATGCAAGGAAAAATTATACCATAGTACTTAACTAGACAGGATATGTACAACGGACGTAATCACGAGCCTCCTCTCTCTCTGCACCACACTCTACCAGATCTCCACAGTGGCTGCTTAGTCATGTGTGTGTTATTTGTATTTAACGCCTATCGACTACATATTGGTCATTAAGGCAACATATATATATATATATATATATATATATATATATATATATATATATATATATATATATATATATATATATATATATATATATATATATATATATATATATATATATATATATATATTAAACGATAGTTTATATAGAGTAGTGTACTTGTATACGTTAGAGTGTGTCTATGTGTGGAAATGTGTACGTCAGGTTGTCGATATCAATTTTATTTCTCACTTTCTCTTATCTTCTCTTTTATTGTTGGGTTTGTTGTTAGTGATAGTTGTTGTTGATTTTGAGAAGTTGGTCCTTGGAGTTGTACTGCTGGACCAAACATCCCTGACCTGGATGATGTCGGGGTCTTGGCGACAGGGGATGTTTTGTTGTAATATGTGGAAGCGAGGTGAGGCGGACATCCACCTATCCACGGTGACAGTGGGTGGTGGGTTGGTCGGTGGGCTGTCAGTCCTCATCCTCTTCCTCTTCCTCACCGTCCGCCTCCCCCCTTCATCTTCCAGGTATATGTTATCAGTGGTGTCCTCTCTCGGTGTGGTGGTGGAGGAGGCGGAGTAGGGACTGGTGTTAAGGTCCTGAGTGTCCTCCTCTGTTTCGGAGTCCAGTTGGGAAGGGTCAGGTGGTGGTGGTGATGGTGGTGCCTTCCGCTGTTCGCCCGGTTGAGTGGGCTAGACAGCATTAACCGGCGATAGGGGTGGGCTGGAGGGGATGGTGGTGGCACGTCCTCTCTGCACCTCCCCCGTCGTGCAGGCTGCCTCGTTTCTTGGTGGTGGTGGGTGGTTGAATATGTCCAGGAGGAGGTCTGAGAGACGACCTAGCCCTTCTGGAGCTAAGGCAACAGCAGTCTTGGTGCAGACGGTGACGATGTCTGCCTGCTGCTGCCGTCGCTGCTGTGGTTGGGCGTCAGCCGTCTTCCTTCCATGGGCATGGAGTGAGCCTAGACCTGCCCATCATCAGATCCGGTTATGTTGGTAGCCTTCACGCCCTTCATCTCTTCCTCCACAGTGAAGGACACCTCCTCTCCGTCCCCCAGTGATGGTGGTGAGGTGGTGGCAGCAGAGAGAGGGATGCCCTTCCTGTGAACGAAGTAATCCTATTTGTTGCTAGTCACGAAGCCATAGCCCTTCAAGTTGTTAAACCACTTCACCCTGCCAACAAGACAGTCAGCAAGGGAAGTGGCGGTGCTTTCAGTCGGTGTTGACTGGACCATGGCTGGTTTTAGACCTCCCACGTACTTAGTCATGTCGACTCGCGCTTCATTTATACTGGCTATGTGGACACGAAAACACAAATACCCCCATGTCCCTCTGGTACCTGGATATGGATGGGACCTCACGCGTCCACAACACGGGAGTCCCTCTCACAGGGCCTCTCACCACGTCGTTAAAATAAAGTGCTATACATTCTGACACAATGGACGAGTCGGCGGGACAAGGTTTCATTCTGTTCATTCCGCCATCCTTCTAACCCACTTTAACGATAGTTTTGGGAGCTACTGTACACATGGAGAGTGGAATGGAGAAGAGAGGGTGAGAGAGTGGAACTGAAGGCGCTTATTAACTACGTTTGTGTGGATGAACGGATGGGGAAATCGGTGATATATGCTAGGGTATACATGGATATTGGGGGGGCGGGTCTGATCACTATGTCGTAGTAGCGAAAAAGAAAGACACAAATTAAGTTTGACTTGGAACAAATGGAAGAAGTGGAAGAGGTGAAAAGAGTGTTTAATTCATAACTCGCGGGTGTAGCAATATTTCGGCACTAGCAACAAGTCTGAAGCATCGCGGGTGTAGCATTAATTCGGCAGCTCCGTTTTTTAAATTCCGCGGTCCATAGCAAGCTAGTTTCGAGGTGGTAACACTGTGGTTGGCATTCAGGGACTTTGCTACAGCCAGCTCACCCACCGGCACCATGTGACCATCAGTCAGTATGGCTTGTACTGTGAGGGTAGAAAGATAAATTATCATCACTCCTCTTCTCTTGTAATTACCATATATGCACGTAAAAACGACAGTGAAATTATATTTCATATTGTTGTGTTAAAAAATGTGATTCTGACATGTTTTATAACAAAATTAGAGTGTGAAATCTTACTTAGATATGTAAATATAGTGTAAATAGAGTGTAAAAGTGAATCTTGAGTTGATGTCATTGTGAGGTGCCTACCCATCCTACAGATGTCATTTTAGTCTTCACAAGTACATTGGGAGACAGCTAAAGGTTTATACTTCAATATCCTCTATCATTTATTTATGTAGCATGAGTGGTTTTATAAGCAATTAGCCGTCAAATGTGTTATTTTCATAATGATCACGAGTGCTTGAGAGAGGCCCGAGAGGAGAGAATCCATGATAGATAATGCCTGCGGCTAAGTGGTTAAAGAGGAAATGTGTGGGGAGTGCGAAGAGGTGTGTGGGTTGAGAAGGGGGAGAGGAGTG
Source organism: Petrolisthes cinctipes (assembly GCA_033782935.1). Taxonomy (NCBI): domain Eukaryota; kingdom Metazoa; phylum Arthropoda; class Malacostraca; order Decapoda; family Porcellanidae; genus Petrolisthes; species Petrolisthes cinctipes. The sequence continues at coordinate 1,265,276 of JAWQEG010001325.1, read as the reverse complement.
AAATGAACAGCATCTTTTTATTTTTATACCTCAACCTCGGGATTGTAGGCAGTCAGTGGCACGTGACTCTTGCAAGGCCCCGATATTATTGGGTGTCACACTAGATGAGACAGTGGAGCTTCGTGGTGATGTTGGTAGCTTCTCTTCTGGCCCACTACATGACGACACCTTATTTATACACGTCATTGTCTGGAGAGGGCAGCTACACCCTCACTCACATCATCTTGAAATATGTTCGGGCATTTTCTATGTTATGATTTGACGATGATGTAGGGGGTATTTTCTTAACGTGTCAGCATACCCAGGAAACTTAACGGACAGCAAGAACCATCAGATAAGCTCTGAAAAAAAAAAAAAAAAAAAACAGATGTTTCTCGTGGATTCGAACCTGGGTCCATGATATTCACAGTTCGTCACTATATCTACACTGTCACTGCCTCTCATGGTGGAATGAGGAGGTGAAACGAGCAATTGAAGAGAAAAAGAATGCATACAGAGAGTGGTTGGGTAGTATAGGAAATGAAAATTTGGAGGGACAGAAAAGGGAGATGTAAGTGGAGAAAATGAGAGTGGTAAGGAGAGGGTAGGAGAAGAGTAGACGAGGAATTTGGAAGGAATTTAAGTGAGAAGTGGATGGAGTGTAAAAATAATGTTCTAGAAAAAGGTCAAGAAAGTCAGGGTATGTGACACTGGAAGTAGTAAAGTTGTGAAAGACAAAAATGGGCAGATGATTGTAGAGAAGCATGGTTGAGTTGAGAGGTGGAGAGAAGACTTTGATGAATTTTCGAGTGAAGGAAGTGGAACGCCAGCAAACATAGTTGGGTGGGGTATGGGAGAGAGAAGAAGAGAGGTTGTGGATGAGGAAGAGGAGATCAGGAGGGTAGAAGTTAGTGAGGCTTTAAAGAAGGTGAAGATGGGTAAAGAATCAGGAATAGATGGAGTGTGTGGTGACATACAGAAGTGTGGCGGTGAGATAGTGGTTGAGAGGGTGTGGACTGGCATGGGAAAAGGGAAGTGTGCCTGAAGACTGGAAATCATGAATTATAGTTCCTCTGTATAAGGTTAAAGGGGAGAGAGGAGTATGTTGAAATCACAGAGGGATATGCCTCCTTAGCCCTTAATTCGTGGGTGTAGTGAAATTTCGACAATAGCAACAAGTCTGGAGCTCCACAGGTGTAGTATTTATTCGACAGCACTGTTTTTAAGTTTGCGCAGTCCCTAATAGTTAGTTTCAGCCTGGCAACAGTGAGGGTGAAAGCCAAGGGACCACCCACAGCCCAGCCAGCAGTGCATAATTGATCTCTTAGCATAACTCTAGCATAATCCTGCTATGTCTGGAATAAATTTAGCATATATCTTGCTTGCAAACTCAGTTTTCATTGTTTCATTTTTTTTAATCAACTTACAAAAAAAACAGTAATAAAATACATTATTGTGCCGTGTACAGCCATGGCTGATAGTGCTGGACCAAGGTCCAAGGAGTGTTGGAGAGCAACTGAACAGAGTTCGAAAAAGTGAGTCTTCTAAACCTCTCTCAATGTTGAGAATGGTTTGGAAAATTTATTTGTTCGAACTCTGTTCAGTTGCTCTCCAACACTCTTTGGACCCTGCTGGTCCAGCACTATCAGCCATGACTGTACATCACACCAACGGTTTCCCTTTCAGTTCCCGTACACTTGGTACTTTGCAATCATATTTATTATCCTAAGAGAAACACTTTGGCCACCAGGGAGAGGGAATTAAAGCTTTAGGGGTAGTGACAGCACAGACAGCGATGATGGTCTAACTCTTAACAGAAAAAGTGTGCACCCATCAAAGTAAGAAAAGGCGTTATAGTCAATAATTAGTGGAGAAAGCATCAGACAAAGCGAGTGTGTAAAATAAGAGCCCTCGGAAGACCTTATGATCAGAGCAAAGGGTAAGTAAATGTATGTATACCCTCAATGGCACAAATAAGTACAGTATATAGGCTATTGTAGTAATGTAATGACCAACAAAATAATTATGTGAAGTTGGCTAATTGGAGTCATTATTTTATTTTGAAGAAAGCTGGTTGTATACTAAAGTATTTTTTAAGTTCCTCGACAGATAACTTATCTGGCTTGCAAGATTGTTGTACTGTACATTCATTTAATACAAGTAAATACCCGAGTTATATAAATTTTCCATTAAAGTATGTTAAGTGACATACATTGTTGTTATAATATATCTCTCAGTGTAATATGTTTAGCTAACAATAAGTTAGAATAATCTTAGCATAATTTAATATTACATTTAGCATATTTTGGGCAGAGTTAGCATATTTTCACAGCGAGTCTAGCAAAATTTCATAATGACAATTTGGTAACACTGCCAGTCAGCTACCACGGTACCACCAGTCAGTCTTACTCGAACTATGATGGTCGACGGATATATTTTCATCACGCCTCCTTTCCTGTAATTACCATATATGTACGTATAAACCACAGTGACATTATATTTTATATTCTTGTGTTGAAAAATGTGATTCTGACATGTTTGATAACAAAATTAGAGTATAAAAATGAACTTAGATATGTAAATAGAGTGTAAAAATTTATTTTGAGTGTATGTCAGTTTGAGCCTGCTACCCATCCTATAGATGTCACTTTAGTCTTCACAAGTACAATCGGCAAAAAAGTTTCGTTACCACCCCTACATTAATTTTAACATCGGTAAGCGCGGTAGGGTTGGTACTCACTGACTGGGCAGCTGTCATCCAAGACATGCCGGACTGGTATCGTCTTTGCCCCTGCAGTGACCACTTAGCACAATGCATTCCGTTTCTTTTTTTATATCAAAAGTTTAGCTGATTTGAAATTATATTTTGGGTGTTTAAGAACTCTTACTATTTAACTATTCATTATTAAACATATGGAAATTAGTTTGAGTTTTTAGAACAAGAATAACCATGAAATACCCAGAAAAAAAGCACTGGGAGAAAGAACGTCATCCCTGCTTGCCTGCCCATGAGACACTGAGGGAGGGGCACAGAGGTGGGCTTGGGTGGCAGAGGTAAGACTCTCGAGTCACGCCTTACTCGAAAGTCAGGCATACCAACATTACATCACACTGTTAAAGGGATGGTAACGAAACTAGATTTGCCCACTGTATATCAGGAGACAGCTAAAGGTTTGTTTTTCAATATCCTGTATCATTTATTTATGTAGCATGAGTGGTTTACAAGCTATTACCCGTCATATGTGTTGTTTACATAGTGACCGCGAGTACAGAGAAAGGCCCGGGTGGGAGAGATGCCGCAGTAGATAATGCCCGCTACCTAGTGGTCAGTGTAGTAGGGAAGGTGTACTGTAGGGTTTTGATAGAGCGAGTGAGAGTTAAATCACAGCTGTGAGGTGAGGTGTAATGGTGAGATCATGGAGAATGTCAGATAATTTACGTATTTGGGCAGTGTGATGAGTTTAGAAGATAAGGTGCGGGAGAGGGTACAACAGGGGAAGAGAGTTGTCGGAACGCTGAAAGCAGTGACAAGGAAAGGGTGATGAGTATGGAAGTGAAGAAGACTTTTCATGGTAATGTGGTTATCTCGACACTGACATATGGGAGTGAAGCGTGGACGAATAGATTTAAATCAAGAGTTAGAGGGGTAAAAATGAGTTACCTGAGAAGTGTGTATGGAGTAACATGGAGAGACAGACTCATGAATGAAGAAATACGTGAGCAATGTGGAGTGTTGGAGAGTGTGAAAAGGAACACCTTGAGGTGGTTCAGTCATGTGGAGTGTATAGGGAACGAGAGGTTGGTTCAGAAAGTGTACGATTGTGAGGTGGAGGGACGGAGGTGAAGAGGCAGACCGAGAGTGAGGTGGAAGGATGGAGTTGAGAGGTATATGAGTGAGAGTGGCGTTGGCTAGGAGGTGGGACGTCAATTGACTGGGAGGTTTGGGACAGGGGAGCGTGGACACAATTCATTTGTGGCCACCCCCTTTGGGGATTGAGGCATCTGGCAATAGATATATAGATAGATAATTATTATTGTTATTATTCATATTATCATTCATATTATTATTATTATTCATGTTATTCATATTATCATTCATATTATTATTATTATTATTATTATTAATTATTCTGATGTGAGTTTTATTATTATATTAATTATTATTATTATTATTAGGTGAGTTAACTCCTTGACTTCGGGTGGGGGGAATATCCCTCTTGTTTAGGAGACATCGGGTGGCGTGATATCCCTCTTGCTTAGGGGACCTCGGGCGGTGGGATTTCCCTCTAGTACCAATTTCGGTCCAAAACCACAGAGTTGGGCTGGATTTGTTTTTTCGGGCTATAGCCAAGTCTGTCACAGTAGTACAGTGCGGGCCACTCAGTTCCTCTACAATCGCAGTGATGGCTGAGCCTTGAGGCAATTTTTCCGCTGCGTCCGATTCTGTGCCCCCCACCGCACAACCTGTTACTTCAACTCCATGTTCCCGTCGCATTCCTGCAAGGTTATCGGACTCTGCATTTGGACGAGAACTGGATGTAACTCTGTCACCATATGATAGTGACGAATTTCGTACTCAGTCCGACATGGAGTGGCATGATGAAGTGTCGACAGAGAAAGATGTGGATGCTGCTCTATCTGCTGCCTCTCACACTGCACTTCCTACAACTTCCTTGTTGCCTGCCACTGACGTGTCGGATCCTGCAGCCCCTGATGATGCAATTCCATTACGAGTGGTGTAGGGGACATTTCTTTGTCCCCCATTGTGACTAGCATGCACATGGGTGATGAAAGGAGGCTTACTCTTACCCTTCCACCTCCACTGCCACCCGACGCCCACACCACCGCCTTGCCACCCCACCACCACTTAAAAGTAGGAGACTGAGGTTAGATTTCTCTTCTTCCACTTCATCCAGCGACTCGTCACCAGGAAGACGTTTTGGAAAAGGAAGAAGACGAGCAAGAGGAAAGGGTAAAGGAAGAGGGAAGGGTTAGAAGGAGAAGAGGAGGAGGATTTTCTTTTCCTCTGATCCTGATAGCCGTCCACCGCGTGACCTGACGCCGTCACCACCCAACCTCCACCTTCTCTACCCCCTCTCCTTTCGGATGAGTCAGACTCCGATAATCCACCCCCTCTTGACACGACGCCACGATCATCTCCATGGCCAAGGTATTCCTCGGCCATGATCTCCACCATCTCTACGTCTTCCTCTCTCGGCTGGCCCGGCTCGTGATTCATCTCCTGGGGTATGTTCTTCCCCCTCAGTAAGCCAGCCACCACCACCAAGTCAGGGTCGACTAGATATGTTTGTGTGGACGGATTGCAATGATTTTCAGCCAAATGTACCCAACTTCGACACCAGTGAGTCAGGTATTCAGGCTGAAAATCCCTGTCGTCCTACGTCATCGATACAGAACTACTTCACGGCCTTCTTTGACAGTATTTGACGCAGGAAAGGAACAACTTAAGAGAACTGTTGTTCAATCTTGGCAATGTGTGCGATAAAGAACACTCTAAGATGTTGGCATGAAGTAACGTGACCATTACCGAGATGTATGTGTGGATAGCGCTGACAATATTGATGCCACAAAGTAAGTAAACATCACCTACAGGACTACTGGACCAAGGACGACCTACTTACCACGCCTATCTTCAGGAGGTATATGTCCAGGGACCGCTACAGCAACATCCTGACAATCCTCCACTTCGATCCCAACACAGGTCCACACCCCAACGATAGGCTGTGGAAGTTACGATCCATCCTCCTGATCCTGCTCTTGGATAATATACAGGCGTTCTTTCGATCATTTCAGAAGGTAGTTATCGATGAGTCTCTCGTACTGTTCAGGGGATGACTGTCTTTCATCCAGTATATACCGTTAAAGAGGCATAGATTTGCCATCAAATTCTATGTCAACTGTGACTGTAAGACTGGATATGTGCTGGACTTTGTAGTTTATACGGGTACAGATGTGAATATCACCAACGATCCCCACGGGTTTGCAAGAAGTGTGGTGAAAACCCTGATGGACCACTACTTCGGTCGTAATCACATCCTTTACACCGATAATTACTACACCTCTTCAGCACTCAGCCAGTATCTCCTGCAGCAACAAACAAGATCCAGCGGGACCGTTCGTGCCAATAGGATGGGATGGCCAGCTTTCCCCTCCACCCAGAGGGGTGAGTGTTTGAAGATGAAATGTGGGGACATGTTGGCCATCAAGAGCATGACAATAGGCCTGTCATCTTGCTCACAACGGTCAACAAAGGTGAGATGAAGGATTCTGTGTAAGTTAAGCACGGCACAGGTAACCCCATCCTCAAACCTGATGCTGTATTCAACAATAGCGTCAATATGAGACCTGTCGATAAATCAGACATGATGGTCAGATCCATCGATTGTCTGAGATAAACATGCAAGTGGTACAAGAAGGCCTCCCTCCACCTTCTTGACATCACAGTGCTCAACTCATACATCCTCTACCTGCAGCATTACACCAACTCCAAGCTATCCCTTCTGGTGTTTGAGAAGGAGTTGGTACAGCAGTTGCTGGAGAGGTATGGTCCTGTGCATCCACTGCAGGTCAGTAAACAAGCAACGACAAGGCGGCCTGACAGATTGGAGGCAAATGTATACCTCGGTCGCCACTCCTTCGTCGCCCTACCACCCTTGCCTTCAGGTCGTACCGGCACTAGTCGCTGCTATGTCTGCAATCACACGACACGTCGTCCTCAGAAAAACAAAGAAACTCGTTTTTGGTGCCATGAATATCGTTTGCCATTATACCCTGCAGACTGCTTCACAAACTACCATTCTCTAGAAAATGCTTAGTAGCAGGAAGTGTTGGAAGAAAATAAGTGACACTCGTAGAAAATGAGTAGTGATAGTGACACTCGTAGAAAGTAAGTACAGTTATAGTGACACCTGTAGAAAGTAAGTACAGCGATGGTGACACTCGCATAAAGTAAGTAGTACTAGTGACACTCGTAGAAAGTAAGTAGTGATAGTGATACCCATATAAAGACCAAGAAAACTAGTACAGTGAGAGTGACACATGTAGAATATAAGTATAGTGATAATGAAGTCATAGTGACACTTAAGAAAATGAATTGCCTTTATGTGTATAGACGTATGAAAATTCTCTCACTTCACTGCAGGAAAAAAACAAAAACACTTTGGAATGGTCTGCTGACCACACAATCAGGGGCTGCAGAAACAGGGGGCACCTATCATATAAAATTGTTGTGACAGCAGGCCAGCCTTCGAGCGCGAACACCACCTCTCTCTCTCTCTAAAAGTGACTCCTATTCCTTACCTACTATCTCCATAACCAGGAGCCGTAGAGAGCTGGAGTTTGTTTCATTGGAAAGAGGAAGAGTCGATGATGAGTACAACAACAAATTAAAGTTTCTAGACATTGTAGTTTAGGAGTAGGGATATATATATATATATATATATATATATATATATATATATATATATATATATATATATATATATATATATATATATATATATATATATATATATATATATATATATCCCGTGTTCCTTCCCAAGCCTTTTGTTATACTGTATAATTGAAGTTTTTAAGCCACGAAATGTAAGACCTTATTAAAAATGGACAGGTGAGTGAACAATTATAAGCATTTAACCCCTGAACCGTGGGTGCCGAGATAATTCGGCACCACCAACAAGTGTCAAGGACTGCGGGTGACTAACTAGTTTGACAACGCGGATTTTAAATATGCGCGCCCCAGAACATGTCAGTTCGGGGCAGTTGAATCTTTGTCGTATAATAAAATTTCATTTCTTCAAATTTTTTTCATTATCTTTGCCTATCATTGTGATACTGAGAGCATAATTCTGAAGTTGAGCATAAAACACTGTGTTCAGTAACCTATAGAGAGATCCATGAGCATCAAGTTGATCACCATTATTGTCCTTGTGGTCCTTATTGTGTCATATGGTGTTCTGCGCAGTAATGCTGGAACTAGATAAAAGTAAGGTAATGTATACCGAAACAGATTTTAATAAGAAAATACCTATAAGTAACTTAAATAGAAAGATATAATATATTTCTCTTTCCTGCAAATGGGTTTAACAAGTTAACATTCTGACTAGCAAAAGACTGGTAAATGGCAATGCATGAAACCTATAGTCCTTCAGTTTTATGAGTGCGAAATGTTGTGGTGAAATGTTAATTTAAATTTAATGTTATAAGGGTAGTAATTGAATCAGTTAGTAGAACAATGCCTACTGTATGTATGTGCAGAATTTAGACAAATTATAACCAATGCCATGTTTACAAAATCATGAGGTCGACTGCACATATGTAAAACGGGTAGATTGCTCAGAATGACCATCTCTCAAAGCACACTCTTACACTCCTTTAACAATTAATTCTGTCCTCACACACTTGGCACGTTGGCTAGACTGAGTGGCTTTCCATCAAGGGAGCATGAAGGTTGGGGCAATGGTGGCTTGATGGTAAGCCCAGATTTCCTCTGGAGTGAGAAAATCAAACATGTTGGCTGTCGTGTAAGGTTAAAAAATGCAACATCAACAAAAGTTGACACCCACACCTAAACTTTACCCCTTATTTCGAGGGTGTAGTAAATTTTAGACACTAGCAACAAGTCTGGAGAAATGCGGGTGTAGCATTCATTTGACAGGACTGTTTTTAAATTTGCACGATCCCTGACAAGCTAGTTTCGACCTGGTTACACTGCCATCTGAGCCACCACCAGTCGGTCTTGCTTGAACTGTGAGGGTAGAAGGACATATTTTCATCACTTTTCTTTTCCTGTAATTATCATATAAGTACGTAAAAACGACAGTGACATATTGTTGTGTTGAAAAATGTGATTCTGACATGATTTATAATGAAATTAGAGTGTGAAAATATACTTAGATATGTAAATATAGTGTATATAGAGTGTAAAAGTGAATTTTGAGTTTATGTCATTGTGAGGTGGCTATCCATCCTACAGATGTCACTGTAGTTTTGACAAGTACATCAGGAGACAGCTAATGATTTGTACTTTAATATCCTGTATCATTTATTTATGTAGCGTGAGAGGTTTACAAGCTATTAGCGTCAAATGTGTTATTTACATAGTGACCACGAGTGCGGGAGTGAGAGCTCCCTCGATAGAAATGCCCTTGGCTACGTGGTTAAATGGTTTATGACCTCTAACAACTTTTATTCTCTTTACAGAATCACCCACCTTCCTAAGCCTCTAATTACCTCTAACACCCCTCTAATAATAAATATAATCTCTAATGACCTTTAATCTCTTTACAGAATCATCCACCACCCACCTTCTTAAGCCCTTAGTGACCTCTAACTCATATCTAACCATCTCTAATCACCTTTAACCCACCTCTAGCCATCTTTAATAACCTCTAACAACTTATAATTCCTCTCTAACCACCTATATCTCCCCTCTAACCATCTCTAATCACCTATAACATCTTTACAGAAACACCATCCACCTTCCTAAACCCCTAATCACCTCAAACACACATCTAACTTCCCTGTAATTATCTCTAACCATCTCTATCAAACTCTAATCACCTCTGATCTTTTTACAGAATCACCCACCACCTTCCTTCCTCAGCCTGGATAAGGAGTGTCGTGTTATTCGTGTTGATTCCATGTCAAAGCTTCTCGGTGGAGGATATCGCATTGGTTGGGTCACTGTACATAACACACTAGCCTTGCCTATGTTATCAAACATGCAAGATAGTATATTGCATGCTAGTAATTTGTCACAGGTAAGTAGGTGTGTGTGTGAAAGACAACAAGGAAGAATTTGTGTGTGTGTGTGTGAGAGAGAGAGAGAGAGAGAGAGAGAGAGGAAGAATCTGTGTATGAGAGAGGGAGAGTGCAAGGAACATTGTGTGTGTGTGTTTGTAAGTATGAAAGGGAGAATGTGTGTGTGTGTGTGTGTGTGTGTGTGTGTGTGTGTGTGTGTGAGGGAAGGAAGGGAAAGAAAGGGAAACAATGTATACATATATATTGTTACCGAAGACTCGGTAAGCATCACAACCCACATGGAAATGACCAACCATGCCCCCCAATCCTGCACAGGGATAAGCAACTGCACAGACAACCACACAGGAATAAACAACTGAGAGGCAATACTCAAACGGGGGTAAGCCATCGTCGACCGACAGTTTTTTGTTTTTAAGTATTTTTTGTTATATTTCGACACTGAAAGTGAGGGTAATTCCCAAATAATGCAGCTGTTATGGTACCAGCGAGGGTGTTTAACAACGTAAGATGGCCATATAGTTAGTGCCTGAAACTCAAATCGGAAGAGTAAATATTTCCAGGCCCGCACCTAAGAGGAATCGATCACCCGACCTATGGGTTACGTGTCCAGGACACTAACCACTCGGCCACCTCCCCTGGGTATGGGTCATGACTACTCACTGATACAACGGAAAACAATAAATGGTGTAACTCATCACATAAGTACAACCCAAGTTCTAATCTGCACTCTATCTCTACCATGAGCAAACCAACCAGCTCCATACGGAAACAATCCCTTGGGATTCCACGAAAACAAACATTAATATCGGAGAGAACAAACTTGTTTTTTATTCTTCTTTTTTTAATTCATTGCGCCGTGGCGTCAATCATCAGACAGACAACAAAACATAAGGGTAGGCGGGACCTATGAAAATCCAATGACAACAAACACACACATATCACGAAAACATAACATAATGAAGCACGAGAATACAGACAAATATTTACAATATGACTTACTTAAATCCGCCAAAACGAGGGTGGCGTACCAGAAGTTCCTCCAAAATCTGGTGGTTCAGCAGGTATCGACAATTTACATCAAGTGGCAGGCCCCGGGGCCTCAGACAGCAAGTGTCGGACAGTAGGGCAGGCCAGACAATAATGTTAGCACAAGGCGCTCGACACAAGCGACACTCAGTGAAGGGAGGCTCACCCTGCATCGCAGTAACCTGCCGGTAGCCAAGCCTCAAACGAAGAAACTACATTGTGCCTCCGAATCATGAGGCCCCGACGACGGTAGGAATATTTGTGACTGGCAGACAGACTCTTAGCGGGTGATGGAGATTCTGAAGGAGATGATGGAGATGCATCCCTGCATCGCCGTACAGGGAGGAGAGCGGCAGAGCGGACTCTAGAGAGGTAACAGTTCAGGGAGAGAGGACGTCTAACACCCCGAGGAGGCAAATGGCAGGCTTCCTTCGTGAGTCTGTCAACTGTAGCATTGTGATGTAAACCTACATGGGATGGCACCCATAAAAATTTGACAGCCAAGTTATGATGACGCAATAAGGCCAAAAACGACAAAATCTGCTGAACAACAGTACAGTGTGTTGGCTGAACACTAGAGAGGGAATGAAGGGCAGGTTTGGAGTCACAAAAGATGGCAGCATTCACTCCACGTTGACAAACAAGACTAACAGTATCCAGAGTGGCATACCGTTCACACAATGTTGAGCTAGAGTGGTTACAGAGACGACGGCCAACCCAGCCCCCTGGAGGTGACTCCAAGTTAGGTGAGAAAATAGCACAACGTGCTGCACCATCCACTTGCAATGAACCATCAGTGTAGAGGCAGTATGGATCTGTGATGGAGGACGTCACTGTTTCTACATGTTCCAGAGCCAACTGCCGCTGTAGAGAAGGCAGTTCAGACTTGGAAGTAGGTGTGAAGCTCACATCAGGTGTTGGTAGCATCCACGGAGGGAGCCCTGGGGGGACGTCTGCGACCATTATATCTATAATAAGACTACGGAGTATAGAGGAAACAGACCTTATAAGAGTTCGTCCAGCAGGCAGTTTGGGAGGGACAGGGAGTTTGGTCTAAGAGAAGTCCTTACTAACTGAGAGTAGTGGGGTGAAAGATGTGGGAAATGGAGGCATTTGACAGTTAAGCAAGTACATACATACATATACCATGCCTTCATCTCCACGCTGGAGTTAGCCCTGTCACGTCGCACACCCAAACTTAGAGCTCCCCCCCCCCCACACATACACTTCACATCTCAACCCCCCAATTCCTGTAGGAAGAGGGAGCAACCCCCACCGCACAACCTCATCTCCTTGTGGGACTACAAGTTATGTTTGCACCCATAGCAAGGCCCGACAGCAACAGCTGGTTTACCCCTGCCACTTCACTACTGGGCAAACTCCCCCTCCAGCATTCAGCCGGCCATGGGCCACACTCAATGCAGGCCTCTCCTCCAAGGACCGTGAAGCCGCATCGACCCTTCAAGCATTCACCACGCTCTTCCACTCGTTTCTATCACGTGCAATCACTCTACCTTGCTCCACAGATATACCTCTTCCACTCAGAGCTTCTTTCACGGTGTCCATCCATCTCCTCTGTGGCCTTCCTCTCCTCCTTACATCTCCCACATCTGACCCTTTATCCTTTTACCATTCCCTTCTCCTCCATTCTCTCCACATGCCCAAACCATCTTAACACACTCTGCTCTGCACGGTCTGCTTACTCTCTCACAACAACTGTCCTTCTCCTTACTTCCTCATTCCTGACTCTGTCCATTCGAGTCACCACACCACACATGCTGTTCAGACATCTCATCTCTACTACATTCAACCTTCTCTTCTCACATTCTCCCATATTCCATGTTTCCGCTCCATACAGTGCAGTAGGCACTGCTATCCCTTCGTAAAACTTCCTCTTTACTTCCATTCTAAGTAACTTACAGCCAAACATCCTATTCATTCCTCCTAGCACCTTTCCTACCTCATTTACTCTAGACTTTACCTCTGTCTCTAATTTGCTATCCACCGTAACCTTTGACCGCAAGTACTTAAAGCACTCCACATCCTCCAATATTTAACCATCTAGCATTATATTCATCCTTATATCCTCTGCTCCTCTCCTACATCTCATTACTTTGCTCGTTGCCACGTTCACTCTCAGATTCCTCCTGCACACCCGTCCTAATTCCTGCACTAACATACTCAGTTCGTTTTCTTACTCTGCCACTAACGCCGTATCATCAGCAAACAGTAATTGGTTTAGGCCCCACTCTCTACCTCTGCTGTCCACTAAACTCAGTCCTCTCTCCATCACCCTAGCATTTACCCCTCTTACCACACCGTCCATATAAATATTAAACAACTATGGTGATATCACACAGCCTTGGCGGAGTCCCATCTTTACTGGGAACCATTTATTCACGTTACTTCCCACTCTAACACACTCTCTACTGTTCACATTGAAACTTTTCACCCCTCTCAATAATTTCCCACCCAGCCCGTACAACTGCAAAACCTTCCACAATCCATTTCTATCAAGTCTATCATATGCTTTCTCGAGATCCATAAATGCCCATACAACTTTTTTACTTTTCTCTAAATACTTTTCACACACCTGCATTATTGCAAAAATCTGGTCCACTCAACCTCTTCCTCTCCTAAAGCCACCTTGCTCTTCACCAATCACAGTCTCCGTACCCTCTCTGACTCTTTTTATCAGCACCTTCCCATACAGCTTTCCTACTACACTTAAGAGGCTTATACCCCTGAAGCTCGTACATTGGTATCTATCTCCTTTTCCCTTATATAGAGGTACTACACAAGCACTCACCCCATCTATTGGGACCTTACCACTGTCAAAACATACCATCAACAACCTTACCAACCACTCCATCATACTTGTTCCACCATATTTCAGACATTCTACAGCGCATCCATCCAAGCCTGAAGCTTTCCCTGTTTACTCCATTTCCACTTCCAAACACAAACATCTCATCTTTTCTATCCTCGTCAAAATTCAGCAATCCCTCAAAATACTCGGCCCATCTCCTCTCAACTGCCTTCTTCTCAACCAGCATGGTACCATCCTCTGCTTTCACACTTTCCTCTTTCCCTGGTGTCCCTTTCCTTATCCTCTTGATTTCCTTTCAGAACATTTTCTTATATTCAGTAAACTTTCCCCCCCACCTATCATCTGCCCTAGCTTTAGCATCCTGTACAGCTCTCCTTGTTCTATTTCTCTTCTCCTTGTAACGCTCATACGATTCCTGATCTTTTGTCTGTAACAATACTTCAAACGCTCGCCTTTTTTTCCACAGTAACTGCCTTAACTTCCTCACACCACCATTCACTACCCTTCCTCAAACCACCATCAACCCGTCTCCAACCGCAAGCCTTCTCCGTACATCCTACTATTACCCTTTTAAACATTTCCCATTCCTCCTCTACCTCACCTGTCTCCCCCTCCCTTACTCCATTCCAATTCCTAGCAATCTCATCTTGATACTCCAACATCTCTATCTTGCTCAACTCACTCACTTTTATAGCCCTCTTTACTCCTTCTCTATTTCTTCGTACCACTCGTAAACCCATTCTTAAACTACCCTCTACTAGGAAATGGTCCGAAATACCTCCCCCTTCCCCCCTTAATACTCTAACATCCAACAAACACTGTAAAGCTGTCTTTGACACTACAACATAGTCCATTAAAGCTCTTTCTACCATTCTCCCATTTATCTGTCTTGCCCACGTATATTTATGTATTTCCTTTTTCTTAAAAAATGTATTTCCAACTACTAGCTCTCTCTCTACACACAACCCAATCATTCTTTCACCACTCTCATTTATTCCCGGCACCCCATACCTACCCACAACCCCCTCTACTACCTCATCCCCCACTTTTGCATTCAAATCTCCCTACAGTACGATGTCTACATTCTGCCCAAACTCTGTATACACTCCTCCAATTCATTCCCAAACTGTCCTCTCTCCACCTCATCCCTCTCACTTTCCGGCCCATACGCACTCACAGACATATAGTGTTGAAGTGAAATTCCCTCTTGGATCCTCAGACCATTGCCTCATTGCAGTCTCCTGTTCCCACTCCTCCCTACCCATCCACTCTGAACCCATCCGAGTAACCAAATGGCACTATGATGCTGCAGATTGGGTGGGGTTCCGTGGCTTTTTAATTAACATTCCTTGGTCATCATTTTACTCTACTGACCCAGATAGCTTCCTGAACCATATTACTGACTTTATAAAAATAGGAATGGAAACATATATCCCTCACCAACAATACTCAAAAAGATCTAACTCTCCAAAATGGTGTGATCACAGCTGTGCCAGAGCTACAGAACAAAAATCAATAGCCTATAATGCCTATACAAAGTCGAAAACTCTTCAGTCATACAATTATTTCAAAATTGTCAGATGCCATGCTAAAGCTGTAACTAATTTAGCCAAATCTAACTTCATACATAAACAAGTCAATAAATTACTGAATAATCCTAATGATAATAAGATCTTTTGGTCAACAGTAAACTCATTCAAATCTAACTTCAACCATGGTTCATCTATTCCCCCTTTAAAGAATAGCAATGGAAATCTCATATGTGATCCATGTGGTAAAGCAAATCTTTTGGCCAATATCTTCGCCACAAATTCAAACCTCAATGACACTGCTCAAAACACTCCCATTTTGAATTTTAACTCCCCAGAAAGTCCACCCTTAATAATTCATACAAGACAAGTGCGGACCATTTTGGAGAATCTATCAATCGACAAAGCTTCAGGGCCAGATGAAATTCCTCCCACTGTATTAAAAAATTGCTCAAAAGAATTAGCTCCAATTATCTCAAAATTATTTCGTGTATGTCTCCATACCTCGTCCTTCCCAGCCGCCTGGAAAGAAGCCAATGTACAACCAATTCCCAAAAAAGGAGCTACCGCAAATCCATCAAATTACAGACCAATTGCCATCACGTCTACTCTCGGTAAAATATTTGAAATAGTTCTTAACAATCACTTTGTAAAACACCTTGAGAAAAATCATCTGCTAAATGATAAGCAATATGGCTTTAGACAGAGACGATCTACTGTGGATCTGCTCTGTTATTTCACAGATAACATATTCCAATCAACTGATAAACATGGAGAGACTCACACAATTTGCCTTGATATATCTAAAGCCTTTGACAGAGTATGGCACAGATCATTACTGTCTAAGCTTCCACATTATGGCCTTCAATCTATTGTTCCTCTAATTAATTCATATCTTAGCAACAGAAAATTACGTGTGATGGTAGATGGTCTGTATTCCGACTTTCATCCCATTAATGCTGGTGTTCCTCAAGGAGCAGTCTTGGCTCCAACTTTGTTCCTCATTCATATTAATGATCTTTTGTCAGTTAATCAGAATTCAATTCACTCCTATGCTGATGATTCAACTATTCACAGTTCCTTCTCATTTAATGATAGTTTTACTCAACACAATATTTTAGAATACAAACTTGCCACTTCAATTTCATTAAATGAAGACTTAACGAAGATCTTTGATTGGGGACAAAACAACCTAGTTTCTTTCAATGCAAATAAAACTAAATACATCCCGTTCTCAAATAGATCAGATAATCAAGATTCTCACATTATTTTCAATAATACAAATATCCCCAAGTCCCACAGCATTGATCTCCTTGGTGTAACTTTAAATGAAAACCTCAGTTGGACTCCCTATGTAAAATCCATTGCCAAAACTGCATCTAGGAAGATGGGACTTTTATACAGAGCTTGTAATTATTTGACTGACGAGCAGATAGCAGTAATATATAAGAGTCATGTGCGTTCCCAGATGGAATATTGTTCACCTCTGTGGGCTGGTTGTGGATCGGTGGTGTTAAGACAATTAGATAAAATTCAAAACAGAGCTATCAGACTGATCAATAATCCTATGATCACTAATGAATTCCCTCCCTTATCAGTACGTAGAAATGTTGCTTCCCTTGCACTATTTTATAGATACTTTTATAAAAAATGTTCGGATGAACTTGCCCTGAGTATACCACCCCTTCGCGTCTTCCCACGGAGGACTAGGGCAGCTGAGAATGCGCATGAGTTTACACTGACTCCTCCACGTTGCAGGACAACTGCTTACAAAAATTAATTTACTCCCCGTACTACTTCCCTGTGGAATTCATTTCCAAGGGAATGTTTTCCAGCAAGTTATAACCCCCAGCAATTTAAATCCAGTTGCTTTAAATATTTTATGAGTGGAGGATGCCAATAGGCAAATGGAACCATTTATTTATTTGTTTATTCCTTTCCTCCACTCACTATATGTAAAAAAAAAAAAAAAAAAAAATGTCTCCTGACCAAATTTTACTTACCCACATCAACCTTGCTGACAACTCCCTCCACTCCACCACATTCTGATTCACTTCTGCGCTCAGAATCAAAGCCACTCCTTCCCTAGCTCTTCCCCTCTCCACCGCTGACACTCTACCACTCACACAACCAAACTCACATTCACCTTTCCCTTTCAACTTTGTCTCACTCAATACTAACGCATCCAACTTTCTTTAAACAAACACTCTCCGAATCTCCTCCCTCTTACCTACAACCGTAGTACATCCACGCATATTCATTGTCCCAATTTAAATTTTATTGGGGTTTCGGGAAGTACAATCACTTCCCTCCCCCCTTTTCCTTTGTATGTGCTCCATGACGAAATTGCTAGGGAAATCTTACAGAGAAGGGATTCCCCGTGCCCCTCGCTCCGAGGCCATTGCACCGTAAACAGTGGGCGATGGGGTAAGCACATCCCTAAGCTTCATCAGTAGGAAAGAGGAATACTGAGTATAAGAGAAAGCAAGAGCAAGCTATGGGAGGTAGAGGACGCTCAATCCTAACTTAGATAGACCCACCCATCACCCATAAGCAAGTAACATTAGAATAAATTCTCTCGACTAATGGGGGAAGACGCAACTCACGCTGCATATTCACTATCCTGGTCGACATTGGACAGCCGAGAATTATTCTCATTGCTCTATTTTGAAAATTTTCTAATGTTCCCAGAGTAGCCCTAGGAAGTTGAATCAAAGCAGGGGATAGGTAATCAACAACTGAACGGATAAAAGCATTATAGATGGTCTTGGCTACTGGGATGAAGATGCCCGAGGAGTTGTTAGTGAGCCATTGAAGTTGTGTAAGTCGGCGCTGGAGATGACCCAACGAGTTTAGGACAATGGGATGGTCTTAAGGTCTGGCAGGGACAACCGGCCAAATATTGACTGTTG
This sequence comes from Petrolisthes cinctipes, assembly GCA_033782935.1. Classification (NCBI taxonomy): domain Eukaryota; kingdom Metazoa; phylum Arthropoda; class Malacostraca; order Decapoda; family Porcellanidae; genus Petrolisthes; species Petrolisthes cinctipes. The sequence goes on along the minus strand of JAWQEG010001325.1, from coordinate 1,247,214 downwards.
CGCCAAGGTAGCTGTACTGGGAACGCATGATAATGATAGTCCCTCCAATGGTGAATATTAACCTAGTTTGAGGAAGGTGGCAGGTGAATATTCTGATCTTATCTGGGTAGACAATAATGCCACAGTGAGAGGAGGCCAAAGAGGAGTCAAGAAACCGTTGGAGATCCCTTGGTGAGATAGAATGAACACAGATATAATCAGCATAGCACGAAATTGTAGCTCCAGGAATATCAGGGAGAGAAGTGAGCAGCCGAAGCATCAGAATATTAAATAACAATGTGCTGAGAACACCCTCTTGAGGCGTACCAAGATGAAAACTGCGCAAAGGACTGAGCGCACCACTGAAAAAAACACGGGAGGTCCTGTTACTCAGGTAGCCCCGAATCCACCGTAATAGATTATCCTTTTTCCCAAAGTCAACCAGTTGATCCAAAATGATGTCTCTATTAGCAACATCGAAGGTCAATGAAGGCCACCACACTGTCCCTGGAAAGGCGAGAGTACAGGTCGACTAGGCAGTGGTGTGTGTTCCGCTGGGGAAGGAAACCAAACAGCCGTGGAGAAAGGCGATCCTGCAGTCTGTACATGAGACGATTGAGTAAGATTCTCTCCATAACCTTACAAAAACAGGAAGTAAGGGAAATAGGCCTGAACTTCGCAGTGCCGGGCTTTGGGATGGGTATTATTGTGCTGCTGGTCCAGGCTTGTGGTACACAACCATCACGAAGACAAAGATTGTACAGTCGCAGTGGAGGGTTCCAAGGAACTTGCTGAAGTAGGCGCAGCACAGCATAAGTAATACCATCATCACCAGGGGAAGAAGCTCTACCCCGAGAGAGAGCACGGGGCAACTCCTCCTCAGTTATCTCCTCTGCATCATCATCATCATCTAGCAACAGAGCAGACATTAGACGTAGCCGATGGACAGCAGCACGGGAAGTGAGTGCATCTTATATGTGGATGGGTAGACTGGCTGAGGTAGTTTGTTCTGACCAGGCATCGACAAGTTGTTGGGCATAGTCGGCGGGAGTGTGATGACGAGCAGTGGCCGGTGTCTTTTTAACAACCCGAAGGATGAGGTGCCACATAGAAGCCACACTTGCTTGCTGCTTGATGCTGTCCGTGAACCGCTGCCAAGACTCAGTGTGAGCACACTCCTGCAGGGCAACTAAAGCATCCCTAGACATCTGGTAACGATGGAGCAGGTCAAGGGTTGGGTTGGCTTGAAACAATAGGCCATCAAGTTCAGCCTCCTCCTTTGCCTCCTGTATACGTGCATCCAGCGTCCAGGAGTGGACAGTATTGCGATGCTGGAGGTGTGGCCGGGAGACGCATAGCCTATAAAAGTCATGAGTAGCAGATACAAGATCAGAGTACAACTGTTCAGCTGATGATATGTCAAATGTAGGGAATACATGGGCCATGAATAAGATATAAGTCGGGCAATATTTAGGGGGCACAGCAATACTCAAACGGGTGGCTGAAGCACTTGACCCAGCAGTTAGAGAATAATAAAACTGAAGAGCGATGTGATCAGTGAATATGTCTGGCACGGAGGAGCACAGGACCTGATATGCTATCAGGCCAGATGAAAGGATGTAATCCAGAGTGCCTCCCCGGCAATGGTGGAGAGTTTGGAGTCATTGGCAGCCTGCGCGGCAACCAGCCCATCAATTCTGGCTTCAAGGGCAGAAAAGCGGTTCTCGAGAGCCGTACATCGTACTATGAGGGTAGGAACAGACTTGCGGAGGGCCAGGTCTTGAGGTGAGGCAGGGCTGGTAGGAGGAGCAGACTAGGGAGGTGGTTGTGGCGGTGGTGGAGGCGGAGCAATAGTAGTGACACGAACATGGACCTGACGTTGAGTACATCCATGCCACACGTTAACCCTTGGCTGAAGGAATGGTAGACATTTCCATCGAGATGTATCCTCAGGAGGTGAAGGCTCAGAGGTGGAGGCAGCAGGACGTGATGGTTCGCCCCTGACAGGACATGTCTTGGAATCATGGTCAGCGGCACACCATGCACACTTCGGCCAGGCAGAACAGTACCGGGAGATATGCCCAACTCACCAGCACCTGTAGCACCAAGGCTGGTCATTATGAAGTTTCCTCACCTCACACGGGGGAAGACAGGGGAGGAAATCAAAGGAAATCTCATTTGGAGGTGGATCGGGTTGACTCCAAACAACAATACGGCTAATGGGGGAACCATCTTGGAAAAAACGACAGGCAAAGTACACACCAGAGTATCCCTTAGCAAGTTTCGGGTCAACATCAATAGGAAAACGGGTAAGGATGTAGCTGGGGAACTTACGAGGCCTCTCGGGTGAGTCTTCAAGAATGAGAGGCAGAGACAAAAATTCACCAGCCTTCACTCTATCAATGATGTCCTGACGCTTCCTTGAGATGTAGACAAACCGGGAGGTGACAGCAGCCATCTTCACTTCAGCCAGTTCACGCTGCAGCTGGAAGGCCCTGTTGATATCAGACAACCAACGCAGCTTTGTGTCCGTAGATGGGTTTCCAGAGAAGGAGAGCTTGACATAAGCATTTCTTGGGGCAAAAGCAGGAAGGTTGGACGAGGGCAAGGAGTTGGTATACAAAGAAGAAACACCAGGGTGAGGCAGAGAAGGTACGTCATGCACAGCTGAAGCACCCTTGGCAGTCTTGGCAGCCGGAGGCAAACAGTCCACACCATCGGAATCCTGCAAGGAGTCGGGACGAGGCATCAACGGGTCGCTTGGTAGAGGTTGAGGAGGTGGAAGGCTGCAACCTGAGCTGTGGAGTGACCGAGGAGTGGGAGGGAGGGTTGCGAGAAGGCAGCTCAGGCCAGTGATCCTCGATAGGAGACTCATCCTATTCCAACATGGCCAAGTCAGCCTCCAGCCAGGAAGCCACATCCGAATCCGCGCTCTCCATCTGGCCAGGCAAGGCCTAGATGGAAAGCAAACAACAACATGAACAACTAAACACTCAATCAGCCAGGGACACACACACACCCACAGACAATCACAACAAATCTATACACAGAACCACAACAGACAAACAACACCAGCAACACCACAGAAACAACAACACACAAACAAGAACTCACAAACAATACAAAAAATACACTAACAAGAGCTCCAAAACAACAACACAAACGAGAATGGAGGCAGAGTGACACGAGTACGTCCACACTCCACCAGTTCTGGAGCGAGACTGGAAAGAGGGGTGGTGGTGCAGAGAAGAGGGGTCACATGTGCTAATGCAACATTATAGCCATTTTAATATATTTATTATCATATTAGTAATGTGATATCCCCCAAGTAATACAAAATTTATTTACATATTTTCATTTTTGTAGACACACCTCTCTATCACCTTTTTCTGGCGCTATATGATCTCGCTGTTGCGGCGCCTAATATCAATCAATCAATCAATCTTGTTTCTCAGTACACACACACACACACACACACACACACACACACATTATCAAGTTTGGTATAAAGCCCTGACATTACATATTATCTGTTGTTATATATGCGTTTATCAAACATTGAAAACCGTGTCAAAATACTGTATTATCATTATCACCTCATAATTATTTCAGTTTACGTCTGCCAGTAAAAAAATATTTATTGCTCTTTCAGTAATATTGACACGGTAGCCATACTAACAGTGATATATTTTGTAATAGGTAATGAGGCGTTCAGTGACAGACCACAAGAGGGAGGTGCCCTATATGTCAACCCCAAAAGTATGATTGTGTTTTCAGTTATCATTGTAAAGATTGTTAGACAATTTGATTAATCAATTTAACCTTACATGACAAAGAATAATAATTCATACGAGTATTAAATGATCTTGGTTAAAACCAGCTTGTCTGAAACTCTAATATAATATATATTGAAATAAAGAGCCATGGAGCTATGGATATTTAAGTTTTGGGTTGGGTTCAGAGTCCGTAAAATTTATATAAATAAAACATCAGGTAATGATATGTATGAGTAAATCTATGAAGAAATATTTTTATTATTAATTCAGTTGGAGGCATAGTCGGCATCGAAGTCGTAATTATGAAACATCTGTGGTCGGAGTCGGATTCGACTAACAGTTCTGTATTGACAGTAAATATGAGGTTACACCGAGGTGTTGTATACATCCCTGCTGTACTAAATCTGATGTTCTATTTATATGAATTCTAACTGGCAGACGTAAACTGATATAATAATGAGGTGATAAGGATATTATTTTGACACGGTTTTCAATTATTGTTAAGCGCATATATAACAACAGATAATATGCAACGTCACGGCTTTATACCAAACCTGATAATGTGTGTATGTGAGTGTACCGAGAAGCGAGAGATAGAGATCGAGATACGAGGTACTAGAGTGAGAGTGTGTGTGTGTGTATACTGAATAGCAAGAGCGAGAGAGAGAGAGAGAGAGAGAGAGAGAGAGAGAGAGAGAGAGAGAGAGTGAGTGAAACGAGGTGCTAGAGTGTCCGTAATGAGAGATGACGTAAACTATGTTTGGTGTCCAAGTGTGTAGTCAGGTGTGTCTACAAAAATTAATATATGTCAATAAATTTTGTATTACTTGGGGATAACACATTACTAATACGATAATAAATATATTAAAATGGTTGTAATGTTGCATTAACACATATGACTCCTTTTCTCTGCACCACCACCCCTCCTTCCACCCACCAAACCGTCTGTCCCCCCTCCCTCCCCCTTTCTCCGACACGAATACGGAAGATGAAACTTTGCCGATTCGAAATGTTGTCTTGTATATGCACAGGAGCTCACACAAGCGAAACGCTGTTGCCAGGTTAGCCATATATATATATATATATATATATATATATATATATATATATATATATATATATATATATATATATATATATATATATATATATATATATATATATATATATATATATATATATATATATATATATATATATATATATATATATATTTCACTGCAGAGGGATAATACCAGGCCTGTATAAGAAGAAAATCCGTGAAATGTAGGGAAATGCTAAGACTTGCAGCTGGCGTTATGTCGGGTAAAGTTTACCTAACCTCCAAAAGATATTAATCATATTTCGTCGAATATTATTAATAGGGGCCTGGTATTATCCCTCTGCAGTGAAAATATGATTCAATGTACGTTATAGAACATCACATAAATATTTGTTTGAAAGAGAATATACTCCCTGGCTACACCAATATACATATATATATATATATATATATATATATATATATATATATATATATATATATATATATATATATATATATATATATATATATATATATATATATATATATATATATATACTCTCTTTCTCTGCTACAGGTAGTGTTGAGTGAGATACTGCGTGTTTGGGGACAAGAAGGACTTAAGGAACAAATACATAGATGTTGTACTACTTATGCAAGAAGGAGAAATGTTATGCTAAAATGTGCACAGAAACACCTACGAGGTAACACACACACACTCACACCTATTCTACACACTACACACACTAACTATATTACAGTTATTTATATTAAAAGCAAAACCAAAGTAAAGGACAAAATTCAAAACACTATGAATTTATACAGAAAAAAAAAAAAAATTGCAAAATTTTAAACACAAGATGTCAGTCTATATTAATTAAGGAATATGTATTCACACAGGAAGAAAATGCAAACACAAACACGTATGAATTAAAAGAGTTTGAGGTGAGCAGATTAGAAACAGAAAAAGAGTTGGAAGCTGTGGATAAAACTAAAGCAAGTGGACCTGATGAAATTTCATGTTGGGTATTAAAAAAATGTGCTAAAGAACTAAGCCATTATTTATAATATTTCAAAACTCATTGCAGCAAGGAAAATTACCAGAAAGTTGGAAGCAAGCAAACATAGTCTCATTATTTAAGAAAGGAAATAGACAAGACCCACTTAACTACAGACCAGTATCACTAACAAGTGTAGTGTTTAAAATTATGGAAAAAGTTATAAGAAAATATTGGGTTGGACGCTTGGAGAAAAAAGATATGATAACAGAGAGACAATTTGGGTTTAGGAAGGAAAGATCATGTGTTACAAACTTACTGAGTTACCATACGAGAGTATCAGAAAAAATACAAGCAAGAGAAGGATGGGTGGATAGTTTTTAACTAGACTTTAAAAAGGCTTTTGATAGAATTCCGCACCAAAGACTGATATGGAAATTACAACATAAAGGAGGAGTGAACGGAAAACTACTAAAATGGATGGAATTATCCTAGTATGAAGGAAAATGAGAACAGTACTAAGAGGGAACTATTTTCCGTGGCTGAAGGTCACAAGGTCCTAAGGGCTCAGTATTGGCACCAATAATGTTCTTAAATGATATAAATGATAAAGAAGTAAATATTACAGAGGGCACTTACATAAATATGTTTGCTGATGATGCAAAGGTACAAAGAACAATTAATAAATGGAGACTGCAGTAAAAAGTTACAAGAAGACTTGGACAAGATGGTAGAATGGAGTAATAAATGACAGATGGAGTTTAATGCAGATAAGTGTCATGTTATTAAGTTTGGAAGAAGTGAGAAAAGACCAAATTGGCAATACAAGCTTGGAAACAAAATATTAAATGAAGAAAAATATTGAAAGAAAAAGATTTAGAGGTAATAATAAATAAGAAATTGACACCAGATGATCATACAGTATAAATAAAAAAAGTGAGAAACATGCACACATTGTTAGCAGGTATGAGAGTGGCCTTCACTTATATAGATGAAGAAATGGTCAAGAAAATAATAACATCCTTTATAATATGGAATATGCTGTTGTAGTATGGAACCCACATTTAAAGAAACATAACACTAAATTATAAAAAGTACAAAGAGCAGCAACAAGATGGGTACCAAGTCTAAGAGAACTAAGCTACGAAGAAAGAATTAAAAAAAAAAAAAAAAATTACCTAAACTGCCATATGATTATAGTTTACAAATGAATTACATAAAAAGAAAAGATAGATATAGAAAACTAGTGTCAACAAGGAATACCTACAATGAGAGGACATAGTAAGAAATTAATGAAAAGAAGAGGAGATAAAGATGTACAGAAATATAGTTTTCCAAATAGAGTAATAGATCAATGGAACAAATTACCAGAAGTGGTGTGTGTCAAAAAAATACATAACTTTAAAGAAAAATATGAGAATTGGGTTTTAATTAAAATACGGAACATTACAAGCTTGACTCAGTCCTGTATAGATACAAATAGGTAACAAAAAAATAGGTAAAAACCTACGAGGTAAGACACACACACACCTATAAGATAAAATATATAATTCTATATACACACACTGACTGAGATACATACATACATATACATGGCTATATATATATATATATATATATATATATATATATATATATATATATATATATATATATATATATATATGTATATATATATATGTATATGTATATATATGTATATGCATATATATGTATATATATATATATATATATATATATATATATATATATATATATATATATATATATATATATATATATATATATTAATAATAAATAAGAGTATGTACATAGATAACTATTATGTATAATAATTGATAATGATTTTTATGTATATTTGGCACTCAGATTTGTGTGAGTGGAAGGTACCCGACAGTGGATTGTTTCTCTGGGTCAAGGTAGGTCACATCAGGTCACATCAAGGTCAGGTCAGGTCTAGGTCAAAGTTAGGTTATGTTATGTCAGTATAAAGTTAAGAATAATCGTAATGATAATAATGTAAATAATACCCTTAAAATGAATATAACAATAATAATAATAATAATAATAATAATAATTATTATTATTATTATTAGTATTACATTCCTCCTCCTTCTTATCTTCTTACTATTACTACTACTTCTACTTCCATTCCTCCTCCTCTTCTTTCTACTACTACAGCTACTACAGCTACCACTCCTACTACTACTACTACCACAACAACTATTTTTCAGATAAATGGGATAATGGATACAGAAAAATTTGTAGTTGAAACATGTCTGCCCAGAGGAATTGGGGTAGCAATTGGTCAAGATTTCTACCCAACCAGAAAACAACGACAACCACAAGGAATAAATAAACAACAAAAAGGAATAATAAGCCCCAAACAACAACAACAACAACAACATCAACATCAGGGAGACCAGAGGATTGTCGAGCCATCAACCCACGTCTCTCCCTACATTCGGCTCAGTTTCACTCCTCTCTCCCTCCAGAAAATTGAGGAGGTAAGAGAGAGAGAGTGTGTATGTGTGTGTGTGAGAGGGAGAGAGAGAGAAAGATATAGTGTGTATGTGTGTGTGTGTGTGTGTGTAAGAGAGAGAGAGACAGTATGTGTCTGTGTGTGCGTCATGCAAAGGAATTTTTTTTTTTTTTCACTTTATTTTACACTGTACATGTTTTTCATTTATCGTCAATACAGTTCAGTAATAATTTGGTGTGTTTTAGTTTTTCTTATGACATATGAATATGGTCTTGCTCTGTTTATCATCATTTTCACTGTAATTAATATCATTCAATGCATGGGGCATTGGATGTAAACTGGGCCTGAAAGTGGTCAATTTGAGGTAAGCAATTTTTTTTTCTTTTGGTGGGGGGGGGGGGGGTTACAGCTCCCCCCCATGCCCCCCGACTGCAGGGGCTCGCTTCCCTCGTCTCACACGCCTACCCTTTATCAACGGGAGTGGGAGGCAGAGGGAACCCTATATTATTATCATTATTATTATTATTATTATTTTTTCAGGGTTGCCAGACTTTAGCTTCATTGATTCGAGAGATGCTACAGGCCGGAAAGACCACATAAAAAGAGAGTGAGAGAGAGAGAAGAAACACCAAGGAAGGAAAAAAATAGAAGGAAAGGAGGGACATAGAACACCAAGGAAATGGAACACTAAATATAACATTGTTAATTATATTTTTAATACAACATATAATATCATTATTGTTTATTATGTAAAATAATATCATTATACTACATAATACTATATAATTATAATAATCTTTTTAAATAGTATTAATATAACTACATAATTATCATAATAAAAATTAGTAATACACACACACACTATTTTTCACTTTCTCTTAAAGAACCCCAGTTACATAGTCCCCATACAGACATAAAGTAACCCAGTTACATAGTCCCCATACAGACATAAAGTAACCCAGTTACATAGTCCCCATGCAGACATAAAGTAACCCAGTTACATAGTCCCCATACAGACATAAAGTAACCCAGTTACATAGTCCCCATGCAGACATAAAGTAACCCAGTTACATAGTCCCCATACAGACTTAAAGTAACCCAGTTACATAGTCCCCATACAGACATAAAGTAACCCAGTTACATAGTCCCCATGCAGACATAAAGTAACCCAGTTACATAGTCCCCATACAGACTTAAAGTAACCCAGTTACATAGTCCCCATACAGACATAAAGTAACCCAGTTACATAGTCCCCATACAGACTCTTAAGAACCCTAGCTACATAGTCCCCATGTAGAATATTAAGAACCCCAGCTACATCCTCTCCTGGTTTCCTGTTGATGTTGACCAAAGTCTTGCCAAGGGACCCCCTTGTGTGTACGCTGCCTTTCGTTTCCTCCAGGATCTTCTTTCTTCAGATTTTCCGATATCCTTAAGGGGTCGCTCTTTCCTGTTTTGGGGATCCTGTTCTATCACGCTCTTGTCTTGCATGTCCCTCGCAATGCTGTTCTTCCATCTAAGTTTCGGTCTTCCTCTAACTCCTCTCTTCTCCACTTCTATATTCATGATTCTTCTTCACACTTGGTTCTGTTCTCTACACATACAATGTCAATACCACCGCAGTTTTCTTTGCTGTACCATCTTCGATACTTCCACCATCTTGATCATTTCTCTAATATGTTCATTCCAGATACTATCTCTTCTTGTGACTCAACACATCCACCTCAGCATTCACATTTCCGCAACTTTCAGTTCAGTTCTTGAGCTTTCATTATATTATGTTGCTTCCATTTAATCTTTGCACTAATTCTCTTGTCACATAGAACTCCGGTTGACTTTCTCCAGTTCATTCAAGCACACTGTATTCTATGTTTATTTCTGACTCTATATCTTCGAAACCTTTGATCTCAGGTATTTAGAATTCTGCACCTTCTTGATATTTTTTGCATCAATTCTGTCTTCTCCCTGCCCTGCCTCCCATCACCTCTCACCCATCAATATTCCATCTTAAGTCCTGCTTAAACCTCATGCCTCTATCTTGCAGGGCTTGACTACTTTCCAGTTTTTGTTCCACTTCATCCCTGCTCAAGCCAACCACCAATACAATGTCATCTCTAACATCTGCAGTCACTACATCCATCACAAGATCGATAATTAATATAAGGGCTGAGAACCGACCCCTGATGTAGATCAACCTTCACTCCAAACTCTTCCGTCCTTCTAACAACACTTTTTTACTCGAGTCGTTGCTCCTGCATACATACTGTATCATGCTGAACAATTAGATACATCTCATGATCCTGCCTTGAAACCCGATCCTACACTTTCTCCAGATCAATGAACTCCAAGTGTAGCTCTTTCTGCTTTCTTCTGTATTTCTCCATTGCCTGTCTCAAAGAAAATATTGCATCCACTGTCCCTCATCCTGGCATAAACCCGAACTGTTCTTCTCTGTAAAGGAAACTATACCTCCAGGAAGCACGTATGGTGTCCTATAACAATTTTTGTATATTTTCTTGTCTGTTAACTAGCTATTAAGGCGACCATCTCTTGTGGTTCAGATATATCGATCAGTTTCTTCCTTGATTCCCCGAATCACCACATTTATAAATTAGAGCTTCGTTCACCTAGTTATTAAAACAATAAATCCGTATCTGAAACAATCGAGGCCTCAAAAGAGTGATATAAAAGGGGCCCGGTGAGCTCCTCACATCCCGTCAGCACATGCGTCCAGACTTTGCTCAGTCCAGACCTCGTCCTCTCTGTGCACAGCAACAACAGACACCAGTATTGTTCGTGGAGTTACCTTGGTGTACCGAGGCCTCTTACCGGCAGTACTCTGTTGTTTCTCTGCCTTGTGTAAAGTAATTGAGTAAAGTAAATTTGCAGCGTTTTGCTGCACTGCTGTGTACACCTTCAGTGATTTGATTTTTGCTGGAGGACAACCAGTAGTTTATGGTAGCTAGTAGTTAGTTGTTCCCCACACCAGACCCGCAGCACTCACTGCCTCAGGGGAAACCCTGTGGTAGGGGGGCCCAGTAGTCTGGTGCGTCATTTGAGCACCTCTTTTTCTTAAACTACTTTTTCTTCTATATTTTCCGTGCGACCTCCTGGGCCTACGGTTGTCTCTTGGCTGAGCAACGGTATTCGCTTGGGAGGTGGGTTCTAACTACACCACCCCTCGCATTAGGCAGGTTCGGTGGTGGGGAAGTTCCTTCCGCACAAACTCCGATCCCCTAGCTGGTACTGGAGAACGCCGCCAGGCTACCACTAGGGGGGGGCGAGTAAAGGTAACTTTTATTCCCTAAATTATTGTCCATTTTGGGGGGTTGATACAATAGTTAAGGGAGGTAGGTGAGTGTGCGAGGAGAGGGGTCGGACGTAGTCCGATGCCCCGGATGGATGAACCCCCGACTAGCCTCCCTCCTCCTCAAGGAGGGAGGTTAACGACCAAGGACCAAACTAGGACAATGGCTGACAATAATGGAACCCCTACGGCAGACAGACAACGACAAACTGATGTTAAAATTCCTCCTATGAATGCTCGTTATGTAAATATTAGATGTGTAGATGAGGGTCAGTCTCTCAAAAACTTTAACCCCTTTATCGTCAAAAAGGTCCTTGATGGTCAAGTGGGTGGCAGTCTTGCTGCTGCTAACAAGTTGCGTGATGGTAGTATCCTGGTAAAAGTACTGCAGGCATCCCAGGTTAAGGATCTCCTTAAACTGACGCAAATTCATAACTTTAAGGTGAAAGCCACCATTCCAGTGGGGCCGAATACCTGTAAGGGCGTCATTTTCCATAGGGATTTGGCCGCTCTGGATGAGGCTGAAATTTTGGAAGGAATGAAGGACCAAGGCGTTGTTGATGTACAAAGTATGACCAGGATGAGAGAGAACAAGAGAGAGAAATTTGGCTTGTGTTTCCTGACTTTTGCTTCAGCCCAGATTCCGGAAACTGTAAAGATTGGATATGAAATTGTTCACGTTAGACCATACATTCAGAAACCGATGCGTTGTTTCCGTTGCCAGAAATTCGGACACACAGCATTGAGGTGCTTTAATAAAGATTCATTCACTTGTGGTAAATGTGCAGGTAGACACGAGACTGAGTTGTGTTCAGAGACAGTCTTCAGGTGTGCTAATTGTGGCGGCCCCCACCAGGCAAGTGCAGGTGACTGCAGGAGCCTTAAAGTGGAGACTGAAGCAATGGCATACATGAGGGCTCATGATGTTAGTTGTGGTGAGGCAAAGAGGAAGGTGGAGGGGGTTAACCAAACTCCCACAGTTTCCTATGCTGCAGCTATAACTGGCACCACTGCTCCTGTAACTACAACAAATGTTAACGTGGCTATCCAAGCTAAAGATAATGAAATTAAAGACTTGAAGGATACTGTAAACAAATTAACGTTGCTAGTAGAAAGTTTGACAAAGAAATTAGAAGTTGTTGAATCAACCCAGCAAAAGAAGCACCACAAAGCTGATGATACCGTATCAGCTTCTAAATCTCATGTTCTGGCTCAGGTGACTCCCATGAAGCCTACATCCGGGAGTCGTCCGGTTCGTCGCAAGACGAGCCGTTCGAGGACTGGCTCTGTACCTCGTGGAGAGGAACAGGCGATGGAGACTACCGTCGCGAAACCTGCCCGCGGGAGGTCCCCGGGAAGTGCAGGGGAGGAAGAGGGTCTTCCCTCCCAGCACAAAAAGGTTCGGCCAGACGAACAAGGCTCCAAGAAACCCCATAAACAGCGATAATCTTCGCGCTAACCATACTCCAATGGAACTGTCGAAGTCTTAGAGCTAGATTAAATGAACTTAAACTTTTGGCTTGTTCTTACGCTGCCGATATTATTGCCCTTCAGGAAACTCATCTGAACGACCAAGTCGAAGACGAGGTTGTTCAGCTTCGGAACTACAAGTTAATTAGGAGGGACCGTGGGGGGAGGGGTGGAGGTGGAGTGGCAATCTACATCCGCCATAACCTCCCTTTCACTGATGTGCCGTGTAATTTTCCTCTGGAAAGTGTCGCTTGCAGAGTAAAATTCGGTGGCACCTACCTGACTATCTGTTCTGTCTACTGTCCTCCTGATACAGTAACTTATGATGATGTTTTTGATCTACAGGACAGTCTGCCCTGTAGAAAATTAATTGTAGGTGATTTTAATGCTCATCATACGTTATGGGGTTCCCTGCAGGATGACAGAAAGGGGGAACAGATGGCTAGGCTAATCAGTGATTCCAATTTGGTTCTTCTGAACGACGGTAGTCCGACGAGAGTTGATGATAATACTGGTAATTTTAGCGTTCTTGACCTATCTCTGGTCTCCCCATCCATTGCAGCCTCTTGCCAGTGGCTACCCATTGATGACTCATTGGGAAGTGACCATTTTCCTATTGTGATTAAATTTAAAAGCGACACTATTAAAGAGCCTTCAGCACCTAAATTTAACGTAAAAAAAGCAGACTGGGTGTCCTTCACAAAGGGTGTCAATATTGAAATTGTTGGAGAAACCATTGATGATAAAGTAAATAATATTCAAGATAATATCCTCAAAGCCGCAATGGCAACAATTCCTAAGACTTCGGTAGATAGCGCAAAGCATAGAGTTCCATGGTGGACGCCAGATTGCCGCAGGGTACTGTGTGAGAGGAATAGAGCCTACAGGCTTTTCAAAAATCGCATTAGTGATGAGAACTTTCGCAAGTATAAACTTGCGAGAGCTAGGGCTCGTCGAACCATCAGACAAGCCAAACGAGACTCCTGGCGATGCTTTGTCTCTAGTATCAATAGTGAAACATCAATTTCCCAAGTCTGGTCCACTGTAAGAAAATTAAATAAGAAAAAAATATCGAATAAAATTACCAACATCACTTTTAATAACATCAATTATGACGAACCTAGAGACATTGCTAACGCCCTCGCCAGGCAGTTCTCTTTTGCTAGCAGCTCTGAAAATTACCATCCAGCTTTCCTGCCCATCAAGGAAGCATCAGAGCTGCAGCATATTGACTTTGCCACAGGAGATGAATTAGATTACAACAGTGATCTAACAATGCAAGAGCTTGTCCAAGCCCTAGGAGCCTGTAGTGGGACATCCCCAGGACCCGATGAGATTCGGTATGAGATGATAAAGCATCTTGATCATGATTCCATGGTCAAGATGTTGCAAGTGTTTAACGAGATTTGGAGGGGTCACACCTTTCCAAACTCGTGGCACTTTGCACATGTCATTCCCATACCGAAAGGAGGGGGGGACCCCAGATCGACTTCATCGTATCGCCCTATTGCGCTCACAAGTTGCTTATGCAAGGTCATGGAACGAATTGTTAATCGTAGGCTATTGCATTTTTTAAATTCCAGGAATTTGCTGGTTGACGAGCAGTGTGGCTTCCGTAAAGGTCGCCAGACGCTCGATCAGCTAGTAAACCTGGAAGTTCAAATTCAAGAGGCATTTGCCAAAAAAAAATTTTTGTTTGCAGTATTTTTAGACATTGAAAAAGCCTACGACATGACTTGGCGACATGGCCTCCTCAGGAAACTATATGCGATGGGATTACGCGGTAACCTGCCCTTTTTTGTTAAGAACTTCATTTCTGACAGAACTTTCTCTGTCAAGCTTTTTTCGGACACAGTCACTTTCTCGGACATATTTGTCCAGGCAAATGGGGTGCCCCAGGGGAGTGTTCTGTCTCCGACCTTATTTCTATGTATGATCAATGACATTCTACCAGCTCCTCCTCGAAATCTTAAATACTCACTGTACGCTGACGACTGTGCGATATGGCACTCCAGCTGTAATGCAGAGTTTTCGGCAACTCGGATCCAATTGGCACTGGATTTGATTCACAATTGGGGCCTCCAGTGGGGTTTTAAGTTTTCAGTAAGAAAGAGTGTAGGGGTTATTTTCACTCATAGGAAGAAGCCAGACGTCAGGCTGACTATGGGTGTCAACCCCCTACCTATTCAAAATTCGACTAAATTTCTTGGACTGCATTTTGACAGTCGACTGACATGGCGAGTCCATGTCAGTCAGTTAAAAATTAAATGTTTAAAAGCACTTAATTTGCTGAAGTGCATTACTGGTACTCAATGGGGAGCAGATAGGAAGTCATTGCTAATGCTATATAAATCCCTGATTAGATCTAGAGTAGATTATGGGTCAATAGTGTATGGTTCGGCATCTGAGTCTGTGTTGAAAGGTTTGGATGTTGTGCAGAATGCGTGTTTGCGTGTGTGTCTTGGAGCCCTACGTTGCACTCGAATCGAGCGTCTAGAGGTGGAGTCACAAGTGCCTCCCCTCCGATTGAGACGAGATCAACTACTATTAGTATATTGTGCTAAGAAATCCAGGGTGCCGAGTCATCTTCCCGGGAATGCCTTGCTACGGCAACAGCACCCGGGGGGCCATGGCGCTAGGCCCCTGGCAGAGGGACCGAGTCGTCCGTCCGGGAACCCCTGCGCCCCAGGGGGCACTGGCGTGAGGCCAATGGGGACCAGGCCCCAAGTTCAGGTACCCGGGGAGCCGAGTCATCCTCCCGGTAATGCCTTGGTGAGGCATTTGCAGCCGGGGGGCCATGGCGATAGGCCCCCGGAAGGGCCGAGTTATCCGCCTGGGCGTCGCACGGCCCCGGAGGGCACTGGCGTGAGGTCCCTCAGAGCAAGACTCCACGACCTCGTAGAGTGTGTCGGTATAGAATTATCAACAATCGATTCCCTGGTTTTAGTAAATATTGCACCCTGGGTAACACCCCCCTTCACTATTGTGGATTCCTGGCTACCAGGGGTTAAATCCCGGGTGCCGGAGGTGGAGGTACACCAGAGGTTTCGTGAGATAATTGTTCAACATCTTTCATATTTCCATCTGTATACCGACGGTTCCAAGACGGATGAATGTGTGGGTGCAGGTGTATGGTCGACTGAATGTCAGTTAAGATTCAGACTGCCGATTCATACATCTATTTTTATTGCTGAACTTTTTGCTATTAATAAAGCTTTGGATTTTGCCCTATCGACGACCCACGATAGGATAGTTATCTTTACTGATTCATTAAGTTCACTTCAAGCTATTAAATCCTTAAATACAACTAACAACGAAATACAGGGTAATATCATTAGTAAGCTGTTTTGTGCCAATAAATCAATCAAGCTAATATGGGTACCTTCACATTATGGTATCTATGGCAATGAACAGGCTGATATACTAGCCGGGTCAACTGTTGATCTGGACATTAGCATAGTCCGTACGGATCTCAGGTGTTTTGTTTCCCTCATTAAGTCTCGAATTCATCTCCTGTGGCAAAGGCAGTGGACCAGATCAGACATCAGAAATAAAGTAAGAACTGTTATTGAACCCTGGGCTACGTCATCATGGCGTAGTCGCAGGGACGAGGTGGTGTTGGCCCGTCTAAGGGTTAACGCCACATGGTTAACTCACCTAGAACCCTATGTTAACAGAAATTTTCCCCCCATGTGCCCATCATGCACTTCCATAATGTCTATTAGTCATGTATTAATCTTTTGTAATAAATTTGAAAATCAAAGAATTAAAATTAAAAAGTATTTTCAAAGTAAAAATCTTGCTTTCACCATCGAAAATATTCTATCAGATGATAAGAATATTATAAACAAACTGCTGAGTTTTCTGAGGGAGACAAAACTTTATGACCTTATATAGATTGATATAATAAAATGGATCCAATGGCTTAATGATCTTTGGCTATATGCCTCTGGTCGATAGCCAAGAAATCCAACAAGCAAGCAAGCCTCACATCCACACACATGCGTCCAGACTTTGTTCAGTCAAGACCTCGTCCTCTCTGTGCACAGCAACAACAGACACCAGTATTGTTCGTGGAGTTACCTTGGTGTACCGAGGCCTCTTACCGGCAGTACTCTGTTGTTTCTTTGCCTTGGTAAAGTAATATTGTAAAGTAAATTTGCAGCGTTTTGCTGCACTGCTGTGTACACCTTCAGTGATTTGTTTTTTGCTGGAGGACAACCAGTAGTATATGGTAGATAGTAGTTAGTTGTTCCCTACACCAGACCCGCAGCACTCGCTGCCTCAGGGGAAACCCTGTGGTAGGGGGGCCCAGTAGTCTGGTGCGTCATTTGGGCACCTCTTTTTCTTAAACTACTTTTTCTTCTATATTTTCCGTGCGACCTCCTGGGCCTACGGTTGTCTCTTGGCTGAGCAACGGTATTCGCTTGGGAGGTGGGTTCCTACTACACCACCCCTCGCATTAGGCAGGTTCGGTGGTGGGGAAGTTCCTTCCGCACAAACTCCGATCCCCTAGCTGGTACTGGAGAACGCCGCCAGGCTACCACTAGGGGGGGGGCGAGTAAAGGTAACTTTTATTCCCTAAATTATTGTCCATTTTGGGGGGTTGATACAATAGTTCAGGGAGGTAGGTGAGTGTGCGAGGAGAGGGGTCGGACGTAGTCCGATGCCCCGGATGGATGAACCCCCGACTAGCCTCCCTCCTCCTCAAGGAGGGAGGGTAACGACCAAGGACCAAACTAGGACAACGGCAGACAATAATGGAACCCCTACGGCAGACAGACAAAGACAATCTGATGTTAAAATTCCTCCTATGAATGCTCGCTATGTAAATATTAGATGTGTTGATGAGGGTCAGTCTCTCAAGAATTTTAACCCCTTTATCGTCAAAAAGGTCCTTGATGGTCAAGTGGGTGGCAGTCTTGCTGCTGCTAACAAGTTGCGTGATGGTAGTATCCTGGTAAAAGTACTGAAGGCATCCCAGGTTAAGGATCTCCTTAAACTGACGCAAATTCATAACTTTAAGGTGAAAGCCACCATTCCAGTGGGGCCGAATACCTGTAAGGGCGTCATTTTCCATAGGGATTTGGCCGCTCTGGATGAGGCTGAAATTTTGGAAGGAATGAAGGACCAAGGCGTTGTTGATGTACAAAGTATGACCAGGATGAGAGAGAACAAGAGAGAGAAATTTGGCTTGTGTTTCCTGACTTTTGCTTCAGCCCAGATTCCGGAAACTGTAAAGATTGGATATGAAATTGTTCACGTTAGACCATACATTCAGAAACCGATGCGTTGTTTCCGTTGCCAGAAATTCGGACACACAGCATTGAGGTGCTTTAATAAAGATTCATTCACTTGTGGTAAATGTGCAGGTAGACACGAGACTGAGTTGTGTTCAGAGACAGTCTTCAGGTGTGCTAATTGTGGCGGCCCCCACCAGGCAAGTGCAGGTGACTGCAGGAGCCTTAAAGTGGAGACTGAAGCAATGGCATACATGAGGGCTCATGATGTTAGTTGTGGTGAGGCAAAGAGGAAGGTGGAGGGGGTTAACCAAACTCCCACAGTTTCCTATGCTGCAGCTATAACTGGCACCACTGCTCCTGTAACTACAACAAATGTTAACGTGGCTATCCAAGCTAAAGATAATGAAATTAAAGACTTGAAGGATACTGTAAACAAATTAACGTTGCTAGTAGAAAGTTTGACAAAGAAATTAGAAGTTGTTGAATCAACCCAGCAAAAGAAGCACCACAAAGCTGATGATACCGTATCAGCTTCTAAATCTCATGTTCTCGCTCAGGTGACTCCCATGAAGCCTACATCCGGGAGTCGTCCGGTTCGTCGCGAGACGAGCCGTTCGAGGACTGGCTCTGTACCTCGTGGAGAGGAACAGGCGATGGAGACTACCGTCGCGAAACCTGCCCGCGGGAGGTCCCCGGGAAGTGCAGAGGAGGAAGAGGGTCTTCCCTCCCAGCACAAAAAGGTTCGGCCAGACGAACAAGGCTCCAAGAAACCCCATAAACAGCGATAATCTTCGCGCTAACCATACTCCAATGGAACTGTCGAAGTCTTAGAGCTAGATTAAATGAACTTAAACTTTTGGCTTGTTCTTACGCTGCCGATATTATTGCCCTTCAGGAAACTCATCTGAACGACCAAGTCGAAGACGAGGTTGTTCAGCTTCGGAACTACAAGTTAATTAGGAGGGACCGTGGGGGGAGGGGTGGAGGTGGAGTGGCAATCTACATCCGCCATAACCTCCCTTTCACTGATGTGCCGTGTAATTTTCCTCTGGAAAGTGTCGCTTGCAGAGTAAAATTCGGTGGCACCTACCTGACTATCTGTTCTGTCTACTGTCCTCCTGATACAGTAACTTATGATGATGTTTTTGATCTACAGGACAGTCTGCCCTGTAGAAAATTAATTGTAGGTGATTTTAATGCTCATCATACGTTATGGGGTTCCCTGCAGGATGACAGAAAGGGGGAACAGATGGCTAGGCTAATCAGTGATTCCAATTTGGTTCTTCTGAACGACGGTAGTCCGACGAGAGTTGATGATAATACTGGTAATTTTAGCGTTCTTGACCTATCTCTGGTCTCCCCATCCATTGCAGCCTCTTGCCAGTGGCTACCCATTGATGACTCATTGGGAAGTGACCATTTTCCTATTGTGATTAAATTTAAAAGCGACACTATTAAAGAGCCTTCAGCACCTAAATTTAACGTAAAAAAAGCAGACTGGGTGTCCTTCACAAAGGGTGTCAATATTGAAATTGTTGGAGAAACCATTGATGATAAAGTAAATAATATTCAAGATAATATCCTCAAAGCCGCAATGGCAACAATTCCTAAGACTTCGGTAGATAGCGCAAAGCATAGAGTTCCATGGTGGACGCCAGATTGCCGCAGGGTACTGTGTGAGAGAAATAGAGCCTACAGGCTTTTCAAAAATCGCATTAGTGATGAGAACTTTCGCAAGTATAAACTTGCGAGAGCTAGGGCTCGTCGAACCATCAGACAAGCCAAACGGGACTCCTGGCGATGCTTTGTCTCTAGTATCAATAGTGAAACATCAATTTCCCAAGTCTGGTCCACTGTAAGAAAATTAAATAAGAAAAAAATCTCTAATAAAATTACCAACATCACTTTTAATAACATCAATTATGACGAACCTAGAGACATTGCTAACGCCCTCGCCAGGCAGTTCTCTTTTGCTAGCAGCTCTGAAAATTACCATCCAGCTTTCCTGCCCATCAAGGAAGCATCAGAGCTGCAGCATATTGACTTTGCCACAGGAGATGAATTAGATTACAACAGTGATCTAACAATGCAAGAGCTTGTCCAAGCCCTAGGAGCCTGTAGTGGGACATCCCCAGGACCCGATGAGATTCGGTATGAGATGATAAAGCATCTTGATCATGATTCCATGATCAAGATGTTGCAAGTGTTTAACGAGATTTGGAGGGGTCACACCTTTCCAAACTCGTGGCACTTTGCACATGTCATTCCCATACCGAAAGGAGGGGGGGACCCCAGATCGACTTCATCGTATCGCCCTATTGCGCTCACAAGCTGCTTATGCAAGGTCATGGAACGAATTGTTAATCGTAGGCTATTGCATTTTTTAAATTCCAGGAATTTGCTGGTTGACGAGCAGTGTGGCTTCCGTAAAGGTCGCCAGACGCTCGATCAGCTAGTGAGCCTGGAAGTTCAAATTCAAGAGGCATTTGCCAAAAAAAAATTTTTGATTGCAGTATTTTTAGACATTGAAAAAGCCTACGACATGACTTGGCGACATGGCCTCCTCAGGAAACTATATGCGATGGGATTACGCGGTAACCTGCCCTTTTTTGTTAAGAATTTCATTTCTGACAGAACTTTCTCTGTCAAGCTTTTTTCGGACACAGTCACTTTCTCGGACATATTTGTCCAGGCAAATGGGGTGCCCCAGGGGAGTGTTCTGTCTCCGACCTTATTTCTATGTATGATCAATGACATTCTACCAGCTCCTCCTCGAAATCTTAAATACTCACTGTACGCCGACGACTGTGCGATATGGCACTCCAGCTGTAATGCAGAGTTTTCGGCAACTCGGATCCAATTGGCACTGGATTTGATTCACAATTGGGGCCTCCAGTGGGGTTTTAAGTTTTCAGTAAGAAAGAGTGTAGGGGTTATTTTCACTCATAGGAAGAAGCCAGACGTCAGGCTGACTATGGGTGTCAACCCCCTACCTATTCAAAATTCTACTAAATTTCTTGGACTGCATTTTGACAGTCGATTGACATGGCGAGTCCATGTCAGTCAGTTAAAAATTAAATGTTTAAAAGCACTCAATTTGCTGAAGTGCATTTCTGGTACTCAATGGGGAGCAGATAGGAAGTCATTGCTAATGCTATATAAATCCCTGATTAGATCTAGAGTAGATTATGGGTCAATAGTGTATGGTTCGGCATCTGAGTCTGTGTTGAAAGGTTTGGATGTTGTGCAGAATGCGTGTTTGCGTGTGTGTCTTGGAGCCCTACGTTGCACTCGAATCGAGCGTCTAGAGGTGGAGTCACAAGTGCCTCCCCTCCGATTGAGACGAGATCAACTACTATTAGTATATTGTGCTAAAAAATCCAGGGTGCCGAGTCATCTTCCCGGGAATGCCTTGCTACGGCAACAGCACCCGGGGGGCCATGGCGCTAGGCCCCTGGCAGAGGGACCGAGTCGTCCGTCCGGGAACCCCTGCGCCCCAGGGGGCACTGGCGTGAGGCCAATGGGGACCAGGCCCCAAGTTCAGGTACCCGGGGAGCCGAGTCATCCTCCCGGTAATGCCTTGGTGAGGCATTTGCAGCCGGGGGGCCATGGCGATAGGCCCCCGGAAGGGCCGAGTTATCCGCCTGGGCGTCGCACGGCCCCGGAGGGCACTGGCGTGAGGTCCCTCAGAGCAAGACTCCACGACCTCGTAGAGTGTGTCGGTATAGAATTATCAACAATCGATTCCCTGGTTTTAGTAAATATTGCACCCTGGGTAACACCCCCCTTCACTATTGTGGATTCCTGGCTGCCAGGGGTTAAATCCCGGGTGCCGGAGGTGGAGGTACACCAGAGGTTTCGTGAGATAATTGTTCAACATCTTTCATATTTCCATCTGTATACCGACGGCTCCAAGACGGATGAATGTGTGGGTGCAGGTGTATGGTCGACTGAATGTCAGTTAAGATTCAGACTGCCGATTCATACATCTATTTTTATTGCAGAACTTTTTGCTATTAATAAAGCTTTGGATTTTGCCTTATCGACGACCCACGATAGGATAGTTATCTTTACAGATTCATTAAGTTCACTTCAAGCTATTAAATCCTTAAATACAACTAACAACGAAATACAGGGTAATATCATTAGTAAGCTGTTTTGTGCCAATAAATCAATCAAGCTAATATGGGTACCTTCACATTATGGTATCTATGGCAATGAACAGGCTGATATACTAGCCGGGTCAACTGTTGATCTGGACCTTAGCATAGTCCGTACGGATCTCAGGTGTTTTGTTTCCCTCATTAAGTCTCGAATTCATCTCCTGTGGCAAAGGCAGTGGACCAGATTAGACATCAGAAATAAAGTAAGAACTGATATTGAACCCTGGGCTACGTCATCATGGCGTAGTCGCAGGGACGAGGTGGTGTTGGCCCGTCTAAGGGTTAACGCCACATGGTTAACCCACCTAGAACCCTACATTAATAGAAATTTTCCTCCTCAATGCACATCATGCAACAGAATTTTATCTATTAATCACTTATTAATTTTTTGTATTGATTATGAAAATCAAAGAAGTAAAATCAAACAATATTTTCAACTTAAAAAAATAGCTCTAACCATCGAAAATATTCTATCAGACGATAAGAATATTATATACAAACTGCTGAGTTTTCTGAGGGAGACAAAACTTTATGACCTTATATAGATTGATATAATAAAATGGATCCAATGGCTTAATGACCTTTGGCTATATGCTTCTGGTTGATAGCCAAGAAATCCAACAAGTAGTAGTAGTAGTCCTCACATCCACACACATGCGTCCAGACTTTGTTCAGTCAAGACCTCGTCCTCTCTGTGCACAGCAACAACAGACACCAGTATTGTTCGTGGAGTTACCTTGGTGTACCGAGGCCTCTTACCGGCAGTACTCTGTTGTTTCTTTGCCTTGGTAAAGTAATATTGTGAAGTAAATTTGCAGCGTTTTGCTGCACTGCTGTGTACACCTTCAGTGATTTGTTTTTTGCTGGAGGACAACCAGTAGTATATGGTAGATAGTAGTTAGTTGTTCCCTACACCAGACCCGCAGCACTCGCTGCCTCAGGGGAAACCCTGTGGTAGGGGGGCCCAGTAGTCTGGTGCGTCATTTGGGCACCTCTTTTTCTTAAACTACTTTTTCTTCTATATTTTCCGTGCGACCTCCTGGGCCTACGGTTGTCTCTTGGCTGAGCAACGGTATTCGCTTGGGAGGTGGGTTCCTACTACACCACCCCTCGCATTAGGCAGGTTCGGTGGTGGGGAAGTTCCTTCCGCACAAACTCCGATCCCCTAGCTGGTACTGGAGAACGCCGCCAGGCTACCACTAGGGGGGGGGCGAGTAAAGGTAACTTTTATTCCCTAAATTATTGTCCATTTTGGGGGGTTGATACAATAGTTCAGGGAGGTAGGTGAGTGTGCGAGGAGAGGGGTCGGACGTAGTCCGATGCCCCGGATGGATGAACCCCCGACTAGCCTCCCTCCTCCTCAAGGAGGGAGGGTAACGACCAAGGACCAAACTAGGACAACGGCAGACAATAATGGAACCCCTACGGCAGACAGACAAAGACAATCTGATGTTAAAATTCCTCCTATGAATGCTCGCTATGTAAATATTAGATGTGTTGATGAGGGTCAGTCTCTCAAGAATTTTAACCCCTTTATCGTCAAAAAGGTCCTTGATGGTCAAGTGGGTGGCAGTCTTGCTGCTGCTAACAAGTTGCGTGATGGTAGTATCCTGGTAAAAGTACTGAAGGCATCCCAGGTTAAGGATCTCCTTAAACTGACGCAAATTCATAACTTTAAGGTGAAAGCCACCATTCCAGTGGGGCCGAATACCTGTAAGGGCGTCATTTTCCATAGGGATTTGGCCGCTCTGGATGAGGCTGAAATTTTGGAAGGAATGAAGGACCAAGGCGTTGTTGATGTACAAAGTATGACCAGGATGAGAGAGAACAAGAGAGAGAAATTTGGCTTGTGTTTCCTGACTTTTGCTTCAGCCCAGATTCCGGAAACTGTAAAGATTGGATATGAAATTGTTCACGTTAGACCATACATTCAGAAACCGATGCGTTGTTTCCGTTGCCAGAAATTCGGACACACAGCATTGAGGTGCTTTAATAAAGATTCATTCACTTGTGGTAAATGTGCAGATAGACACGAGACTGAGTTGTGTTCAGAGACAGTCTTCAGGTGTGCTAATTGTGGCGGCCCCCACCAGGCAAGTGCAGGTGACTGCAGGAGCCTTAAAGTGGAGACTGAAGCAATGGCATACATGAGGGCTCATGATGTTAGTTGTGGTGAGGCAAAGAGGAAGGTGGAGGGGGTTAACCAAACTCCCACAGTTTCCTATGCTGCAGCTATAACTGGCACCACTGCTCCTGTAACTACAACAAATGTTAACGTGGCTATCCAAGCTAAAGATAATGAAATTAAAGACTTGAAGGATACTGTAAACAAATTAACGTTGCTAGTAGAAAGTTTGACAAAGAAATTAGAAGTTGTTGAATCAACCCAGCAAAAGAAGCACCACAAAGCTGATGATACCGTATCAGCTTCTAAATCTCATGTTCTCGCTCAGGTGACTCCCATGAAGCCTACATCCGGGAGTCGTCCGGTTCGTCGCGAGACGAGCCGTTCGAGGACTGGCTCTGTACCTCGTGGAGAGGAACAGGCGATGGAGACTACCGTCGCGAAACCTGCCCGCGGGAGGTCCCCGGGAAGTGCAGAGGAGGAAGAGGGTCTTCCCTCCCAGCACAAAAAGGTTCGGCCAGACGAACAAGGCTCCAAGAAACCCCATAAACAGCGATAATCTTCGCGCTAACCATACTCCAATGGAACTGTCGAAGTCTTAGAGCTAGATTAAATGAACTTAAACTTTTGGCTTGTTCTTACGCTGCCGATATTATTGCCCTTCAGGAAACTCATCTGAACGACCAAGTCGAAGACGAGGTTGTTCAGCTTCGGAACTACAAGTTAATTAGGAGGGACCGTGGGGGGAGGGGTGGAGGTGGAGTGGCAATCTACATCCGCCATAACCTCCCTTTCACTGATGTGCCGTGTAATTTTCCTCTGGAAAGTGTCGCTTGCAGAGTAAAATTCGGTGGCACCTACATGACTATCTGTTCTGTCTACTGTCCTCCTGATACAGTAACTTATGATGATGTTTTTGATCTACAGGACAGTCTGCCCTGTAGAAAATTAATTGTAGGTGATTTTAATGCTCATCATACGTTATGGGGTTCCCTGCAGGATGACAGAAAAGGGGAACAGATGGCTAGGCTAATCAGTGATTCCAATTTGGTTCTTCTGAACGACGGTAGTCCGACGAGAGTTGATGATAATACTGGTAATTTTAGCGTTCTTGACCTATCTCTGGTCTCCCCATCCATTGCAGCCTCTTGCCAGTGGCTACCCATTGATGACTCATTGGGAAGTGACCATTTTCCTATTGTGATTAAATTTAAAAGCGACACTATTAAAGAGCCTTCAGCACCTAAATTTAACGTAAAAAAAGCAGACTGGGTGTCCTTCACAAAGGGTGTCAATATTGAAATTGTTGGAGAAACCATTGATGATAAAGTTAATAATATTCAAGATAATATCCTCAAAGCCGCAATGGCAACAATTCCTAAGACTTCGGTAGATAGCGCAAAGCATAGAGTTCCATGGTGGACGCCAGATTGCCGCAGGGTACTGTGTGAGAGGAATAGAGCCTACAGGCTTTTCAAAAATCGCATTAGTGATGAGAACTTTCGCAAGTATAAACTTGCGAGAGCTAGGGCTCGTCGAACCATCAGACAAGCCAAACGAGACTCCTGGCGATGCTTTGTCTCTAGTATCAATAGTGAAACATCAATTTCCCAAGTCTGGTCCACTGTAAGAAAATTGAATAAGAAAAAAATCTCTAATAAAATTACCAACATCACTTTTAATAACATCAATTATGACGAACCTAGAGACATTGCTAACGCCCTCGCCAGGCAGTTCTCTTTTGCTAGCAGCTCTGAAAATTACCATCCAGCTTTCCTGCCCATCAAGGAAGCATCAGAGCTGCAGCATATTGACTTTGCCACAGGAGATGAATTGGATTACAACAGTGATCTAACAATGCAAGAGCTTGTCCAAGCCCTAGGAGCCTGTAGTGGGACATCCCCAGGACCCGATGAGATTCGGTATGAGATGATAAAGCATCTTGATCATGATTCCATGGTCAAGATGTTGCAAGTGTTTAACGAGATTTGGAGGGGTCACACCTTTCCAAACTCGTGGCACTTTGCACATGTCATTCCCATACCGAAAGGAGGGGGGGACCCCAGATCGACTTCATCGTATCGCCCTATTGCGCTCACAAGTTGCTTATGCAAGGTCATGGAACGAATTGTTAATCGTAGGCTATTGCATTTTTTTAAATTCCAGGAATTTGCTGGTTGACGAGCAGTGTGGCTTCCGTAAAGGTCGCCAGACGCTCGATCAGCTAGTAAACCTGGAAGTTCAAATTCAAGAGGCATTTGCCAAAAAACAATTTTTGATTGCAGTATTTTTAGACATTGAAAAAGCCTACGACATGACTTGGCGACATGGCCTCCTCAGGAAACTATATGCGA
The DNA here is from genome assembly GCA_033782935.1 of Petrolisthes cinctipes. Taxonomy (NCBI): domain Eukaryota; kingdom Metazoa; phylum Arthropoda; class Malacostraca; order Decapoda; family Porcellanidae; genus Petrolisthes; species Petrolisthes cinctipes. Next base: position 1,220,293 of record JAWQEG010001325.1, on the reverse strand, counting down.
TGGGATTACGCGGTAACCTACCCTTTTTTGTTAAGAATTTCATTTCTGACAGAACTTTCTCTGTCAAGCTTTTTTCGGACACAGTCACTTTCTCGGACATATTTGTCCAGGCAAATGGGGTGCCCCAGGGGAGTGTTCTGTCTCCGACCTTATTTCTATGTATGATCAATGACATTCTACCAGCTCCTCCTCGAAATCTTAAATACTCACTGTACGCCGACGACTGTGCGATATGGCACTCCAGCTGTAATGCAGAGTTTTCGACAACTCGGATCCAATTGGCACTGGATTTGATTCACAATTGGGGCCTCCAGTGGGGTTTTAAGTTTTCAGTAAGAAAGAGTGTAGGGGTTATTTTCACTCATAGGAAGAAGCCAGACGTCAGGCTGACTATGGGTGTCAACCCCCTACCTATTCAAAATTCGACTAAATTTCTTGGACTGCATTTTGACAGTCGATTGACATGGCGAGTCCATGTCAGTCAGTTAAAAATTAAATGTTTAAAAACACTCAATTTGCTGAAGTGCATTTCTGGTACTCAATGGGGAGCAGATAGGAAGTCATTGCTAATGCTATATAAATCCCTGATTAGATCTAGAGTAGATTATGGGTCAATAGTGTATGGTTCGGCATCTGAGTCTGTGTTGAAAGGTTTGGATGTTGTGCAGAATGCGTGTTTGCGTGTGTGTCTTGGAGCCCTACGTTGCACTCGAATCGAGCGTCTAGAGGTGGAGTCACAAGTGCCTCCCCTCCGATTGAGACGAGATCAACTACTATTAGTATATTGTGCTAAGAAATCCAGGGTGCCGAGTCATCTTCCCGGGAATGCCTTGCTACGGCAACAGCACCCGGGGGGCCATGGCGCTAGGCCCCTGGCAGAGGGACCGAGTCGTCCGTCCGGGAACCCCTGCGCCCCAGGGGGCACTGGCGTGAGGCCAATGGGGACCAGGCCCCAAGTTCAGGTACCCGGGGAGCCGAGTCATCCTCCCGGTAATGCCTTGGTGAGGCATTTGCAGCCGGGGGGCCATGGCGATAGGCCCCCGGAAGGGCCGAGTTATCCGCCTGGGCGTCGCACGGCCCCGGAGGGCACTGGCGTGAGGTCCCTCAGAGCAAGACTCCACGACCTCGTAGAGTGTGTCGGTATAGAATTATCAACAATCGATTCCCTGGTTTTAGTAAATATTGCTGCCAGGGGTTAAATCCCGGGTGCCGGAGGTGGAGGTACACCAGAGGTTTCGTGAGATAATTGTTCAACATCTTTCATATTTCCATCTGTATACCGACGGTTCCAAGACGGATGAATGTGTGGGTGCAGGTGTATGGTCGACTGAATGTCAGTTAAGATTCAGACTGCCGATTCATACATCTATTTTTATTGCAGAACTTTTTGCTATTAATAAAGCTTTGGATTTTGCCCTATCGACGACCCACGATAGGATAGTTATTTTTACAGATTCATTAAGTTCACTTCAAGCTATTAAATCCTTAAATACAACTAACAACGAAATACAGGGTAATATCATTAGTAAGCTGTTTTGTGCCAATAAATCAATCAAGCTAATATGGGTACCTTCACATTATGGTATCTATGGCAATGAACAGGCTGATATACTAGCCGGGTCAACTGTTGATCTGGACCTTAGCATAGTCCGTACGGATCTCAGGTGTTTTGTTTCCCTCATTAAGTCTCGAATTCATCTCCTGTGGCAAAGGCAGTGGACCAGATTAGACATCAGTAATAAAGTAAAAAACGTTATTGAACCCTGGGCTACGTCATCATGGCGTAGTCGCAGGGACGAAGTGGTATTGGCTCGTCTTCGGGTCAACGCCACATGGGTAACTCACCTAGAGGCCTATATAAACAGAAATTTTCCCCCCATGTGCCCATCATGCACAGCAGTAATGTCCATCAGTCATTTATTAATTTTTTGTAATAATTATAACAACCAGAGAAGTAAAATTAAACAGTTCTTTCAAGTTAAAAAAATGGCTTTCACCATCGAAAATATTCTATCAGATGATAAGAATATTATAAACAAATTGATGAGTTTTCTGAGGGAGACAAAACTTTATGACCTTATATAGATTGATATAATAAAATGGATCCAATGGCTTAATGACCTTTAGCTATATGCTTCTGGTTGATAGCCAAGAAATCCAACAAGTAGTAGTAGTCCTCACATCACTCTACTCACCGGCTGCATTAAGACGGGAACCAAGGTAATGAACTGATCTGTAACAATATTTGTTTTGTTTGTGTTAAATTTTATGTATATTGTGAGTAAGTTTTGGGTGGAATTAAGTATTCTCTATATTGTGTTTGCACTTAATTTAGGGGTTATATATAATATTAGTGATCTGTGTTTTCAAATTATTAAGGGGATTCTGTGATTTTACAAGCTGTAATTTAGAGTAAACATTGGGGATAATTTTGTTTATTGATGATTATTCTTACATGGGAAAACATAGTTATATTCTTGTTTTGGTTTTAGGATCCTCCTCTTACCAAGGGCCGGGTCGGAGAGGAATCCTATAATTTTCACCCCTGAGTTGGAGACACTACCCTTCCCAGTCCACCACATAGTCATATGGACTTTATATTGGACCGCCTTGACAACAGTTCCCGGAGGTGTATCATTGGGTGTTACTGTGTAGGATAGGGAGTGATTTATAGGTGTTTGTTATTACTGTTGATTGTAGGGCATTTGGTGTGTGTTTCTTTATTTATTAAAAGATTTTTATATACTATGCATTTACTTGGCATCCTGCGGTAAAGCGGGGAGATCCTGAAAAGAACCCCTTGACATTCTCTTACACAAGTTTCTTTCCAAATTCTCTCTTCTAACTAATATAGAACATGCGCATAGATTTTCATCATACGAGACATAGGCTTAATGCTTCTGTAATTACTACAGTCCTGGATGTCTCCTTTCTCTTTATAAATCAGTACCAGTACATTGTAGCCAGCAAATCTCATAATATATTCCCACATTCTCTCCCTAAACATTTCCACTCTTTGACTGGTAATACCATCACGACCAACTGCCTTTCCTTCTTTCATTTTTAGTAACGCTATATGTACTTCCTCTCCGTTAGTATCTTGTACTTCTCTTACATGCTGATTCCCATCTTCTATCGTTTTCCTCATTCAATAATTCCCTGTATTGGTGATGTGGGCAATATTTTAAGGGTTTTGGCGCCCCTTCGGCCCCAGCCACTAGCTTTTAGTTCTTCAACTGTCCCTTTTTTATTTCTATTTCCTTCCTGCTTGCTGTCTCACCTCTCTATCACCTTTTTCTGGCACTATATGACCTCGCTGTTGCGGCGCCTAATATCAATCAATCAATTAATCAATCATTCAATAATTTCTCATTATAATCATTCTACCGTGTATTTACACCATCCTTATCTGTCAACACTCTCCCCCCTCATCCTTGATCTACTTAATGTGTATAAATAGATCTTTGGTGGCTTTGTTTCTGTTCTTCGCTATCCTATACATATTCTTTTGTCCCTCTGTCGCCTCTAGCTGCTCATAGAAATAATTCGTTTCCGTCGCCTTACCCTGTGCACTGCTCCTTGGTATTCTATACACGCCACTTTCCAAGCCTCTCTATATTTTACATTATGACATACTTAAATCCACCAAAACGAGGGTGACGTTCCAAAAGTTCCTCCAAAACCTGATGGTTCAGCAGGTGTCGACAAACCACATCAAGTGGCAGGCCCCGGGGCAGCAAGTGTCGGACAGTGGGGCAGGCCAGGCAATAGTGCTCTATAGTGTTAGCACGAGGCGCTCGACACAAGCGACACTCAGTGAAGGGAGGCTCACCCTGCATCCCAGCAACCTGCCATGGTGGCCGGTAGCCAAGCCTCAAACGAGCAGAGACTACATTGTACCTCCGAACCATGAGGCGGAGCAGACTCTAGAGATGTAACATGTCAGGGAGAGAAGATGTCCAACACCACGAGGAGGCAGATGGCAGGCTTTCTTTGCGAGTCTGTCAACTGTACCATTGTGACGTAAACCTACATGGGATGGCACCCATAAAAATTTGACAGTCAAGTTACGATGACGCAATAAGACCAAAAATGATAAAATCTGCTGAATAACAGTAGAGTGTGTGGGCTGAACACGAGAGAGGGAATGAAGGGCAGGTTTTGAGTCACAAAAAATGTCAGCATTCACTCCACGTTGACAAACAAGACTAACAGCATCCAGAATGGCATACAGTTCACACAATTTTGAGCTAGAGTGGTTACAGATATGACGGCCAACCCAGCCCCCTGGAGGTGACTCCATGTAAACGCCACAACCTGCTGTATCATCCGCTTACAATCAGTGTAAAGGCAGTATGGATCAGTGATGGAGGACATCACTGTTTCTATGTGTTCCAGATGCAATATAGATGGTCCTGTCAACTGGGATGGAGATACCCAAGGAGTTGTTAGTGAGTCATTGAAGTTGTGTAAGTCGGCGCTGGAGACGACCCAACAAGTCCTGGACATTGGGATGGTCTTGAGGTCTGGCAGGGATAATCGGCCAAATATTGACTGGCGCGCCCAGGTAGCGGTACTGGGAACACATGGGAATGACAGTCCCTTCAATGGTGGACACTGGCCGAGCTTGAGGAAGGCGGCAGGTGAATATTCTGCTCTTATCTGGGGAGACAATAATGCCACAGTGAGAGGAGGCCACAGAGAAGGAGTCAAGAAACTGCTGGATATCCCTTGGTGAGGTAGAATGAACACATATATCATCAGAATAGCACGTAATTGTAGTTCCAGGAATATCAGGGAGAGAAGTGAGCAGCCGATGCATCAGAATATTAAATAACAATGGGCTGAGAACACCCCTTTGAGGCGTACCAAGATGAAAACTGTGCAAAGGACTGAGTGCACCACTGAAAAACACACGGGAGGTCCTGTTACTCAGGTAGCCCCGATTCCACCGTAGTAGATTACCCTTTATCCCAAAGTCAACCAGTTGATCCAATATGACGTCTCTATTAGCAACATCGAAGGCACTTCGAAGGTCAATGAAGGCCACCACATTGTCCCTGGAAAGGCGAGAGTACAGGTTGACTAGGCAGTGGTGTGTGCTCCGCTGGGGAAGGAAACCAAACAGTCATGGAGAAAGGCGATCCTGCAGTCTGTACATGAGACGATTGAGTAAGATTCTTTCCATAACCTTACAAAAACAGGAAGTAAGGGAAATAGGCCTGAACTTCACAGTGCCGGGCTTAGGGATAGGTATTATTGTGCTGCTGGTCCAGGCTCGTGATACACAACCGTCACGAAGACAAAGATTGTACAGTCGAAGTAGAGGGTTCCTAGGAACTTGTTGAAGTAGGCGCAGCACAGCATAAGTAATACCATCATCACCAGGGGAAGAAGCTCTACCCCGAGAGAGAACATGGCGCAACTCCTCCTCAGTTATCTGCTCTGCATCATCGTCATCATCTAGCAACAGAGCAGACATTAGACGTAGCTGACCGGATCGGAATGGTATGGTATTTGTTGCTGGGCAGGAGTCGTGCTTGGGGTAAGAACAAAAAAACGTGAGACGTGTGATAGAGAACAAGGTAGACTCATTGAGGAGGTCTAACAGCAAGGCGACACGACCGTGAGAGAAATACGAAGTGAATGATTGCCACCGAACAGCATTCTACTCTTGATACTCAATGAGATAATATTGGACTGTAACTCGATTCTGACAGTTCTGGCAGAGTAGGGGGTGCCTCGTCTTTTGCGATGGTTCGGAAAAAGTCATGTGACCGGAGTTTTTTGTTTGTAAGAGATCCCCTACCCTGTAGTTAGTTACACACATCTGAATGACCATCATCCCCCTACCTCCAATGCCTAATCTCTCTCTCTCTCTCTCTCTCTCTCTCTCTCTCTCTCTCTCTCTTTGTGTGCTTCAGTCTGTAAACTTATATATTATACAGTATTGCACACATACATACACATTGTTACAACCCCAGTTTTGGCTTGTTTATGTCTAGGGAAAGATTAGGGGTTGTGAACAGCTTGAGTTATAACTCTGGTATATATGTTACTGTAGTCAGTGGAGTTACAACTAATTAAACAAAACGGAAACCTCACTCCACTCCCTCAATGGATTTTTGCCCAGAAAGAGTAATGTAAACGAATGACGAATGAATTTAACATGTATATTATTACCATCACCAAATAATTACAATATTTACAATAAAACAAAAACATAATATGAATGACGTTAACGTTAACAGACACAATATGACAAAAATTAGAACACCAAATAATAGAACAGATTTTGATCAGAGTTAAACAAAATAGAGCACAATAGTACAGAGCTGAACAGAGCTGAACAGAGATGGTATGCAATGGCGGAGTGAGAGTCTATGTCTTCACTGCATACAAAATAGAACAAAATTGAACAGAGATGGTATGTAAGTGGCGGAGTGAAGCCTGTGCTTTCACTGACTTGGTGCTTGCTTGCTTGTTGGATATATTGGCTATCAACTAGTGGCATAATTCCAAAGGTCATTAAGCCAATGGTTTCATTTTATTATATCAATCTATATAAGGTCATAAAGTTTCGTCTCCGTCAGAAAACTCAACAGTTTATAATATTCTTATCATCTGATAGAATATTTTCGATGGTAAAAGCTATATTTTTAAGTTGGAAATATTGTTTAATTTTAGTTCTATGATTTTCAAATTTATTACAAAATATTAGTAGATGAGTTATTGACATTACACTACACCAATAGATTCAGTTTATTAGACACCACCACTTCATCTTCACCACCACCCACAACTCACAACACACCTCCACCATTAGATAGGATCACTCGACGTTTAGGTAGACGCAACAGAGACAATTCCTCCCCTACACAAAACCGACAGCAAGACATGACTTCCCTTAACTCCGCATCATCCACTCCTCCACTCCCAAACCATTCTACACCCAACCAGACTCTCCATAGTGCACGCTCATTCTCCATAACACCAATCACCATCCCCAATAGATCATCCATCCTCACACCCTATCCTACCACCAACACCACACTCGACTCCATCACCCATAAAAAACTGTCTTCCCTTCGTACCCTAATCATTAACTTCCGCAGCATCATAAACAAAAGAGCCGCCTTTCACCAAACCCTCCAGACCTATGACCCCGACATTATTATAGGGACAGAGACCTGGCTCACACCTGACATCCAGGACAGTGAAATCTTCCCGACGGACAGTCCCTATAATATGACCCTACACTGGAAGGACAGAATAGACGATAAACATGGCGGAGTCCTAATTGCGACAAAGCCAGGACTAGTTGCGACCCCAGCCACCGAACTGAACGCGGACTCTGAAATTATATGGACTAAAATACAGATACAGGGCTGCAGGACACTCATTATAGGATCCTTTTATCGTCTCCCAAATTCAAACTTAGAATATCTGCAGACCCTTGACGATTGTTTATTTAAAATTGACCCCTCCAAAAATATATGGTTGGCTGGTGACTTTAACCATCCCGACATAAACTGGACAACACAGGCGACACTGGACAATTCCACCCATGAAGGCGACTTACTATTACAGACTGATAGGAAACTCTTACATGAAAATTGCATTGACATCATTAACACCCACTCACTTACCCAAACAGTACTCGAACCAACACGCACACAAGTCAGTGTAGAAAGACATAATCCTAACATAAGACACGGGGTCACATCCAACATATTAGACTTATTTCTCACAAACAACATTTCCTTAATTACACGGACACGAGTACTACCTGGTCTTAATGACCATGAGATGGTACTCATTGACGCAAACATCAAGCCAACAACACAAAAACAATTACCCAGGACAATTTACAGGTACAACAGAGCTGACATGGGTGGCATTACCCAAGACTTAGTTGAATTTCGTGACTCGTTCCTTGACTCAGACCCAATGGCCAGTTCTGTGGAAACAAACTGGACCAGACTTCGTGACTTTATACGTGACACAATGGACAAGCACATACCCACGAAAACCATCACACATAACCGGTCATTACCATGGTACAATAGACAATTAAAAAGACTACACAGAAACAAGGTAAAGGCATACAACAGAGCAAAACGATACAACGATACAGAACACTGGTTAGAATACAAAAATATACAGAAAACACTACAGAAAGAAACTAAACAAGCAGAAACTAAATACACATCCACTTTCCTCGCAGACAACACACAAAACCACAAATATTCTTCGGCTTTTTTAAAGCACGCAAACAAGACTCGACCGGTATTACAACATTATTACACAACAATTCCTTGGTTACACACCCACAAGACAAAGCCAACGCCCTTTACACACAATTCCAGTCCGTTTTTACCCATGAACATGAACACTTACCAGACATGCCAACACCATCACACTCACCTATCCCTCCCATTCATATAAACACCCAAGGAATTCAAAAACTTTTATCTGAGGTAGACATACACAAAGCGACTGGACCAGACAATATACCCTGCAGGATATTGAGGACTAACGCTAGCGTTCTTGCCCCTGTCCTGCAGGTTATATTCTCACAGACTTTACAGACCGGTGAACTCCCTCAAGACTTGCTTTTGGCAAATGTGACCCCAACTTTTAAATCTGGAGACAGAACCCTTCCCATTAATTATAGACCTATTTCACTTACCTCAGTCCCCTGCAAAATTTTAGAACACATTATTCATAGACACATAATGGACCACTTTGATAGGCAAAATATACTGACTGACAATCAACTCGGTTTTCGGCCTTAACGCTCGTGTGAGACGCAGCTACTGGTAACTACTCATGATATCTTGCAGTCCCTCAATGACACAAAAATTAGACAGGTTGACGCTATAGTATTAGACTTTGCCAAAGCCTTCGACAAAGTCCCTCACCAAAGACTACTACACAAATTAGAATTCTATGGCATACAGGGACAACTTCTTCACTGGATTAGAACGTTCTTGACTACCAGAAAGCAACGTGTAGTTCTTGACGGTAGTCAGTCTCCATCTGTTCCTGTTACCTCTGGGGTACCCCAGGGCACTGTCCTGGGTCCCCTTCTCTTCCTTTCATACATTAATGACCTCCCACTCTCACTTTCCTCTACCACTAGACTCTCTGCAGACGATATTTTAGTTTACAGACCGATTAAAGACAGGAATGACTGCCTTCGACTAAAGGACGACCTAACTGCACTTGAAGACTGGGAAGTCAAGTGGCAGATGACATTTAGACCAGACAAATGCCATCACAACCGTTTTACCCGTGCCCATAATGTCATTCCATATACATACCAACTACACAACACCAACCTCAACACAGTCACTTCCCACAAATACTTGGGCGTCCACATCTCAGCGGACATAAGGTGGAACACACACATAGGTAGCATCAGGGCCAAAGCTAGTAGGGTCCTGGGGTTCTTGCGCAGGAACCTCAGCAGGTGTAACACAAACACCAAAATTATTGCGTATAACACTTTCGTTCGGCCACATTTAGATTATTGCGACACCGTCTGGGACCCACACACTTACAATAATATCAATAAATTAGAGTCCATACAAAACAAGACGGCAAGATGGGCCAGACGTGATTACAGACACACTACATCAGTCACTTTGCTTAAACAAGACACAAAACTAGACCCATTAGTAACACGAAGACAGATACACAGACAACAGATGATATACAAAATCACAAACAAGTTAGTTGACATAGACAAAGACACAAATCTACACCCTACAAGTATACGATCCACTAGAGGCAGCCACAACTTAAAATACCATACATACCAGACAAGCACTGATATATTTAGGCACTCATTCTTTCCCCGCAGCATCCAAGAGTGGAATCATCTCCCATCTCATGTAGTTAATAGCCCCACTCTTGACACGTTTAGAAATAGGATCACCAATCATTACCTCCCCAATCCTAATCCTCAACCCACAGTCCCTGACCCAATCCACCTTCATCCTAACCCCCTTCCTAATCCTGCCCTGGATCCCTAAATCTCTCGCATATTATGCCGCCCATGAGCGGCCCTCTGCGGGACCCTAAACTTAAACTTGAACCTGAACATAGGGTTCAAGGTGGGTGAACAATGTGGCATTGAGCCTGAGACGGGCCAATACCACTTCGTCCCTGCGACTACGCCATGATGACGTAGTTCAGGGTTCAATAACTTTTTTTTACTTTATTTCTGATGTCTACTCTGGTCCACTGCATTTGCCACAGGAGATGAATTCGAGACTTAGTGAGGGAAACAAAACACCTGAGATCCGTACTGACTATGCTAAGTTCTAGATCAACAGTTGACCCGGCTAGTATATCAGCCTGTTCATTGCCATAGATACCATAATGTGAAGGTACCCATATTAGCTTGATTGATTTATTGGCACAAAACAGCTTACTAATTATATTACCCTGTATATCGTTGTTAGTTGTATTTAAGGATTTAATAGCTTGAAGTGAACTTAATGAATCAGTAAAAACAACTATCCTATCGTGGGTCGTCGATAGGGCAAAATCCAAAGCTTTATTAATAGCAAAAAGTTATGCAAGAAAAATCGATGTATGATTCGGCAGCCTGAATCTTAACTGACATTCAGTCGACCACACACCTGCACCCACACATTTATCCATCTTGGAACCGTCGGTATACGGATGGAATTATGAAAGATGTTTAACAATTATCTCACGAAACCTCTGGTGTACCTCCACCTCCGGCACCCGGAATTTAAACCCTGGCAACCAGGAATCCACAATAGTAAAACGGGGTGTTACCCAGGGTGCAATGTTTACTAAAACAAGGGAATCGATTGTTGATAATTCTATACCGACACACTCTACGAGGTCGTGGAGTCTTGCTCTGAGGGACCTCACGCCAGTGGCCTCCGGGGCCATGCGACGCCCAGGCGGATAACTCGGCCCTTCCAGGGGCCTATCGCCATGGCCCCCCGATTGCAAATGCCTCACCATGGCATTACCGGGAGGATGACTCGGCTCCCCGGGTACCTGAACTTGGGGCCTGGTTCCCCTTGGCCTCACGCCAGTGCCCCCTGGGGCGCAGGGGTTCCCGGACGGATGACGCGGTCCCTCTGCCAAGGGCCTAGCGCCATGGCCCACCGGGTGCAATTGCCGTAGCAAGGCATTCCCAGGAAGATGACTCGGCACCCTGGATTTTTTTGCACAGTATACTAGAAGTTGTTGATCTCGTCTTAGACGGAGGGGAGGCACTTGTGACTCCACCTCTAGACGCTCGATTCGAGTGAAACGTAGGGCACCAAGACACACACGCAAACACACATTCTGCACTACATCCAAACCTTTTAACACAGACTCAGATGCCGAACCATACACTATTGACCCATAATCTACTCTAGATCTAATCAGGTATTTATATAGCATTAGCAATGACTACCTATCTGCTCCCCATTTGGTACTTGAAATGCACTTCAGCAAATTGAGTGCTTTTAGACATTTAATTTTTAACTGACTGACATGGACTCGCCATGTCAGTCGACTGTCAAAATGCAGTCCAAGAAATTTAGTAGAATTTTGAATAGGTAGGGGGTTGTCACCTATAGTCAGCCGGACGTCTGGCTTCTTCCTATAAGTGAAAATAACCCCTACACTCTTTCTTATTGAAAACTTAAAACCCCACTGGAGGCCCCAATTGTGAATCAAATGCAGTGCCAATTGGATGCGAGTTGCCGGAAACTCTGCATTACAGCTGGAGTGCCATATCGCACAGTCATCGGCGTACAGTGAGTATTAAAACAAAACACTCCCCTGGGGGACCCCATTTGCCTGGACAAATATGTCCGAGAAAGTGACTGTGTCCGAAAAAAGCTTGACAGAGAAAGTTCTGTCAGAAATGAAATTCTTAACAAAAAAGGGCAGGTTACCGCGTAATCCCATCGCATATAGTTTCCTGAGGAGGCCATGTCGCCAAGTCATGTCGTAGGCTTTTTCAATGTCTAAAAATACTGCAATCAAAAATTGTTTTTTGGCAAATGCCTCTTGAATTAGAACTTCCAGGTTTACTAACTGATCAAGCGTCTGGCGACCTTTACGGAAGCCACACTGCTCGTCAACCAGCAAATTCCTGGAATTTAAAAAATGCATTAGCCTACGATTAACAATTCGTTCCATGACCTTGCATAAGCAACTTGTGAGCGCAATAGGGCGATACGATGAAGTCGATCTTGGGTTCCCCCCTCCTTTCCGTATGGGAATGACATGCGCAAAGTGCCACGAGTTTGGAAAGGTGTGACCCCTCCAAATCTCGTTAAACACTTGCAACATCTTGATCATGGAATCATGATCAAGATGCTTTATCATCTCATACCGAATCTCATCGGGTCCTGGGGATGTCCCACTACAGGCTCCTAGGGCTTGGACAAGCTCTTGCATTGTTAAATCACTGTTGTAATCTAATTCATCTCCTGTGGCAAAGTCAATATGCTGCAGCTCTGATGCTTCCTTGATGGGCAAGAAAGCTGGATGGTAATTTTCAGAGCTGCTAGCAAAAGAGAACTGCCTGGCGAGGGCGTTAGCAATGTCTCTAGGTTCGTCATAATTGATGTTATTAAATGTGATGTTGGTAATTTTATTAGAGATTTTTTTCTTATTTAATTTTCTTACAGTGGACCAGACTTGGGAAATTGATGTTTCATTGTTAATACTAGAGACAAAGCATCGCCAGGAGTCTCGTTTGGCTTGTCTGATGGTTTGACGAGCCCTAGCTCTCGCAAGTTTATACTTGCGAAAGTTCTCATCACTAATGTGATTTTTGAAAAGCCTGTAGGCTCTATTCCTCTCACACAGTACCCTGCGGCAATCTGGCGTCCACCATGGAACTCTATGCTCTGCGCTATCTACCGAAGTCTTAGGAATTGTTGCCATTGCGGCTTTGAGGATATTATCTTGAATATTATTAACTTTATCATCAATTTTTTCTCCAACAATTTCAATATTGACACCCTTTGTGAAGGACACCCAGTCTGCTTTTTTTACGTTAAATTTAGGTGCTGAAGGCTCTTTAATAGTGTCGCTTTTAAATTTAATCAAAATAGGAAAATGGTCACTTCCCAATGAGTCATCAATGGGTAGCCACTGACAAGAGGCTGCAATTGATGGGGAGACCAGAGATAGGTCAAGGACGCTAAAATTACCAGTATTATCATCAACTCTCGTCGGACTACCGTCGTTCAGAAGAACCAAATTGGAATCACTGATTAGCCTAGCCATCTGTTCCCCCTTTCTGTCATCCTGCAGGGAACCCCATAACGTATGATGAGCATTAAAATCACCTACAATTAATTTTCTACAGGGCAGACTGTCCTGTAGATCAAAAACATCATCATAAGTTACTGTATCAGGAGGACAGTAGACAGAACAGATAGTCAGGTAGGTGCCACCGAATTTTACTCTGCAAGCGACACTTTCCAGAGGAAAATTACAGGGCACATCAGTGAAAGGGAGGTTATGGCGGATGTAGATTGCCACTCCACCTCCACCCCTCCCCCCACGGTCCCTCCTAATTAACCTGCAGTTCCGAAGCTGAACAACCTCGTCTTCGACTTGGTCGTTCAGATTAGTTTCCTGAAGGGCAATAATATCGGCAGCGTAAGAAAAAGCCAAAAGTTTGAGTTCATTTAATCTAGCTCTAAGACTTCGACAGTTCCATTGGAGTATGGTTAGAGCGAAGATTATCGCTGTTTATATGGTTTCTTGGGGCCTTGTTCGTCTGGCCGAACATTTTTGTGCTGGGAGGGAAGACCCTCTTCCTCCCCTGCACTTCCCGGGGACCTCCCGCGGGCAGGTTTTGCGACGGTAATTTCCATCGCCTGTTCCTCTCCATGAGATACAGAGCCAGTCCTCGAACGGCTCGTCTCGCGACGAGCCGTACGACTCCCGGATGTAGAAATTGTTGAATCAACCCAACAATAGATACACCACAAGGCTGATGATACCGTATCAGCTTCTAAATCTCATGTTCTCGCTCAAGTTACTCCCATGAAGCATGGGAGTAACTTGAGCGAGAACATGAGATTTAGAAGCTGATACGGTATCATCAGCCTTGTGGTGTATCTATTGTTGGGTTGATTCAACAATTTCTGCTATTGTCTTTGTCAAACTTTCTATTTGAAACGTTAATTCACTTACTGTATCCTTTAATTCTTTAATTTCTTTATCGTTAGCCTGGATAGTCAAGTTAACATCAGTTGTATTCACAGGAGCAGTGGTGCCAGTCATAGCTGCAGCATAGGAAACTGTAGGAGTTTGGTTAACCCCCTCCACCTTCCTCTTTGCCTCACCATAAATGACATCATGAGCCCATTGCTTCAGTCTCCACTTTAAGGCTCCTGCAGTCACCTGCACTTGCCTGGTGGGGGCCGCCACAATTAGCACACCTGAAAACTGTCTCTGTACACAACTCCGTCTTGTGACTACCTGCACATTTACCACAAGTGAATGAATCTTTATTGAAGCACCTCAATGCTGTGTGTCCGAATTTCTGGCAACGGAAACAACGCATCGGTTTCTGAACATATGGTCTAACGTGAACTATTTCATAACCAATCTTAACCGTGTCTGGAATCTGTGCTGAAGCAAAAGTCATAAAACATAAGCTAAATTTCTCCCTCTTGTTCTCTCTCATGCTGGTCATACTTTGAACATCAACAACGCCTTGGTCCTTCATTCCTTCCAAAATGTCTGCCTCATTCAGAGAGGCCAAATCCCTATGGAAAATGACGCCCTTACAGGTATTTGGCCCCACTGGAATGATGGCTTTCACTTTCAACTTACGAATTTGCGTCAGTTTAATTAATTAATTAAGGAGATCCTTAACCTTGTTATACCTTCAGTACATTCACCAGGAGACTACCATCACGAAACTTGTTAGCAGCAGCAAGACTGCCACCTGCTTGACCATCAAGGACCTTTTTGACGATAAAGGGGCTAACATTCTTGAGAGACTGACCCTCATCTACACATCTAATATTTACATAACAAGCATTCATAGGAGGAATTTTAACATCAAGTTGTCGTTGTCTGTCTGCCATAGGGGTTCCATTATTGTCAGCTGTTGTCCTAGTTTGGTCCTTGGTCGTTAACCTCCCTCCTTGAGGAGGAGGGAGGCTAGTCGAGGGGTCATCCATCCGGGGCATCGGACTACGTCCGACCCCTCTCCTAGCACACTCAGCTACCTCCCTTAACTATTGTATCAACCCCCCAAAAATGGACAATAATTTAGGGAATAAAAGTTACCTTTACTACCCCCCCCCCCCCCCTTGTGGTAGCCTGGCGGCGTTCTCCAGTACCAGCTAGGGGATCGGAGTTTGAGCGGAAAGAACTTCCAAACCACCGAATCTACCTAAAGCGAGGGGTAGTGTAGTTAGAACCCACCTCCCAAGCGAATAACGTTGCTCAGACAAGAGACAACCGTAGGCCCAGGAGGTCGCACGGAAAAAATAAAAGAAAAATTAGTTTAAGAAAAAGAGGTGCCCAAATGACGCACCAGACTACTGGGCCCCCCTACCATAGGGTTTCCCCTGAGGCAGTGAGTGCTGCGGGTCTGGTGTGGGGAAGAACTAACTACTATCTAACATAAACTACTGGTTGTCCTCCAGCAAAAATCAAATCACTGAAGGTGTACACAGCAGTGCAGCAAAACGCTGCAAATTTACTTTACTTTTTTACTCTACACCAGGCAAAGAGGCAACAGAGTACTGCCGGTAAGAGGCCTCGGTACACCAAGGTAACTCCACGAACAGTACTGTATTCTGTTGTCGCTATGCACAACGAGGACGAGGTCTTGACTCAACAAAGTCTGGACTTTGGTCTGGTTTTGGTCATTAAAGCCTTTAATTTATTTTATTTTATTTATTTTTATTTTATTTTATTTTTGTTATTTATTTTTGTTATTTTATTTATTTATTATTATTTTAATTTGAACTTTTTGCATATTATTTTATGCATTTATTTTTATTATTATTGTTATAATTATTACTATTACATTTAAACTTAAAATTAAACTTATATACTAATTGTTTTTTGTTTTCTTTTTGTAAGTTTATACAAAATTTTTCATCCTAGCTAATAAACTAATCTATGTACCTACTCAACCAATAGCTAACTAGACTAATACCTATTCCAGCCAATCCCTAAACCTAGACAGACAAATCGCTAAACCTATATTAGACAATCGCTAAACCTAGCTAATACATCATAATTTACAATATATTCAAAACATAATTTATAACATTCATAATTGACAAATATACATACAAAATGGTAACAACAATAGTAATAAAAAGTCACATCCCTCTGATCAGTTCGGTCTCCCTCAAGAAAGTCATCAATTTATCAGTCACATCACCATCCCCATCACCTAAGAGAGCTGAGAGTGTGAAGGGGACTTTACTGCTTCGCAGTAACTTATGAGGGAAGCACGTTCCCCCACAAATCGCCGACAATGCAGGATGATATGACTGATAGATAACACCGCATTGCAGGTGTTACAATGCGGTGGAAAACGTTTGTCTATATATGGTTCTAGATGAGTTATTCTGGTGCAGTTGGTTCTCAGTCTTGCCAGTATTCTTTCTTCGAGTCTGTTGGGCCGGTTGGCAGTGGCCCAATTGTCCAGTTGAGGCTTGATGGTGTTGATATTAAGTCTGGTCCACTGACCTTGCCACAGAAGATTAATTGATTTCTTTCCGAGGGATAGACACGACTGTAGATCACGAGGGACGTCCCAAGTAACCTCGAGCTCTACAGCCGATTTTGCAAGTAAGTCTGCCCGTTCATTGCCATAAATACGACAATGCCCGGGCACCCAGATCAGAGTGCATAAGTGCAACTTATTAATGATGCGACCCTGGATTTCATTGGAAATAGTTTGACATGAGTTAATTGCCTGAAGGGCTGACTTGGAGTCTGAGAAAATGACTATTGAATTATGACGAGAATTTAGTGCATAGTTTATGGCTTTGTCTATAGCGAAAAGTTCAGCTGTAAACACAGATGTATGTATCGGCAATCTGTACCTAAGTTCACATTCACTCGACCATACACTCGCACCTACACATTCATCTGACTTGGAGCCGTCAGTGTACACTTGGTGAGACCCCAGGTGACTGCGGATGATACCACCAAACAGGTGGTGTATCTCCAACTCCGGCGCCTTTTCTTTTGATGATGGCAACCACGATGTGTTGACGCCGAAGTTGGGTGTCTCCCACGGTGGTATCTTGGTGGTGATGAACTTGTCGCAGTCCCCAAGGTCTATTTGTAGTTGTTCAGCTAGCAGGTGGAGGCGCACAGCCAGTGGCCTCCTTCTTCCGTGGTGAAGGTAGTGATGTTGTTGAAGGGAGGCACTGGCTACGTTGCCGATCTCCAACTTCCGGATCGTTGACATAGCGGTGTTCATTGGGAGTTGATCCCGTCGAAGTCAGAGAGGAGGTATGTTCGCCTCCACCTCCATCCTAGCTACACGTGTACACTTCAGAGCTCCCAAACACACACGTAAACATTTATTCTGGTACACATCCAATCTTCCTAGTGTTGTATCTGAAGCCGATCCATACACCTGTGACCCATAGTCTAGCTTTGTACGAATAAGGGTCTTATACACCATTAATAAAGATTTCCTGTCGGCTCCCCATGTGGTACCTGATAGGTACTTAAGGACATTTAAAGGTTTTTCACAACGAATAAGCAAATTATTAACATGATGTGTAAAATTTAATCTTTGGTCAAAATGAATTCCTAAAAATTTAACAGAATTATGAAATGGTACCGGTTGGCCATCTAACGTTACGTTAATTTGAGGTGCTCTACGTTTACTAAAAATTACTCCGGTACACTTAGGAACGGAAAACTTAAAGCCCCACTGTAAGGCCCATTGGTGGACAGAATCAAGCGCTGCTTGAATCCGTCGTACTGAAAACTGTGCATTACGTGACGAGTGCCACATTGCACAATCATCAGCATACAACGAGTATTTAAGATTTCACTTCACAACATTCCAACTGACGTCACAACGGTACCCAATGAGATGCCCGCACAGCCGGCCCCTCGCCAGTTTGCTACCAGCCCTCGTTCAGTCAACACCTCTCATCAAGCTACTACAACGTCTCTCTGTTTTTTCCGGCATTCTCCAAGGAGTTTAGCCTGGTGAGCTTTCACCTATTTTCTATATTGGTGTTTCAGCAAGATGTTGGCATTATTGTGCAGGACGTACAGTGTATAATTCAAGGATATTCTTATACGGGACTCAAACCTATTTTGTTTTCAGTCAGATGTCAGACCGGGAGAAGCCATCTAGAACGCCACGGCGTTCCTCCTCCACATCCTCTAGTTCCCTTGACAGGAAAAGGTGTGAGAAGGTTTCCCCTGAGAGGGATACAAAGAAAAAGAAGTTTAGCCACGAAGGGGGCCCTTCACAATCACCGGTCGAGTGTGCCTCTCCACCGTCACTACCTGGGCCCAGTGGTGTAAACATCACACCAGCTGAGAACTCATCCAAGGACGATTCTTACGACCGGTTGAGTGGTTTAATAACTGGTTTATTTGAAAAACTAGATAGAAAGTCAGAGGCTAATGTGCTGAAGTGCAGTAATACAGATTATAGTGTTTTTCATGAAGTTTCTCCCTCTGAGAGCGAGGAAGGGGAAATCCCCGAGAATGTACCAGATCCTATGGATGAATTAGATACGTTCAACTGCGGCCAGGATAACCGAGAGGCAGACGAAGACAACGCAGACTTCCTGAAGGTCCTGGATGAACTCTCAGGCCATTTTAATGGTGAAGAAGAAAAAGGTGAGCCATTAACTGACCGCCCGGCCTCCATTCTCAATTCTAGTCTGAGACGGCGGCCCACGTCTGAAGGAGTAAAAATGACGTGTAGCAAGATCAGGCTTCCAAGCAACGTGCCGAACTTGACGGTGCCGGCAACCAACACAACAATCACCAAAGCCATGAGTGTGGGTGGTAAACTCATCGATGCTCGACTTTTCCACACAAATGGGCTGATCTCAAAAGCTCTGATTCCCGTTGCCGAGTGCATAAGTGATATTGGGGAAAAGAAGGGTAAAACCATCAACTGTTACCTAGAAGGCCTAAATAACAGCCTCAGACTCCTGACGTCTGTCGTTAATTATATTAACCACCTGAGGAAAGAGGTGGCGCGTATCCACGTTCATGACCGGGCGCTGGCAGAACTCTGTAAGTGGGAATGCGAGGTAGGAAATGACGAACTATTTCCCTTTGATGTGGTAAAAAAGTGTGACGAAATCCACAAGACGAGGAAGTTAGGAAGGCCATCTTATCGTCCTCTTAAGTATGCTTGGAACAAGAGATACACCTCGCACAGACAAACTCCCTACAGGCATCCTTACAGCCAACAGTCGACCAGGCAATCTTCTTTCCAACGTGAAAGACCAAGGAACCAAACAAGGCCTTTTTTAGGCCAAAAGTCGTCCCAGGGAAGGGGGACGCAAATGCAATAAACTCCCCAGGAAGCCTATCTCGGGTGAGTGACTCAACATATCCTCTGGTATACACTTCTGATAACTTTGTGGGAGGTAAAATTAATGTTGCCAAATTACAATGGCTAGCACTGTCCAAGGACAGATAGATTCATGATGTGGTGAATGGAAATATTTTAGAGTTTTCAAATTTACCTATTCAGAAGAAAATACCCAATTCCTTAATTTTATCCAAAGCTGACCAAAATGCCCTGGATAATGCCATTCTTAGATTTCTTAAACACAAGATAGTAGAAACATGTAAACCAGTTGAACAGGGTTTTTTCTCCAACGTGTTTCCAACTATTAAGAAAGATGGTACAGCCAGAGTTATTTTGAATTTAAAAGAACTTAATGAGCATATTACTCATCTACATTTTAAAATGGAGTCTATAAAAAATGTGGTTCAGTTAATTCAACTTAACTGTTTTTTCATGACCATTGATTTCAAGGACGCTTATTTTTCAGTGTACGTTAAACCGGAAGAAAGAAAATGGTTACAGTTTATGTGGAAAGATCAATGTTTTCGATTTACATGCCTCCCTCAAGGTTTGACCTCAGCTCCTCGTATTTTTACGAGTTGATGAAACCGGCCCTTTCTCATCTTAGAAAACTTGAAATAACTGTGTCTTGTTACTTAGATGATTGTATTTTTATTGCAACACCATCAGATGAGCTGAGGAACAATGTGAGATATGCAATGAATTTTTTTGACTCATTAG